>LQNS02278091.1:44002329-44022581 GCA_001587735.2 Parhyale hawaiensis | reverse complement strand
TTGTTATGAGAAAACTAATAAAGAAGTTTTATCTACCAAATACGGCGTGCTTTTTAATGAAACCTGCATTAGAGAAGGGCTGCTCCCAAGATATTCCGATATATATATATATATATATCTGAGTTTTTTGGCAGCAACCCTTCATTAATACACGTTTGATTAAAAACAACGCATACATTTTACTGGAAATATCTTACTTGAATTTCTCCTACATGCTGACTTTTAAAATGGTTTCTTGGTCTATCTGAAGAAGAAGCGGGCCAAAACTGCTGGCGCTGTTATCCATTGTTGCTGGTATAGATTCCTTGTTCACTCTCGGTGGAGAAGCTAGACGACGCGTTTTGGTCACTTCTTATGACCATCTTCAGGCCGAGATAAAGGCAGTTGACGGAGCCAGCGTTTGGAGATATATCTGGTGTATTTTCAGATGAGTTAAAACAATGCTGTCAGGGGCAGACGGTTGCTTCCTTTGGTATCTTTCTAGCGATCAGCAGTTTGGAAGTGTGTGCTGATTGGTTGTTGGACTGTGTTGGGATACTCTGGGCCATGGCTGAACAACGTAACAGGTTAACTCATCGCTTGACCATATTGAGACGGTTCTGCGCATCTGCTCGAGTGACGTCAGGTGGGGAGAAGATCGTCGGTGTTGCACAAGTACCTTATTCATTTATACAAAAATTTCCGCTACCATGGGCTGATAATTGATGTTCGGCTATTTTGAACTCAAAAAATAACTTGGTGATTCTTCTTCTTTTTTCCAAAGCTCCGGAGTAACGAAAAAAGTGAGTTTTGGCAGTAAATAAGTATACTAAGTTTTCGCTCTCACCAGTATCGTCTACTGTGCTTCAAACTTTTTTTGCCCCTGTAAAATGATAAACTACTACGTGGTAATTATGAGTAATTCAGTTTTCCTCCAGCTTTTCCATGTAACCACAGAAAACGCCAAATTCTCTTAAAGAAGTAATGAAAGATAAAACGAAATATTTCTCGTTTAATTTTGAACGCATGCCTAGTTAAGTTACCCTAATAATTACTATTTTCCTACAAAAGTTGAAAGAAAACGCTATGTCGACGGAGAAACTGTTTAATCAAGTGAAATACTGCCTTCGAACGACTAATATATTAAGCTTGAACTAGTAAAAAAAAAAACACTCCTCCGTTTGACCACGTGTAATATTTTGACGAGAAAAGCTTTTAAAAATACAAATTTCACAAGAAAAGTTTGTAAATTTGAAATTAAATTACTTCTAGAGTTATTAGTAGTGCCCCGATAATACGTACCTATGCTACTGTAGATATATTCCTGTAAGCCATGTTTTTTTGCGGTAATTTCTCATCGCGGAGTGTACTAGTATGTCAAATGATATATGGTGATTACAATATAAGCCACATCAATACATAGGAAGCCGTGTATATTTTCTTGTACTTGATTTTTTCGCCGATCAACCTATTCGCTCGACATTTTATTGCCTTATTTCAAGCAAACCGATTTTTTGCATTACAGCTGTAATTGTGTAGAAATGATTACCCTTATTTTTTATTCATGGGAGCACAGGCTCCCCGCATTTATTAAGCAAGTAACTAGTATGAACTAAAAATAAAACTGTTTGCTATCTATCTCCCCACCTGACGTTACAGGAGTGGGCAGGGCTTAACACCTACCTGCGCGTGAGTTAACCTGTTCGTTGTTCAGCCATGCTCTGGGCTGTTGTTCACTGAATGCTTGGGTGGCATTCAGTCTCCATGTGGTTTAAGGGTTCTACAGGATCCAGTTACTTGGTAGCTAATTGATGTTTGGTCGCTTAGTTCTGATGTACAAGGCTTCCATGATTTGCAAGCGTTGGTAATTGCCATTTCGATGGAAGATTCTAGTCCCTTTGACAAGTATGTCTCTTGTGAGGGCTGCAATGTGTATCTCATCTGTGGGGTTCTTGATAGCTCCATTTTCTCCGGTACATGGTTAAGCGTCTGGACAAGGTTGAGATGGTCCGTGCCATCAAAGACTTTGTTGCAGATAATCTCTGGTTTCGTCTACGGGGATGTCGGTGAAAAGAGAAGTGATGTCAAAGCTGGTTAAGTAGGCATTGGAAGGCAATTGGAGGTTTTTGATGCGGTCACAAAACAAAGTCTGCAACAAAGTCTTTGATAGCACAACCTACACTAGAGGGCAAAATAAGAGAACGATTTTGATTTTTGGAAAATAAAGTTTAACCATGTAGAGTAGTTTAATGAATCTTTGATGGGGCCCTAAGGAAAGTATTTAACATATTCCTACAAAATATCAGGAGAAACATAACTACATTTAATACATTAGAGCAATCTAACAAACAATAACAAAAATTGAGCAGTGTAAAATAAGAGAACGATCGTCTCTAAAACATTCTCACATTTACGACGGTCATCTGGCAACACTCAATTTCGTGTAATGACTTCTAGAACTGCCACTCTTACGATTACACCGTTCTAGAAACATGGCACTTCACGTGAAAGTTACTCCTGAGCTACGGGAAGAAATTGTTAAGCTCAGGTCCTCAGGAATGACTCTTTCGGCCATATCAAGAGAGGTAAACCGATCAAAGAGCGTTGTTTCTCGTGCTTTGAAGCTCTATGATGAAAAGAAACAGCTGGAATCACCGGTATTTGCAGGCCGCTCTCGAAAAACCACCGTACGAGTTGATAAGATTATGAAACGCTATGCCCAGAAGGATCCTTTCGAAACTCCAGCGTGAATTTCCAGTAAACTGAAGGTCAATAACAACATAGAAATGTCTTGCTATGCAGTTTCTCGTCGCCTCAATGCTTGTGGGTTAAAGGCACGCAGCCATGCCATTAAACCACTTATCAGCAAGAAAAATAAGAAAGCAAGACTTGAATATGCGGAAAGGCACATCGTTTGGAGAGGTGAAGATTGGGAAAAAGGGGCTTTCCGCGACGAAAGTAAAATTAATTTGGTTGGATCTGATGGCAGACGGTATGTTAGACGTGTTACAGGTGACAGGCTGAACCCGAAATGTGTCAAAACATCTGTAAAGTATGGGGGAGGTAGTGTAATGGTGGGGGGCATGTTTTCACATGAAGGAGTTGGACCGTTGGCGGCCATTAAAGAAACTGTCAATGCTAATGTGTATCTCAACCTTGTACAGCAATATGTCATCCCATCTCTACTATCATCACCAAACCAGCCAGCAATTTTCATGCAGGACAATGCCCCGTGTCATACTGCAAAGAAAGTGAAGGAATATTTTGTGGAAGAGAATATCGAAGTCATGAAGTGGCCTGCCCATAGCCCGGACTTTAATCCTATTGAAAATTTATGGAAAATTATAGGTGACAAACTAAGAGCACGACAACCATGAACAGTAAAGGATCTGTGGACTAAAATTGAAGTGGAATGGAAAAAATAACTCCAGAGTTTTGCAAGAAACTTGTGATGTCGTGTAATCGTCCCTGTGCTAAAGTTATTGAAAAGAAAGGTTTTAGTACTCCATACTAATTGTTCTAAACCTAAAATTGATCAGTGTTTCATGTTATTTGTTTGTAAAATTGTATTTAGGGACGATTGTTCTCTTATTTTGCACTGTTCAATTTTTGTTATTGTTCGTTAGATTGCTTTGATGTATTAAAAATAGCTTTGTTTGTCCTGATATTTTGTAGAAATATGCTTATTACATTCCTTAGGGCCCCATCTAAAGATTCATTAACCTACTCTACATGGTTAACCTTTATTTTTAAATTATTAAAATCGTTTTCTTGTTTTGCCCGCTAGTGAATTCCACATGGACAAACCTACGTTCAGAACTCCCCTCAGTCTTGCCATTAAAGATTCCTTTTCATGGGTAACAATAGACTGTATACAAGCAAATAGAGGGAGTTTCCATGGGCTCCCAACTTAGCCCCACATTAGCAAATATCTTTCTCTGAAATCATGTAACTCTCTGGCTTAATGACTTCAAACCGATCCACTATAATCGTTCCGTAGATGACACTTTCATTATCTTCAACAATCAAACAGATTCTGATTTATTTCTGCAATATTTGAATAGCAAACATCAGAACATCAAGTTCAGTGCCGAAAATCAGTCAAAATTTTTTTAGCCTTTATAGATGTTCTTATAACTTACTGAGACTCCACATTAATCACTGGAGTTTACAGAAAATCGACTTTCTCAGGCCTCGGAACCAGTTTCTTCAGTCACTGCTATGATCAATTTAAAATTAATGCAATACAAACCTTACTGTTTCGAACATACCATATGTTTTCGTCTTACTAAGCATTTCGAACGAAGTTGACTTTCTCCAAACATTCTCCAAAAATAACGGCTAACCGCACTACCTCCTGAACTACAACTGCTAATTGTTCCTAGACAAGCTGTTCGATCCCGGCATTAACAAACTATCGGTCCATAAATTAGACTTCTTTCACTACCGTCCGTGCTAGTGCAGTAAACTCTTTGAAAGCGTTCCTCTCTGAAGCCTACCTACATATAAACTTCGAATTTTCCTTTAAAAGCAAATTCACCCTAGGGTCCTACTAAAAGCTTAAAGAAAAAACCCCCACAGTCCAGTGTTATCTACCGTTGCCAATGCCAGGCCTGCAGAGCCTCTTAAATCGGCAGCACTGGACAACACTTCAAAGTCCGCATTGACCAACATTTAGGTGTATCCAGTTGAACCTTCCTACCACTTGCGAAGCCCTCACATTCAGTCCCCGCCTACATGTCGAACAAAACAACCATCCCATTAGCAGGAGCAACTTCTCAATCATAAATTCTTCCAACCCAATCGAGCTCACAACATTATAGTCCTTCCACATTCATAGAACAAGACCTAGCCTTAACATAATGACCTCAGCTGTAACGCTACACACTGTCCATGATTAGCCTCACATCTGCCGACTGTACGGGAGCTGACGTCCAGCCCCTCCACGAAGCTCTGTTCATTCACAATTCCTTGACAGCATCCCTGCTTCCCTCACTGATTTAGAAATAAAGAATATTTTTATTTTTCATAGGTTATAGTTTTTCTGATGATGGGATTATGTATCCTGAAACGTAAAAAATGTTATCCTGTCGACTTCATACCATTAGATAATTATCCCAATTTAGTTCCTTTAGATATATAACTATATATAGGTACTTGAATCTTCAACTAAAATATTATTATGTCTCCCACTTCGTTCACGGGAAATAAACACTGCCAACCTAGAAATAGCATCCAATACTTCCCAATTTAAACAAAAAACATGCTAGAATGTTCTTGGATTTACCAGAAAAAATTTACGCGTCGAAAGAGTTAATAAACGCAGTTTTACCATAAATATAGCGTTTTTAACCAAATATATATATACAAATATATATGTCACAGCGTCTAATATAAATTATTTTCTCGTGATGGCATTATTCGAAATACTGAAGACCATCTTCGATCCTCCCACCTGATGAGCCGAGGTACGGCAAAACGCATCGTGGGTAACCAAATTTCTAAGTGTGCTTCTGATCGTATTCTTCAGTATTTCAAATAATGCCATCTGAAGAAAATATGAATATTGGTATACATATACTCAAATCTTCTACGAAAACCTTCCCACCATACAATTTTCATACTTGTATAGGTTACCTAGCCATTAGCTAGGCCTTCGGAACGTCTGTCTCTCGTGCCCCTCTTTGCCTCTTTCCATCTTCATACTCCTATTGATGATGCTGTGTTTTGCTCTTCTCCTTCTTTTTCGACTTGCTGTTCCCATGCACATTGACTCGTGCATGGATTCCACGTTTCTCTTGGCATTCTATATGTCCCTTTTTCCTTCCTCTATTTGGATCACACAAGGAATTTAATAATATTTATTAATAATAATAAAACTATATTGATACTATTTTCTTGATAATTGAACTTTCGTGCGTGGGTGCCCCAATATTCTTGATATACTTGCTGTCCCTTCTTCTGGCAGCTAGGGAAATTTTCATTATTCGCACTTGAATGTGATCTTTTTGCGAGATGAACAGAGATAAGAGCTGTCGATGCCGTTTGCACCGTTGTTTACGGTAAGGCGCTGTAATAGAGGAGGAGGGTGCCCTGTCGCAATAAATAAGATAAGCTTGCGTTCCAACGGGTCGGGTGTGGCTGTGTCGCGTTCATGAATCTCATCGGAGGAAGTGACGCGAGAGCAGCGAGTATTACGGGGGAGCAGCAGTCAAACTGATGAGCTGATATGCGACTGGTGCATGCGGCGACTGGCTGCAGCCAGACATGACTCCTTACTGATGTGATTGGTGCATACGGCGACTGGCGGCAGTCACACCCGACCCTTCAGCATCACGCACGAGGCTCCTGGCTCCCTCTTCTCTATTGAAGCTCCTTGGTTTACGGTCAACTGAACAATGAAGAAGAGGCTGATCTTATGCGCGTCACACACCACATAAACGCGCCCGTACTGTAGGGTAGGCATCATTGAACCTGGTAGCTGATTTCTACCCCGCACAATAGGTAATTGCTGAACTGCAGCTACTGTTACGGAATTATTTTTACTTTTTCGTGATTTAAGCGGCTATCACACAGTTAGCTGTTTGGACGATCGTGGGGCACATTTTACTTACCGCAAGGTGTTCCGAAAACGCTGTTTGAGTTTCGTAAGTGATGTATCTCTCTGTTTTGTGAATGAGTTCGTCGAGACTGTTGATGGGTTCCGGTACTCTCCGGACCGCCAGTTGGGAGGTCAAACCTGACTTGTAGGCGTCGCCGAACATTCTGACCGTCAGCAGCCAGATACCCAACATGAAGGCCAACGCTGGGAAAAACGTACGCCAGCTTTTGCCTGCAATGGAATGAGGAAATTGCCTTGGTTCAAGAACGCTCACCTGGTCCGAAATACCAAATGCTGCTATCTAGTTTCGGTAATGTTACATAAGCTAGGACTCCCTGAAGGCTTTAATTCATGAACAGCAGATCGTGTGATATAATTTGATTGGGAGGGAATATTATTGATGAAGTAAAAAACAGAACGGGACCAAGAACTGGCCTTGCGGGATTGTGACACTGTTCACCATGCAAGGAAACGTTATTTTTTAGCGTAATTGCGTGGGCTGTTCTGCAAATAGCTCGCAAACTTATTAGCCAAGTTTTTATGCAAAGTATTTTTTCTAGGAACGAGCTGTGGTGAACGCTATCAAAAGTCTTAGAGAGATTGAGCCATAAGAGACAAGTAAGAAGTCAATCATCCATGTAACGGCATACAGTATAACATCAGTGATATCTAATAGCGTGGGCATACTATCGCAAAAATTGCTCAGTCACTCAAGTTTTCACGTCGGCCGTCATGCGGTGGTTAGACTAGGACTTTAATTAGAAAAATAAGTCAGGCGTTGCGTTGCAGTGAATACTACTCATGGCACTTGAATGTCATATTAAACTACGCGTCATTACCACTTTAAACTAACTCAGAAGTAGGAGGTATTCTCAAAGCCTGACCATTACTACTTGCTATAACGCAAAAACTGCAAGAAACGACTCATATCTTAGATATCCTCTTTTGTGGCATAGCAGTATCCAAGCCGAAGCCTTGTGCGCTGCAGCGCAGTCGGATACAGAATTGAGAGGCAATGCAACTTTTGTGTATGTGCGCGCGCGCGCACCTGAAGGACTTTTGCGTAATTATTGTACGCGCTTTGTAAGCATATATTTTGTTCTTATGTGGAATGTGAGATTTTTGAAAATGGAATGACATCTGATCCGTGGAAGCTTTTCAACCGATTTTGAGAGCATCAGAAGAAGACCGATTGACCTGTAATTTCCGAGTGTACCATGGTCGCCTGACACATGAATTGGTTTATGCTATCAAGTGTCAACCAATATTTCAGGTGCTAATGACGCATTTACAATGATGAGTACAAACGGACCCATTTAAGGGAAAGCATAAATGGGCGCCATAAATCTTCATTTGTGAGGGGGCTGAGCAATGTTCTTGTTCACCATCACCATTCTGGGAATCTGGGTTGGACGTAAGAGATGGTCATTTTTACGCTGGTGGTACATATAAATCAGCTGCTAAACTGCTGCCTCTTCAAACTCATTTCAACCGTCTTTGGAGAAAAAGGCATTGAGCTTTGTAGCATTTTCTAGAGGGTTATAAAAATGTGTAAGCCTAATTTACTCGTTTTGTTCGATGCCTTTGAGCATCCGCCATGTTTCCTTGGACTCCTAAGCGTCGGTCAGCGCACCGTGGATGTGCTTACTTTAGGTTTCACTGAACGATTTGCTTGCATCTTTCTTTCAGCGTTTGTATCGTCATAAGAGTGTTCTGCTAAAGGGAAAACTTTTAACTTACGTCGTAGGATGCTCTTCTCGCAACATTTATGCTATACTGTCTTCGTAATCCATTTAGCTGGAGACCGCCACATAGTACATAACAGTTTCAGAAAGAACACATTCGTCCAGTGGAAACATAAAGCCTTCAATGAACAATTGATCTTGGAGATTGACAGTTTTGTTTCTAGACATTTCCGAGAAAGAATTTCATAAACGGGATTAGTCCATGAATAAATCTCGTAACCTATCTGACACCTCTTGAGGATAGTGACAGGTTTCCTCTGAACCTCGCGCCTATTTGCACTCAATAAAACATGGATTAACCTTTCAAACAAGAAGCTGGAGGCAGAATTTGCATTGAAAGGCCACAAAATTTTCAACATAGACCGACCTACAGAAACTGGCAGAGGAGTGGGTTCAATCATATATATCAAGGAACACATTAATTACCTATGTAAAGGTTTTGCATCATCTAAAGAATATGAATTGATCACTACCCATGCTCGTCTCGGCATTCGACAGTAGTTAAATATTATGCTCGCCTATAGGAGCCCTCGCAGTACCGCCGAAACTGATGCAGCACCTTACAACAAGATCGAAAATGCACTGAATACTCCGCACGAAACAATTCTAATGGGAGACTTCAACCTCCCCCAAATTGATTGGAGTACCTTGTGCAGCCCAGCCCCAGGCAGCAAACTGCTCGAACTCCTCAACCACCACCACCACTTGACTCAGCACGTTAATGAACCTACGAGATACTGTAATATTCTAGATCTGGTATTCTCCCTTCCTGATCGCAAAATAGTTGACCTAGCCATCCTAGACCGGCTTGGAGACCCCAACATGATTGAATTTACGCTCAAAACTGGCAATGAATTCACCACTAAGGCGAGTCATCTCAAGCTGCCAGACTATCGACGAGCGAATTTTCAGGTAATGACTACTGAAGTAGAAACAACTGACTTCGAAACACCGATGAGAGACGCCAGTGTAGAACAATGCTCACATATTCTGAAGACGAGCATAATGAGAGCAGCTGAAAGACACATCCCAAATAAACGGGTTCGTATCATTAAAGATCCCCTCTGGATGAATTGGACAGTCAAACGCGGTATTGCTGGGCGACAAGTGCGTTAAAAGCCTGGAAGCGTAATCCAACAGAGAACAGGTCCAGTCACTTAAGGGTTTATCGGGATGGAAAGAAAATAGTCAGAACCGCAAAAAGGGAAAATGAAGTTTCCGTAGCCGCCATGGCAAAACGCAACCCAAAGGCATTCCATAAATATGTAAATGAAAGACGACTCAAAAAAGACACCATAGGTCCGCTTAAACGACCTGACGGTGAAATCACCAATAGTCGAAGAGACAAAGCCACACTTCTTAACGACCAAGTATTTCACCACTCTATTTACTGTTGAAAATGTCCCGAATATTTCTGAACCAGTATCGATGCAAGTTGCTCCAATTAACACCTGGGTTTTCACGAAGATCGAGATCCTTCAAGAACTCACCCACCTCAATATGTACAAATCCACTGGTCCAGATAATCTTACTCCCCGTGTACTACGGGAAATGGCTCCAGTCATCGTGAAGCCACTGCTCGAAATATTTAATCGATCTCTAAGAACGGAAGAAGTTCCGCAGGATTGGAAACTAGCTACTGTTTATGGCTATGTATTCTTCCCCCTATTCTTTTCGGGGTCGTTGATAGCTGGTTAGTCAGAATGAAGCCAGCAGTCGTTTTAGTAGCTTGCGGAGAACTTTTTCGCGTAGTGACTAGTGGACTCCTACGTAGTCGAGTATAGGCTGTGAGACCATGGCTTCCGAAAAGGAAGAAGCTGCTGAACAAACCTACTGGACATTTTCTCAAAAGTTACAGATGTAAAAGATGAAGAAAAGAGTGTTGACCTTGTGTATCTAGACTTCCAAAAGGCTTTAGATAAAGTCCCTCATCACCGGCTAATGAAAAAATTGGAAGCCAATGGCATCCAGGGTGACTAGTTACAATGGATCAAGGCATGGCTTACGGGTCGGCAGCAGCTAGTGAGGCTTGAAGGAGAGTCAAGCGACCGGACACAGGTATCATCAGGGGTTCTACAAGGTAGCGTGCTTGGCCCACTTCTGTTCTCAATTTACATCAATGATCTCGATCTTAACATCCGTAGTAAGATCAGTAAAATATTAAATAGAAGTCGACAAAATTAAAATTCAACGTTTCGTGACACAAATGCCATCTTCAGGAAAACCTATAAACAACCAATCAATAAAAATTTCCTTTATTTGCATATCGATTAGGGGAGCATGGATGTTGTCGGGGAGAGGTCTAAAATGTGAATGAACAGAACTACGCGGTAGGGCCCGGATTTCAGCTCGTGTACAGTCGGTAGATGTAAGGCTTGGTGTGGACAGTGTACAGTGGTACAGCCGAAATCCTAATGTTGAGACTAGGTCTGGTTCTGTCGATATGGAGGGACTCTAATGTTGTGAGCTCGATGGGATTGGAAGAATCTATGGTAGAGAAATCATTCCCCTGATGGGGTGGTTGTTTTGCTCAGCATGTAGGCGGGGGGCTGAATGTGAATGTTTTGCAAGTGGTTAGCCGGTACGACTAGATACACCTAAATGTTGGTCAATACGGTCTCTGAAGTGTTGTCCAGTGCTTCCTATATATGAGGCACAGCAGGCCTGGTATCGGTAAATAACACTGGACAAAAGTGGTGTGGGGGTTTTATCTATAAATTTGAAGTAGGACCTTATGGTAAATGTGATTTTATATGAAAATTTCAAGTTGATCTGTGGGTAAGTATCAGAGAGGAACGTTTTCAGAGTGTTTACTGCACTGAAAGATGCTTCGTTGTAGAACGGAAGCAAATGAAAGAAGTCCAATTTACTGACCCAGGGTTTTATAATGCCGGGGTCGAACACTTTGTCCAGGAACAATTTGCAGTAGTGGTCCTGAAAATGGTGCGGATAACCATTATTTTTGAAGATTGTTTGGAGAAAGTCAACTTCGTTTGAAAATGCAAGGTATGAGGAAGACAAATGGTATGCTCAAAATAATAAAGTTTTTATAGCATTGATTTTGAATTGATCGCAGCAATGACTAAAAAAAAACTTGTCCCGAGGCCTGAGAAAGTATTTTTTCTATAAATTCCAGTGGACAGTGTTGAGTCTTGGTTGGTTATTAAAACATCGATAAAGGCTAAAGAATGATTTGATTGATGTTCGGCGGTGAATTTGATATTTGGATGTTTGCTAATCAAATGTTGCAAAAATAGATCAGAATCTGCTTGATCGTTGAATATGAGGAAGGTGTCATCTACAAAACTATTATAGTGGATGGTCTTGAAGTCACGTGGGCAGTCGTTAAGCCAGAGGATTTCGTGATGGCATAAAAAAAAATATTTGCCAGTGAGGGCTAAGTGTGGAGCCCATGGAAACTCCATCTATTTGCTTGTACACTATTGTTAAACATGAAGAAGGAGTCTTTGATGGCAAGACTGAGGAAAGTTTGGAAGGTAGGTTTATCCGTGTTGTGCAATAGGTCCGTGTCATTGAAGGCTTTACTATAATATCTTTGGTTTCTTCTACGGGGATGTTTGTGAAAAGGGGGGTGATGTCAAAACTAGCTAAGTAGGCATTGGAAGGCAATTGGAGGTTTTTGATTCGGTCTCAAAAGTCATATGAATTGCGCAAAGTGTATTGATTAGTTGTTAAAGGTTTAAGTATTGAAACGAGGAATTTTGCAATGGGTAGGACGGTGTTTTATATGCAGCTAGAATTGGTCGTAGTGGAGTACCGGTTTGTGTACCTTTGGAAGCCCGAATATGACTCCTGGGGAAGCACCTGAATTGTAAAGAGAACAGTTGATCAAATCGGTAATGATACCTTGGTCTAACAACTTTTTCAAAAATCTATGGATTTTTGTCATGAATTTAAGCGTGAGTTTGAAGGGATCAGTATGAGAGTCGTAAATAGTGAACTTTGTCGTATCAGCCAGAATTGCACTAATTTTTGATGGTAGTGTTTTTTATCTAGAATAGCAACACCTCTTCCTTTGTCGTTTCTGCTCACGACAACGGAATTCTGTTTGAGGAAATTAGATAATAAAGATAGTCGAATTTGGAAAAAAAGTGGAGAAAACACTTTATGTTTGCTGTATGAGGTGTGAATGTTATTACAAGTTTCTTTCATTTTGTTTCTTACCTCGGCAAACGAAAAATTAGGGTGTAGTGGTTGCGATTTCCGTCTGTTAGCTAAGCCCTCAAAACCAATGAAATGTTTATAGTAATTCGGTTTGAATACGGGTAGACAAAATTCCAAACCAAAGGATAACAAAAATTTAAGGCATGGTTAAAGGGCAACATTTGAGTAGTTGAAAGTTACATTATCTGGATTGCAAGAGGTTAGGTTCGGAGATGCTCCTAATGCGTTTAACTTTCTGATATGAAAGGATTTTGTTCTATCAGTGAATTTTCTATTGTTGCGTTGTACGAAATGAACAAGACTGAGATAATCGAGAAATGAAAATTAAATTTTTATTTGGAATAAAAAGTATTTAACTGAATTTGTATGGTTAGTAATATTACTTTGTTGGGTTTGAGTTTCTAAGTAAAAAAGTTTCGATTGCCAAGACTTACATAGTTGGCTGTTCTGGAGTGATTAACGGTATAAACGGAAACGGAGAAACTTGGGGATCAGTAAATTTGCGGATGATACTAAACTATGTCATCCTGACACAAAAAGGGCCGAGCTCCAACAAGACCTTGACCACCTCATGGATTGGAGAGCAACGTGGCTGATGAACTTTAAGGTCGACAAATGCTCACTAATGTACGTAGGACTGGTGAACCCTTCCAACCCATTGAAAATGAATGGGACGGAATTGGCTACTGTCACCCAACAACGTGACTTGGGAATCATTGTTACAAACTAACTACAACACAGTTAACAAGTTGACAAGAGTATGAAAATGGCAAGCAGAGTGCTGGGATTTATCAATAGAAACTTCGAATACAAGTCCAAGGACATCATCGTTCCCTTGTACAAGGCATTAGTGAGGCCACACTAAGAATTTGCTGTTCAATTCTGGTCGCCACATCTCTGTAAAGATACCGATAACATGGAAAGAGTCCAACGCAGAGCAACGAAATTGATACCTCAACTGAGAAACAAGTCGTATGAACATCGCCTAAAAAAACTTGATCTCATCTCTCTCCAGCAAAGACGACTTAGGGGGAGGGGGTAACTAATAGAAACATTCAAGTACTTGAATGGCTTTAACGACGTACATACAACGGGACTCTTTGAAAGAGTTCTTAATGATCGCTTGCAAACCAACGGTCAAAAACTGAAGCTAAAGCTCGAAAAACAACTTTAAGTCAAAAGGTCTTTCCCAATTTCACAGTCGGCATTTGGAATAGACTCCATTCCGACGTTGTCTGTGCGGAATCGGTCAACTCGATTATAAATCGTTTTGACGTATATTGGGTGAGACATCCTCTACAGCTAAGCACTCCTCTACCACGAGTCGCAAGCACTTAACAGCCAAAGCTTCCCAGGCCATCTTAAGCCGTCTTCTTCTCACTTCCGCTCCATATGTATCTTTAAGCTCCGCATATCAGTGGTTATCAATTATGCTTGCGTGCATTCATGATCTTCTCTTTGGGTGACATTTTTCTTTCCCTTCTTTTTTCTTTTCTTTTCGTCATCCATTTTTTCTCCTTTCGTTTCCCTTAGTCCACTACATCCTACTAACATAATGGCAATAGCCCATAGAGGGCCGAGGCGTAAGATCCGGTGTCTCTTTGGGAATGGGCCTCTTGGTTCGTCTACTGACGTCTATCTAACCTAATCTATCAATTATTGGTGTAACAGTGCTCGTGACCTGGTGATTGCCATCTATTGACCCTACAGCATCAACGTGAGATGCGCTGCTATGTTGGTTATTGCGAAACCAATACCTCAGTAATACTTCCATGTGTTACACTATAGTTTCTTTATATACCTACCACTAGCGGGACCCGTGGAAACTCCACGTCTTTCAGTTAATGTATTATTTTGATGAACCAATCTTAACCTACACTATTATAACTCACTTTACTTCACCCCCGAGCCGCGGCAGCTATTCCACTACAGCGAGGGCCAAGTGCTCACTTTATACTCTGTCTTTGAATTACTATTGAGTTTCAATTCACAACTTTACATATATTTTGCCAACGATGCCAGCCTTGGAGTGGGGACTTTAGAATTCCACTCCCGTCCTGCACGTGGCGTAAGAGGGCGACCAACGCAGGGTCGATTCCAAGCGACTAAACTTGTATCCCTTCTCGTTGGCCACCGGCTGCTGCTTGGCAGGCGTATGAGCCTGAGAAGGTGGGTTATGGGAACCAGCATGCGAGGAAATGCGTATGAAAGGCGGATGAGCTCCGTGGAGTAAACGGCAACCAGGAAGGAGATTACTTGGCTGTTGCCATAGCCGTGTGTCCGGCATTCCACAGTCAGCTCCTCTCCCTACCTCTCGATGGCACAATCGGGACCTTTTTTCTCCTTTCTTCTCTTCTTTCTCTTTTCTTCTACTTCACTCTTTTGTTTTCCTCTTCTTGTGCTAATCCCGTGCTGTGAGCGGCGGGGCCATGGGAGGTTGGTGGAGGCACTCACAGGTCCACCGTGACTGTCGTCCCCCATAACCTGGCGAACCTGAGGGTTGTGTTTGCCTTACTCGGTATAGCAGCTCTACCGAGGGGACCGTTCTTCTGCCTATGCCGTCATTTGTTTATGGGATTTCTTTCACTTATTTTGTACATTTCTGTACATTTTTGTTTATTTCCTTATTTTTTTATGCTACTGTTTCTATCTTCATTTCCCTTCTACTTTGTGGTGATCTGGAGAGCAGCCCGGGACCGGGTCGGGCTCGGGGGTGTCGTGTCCTCTATTGTAATATTAGAGGACTGTATGCGAACCTCGCGGAACTTGACTTTGTGTCTCGTGGGATGGATGTCGACCGTATGTTGTTCTGAGACGCTAGTATCGGGTAGGAGGCACGACGCGGAGCTTGCCTTGGCGGGTAACCAGTCCCCTTTTCGCAGGCTGGTGGGATCGGGGCCTGGATTCCGGGGCATGGCCGTTTATGTCCGGAGCGGTTTCTGTGCTTACCGGCAGTCAGTGCACGGATACACTTGTCATCAGTTCATAGTTGTGAGGGTGTGTGGCCGTCTGAACAATTTTTATTTATTCTCTTTGTATCGGAGCCCTACAACTGATGGTTCTCTGTATGACTGCTTGTTGACGGCGATGGCTTCGGTCTAAAGTACAGATCCTAAGTCAGCAATTGTTTTTGTGGGTTATGTTAATGCACGGCACAGGGTTTGGTGGGATCTGTGTCCAAAAAATCTAATACGTATCTACGATGTCAGTGCATACTGTTGCCTGACGGAGGCCAAGCAATAAGGCGCGATGAGATCTATATAGAATATTAGGCCAGTGCGACATGTCGTTCATTTGTTTGTTACCGTACGTAGAAATGAGCTTTATTCAGTTGCGTACCTTGCAACGTTTCAATGAGTTTGTTGGTATGTTTACATGTGAACTTGATAAAGTTTATTATTATCTATATATTAATACGCTAATTGGATGTAGCAGAAATGAGGATGCTGCGGTGGATGTGCGGAGTTACTACATAGAAAGGATAGAATAAGAAATGAAAGGGTCCGAGGTACAGTGAAACTAACAGAAGCATCAGTGTAGGCACAGGAAAGAAGACTGCAGTGGTACGCCTACGTTCAACGGACGAAAGACTTTATTGGAATAAAGGACATGGCTATGGAAATTGACGGCCAACGGAGTCGCGGACGAACCAAGCTGCGATGGAGCGACGGAGGGCGATCTGATGTCAGGGAGAAGCAACTGGAAGACGATTGGGTTGTGGATCGGGAGCTGTGGAGGAGGCTAGCGAGAAACAGTGACCCCATATGAATATGGCAACGCAACCAGAGGAGGGAGAATACGCTAGTAAGTACGTACCTACCTACCTGTTGTGTCACGCTCTTCAATACTAGAGAGAAGAAAATTAGAGGCAATAATTTTAAGGCTCAGCGGCTGTCATCGGTTAAGTAGCGTGGCAGAATGTCGGTAAAATCTTTAAAATAATGTGAATTAGACGGCATTGTGATGCTGACGTGGGTATCTATGATACGGCGGGGATCATCAATCGGAGGTAATAGGGCAAGGCCACTGTTCATTTAGAGTAGAAAGTTGTGTCAAGTATGGCTGAATGCGCTACGCCCCTAAATTTTCAGGTTTGTGATGTTGCAATTGCGTCACGCTACTGTTGCAGCGAAGAATCTTTGATATTTCCGTCGTGGCGTGGCGTAATTTTGACGTCACAAACCTGGAAATTTAAGAACGAAGCGCATTCACCTAAATTTGACACAACTATCTTCTGTAAATGAACTGCAGCGCAAGGTTTTTCCAATAATTATTTTTATGCACCTGAGCTGTTCTGTGGCAGCGCGTTAGAATCTGTATCATTGTTTGCCATTACCATGAGAATTCCGCCACAACGGTGCGATTTCTGAGCAAATACAGCGACAGTTTGAGAACAGAAGATTACACTGCAGCGAGTGAAGAAATTGACCGAATCTGCTTTCTTTTATTCTTCAGCTATCGTACTAAATGAAGCAGAAATTTATGGGCTACTGATCAGTACCCATGAGTTCCGAAATTGTTTAAAAAATCGGATACGCCGAGAAAAAAATTAAATGCGTAAGATTACGATGGGAAACAGAGCTTTAAATGTGGGTGCAAATGCATAGGAGAACAATACGAGGAGTACCGTCATATATCTATGTCTTTATCAAGACACAAGTGGGAATTCTTTGCTGACAGAATCAATTCGTGATTTAGTGGTGAAATAAATACTAGGAAAGGCTTAAGCGAGATGTATGGTAGACGGACTGCATAACGAAAGACGTTGGTAAGCGGCGGACTTCAGCCCAGACGGGCTGGGTTAAGTTAGAAACACTACCTCAGGTTAAGCCATTATTTACATGGTAAGTGTGAAAGCATTTACCCATCGTATAAAATAGCTACGGGTCCCGTAGAGGAAAGATACCTCCATAGGAAGACAATTACCCCATAAGAGTTTAGCTACCCCCTGGAAGGACAACTACTCACTAGGAGGGCAACTACCGATTTGTACTTATAAACACGATAAAATTAGGTGTGCAACTAATAACGTTAAAATCCTATAACAGTGCCAGGAAATTTTTCGAAAACATCAAATAAAGTTAGTAAACAGTGAATTTTTTCACGGGTCCAGCTAGTCTATTTAATACTACTAAGACCGTCGTGTGTTTATATATTTATATTTTACTAGCTGGAACCTGTGGAAATTCCACACAAATGAAGCACTATACTTCAGTGATATCTCTGACCCGTACCTATCATCTTAATTGTGATCCAATCGAATACTAAAATAACCTATGTAAATTCAAGAGAATAAAAGCATTGTTACTCACTTCTAATGCCCCTGACCCGTATCATGAATACGCAGCGCGAAAATTACACATTGCGAAAATATGTTCCAAGCCAAACCGCCATCTTCTGCCTATGACCCGAGAGCAGTTCCAACTTGAAAAAGTGCAAACTTTGTCCTGTTTTTTCTCACGAGGTGGTATCCAATATACCGTATTTTTTCCTACCTAATTGTGAAAGCGTAACGACGGTCGTACTAACTAAGGAAGGAACGAAGGAAAGAACGTAGGGAGGAACAAGCCCAATTTTAATATGATTTATTTATGGGTTTCGTGTCACGCTCTTAATGAAATAGGCTAAAATTAGCTCTGGGCTTCATGGTTTCAACAGTGTATTCACCTGCTGGAAGACTGTGATGATCCACCACAGGGATTGGTTAGGATCTGTTTCACCGACTGATCGCCATGGCGATGCTGCATTGGACTTTTGCACTTTGTCTGGTTGTGTGCAGCTAGTTCGTGGGTCTACGCATATTGCTGGTAACTGTCTCGACCTCGTTATGACTGATGTCCCGGACTTGATGACTGTGTCAGTTGGCTCCCCTATTGGCACTTCAGACCACTCACATCTGGTTATGTCATTGAACCTGAACCAGGATATTCCTGTGGTAGACTCCAGGAGAGTGGTGTTCGTTAAGAGTGGGGCTGATTAGAATGCTATTACTGGAGCAGTAAGGGCGTTACCCCGGCGCCAGATTATTTGTAGTGATGATCCTATCTCTGAGCTCAACGATTTGACTGGTTCTATTTTGGAGAGGTTTGTCCCGAAGAGGGCTATTCTTGTGAGGTCTCGAGACAAACCGTGGTTTGATGACCAGTGTCGGTTAGGTTTCGAAGCTAAACAAGCGGCTTATCAGGCTTGGCGGCGCTCACGCGACCGCAGGTTGTGGCAGACATATGTGGATCGTAAGGCCGAAGCGAAGCGTGTGTATGAGAGGACACAGCATCGTCAGAGGCAGCGTTGCAGGGAATTTCTACTGAGTATTGACCATCCACATCGTTTGTGGAGCGACCTTAGGGGTTCAGTTTTCCTGTGCTGAACCTTCGTTACCACTCCTTGTTGGTCCCGGTGGAGGTATCTTTGCTGATCCCTTGGCTAAGGCGGAACTCTCGTCGGCGCATTGTGATTTGAAGCAGAGTCGAGATGTGTTGCATTGCCTCAGAGGTGTCAGCCTGGACCCCGTTTAACCTCTTTGGCATTCAGATCTAATACTATCAAGGTGCTGCTTAAGGGTCTTGATCCTTACGGAGGTATGGACCTGGTGGGTATGTTTCCTCTGTCTTATAAGCAGCTTGCTGATGTTCTCGCCCCTAAGCTTGGAGTGATCTTCCGGCGTTTGATACGGCTAGGGAATTTTCCCCATTGTTGGCGTACTGAGAATATTACTTCCATTCCCAGGGGTCCAGTGTCGCCCCCATGTCGCCAACTACCGACCTATTACGCTGACGCCCATTTTGTTGAAGATGTTCGAGAAATTGGTCGTTGCTAAGCTTGAACGTGTTGCTGAGGCTACTGGTTTTTTGCCTGCTGGTCAGTTTGCATACAGAATTCGTTTGGGCTGTTGTGACGCACTGTTATCCATGTCACACCATTTGCAGTCTGCATTGGATTGTGGGTCTGAGGCACACCTGGTACATTTGGACTTCGGTGCGGCATTTGACAGGGTCAACCACAGGGGTCTATTGTACAAGTTGAAGTCGTTTGGTGTGGGTGGTAGGGTTCTCTCAATCATTCGTGATTTTGTTTCTGAGCGAACGCAGTGTGTGTGTGTTGACGGCGTTTTGAGTGCCTCCGTCACAGTGCAGTCTGGCATCCCTCAGGGTAGCGTACTCGGCCCGCTGCTGTTCGTTCTATATACTAGTGACATGCTCTCCTCGTTGGAGAACACGAAGATTAACTATGCCAACGATTCCACCTTGATGGCAGTGAAACCTGCCCCAGCATGCGTAACAATGTCGCCGAGTCTGTGAATAGGGATCTGTCGCACATTAGTGAATGGTGCTCGGCCTGGAGTATGAAGCTGAATGCCAGTAAGACCAAGTCTATGATTGTCAGTCGGACTCGGACACCTTTACCGTGTTATGGCGTTTTGGGAATATATGTGTCGTCATACATATATATATATATATAATTAATTGATTGACATGTGACATTTATATATATGCATAATTGATTGGAAAGTGTATATATATATATATATATATATACATATATGAAATGATATGACATAAAAAGTTATACATGACGCCATTATTATTATTGGGAGGCGAGCCACCGCCCACAAGATTATAAATGACAATCAAAGTAATGAAAACAATAAACAAATGCAATCATGAAATCAATAATCAATGCATTTAAAACTCTTTGGATTGACGAATGAATGAAATCAATATATGTCAATGGTGAATCAAATA
>LQNS02278091.1:43941588-43954020 GCA_001587735.2 Parhyale hawaiensis | reverse complement strand
ATTAGTTAGGTTAGCTTCTAGCTTACATCCACATACCGTTTCTTGTTTCCTTTGTTTGTTGTGACAATTTAGTTTTATCCTCTATAGTTCTGTATACTATTGACATGTTCTCTTCGTTGGAAAACACGATGATCAACTATGCCGAACATTCCACTTTGATAGCAGGGATCCCTGCTCCCCGCATGCGTAATGCTGTCGCCCAGTCTCTGAATAGGGATTTGTCACGTATAGGAGCATGGTGCTCGGCCTGGAGTATGAAGCCGAATGCCAGTAAGACCAAGACGATGATTGTCAGTCGGTCTTGAACACTTTTACCGCAGCATCCACATCTGGAGATACACGACACTTTGCTTCAGGAGTCTAGCTCCTTGGAGCTTCTTGGTGTTGTCTTTGATGAGAAGCTTACTTTTGAGCCGCACATTAGGCGACTAGTGTCACGTGCTTCCAATAAGATAAGGATCCTGCGTAAGGTGAATTCTGTGTTTGGTTACAGTGAGGTTGTCCGCTGAAACTTTTATGCTTTTTTGCTGCCTGTGTTGGAGTATTACTCAACGGTCTGGGCTTCAGCTGCTGACAGTCACGTCAGTGGACCGACTTGTTAGTTCGGCCAGCAGGCTGTGCGCAGATAGTTATCTGGTGAAACTGTCCCATACGAAAGAATGTGGCCGAACTAACTCTGTATGTTTTATAAGGTGCAAAATTTCTTCTATCCCGGCCGCACTGTCGTCGTTCACGACTATTCTGTGTACGCGCGTCGCTGTGCGCGCGGGCGGCGTTCAAGTTCGTGTGCTGTGCTGCTCGCTGTATCGCAGATTAGGTTAGGTAATGTTAGGTTAGGTAAGTTTAGGTAAGGTAAGGTTAGGTAAAATAAGTTTAGAAGGCTAGGTTAGATTAGGCTGGGTAGTGCTTATTGTAGTGGTGACGCGGCAAGAAAGCTTACTTGAACGCACGCACAGCGATGCACGCACATAAAATAGTCGCGAACGACGAGAGTGCGTCCCGGCCCTCAAGGTCTCACGGAGCATTACACGTACTGTGGTCGGTATGCACTCATTCACGTTGGAGAATGTTAGGTGCCGAACTAATCAGTTCGGTCAGTGCTTCGTACCCTGGTCTGTTTGGGTTTGGAACTCATTGCCGGCATCGGCTTTCTGTCGTGTTGGCCTGCAGGCGTTTAAGTCAGCTGTAAATGGCTTATTATTGGATTTCCTTTAGCAGTATTTCGGGCTTCCCGGTGTTGCAAAGTGCTTCATTTGGGTTATACTTCCTGTTCGTGAGGCCCGAGCGCGAAGTTTTCATATTATTACCATACAGAGACTGCGAAATTTAAAACCCTTACTGGACGCATGCTTACTGAAAGTGCCTGATAAACCTGCTGTAAGCGGCTACGTCAACTGTGGGGATAACTCGTTGTTAGCCANTGGTCACGGACTGCAGCATCACCTCTGCACAAGAAGGGCGGCGTGCGTAACGTCGCCTGGACCTCGTCCGAAGTATCATCAAAGGTATACCAAATACCGAAAAAATACCGAGTCATTTGGTAGGATTTTCTGGATATCTACCGAAATACAGAACCGAATGACCCGTTTTTCTCTACCGAATACCGAACCTGCGGTACAGAAAAAATACCAATCCCAGCGTTGCAAAAAACACGAGGATGTTGCAACTCTTGCAGGATCAACGGGCATGCTGAGGCAGGGTAACCAATAGGGTCCCGCTGAGAACACTGCTCCCCAGAATGTTGGATGTGCGAACTTAACTTATCTAACCTTATGGCCCAATCTATGCCCCTTAGGATATTTACATTATTAATGTTTTCTTTGTACTAACAGACGCTTGTGACTTCGCACATTCGAGGGAGAGGTTTTTTCCTATGAGCCTGACTCTCGCTGGGCGATTAGACCAGCCCTTCATCGAAATATTTAATAAAGAGTAAGTTACTTGCTGAGAATTTGGTACTGTGTCATTAATTAACATTACTGTATCTTGAGTAACCTATTGGAGTACAATCCCAAGTTCACTCGTAACTTTTTTTTAAGTACTTGCACCTTTCTTTGATACATCCGTGTTATCGTAAGTCTACGAGAAGCGATCGCCTTTTTTTCAAAGTTATCCAGATCTACGGTGTATGAAATTTATGCATAAATGTAAATTGGAATCCTTGAATAATCTGTTATTCCTGGAATCGTTCCGGCAGACTTTGGCTATCCAAGGTTCCAGTTGGGTTTCACATTTCTTTTGATGTCCCAGCGGGTGATTTTAATAACTGCAATCAAACATAAAATATAGCATTTGTAATTAAAAATGCAGAACAGTTATATTCACGTCACCAAACAATGTTTGGAGCAATTAATCCGCTGAAAAGTACAACCTCTGGAAGTAATCCTCTCTACTGGATGAAGCAGAGGACACAGTTTTTCTCGAATCTTGGGTCGAAGCTCACACGTCGCTGTATCCTATGCAACCTAATCTCTGCAGCAAAATAATGAACTGTTTGTAATTCATATTAAGAAGCAGTAAAATCTAGAAAATAATTATGCAAACTTAGCAGTGTACACTTTTTTCACCAGTGCGGACTTGAAAATGATGCGTAGCAAGTTAGAATTCGACTGTTTTTTTTATGTGCAGCATCAGCGCCATGGTGGACTCGGACCACTACCACAGGTGGATCCTCCAGGAAGCCCCGTACTTCAGCCGCTGCAAGTCTGCTCCCACCAGCTACGCCATCACCGCTGCCTTCACCATCGAGGCCACTTGGGTAATTTTGCTTTGGCGAGTTAGCCAAAGTAATAACTGTATTCTCACACTTCTATGTAGTTATACAAGTCAGCACGATGCCAAAGAAGTTGCGTCCGTAGCTTCTGATTATTCACGCCCAGTGGTTGTAATTCTGTTGTACAGTAGAGCCTGCAGTACACTTGCCAACCTAACTAGGCGTTTCAAATGTCGAAGAAACCGCAATTTGTCGGAACATATTAACTGTCTTCTGAAAAAAATGCGGTAAAGATGAGCGTCAGCTATTGAACTGGCAAATAAATGTCATCAAAAATGCACCGTACCAAGTCGTGTCCAGAATACGAACAGACTGTTCATAGGTATTTTTATCATTACTTCATATGTAAGAGAAAAGTGAAAAATCAACGAAAAAATGAACAAATTATTCAACGCACAAAGACACGTCTGCTGTTAATACATTTGTTACACGACAATTTATTTATTTATTTATAATTTTTTTAAGAGGGCGTGACAGACGGAGGCAATAAAGCGAAACAGTGCCTAGAATGACAGTTAAACAGCTTGAATGGTATTCTCCTGACCATAGGAGCCTTCCAGTGCACCGCCCCACAAGCAGTAACCCGACATAATCGATTTCATCATAGAATTAGTTAATTTTGCCTAAACCACCACAATAATTTGTTACTCTACTACACGGTTCAATTGCACCACTCGAGAGTTGAAGGAAAATCTACACATCACGCGGCTTTCTTGCGTCTAACTTTTCGAGTCATCTCACCATCCTTCCATGGCCTTCCTCTTGCTGAACTGCTTCATATTCAAAGTTTATGTCTATATGCATAGTAATTTTAAGTTTTAGATCAATATTAACTTTATAAAATTCTTCGCAACATCGGAAACTCTCAACAGTTCCATGAAAGTCCTGTTCAAACTAACGGCGGCCATTCACGGGCCAGCCCTGTGATGTACAAACTCTGATTGTACTGGGCACGTTCTGCCTCCGTTTCTTAAACAAAGGCGATATCACAGAGGAAGAAGAGACGTACAGTATGTCAAGAGAAACGTGGACCCTCATGCACAAGGCTGTAGCAATACAGATTCAATGCGCATGTGAACAGCAGTTCGGGAAAAAAGAGGAAGAACAGAGTTTTGAAGCACTATGAATATGGAACGTAGGAAAGTCAGTACTACGGAAAGACGTCTCAAAGGCTAAGGCAACCTACAGGGTCGCCCTGTTGTCGGTGCTCCTCAACATAGGATGGGCAAACCTAACCCTCTGGCCTATCTTATGCCTCCTGAGGAGAACAAAGTCGGAGATGGTGATCTTTTTCTTACAAGTTTTATTGCACCGCTAGGGCAGCAGCATGGAGCTGCTTACAGCTATTTCTGGTATGAAGCATTCGCGTCTACCATCAGCACGAAGGGAGTATGAAGTTTCAAGCATCACTGTTTAAGATGTAACTCATGTAAGGCCGAACCTACGTTTTTTTTTCAAGTATCTACTGCCTTTTGTAAGTAGGTATTCGTGCCAAATATTGAGATTCTAACAAAGTTTGAAATATATAATCAAAAATTCCCCATCCCTTTTAGTTTTTCTCTTCTCATACGTAAAACTTTTCATACACCCTTTGTATTGTTAGTTGTATACTACGTCTGATAATAGCAACTGTCAATTATTGGTCATCCATCAAGTCTAAACCCATTTGGTCCTGACATCATCTCTAGCTGCCGCATTTGAATTTTGATTATTGAAACCAATGCGTGGTTTCTCTCTGAAAATTCTTGCAACATATATAACAGCCCCTCTAAAGTCTGCGCTAGTATTTTATTTGCTTGTTGAATTGAACTCTAGGTGAGCTTAAATGTGAACTATGACGTGTTCTCAATAAGCTTCTAAAAGTAAGAGCATATAAGAACAGCTTCCGTACCACCAAGATTAATAATTAAGCAAGACTACCTGCTGCCTCAGGGTATCGTCACTTGAGGAAAAGGTATCATGATGTTATTAAATTAATGAAAGTTAGACAATATGGACAATAGATGGACGAAGCTTATTTTAAGTTAAATTAGGTAAATTAGAAATTTCGAACGATTAGAGAATTGACGTTTTACACCGATGAAACCGCAAAATAAACAACACCGAGCTCGTTATATAGGTCAGTCTCAAAATATCAACTATATATGGTAAATGATGCATACCAATTCAGCACGAAAACTTTCGTCAGCAAAATATCGTTCAGTGAAACACTGAGTGGATTATCATAAGTACTATTAGAAGAGACGCTCAAAATTTAATGATCAGCAGACTTTGTGTCTTGTTTGATGTAGATATTCGCCGCATTAGATATCACAGAAATTGCTCGAAACAAGTCATAGCATTTTTTATAAAAACAGAAATGTTTACAATACAGTAATTATGGACGTTCTAGGGCATCTACGGTCTGTCTTATACGACATTATACTCCCACGCCTCGATCTGGCGTAACAACATCTTCCGCGATTGAAGGGTGAGAGTTGTGACGATAGCTTTGCTCCTTCTGGCATTTTTTGAGTAGAAACACATACACATGTGTATATAGGCCTATACATGCAGAACGAAAACATCAACAGTTATCACCTCCCTCACTTCATTCACGGGTGGTGAAACTCACCGTGTTGTCAACCCATTACAACAGTGATATTGTATTTTTTTTTAAATTATAAAACTGAAATATAAGGGAAAGGGAACTAGGACGATCATTTTATATTAAGAGGCTTGAATTAACCCTTTCGGGTTCGAAATATTTGAAGCTATGGTTGTAGATTACACGCTTCGAATGAACACACGCATACGAACGCCCAGCTCGTCAAAGCCACTGACGCAAGTGAAAAGAAGAAACACAGTTCGAAGCTGTACGAACGGTTTATGCAACTGCAACACACATCAAACTTATTGAGCACTCTTGAAAGTTCTTGCATCCGTAAAGTAAGGCAACGAGGCAATGTTAGCGAAAAAGTTAAATTGGACCTGATACTAGGAATTTCTCTTTAACAGTACCAAAATTTGGCCATTTGTACTCGGCAGCAATAACAGCTTCCGTAACTTTTTCAAAGATCCATCCGTAACTTTTTGAGTTGCGTTCTGACAAACTCTTTCACAAACATTACTCAAACGCACAAAGGAACGAACCGATTTGCGCCAAAATTTGGCCATTTGTGCCGCTTACCATGTCTAACAATTCCCGAAAATTAAAAAAAAAATAGATCCGTCCGAAACTTTTTGAGTCATGTTAGTGAAACACAGAAAGAGAGAAGAAGAACAATCAAACGGTCAAGAGATCATCACAAAAACTTAGTAATTTTTTTTTAGTTGCAACCACATTAATTGCTGAAAATTACATAGAGATCCTTCTATAACTTTTTTGAGTTATGCTACCACAAAAGGAAGCAGACAAAAAAATGGTTGATTGTATCTCCAACAAAGTTTATCATCTATATGCCTCCTAACCACAGCGTACTTAACACGCCATGATTCTAACATATTCCTAACAATCCCTGTAACTCTGAACAGCTCCATCTATAACTGTTGGAGTTATCTTGATGATAGACAAAAAAACGAGCAGACAAACTACCAGACAGACAAACTGGACAAAAGCATAACATCCTTGGTGGAGGTAATTATTGTATTCAAAATACCAACATTAAATTTTGTCTGATTACTGCATGTGGTCACATACATAAATCTACTTTTATTACAGTACTGGCGATACATGATGTCAGAGTTACTATGTAAGAAGTTCGGGTAGCTACACTAGATTTTTTATCACATGTCGAGAAAGTAACTCGCGCCCTTATAATAAACGTTAAAGGTACTTGCCTTTTTTTTACTTTTATGAAGTAAGGTGTCACGCCTACAGGGGGACTTAGGCACCGAACGTCATCAGCATATCGTGTTACATACGCACAAATATGAAATTTCTTTGATACCACCCCTTTCAGGACTTGCTGTGCCCATAAATACCATATTTTGAAGAAGAAATTAACGAAAGATGCAGGAATGTTGGTTGAAAAGGTAATGTTGCCAAATGAACGTGTTCAATTATTCTTAATTGTAGCTTGTTTGAATCTTTCTATATTAGCTATTGTGCACTTTGTACATTTTCTAATTCAACTCATTTTACTTTGCTTTTCCACGTGAAATTCAGAGCTGGTACAAGCATTCGTTGGACTAAAATTTCATGTAGTTAGGAAGATAATCATGAAGTCTATATTCTTTCGTTCTCTAATATTGTACACCACTGTATATAGAGTCTATATATGCATATGAAACGGCTTTTATTGCATTGCTTTATTATGCTTAAGATACAAAAAAAAACTAGGTGTGCAAAGAAAGGCTGACTCCAATCCCTGTAACCAAGACTAATGTGACTAACAACGATCAAGGCAGATTATTACGATGCTAATCAGCGCCTCTTTTTTTATAGGGTATCTTCATATTTTTGATCAGCGGCATGTTGCTGAGCACAATTGTGCTTCTGGTGGAGATCTGCGTCGCTAGCATGAAGAAAGACGACGGCAAAAAACCTCTGCAACGCGTGCCCTCACGAGGATGGTTCAGGAAATGATTCTTGTACCAAGTGCTTCAGCAATTTGACATCTACGGGCGTTTTGCAAGGACTGACATGTGCCACCCATAACATAAATAGAATAAGCCAGGTTTACTAACGTAGCCCATGTGTGGCTCTTCTTATGACCACACCAGACATGACGGAGTACTCGATATAATATCACAGATTGGTCCAATCACTGATTGATGAAACTTCAATAACATATTGCTGATTAACAGAAGAAGCCTTAAACATAATGTACATAGTGACCAAGAGTTTGTAAAATATGCAATGATCAGTGCAGACTATGGGTAGGAGACAAAAGGAACTACGATTAGTTTTGTGTTGTTTTGGTGTTATTTTTGGAGAGTCTATGTAGATAAAATTAATGTGGGTATCTTGCTTGTTACTTACTCGTATTTTGAGTGATTATGCCTCCGTTTCCACTACAAATGTAATCTTCAAAAGAAATATATTCAGAAGCTCAAGTCTCTGTTTTCACAACAATGACGACATCCCAGAGGAAGAAAAAAAGGACAGATAGTTTGACGATAGACTCGTGGAACCCATGCAGGAGAGTGTTCCCGTACAGGATCAGCAGCAAGTCAGGAACAGAATAAAGCATTTTCAGCAGGAGCATGAAAACGGAAAGAATTCAAGAGAGCACAATGGAAAGACTTCGCGAAAGTCTAGTCTCCTTAGAGTCGCCACTGTCCATAAAATGCCTGTATAAACGCATTTCCTGCATCATTACGAGCGGCTTCTTCTTAGATTTGGATAAGAAAATAGTTAATTCATGTTTTTCAGTAAGGAATACAACTTTTCTGAGATTCCGAGTGTGTTGGTAAGTAAGGTGTTAACTAAGGATACTTCTTTTGCCCTCTGATGAGTCCGCTGCACGTAATTTCACCAGGAAAGCTAAAGGAAGCATATAGTATGTGAAAATAAACTGTATCAAAAATAAAGTTACTAAGTTGTAGTAATCGATTTATATATTCCGAGAAAAAACGTCTGGACAGAAAACTATTTTTACTATTGTTAGTAAGAATAAGTCTAGAGTTATGCGGTAGCTTTACAGTCACCCTCAAGTAGCTCCCAATTTTACCTGTGTCTTTGAATGACCACTGAAGTATACCAGTGATGGTCGCCCCAAATAGCTTGTCTATGGCTCGCTTGCCAGCTACCGGGAATAACATTCAGATAGGAAAAACTTAAAAAGACTAGTAATTTTGCTTAGAAATTACTAAAGTACGTAAAGAATATGAAAATTGGACTGAAGTTCAGTGCGTCCCTAAAAAAATATAGCTGACTTCAGGTACGATTTCAGTACACTTCTCTACACGATGAATTTTCTGAGACTACGTTCATAAAAACGTTCAGAGGAAACTCAACCTTTTTTTGCAGTTATATTAGCTATAATTCTGTGAGGCAGAAAGATTCACATGGACTAATCAGTAAATAGTAAAAGTAGTATTAAAACAATAAATAGTAAAACTTGTACCGATTTCACAAACCCTATCATTATTAAGCATTCCAAGTTGTAAATCATCCGTCAAATTGCCAAATCTTGTGTTTAACTTTAAACATCAATTACAAAACTTGCACCCGCTCTAATATTACATATATATTTATAGCAGTATAAAACAGTTGAATATTATCTTGTATGTAATAAAAAACAAATACACTTACTTGCATTGCAGTATTTATCTTGAATTAAAAAAAAAATACTTTTAAAACTAAATTTTCAAATAAAAAATGCCGTTCACCACTAAGCGATCTTCATAAAAGCAAATTAATTTCACTGATAAAATAGAACTAAGAGTACATACAGTCAATGTTTATATAATTATTACCTACTCAAACTCCAGTGCATGTGCCCTGACGAAATTGTTATTTCTTCTGCAAGGCTGGCGCAATCTATAGAGAATTGTGACCACAATATTGACGCCATGTTGTATCACTCGCAAAAAGGGTATAGCAAAACGTAATTGGTAGTACATACAATATACTACAGCATAATTTCACAATTTGCTACTGTGTTAACCGAAAAAAACTGTTCATAAACATTGAGAATACAAGTAAGTTGTTGATAGAACCTGTTAATTTGAAACTGAGACTTTTCTCGAAACTGAGTGAACATTTCTGTCCAAGATTTTGGAATTAATATTGCCACTGTACTTGTAAACGCTAATCATTGTTTTTAGCTTGACGTTCTAAGGTTAGTGGGTGCTAGCGGCCTACGTCGGCGATGTGCCGCACCTCAACAACTAATGCAGGGATCAAACTAATCATTCATCCTCACAACTTGATTTCAGGACGCGCAGCTCGTACGACTTCGAGCAGCAAAATTGTTGCTAGCAGCAGACAAGTTGCGTCTACGCGGCGAAATCTCGCTTGAGGATTTCTACGGATAACCATAGGGCGTACTGCCGCGGATATCGAATTTGTATTTACAATGTGATTCTGAGAGGTTATTGAAAAACGCCTTTTTGTTATTTGTAAGGTGTTTTTTAGCCTAGTTACGAACTGAGAGGAACTGTTATTTATCGACTGATTTTCCTATATCGGTTCTTGTATTTCTGGTAGCACAGAAAACCAGGTGGCAGGGTTTGCAACGCTTTGTTTTGTAGAGCATTTGGAGTACTATTTATTATTTTAACCTATTTTTTATTTATCACTTCTTTCTTTGGCCACTGTTTCACCCAGCATTTCTGCTGCACCCTACGGTTAACATTCCGCTTGCTATAACCGCTGACAGTAGTAGTTGTAGTAACCTAGCCTATTAAATAGGCAAAAGCTAAGGCACTTGACACTCCTTCCGCTTCCATTGTCATTGCCGGTTGTTTACATCCCCGTCCAGAGTACCGCAAAGCAGAGTATACTGTGGCCGAACGAACAAATTTGGCTTTCCATAAGGTTCTCTTGTTTCTTTACAGACATTTTACAAGCTTCTCTGATTTCTATTTCACTGCAAATTTGACGAAAAATATGAAACTTTACCACAGTAGTGACACTTGTGAGTTGTGAAGAATACCGAGTTGACGGCAAACATTTCCTCGGCGGTTTGTGGACACAGTTGTGTTTATGCTAAGAGATAAAATAAATGTTCGAACACTTTGCCAAAAAACTGGTTGGGCAATTATCCTCCCGACAATGCCCGGTAATCAAAATCAAGATCCACGGACAGCCGATTTACGCTTTTCTTGACTCCGGTAGCCATGTTACCATAATGAAAACAGAAGCTCTGCAACACCTAGGAATTCAAGAACAAGCTATAAAACCTTCTCGTAAACTTTTGCGAACTGTAAATAACTTACCTATCCAAACCGAAGGCTGTGTGGATCTTAATTTTGACTTTGGCACCCCGCAAANACCTTCATTTAGAGTCGATTCATACCAAAGAGTACGTGTTCGAATGTTTATTGCAATTGACGACTTGGCGGGGGGCGTTAGGATTGTACCTGGCCGACAAGGGGGCGCTAGCCCAAAAAAGTTTGGGAACCACTGGTGTAGTCCAACGTCCCGACGATGGTTTCACCGTCGCCAGGACTTTCTCAGAACTCGAAATCGGGGCAGGGATGGCAGAACATCTTCCTCTGAAAGTACCTACCCATTTAGAGGGAAAAACTGTAGTGTTAGAGCAAAGTAGGGCCTGTACAAACTTGCTTATCCCACCGCTGCCACCAGTAAATTTACATGTAATAATTCCTAGGTTTTTGGGGCTGAAAGGTTAGTATTTCGTAAAGATGGCGGGAATTTACATTTCCGAAAAATAGGGAGAATTCAGTACCTTACTTCTTTTAGTTTCAATTTGTTCAACNCTGAAAATAGTAGAGACGGACGGGCACCACTGACACATGACTCTGACTCTGTGGAACTTACCGAACTTGACGCTGGGACCGCAACCCATGACGTTTGTGTCGTAGGAAATGTTGCCGAAAGCGGTGTTGCCAATGTGCGCGACACTGCCTCAAGCGACCCGTCGACACCCCCATTAATGTGCCCCAGTACCGAATCCCTCAAGCCTGTAAACGTTTCGTCGAAGAACACATAGCTGACATGTTGCGAGCAAAGGTTATCGAACCAAGCCACTCTCCGTGGTCTAGCCCCATCCTGTTAGTGAAAAAACGGACCGACCCAGACGCGCCAGTGACCAAGGACTCTTTCCGANGCCAGTGTGCGCGACACTGCCTCAAGCGACCCGTCGACGCCAAATACCGAACAAATCCCTCCGGGAGAACGCCGAAATGAACCACTGTTCGACGATGTTCTGAACTCAGTAGACTTAACCCTTTGTCGTTATTGTGGATCGGTCGGGCTACATAAGTGGCGTGTGTTTGCGCGGCTATATATGACGTCATGATGACGGAACAGGTGTCTCTTTCTATCAGCCAGTACAGGAGNCCGAAATGAACCACTGTTCGACGATGTTCTGAACTCAGTAGACTTAAGGCATTTATCGAACGATCAGAGGTGTCAGATAGTGAGGCTTCTCAACCGGTACCGCGAAGCCATAGCGGTCGGCGACGAGATAGGGACTGTAAAGGGTACTGAACACCACATCGACGTGCAGGGACACGCCCCCATTAATGTGCCCCGGTACCGAATCCCTCACGCCTGTAAACGTTTCGTCGAAGAACACATAGCTGACATGTTGCGAGCAAAGGTTATCGAACCAAGCCACTCGCCGTGGTCTAGCCCCATCCTGTTAGTGAAAAAACGGACCGACCCAGACGCGCCAGTGACCAAGGACTCTTTCCGATTCGTAGTCGACTACCGACAACTGAACAAAATCGTAAAGAAAGACATCTTCCCTATCCCACCGCTGCCACCAGTAAATTCTATATGTAATGTTTCCTAGAGAAATGGGGGCTAGAAGGTTGAGTTTTGGTAAAGCCGGAGGGACTGGTGGCACTTTTTAGAGAGAAATTCTGCACACTTTGAAAAGATAAAAATCTACAGTTTAATTATCATATCGGTAGCGTGGCCTACCTATTGGGATTTATTTCTATCACAAGGGTAAATATACTCACAAATTATGGTAGATTTTAAGGGGGTTTATTTGTCTAACGGGGAAAACCTAATCAGGGTGACAAAATGAAGTTATCCT
>LQNS02278091.1:43912613-43926692 GCA_001587735.2 Parhyale hawaiensis | reverse complement strand
TACTAAGCCGAGTTTGACCTTTGTATGCCTCTCGGGGTTTGACCCTCCATACTAAAATTATTGGTAAATAAAAGAAAAGTGTTAATTAATAAAAGGTCAAGAACAGCTTGCAATAAGATAATGATATGCAATTGACCTCCGAAAGTTTGCAATAAGGTCAGCGGGAGGGGGTGGGGTAGGGTGGAGGAGCGCGCGAGGGCAGCGGGGGGCGCGCCGGCGCAAGGGTACGGCTGCAGTCGACCACAAAATGCCCATTTCGCATCATTACCCACTACTTTCTTTCATCATATATTTCTTATTTTTTTGTCTTTAAATATTGAAAGTTAAGAGTTTCAGGAGAAGTTTTACATTTAAGGCAATACATTTTTATAAGAGAAAAAAAAATAATATAAAATTTTTGTTGTCATTATTTTGATTTTTTCTAATAAACAACGTTCATTTTATTCTCGTCGGATTGCAAATTAATTATTCGATCAGATAATACTAACGCATACGCTTGTGGATTGTTTGGAATTATTTTTTTTTAAATTGTGCTTTAATTCTAATATTAGCGACTGTATTTTTCATTCTCTCCGATTGTCTACTCAGATCAAACACTAGTATAGGATAAGTTATTCGATAATCTTTAATCGTTACAGCACTCTTACCACTATCCATATAATCAGTAAACATTTTATACGCTGTCACATAATGATTATTCGAATAATCAACGTTCAAATTATTTTCTAGATATCGATCATTAGTTAATAGAACATATGCATTGGTAAACTCACAATGATCGAATAGTGCTGAATTTTCCGTTTATTTATATCGTCGGTTTTAAAAGGTATTATAATATGCATGGGTTTTTCGGCACCTGAAATTACGTTCAATCTGCAATCTAATTGTTTCTCATCTGAAGGTACAGTGATGTCTTCAAGCTGACGATTCAAATATTCAATTGACAGTGATGATTTAGATTCTATTTATTTATACAGTTTTAATTCGTAATCATCAGAAATCTTATAACAAGGTATATTCCAAACCAGCTTCTCTAACACAATTTTTCCATCTACAACTTTGTCTTTTGATGCATCATTAGGATCATTTGTACTTTCTTTAAAAAATGCCTGATTATTACTTCCTCGGCGGATGGCAAGACATGTTGTACTCCCAATAAAACTTTGTCGTAATTTTCAAAAAATCTAAAAACATATTTTAGAGGAATGGAAGCACTAAGTTTTCCATTTCCAAGTTTTACATAATTTTTTTCTATTCATAAATCCTTTATTACTCGAGTGATTTCTTTTTGGATCAAGACACCGAAAGAAAGTAATTTTTTTTTTCATTTGATTTATGAGGATAAGTTACTAACCCCTTCATCGTTGTAGCCATTCCAGGGTTTGAATATCCTTCAATTTCTTCATTAGCAATTTTGCATCCGACGCGTTCAAACAAATACATTAATCCATTATTTACAAGTGATATACTGTATATGCACTGTCTAAATCGAACTCATTGTCATCTTCATCCATCAAATGTCCATCAAAATAGATAAAACTTTCTGAGGGGAGAAGAAATTGATCTTGATTTTAAAAAATAATCTTAATATCACTGTGTTCATTATTAAGATTAGTTCCCAGATGTGGTTCATATTCATGGGTTTTTCTATAGATTCATCAATAATAATAAATTCATTCCAATTTCAGTGTTCCATTTTTATAAAGAAAAAAAAAAGATTATTCAACATTATAAAATGTAGATTTCAAGATTTGCCTTATTGCAACTTGCTCTTTTCCAATATTCAGTTGATTTAAATCTTGATCCGTCAATAAAGAAATACAGGAAGATAGATTGCTGTGGATGGATATTCTACACTCGTATAACCTGGTGGAACTTTAGGGAAGCATGAATATAAAACTGGAACTTTACGACCTTCCAAGTATGAGCCCTCAATTATGTTGCAATGTACTAAAATCGCAATCGCCAAAGGAACCATGTATGCAGTGAGAAAGTATTTGTCGCAAAGTGCCCGGACCTTAGTGTACTATGCGCATGTCTATTACCATCTAACACAGGGCATCGTGATATGGGGAGGATCGTCAACCCAGCATCTAAGACCCCTAAAAGTTGCAGTAAATGATATACTCATATTAATATTGCAGGTGCGGAGGAATAACAATAACGGGCCTTTAATGTCGATAGACCCTATGTATGCCCGATTGAAATTATTGAAATTTCAAGACGCGCACGATTATTTTATCGTTAAATTCTTACGTACTGCAATGCATACTGATGATGAGCTCTTTGAGCAGTACTTCAGAGAGTTGGTGCCAGCTCATGAGAAAGACATTCGTATCCAAAGATTACATCTGCCGGTAGCTCGACTGGAAGTACAGAAGCGATCTATGGCTTTTCAAGTAACAAGATGTTATAATGCCTAACCAGTGGAGCTAAAGGGACCAATGACGGACTCAACTTTCAAAGTGAAATTTAAACATTACAAAGTGTCGCAATATAATAGGGAAAGTTAGTTGATATTTATGTGTTGGTTGTATGAGCACCAAAAACGACGGATTTTTTATATGTACCTACTTGCGATCTTGATCGTTAGAATAACTTCGTAGACCCAGTATGATAGTGCAATAATTTTTAAATTGTGTTGAACGGTGTTTGTTGTAATAGATCTACCTTGCTCTAGGCGTGTAATTGTAGCTCTGCAGATATGAATTTCTTACATTTATATACTTTGTTGAAAACATTACTATGTTGATATTGCCCTGAATTTATAGATGAGATACTTCCTAGTTCTCTGTGGATCCTATTGTGAGATTGCTCCTGCCTCTATTTGGGCCTTATACACCGAAAGGTCCAGAGTGCCTTTACCGCAGGAGATGTTGCTGCTTGCAGCAGTTCCTGCTGACGAGGTTAGTTTTGTAAAGTTAGGTAGGCTCTCAATACTTCCCTTTCTGTTTCGGGAGGTGGGCTGCCGATCAAGATGGCCGACTTACAAATTCCCGCTAGATTACTACCTTCTTGTATTTCGTGTCCTTCCTCTGTGCAGCGTAGCTGATCAAGAGCGTTCATCCGTGCCCGGGGGTTGGAGATGCACAACTTGCGCCTTTTTCCTGTCAGTAGCGCAGTGACCACTCTGAGACCTACCGGCGGAGGAACCGAGGCAAGAATCGTTGATAATTTAGAATGCGTCCTGACGGCGCGCGAGCCTGGGTTTGAACACAGGAATGATTTGGCGCGATGTGGGCAGTGTGCCACTGGGGCGCTAGTGGGAATTTCTACTACTACTACTCCTGCCACTACTTCTACTTGATGAAAAACAAGCTGCTTAAAATAGGCAATTGTTGATGTTCAGTGACTTTTTCATGATTTACGCCCCATAAGTGTTTTCACTTTCAGCAGAAGTGTTCTCTAACCAACTGACTGTAATTCTGAATATTTTAACTGTTGATTTATAAATTGAGAGAACAAATAAAGGTATGAAGGTATAAACTTGCAATATTACTGACTTTATGTTCACCGTTACCTTCCAAGATTTCATCTCTAAATCCCAACTAATTCCTCAATGATTTTCGCTTATCTAAGTGAATTTTAGTATCAGAATTTTTTAACTATATAATAAATTTCTGTATATTCGCATTTGCTTTAATTTCAAACAAATCAGGATGATTGTTTTCTACACACTTTTTCTGTATATATCCATTAATATTATTAATTTTGTAGCATCCTACGGGAATATTAACAGTATATTCTACATTTATGTATTCATAAACAAATCGGTTGTTTTTACTGTCAATATTTGGAATAGAATGATGCATATCCAGTCCAACCAAAGCAAGTTCATGATGAGCTTTATTATCTAGATAAATAGTTGGATATTGATGTAGCACAAAATCAGATTCTCGACTTGTTAATACAATACTTCTTGATTCAGTTCTCATTTTCCTAAGGAAAAAAATTATTTATATTGTTAATATCCATTTCATTAAAGATTTTTCTTCTAAAAAGTTCAGGATTGATTGCTTGCAGTTCGTTCAAGACACCTGTATTTCATGTCTGCACTGCACTCATCAATAATTTGTGACGTTCCAATAAATCATTAACATCTGATTGTAAAAACTGAATACCAGAACCTGAAAAGCTTGATGATCTTCTTCTTATGATGTCGACTTGTCTTGAAATACTTTTCTTTTTATACTTTTGGTAATGATGTTCGATAATATCGAGGTATTTTCCCCCTCTATTCGCCCTGATCAGATCTCTCTCATCTAAAAATGGTAATGTTTCTAGCATTATTTCTTCATAGTTTTTCATATCATCTGTGATATGTTTTTGAGGTTGTGTTTTTGTAATCAGTTCCCGCAGTCCTTCAGTTCCATTAAATGATCCCCGCCAAGAATAATATCATTCCCCACTATATCAATGTATTTTCTCCCTAATTTCATTTTGGATCCATCCCATTTTATAACATAAGTATAGTCGAATGTAGGATCTCGTTTGCTTAGTTGAGACTGAAGATACTTGATTGGTATAGGTCCAAAGTTTAGGATGGGTTTTGAGGTTGGTGCTCCAATAGCCAACTTGTTAGCGCTTTCTATTGCTGGTTTGTTTGTTTCTCTGATTTGTTTCATTTGCGTTTTTTTCTCTAATGTTTCATTAAAGATTTTTTCCAATGGATCAATAATTGGTTTATAAATTCTTTGCACATCTTGTTAAACTTTCTGATCATCAACTTTTTTCCTCTTTCCGTTCAATATTTATGGATGCCATTTTTTAAAGAGTAAAAACTCAATGTGTGTTTTGGAAAAAACTCAATGTGTGTTTTACAAAAAAACTAAATGTGTGTTTTAAAAAAACTTGATGTGGGTTCTGTTTCATGTTAAATCTGTTTCTTTCATCCATGATGGTTTATTATAACCTTTCCATTTCACGAGCAGTTTCCCTTTCATTTTTTTGATTACCTTTTCAGTTTCATAAACTTCGCTATCATAGTTTGACATTTCTTCTTCGTAGAATGTACTAACAACCTCTTCACCTTCCATATCTTTTAATCTATATGTAATAGGTTGTTTATCTAGAATTTCCATGACAAGAAGTAATTCTGTAAAATTACGTAATATCCTTTCCAAAAATCTATATATTTTTTTTTACTACTTCTTACCCTATATCCTATCATAAACTTTGGATTTGTTGTTTCATATTCGAAGTTAGGGTAGAGATTATGATAAACTCTTTTATTATTTATTTTTAATGAACCTTCAGTTGGTGTCATTTTAATACTTCTGTGATAACTATTATAATTTTCCAATAGAGATGGTAAAATTTCAATTCACTTTTTAGTATTGTTATGTGTAAAATATCTCCATATTTTATTTTTTAGGTCGATTAAGTCTCTCTACAACTAGTGCTTTTGTTTCATTCTCAGTAGTAAACCAGTGAATATTGTGTTTTTTAAACAAATCTTGAGTAAGTTTATATAAAAACTCTAAACCTTCGTCACTCTGTAATTTTGTAGGGGTACGTTCATTAAAAATAATCTAAAATGCTTTCTTTATTTCTTCTCCAGTCTTTTTTCGAATCGGTAAAGCCCATGCATATATACTGAATACATCAATTACAGTGATAATATAAATAATATTTTGATTTTGTGTTTTGCATGCTCGTATGTCTACCAAGTCAGCCTGCCATTGATCATCTATTTTTTATACTAAGACTCTTCTCGTAGGAAATCTATGTCTGATTGGTTTATGTAGTGTTTGAACATTTTGCTTTTCAAACCAATTTTTAACTTGTTTCGATGAAATACCTCTTTTACGAGAAAATTCATTGATTCCAGAGAACCCTGTTTTAAAGTTATTGTATAGTTTTGATAATATGTCGGAGCTCAACACATTGTGCTCCTTAACCCGTTTTTTTTTTTACTTCTCCATTACCATACCAAATCGAGATTTCATACCCATAATACCAGTCACTAATTTAGCATCTCTTCTTCTTCTGAAGGATCTAGAGCAATTTCTGAAGCTCGTTTTGCTAAAAAATCATCGGAGATATTTCGGTATTAAGTTTTGCTGTATTTAGAATAAAATATATCATATTGTTTGCAAGCTCTGTCTAATGAAATAACTCCTTCGTAACCTTCTTTCAATCTTTTTTGAACTTTAATTCCTGGTCCACAAAATGAATATTTCTTTGTGGAGTTGAAGGGTTCGTTTGAAACTTGTTCAGATTCTATTCCGGTTGTATAATCCTAAATGCACTTCAGGTAAAGGTATTTTTCGTAGTATTGTATTTAATAAACCTACACCAGTTTTATTTTGTAAACTATTTCGTAAATTATTTAGATAGATTTGATTTTCTGGCAATATTTCATTCGTTTCTTGCTGTTGATAAAGATGTTTGTTCTTGAATACATTCATTTTTTGAAAAATAAGTAGTTACATCAGATAATATTTTCATTATTTCAGATGAGGAATTTTTAATGATGCATATTATGATTAAATTTTTCGTATATTTCCCTTCATCAGGTTTGTCATCTCGATTCAAAACAATAAATTCGTACGGCTTATTGATGGTTGAAAATGACTTAAACTCATCCCAACTCATATCGTTTACCACAATATCTCTAAAAATATTTTCCAGAGCTCGATAGGGTACATAAAAATTAATCTCATTAGCATTTGAACGAATTATTTTTCTAAGTAATAAATGATAGTTTTGTGAGAGATAAATAGAAGAAATGTTATTATGTCTTCCTCTTGTATAAAACTTCTCTGCTAGACGTTAATTTTTGTTATTAGCATAATCATTAAAAATAAATATATTGTTGAATTTACTATCAACATCTATAGGATCCGGAATAGAATCATCTACGGTATTAAAGAGTTTAACATCACACTTTAGTTTCCCCTTACTATGACGATGAGCTAAAGATTCGTCAATGTTTTAATTTCCTGTTTTGAATAACTAAACAATACCTTGTTTTGTATAAACTTTTTCAAAAGCATCTCTAAGTAATTTATATTCAGGTTGATGAATGCATAAAGAATAATAATGTAACCAATTCTTCTCCAACTGCAGTCTTAATAAAAGTGATGTTTTCCGCAATTTGAAGGACCCAGGATTAAACTGCGCAGACTAAGACTGTATTGAAGAAAGTGATGGTTTTGTTGATATTCATTATTATCATTCCATTTAAATACATTAGCCATTTTTCTAAGATTAAATTTTACAGATTCATTTTATCACAATAATGTTTCCACAAATCATACCTACCTCTGGAGAATTACTAACAACACATAATTTACAAAATTTTTCATTAGAAAATTCATGCTCTAGACATGGTGGTAATGGAGGTAGCTTTTGCTTTGCTCTTCTTTTCCTTTCTTTTCTCTGTTTTTTAAGTCTTTCCACATTCTCATCCTCATGAAAACTAATTCCTTTATAAGCCAATTCTGGTTTACCTGAGTATTGTTCTAAGAATGTCTGCTTGTTGAGTAGACATATATTTTTCCAATAAATTTGATGTTTTTGATCTAATCTTTGAATATTTTCAATTTCTGAAAGTCCTCTACCGCAAAGTTGAAATAATTTGTGTATTTTATACGTATTTATGAGTGAGTTACCGTTTAAGTCTGGAATCAGTTTCATTATTGCTTCTTCAAAATCATGTATAATTCCTACTTCATCTTGAAACTATTTCACAATTTGCTCATATAGACTCATTGGAAGGGGATAATATTGCTCTGGATTTATTTGTAATTTTTCACACCAATATTCTACAAAAATATTTATTTATAATCTTTGTAGAGCAGTTTCAAGTTCTTCGTTCAGTGAAGTTATATGACGGAAATGGTTACGTTTCCAGTTTATTTGTTGCAACAGTTCATTAAACATTTTGGCTTTTTCTAATTTTCTATTGTCAACAAATAAATCTGTAAATTTCTTTTTCTCTCTTGAGACACTTTTAGGAGTTTTCATTTTTTGACATGTTGTACAATGATAAGAAAGGAATGTCATCTCATTGTGTTGACAATCACATGACTTGAGTTATTTTAGATCTTCAAAGTAATAATGTGATGGATGAAAATAATGGTAACAATTCCAATTATAGCATTCAGTATTTATCTGATAGAAATTACAATCTGGAAAACAACGATCTAAATTCTCACAATACCTTGAATAAATATCATTCACGTTGTCTTTGGTAAATAAAAACTTTGGAGGAATTAGCTTTCTGAATAAATTAAAATATTCATTTCCTTTATACCATCGTTTAATATGTTCATGAAGATTCAAGATGAAATACTTTTTAAAAACATTGTGCGTTCATTATTATGTGCTCGCGCGGTCCTCAGCTAAGCGTAGCACTAGCACTGTGTTAAAACGGCCTTCAGCCAATGAAGTACTCATCCGAACTTTAAAAGCAGTCACCAGATTCCACTGAATAATATTATGTTTATTTATTTCTTTCTCAGAAAATGCTGTATTTCATCTGTGTCTATCATTACTTCGCTATAAACTGTGTATTTAATGTTTTCATCACTGTTCTTAGCTTACCCTCAACCTAAGCTCTCTCTATCAATATTATTTTAAACCTTAACCTTGTGTTTATTGCGTGTGCATTAGGATATAAAACCACCTAGGGATTCAGCTCGGTGGATAGTAAATCCTCAAATAACTCAACAACGTATCTCTTGCTTACGTTCTTTCCTATATAAAGTAATTATCATTATTTTCAGCTCTTCCCCTGAACACCTCATTATTCTGGTCTGAGTCCTTTTTTTATGAAAGAATACGTTGAGAACATGCTCTAGCATGTTTGAAGATATAGTTTTATTTTAATTATTATGTTAGATGTGTTGAACTAACTGGAGCCCGTAGTAATAGTAGAACATTCAATGTTTAAAAACATGTTTCAAGTTAAAAAGCTAACTCCCTAAAGAAAAGAGAGACAACGGTGGCTCACGGAGTAGCGGGGCACCCCGCAGCCAAGTAAACATCCAGTCAGGTCAAGATAGCTGTGGGGAAAGACCCAACAGCGGAGGGACAGGAAATCTGCTTCCTTGCGCTCCACCAAGCTGGCCGCCATAGCAGCGAAAACACACTCGGTCCGGAAACCAGGTGCATCGGGCCTCACTCATGCGAGGTCTGGGCAGCATCGCTAGGGGAAATACGCTGTAGCAGACAAACAGGAAATCGGTTCCATCGTCCTGAGCCAAGTTGGACGCAGTTTCCGGACTCCGAAAATGAGGCTTCGGCAGTTATCAGTGCAGGGCAAAACCCAATAACAAGTGGACAGGATACTTACACTCGTGTTTACGCCTGAACTGGTCGTCGACACGTGACATATGAAGAGACAAGATTTCCCAGCACGTGCTTTGTGCGTGTCAGGGCTCTTGCATCAGTGACATTGAACCTTGGGGGAAAAACCAACTGCGAATACCACAGAGCGAGTTCGCGTGCACTCAGCGATCTCGACCATGAGTACGTCAGCAAGTCGCAGCTATAAAAGAGCGTTGCACACTAGCTGCGACTGAACATCACTCTCAAACTCCTTGCTCAGTGCTCGTTCATTACACCCGCTCTGACAAGGTTGAGTATAGTTTGTGGAAAATTTGAGTAGGACTTGTTGCAGTGATTGAGCAGTTGTTATTGCTGTTAGAAATATTTTCCTCGCATAATCTCAGGGCTCCTGTTCAGTATTTAATCGCTTTAGTGTTTCTGAGTTTTTGAGTTTACATCGTTTAGATTTGTGTTGCTGTTACATTTAATCTTTTTGATTACCCTGTCGAGGGGCACTCTTAGTAGTGCGTGGATCCAAGTTGCCTGAGATCGTCTGGTCTCAGAGTTTTGAGTGATTTGTTGTATTTTAGCTTGTTATTATAGTTGTGTTCGCTTATAAGTTTCAGTTAATGTTAATGCGTTAAATTGTAGCCGTCACCCGAAATAAAATTCAGTCATTTATACCTTGTCCTTATGTTAATAGGTAATTCTCTCTGTGAGTGAATAATTATTACATGTTTTCGATTGAACTTCTTGGGTAGCGTTTCTACGCTGCCAAACAACTCTTGTACGATCATTTCTTTTAAATAAATGCAAAAGGATTATTATTTGGTTATGAGACTAAAAACGTAATTAAGTGTTGTTATTTCATCTTTACTAGATTAAGGGCAAGAGCTATTCCGCATAAGATAAGAGATTCAGTTCCCAAGAAACAAGTGGACTGATACCCTGGAAAAAGACTAAAGAATCGAACTCAAGAAAAAAAGAGTTGTTGAGTATTACATTTGAATAGGTGGACTTGTGTCTATGAGTTGGTTTCGACTTGGTATATTCGTATACTGTGCTGCAGACCCTCCCATAGGTACCAGTCAAGTTAATCCTGGTTCGAGAGAATACAGCTAATCGGACAGGATTGACTTTGTAATGTCATAGCGGTATATAATCTCAATTGCAAATGAGTTACGAAAACCAAAGTAAAGAGAACCCTCAGGATATTCTATGACAATTATATAAATCTCTAATATATTTTTCAACTGCAATCATTTCCTTTCTTCTAAAACTACGTTGAACATTATCAAGTTTGTTTCGGTTTAAAAACTTTTGATTCCCCGATATTTTTTGTAAAGAAAGAAAGAAAGAAAATTTTCATTAAATAAAATGATTGAACCACTTGATTACACTATAGAATTGTTTAAACAATTAGGAACTCCAACAAAACGAGCACCTAAAGGATACAGAAAAGAACTTCCCAGTGAAGAATAATGGAAGCGATATGAGAATGAGAAAGTTAAAGAAAGAGTATGTAAAAATAGAGAGAAAGAACAATCATAGCTCTAATTTAACAGGGAAAAATAAGTTCCTTAGGAATTAATTCTTTTTAAAATGGTAGGTCAAACCAATATCGAATGCTATAAAAAGTATTCTAAAACTGATAAACATGTAATGTTAACTGAAGAAAAAAAACTTATGTGATGTATGTAATGTATCTGTAAAAAATATGAACAAACATAAAAATGCTATCAAACATAAGAAAAATATTACACAATTCATTTCTGCTCATTTACCATACGAAAAGGAAATATGTTTGTGCATATTGTAAAACATGAGTTCACAATCTTAAAATTCATAAAAAGAGTAAAAAACATATTCAAAGCAAATATAGATGTTAATTCAAACAATGTATTTCCACCAAAGAAGGTTTCTGACAAGAATTCACGTATGATGGTATTTTTTTTTACGTGTAAGGATACAAAACTATGTATTCAATGTTTCAATGAGCAAATTTATAAGGCCGTTGAAAACCAAAAGTGGAAAAATATAAAACTACAACTTGCTGCAAATGATGAATTCATGAAAAGTTAACCTGAAGAAAAATATATCAATACCTGGTTCAACACAAGGATTAATGAGAACAATTACAAATCTAGAAAATTTACGAGATAATATTGATAAAATTATAAGTATAATCGATGATAAAATATAGAAATTTACAAGAGAAGGTTCAGGGTGGCAACTAAATAAACTGTTGGCATTTACCGTTAAAATTATAAAATATAAACTGTTAAAAGCATCATCTTATATACCATTAGCCAGGTAAATTTCAAAATTCGATGTTTAAGTTTAGCTTAATCAACTTAAAAAATTATGATCAGGAATGCTTCAAATGGTGTTTAGCGCGTTCCTGGTGTTTAGATGAATCAAATCAACATAGAATATCAAAAACTGTAAAATCAGCAGCATTAAAGTTTGATTGGTCTAGTTTGGAATTTCCAATGTCAATAAAATCGATTGATAAATTTGAAAATCAAAACTGCACATAAGTGAATATACATGCATTTGATTATGATTTAATATTGTATCCGTTAAGAATAACAACTATGAAGAAAGAAAGACATGTAGACCTGCTCTCAATATCTAATGCTGAAAACAAGCACTGTGTATTAATGAAAACCCTAAATCCATTTGTGAATGCGTCAACTCGTAAAAAACATATGTCTGTCCCTATTGTCTACACAGTTTTTGTAAAACATAAATCTGAGCGTTCGATTCATACTCCAGTTAGAATGGAATTAAGTAAAGATCCAGTTACATTTCAAAATTTTCAAAAGCAAATTCGACATCCGTTTGTAATATATGCAGATTTTGAAAGTACATTAAAGAAAATTGATAATGTTCAACCAAATCCTGAAAGATCCTATACGATAAATTTAAACAAACATATTCTAAACAGTTTTGTGCTTATATAAAATATGAAATTGACAAACATTCAAAACTTTAGGTTTATATAGGAAAATATACTCCAGAAAAGTTTATAGAATATATCGCAAATGAAGTACAAAGAATCTATGATATTATGGTGATAAAACCGGTATGGTTATCATCACTACAATGGAAAACTTATAATATGGCTACAAAATGTTACGTTTGTAATGGATCTTTTACTAAAGAAAATAAAAAAGTGAGAGATCAAAACCATTTAACCGGTGAATTTAGAGGAGCAGCACATTGGAAATGTAATCTAAAAATACGTAACCCCTCGTTTATTCCAGTTTTTATACACAATTTCTCAAATTATGGTGCACATTTATTCGTAAAAGAATTAGATAAACTAAAAGGTAAATCAAGTATTATACCGCAAACTGATGAAACATATAGAAGTGTTAGTCAAAATATTGCAGTGGATAAATATAAAAATATTCAGACTATCAACTCGAGAAATAAGATTTTTAGACAGTTTTAGATTTATGTCTACATCAATTGATGAACTCAGTTCGAATTTGAAACATGAAACCTTTAAAAATCTATTAAAATACTATCCGGATAAATCAAAATTCGCTTTGTTAAAACGTAAAGTGATATATCCATATGAATGGACGGATATTGAATGTAAATTCAATGAAACCCACTTACCATCACAATCATCGTTTCATAGTAGAGTAAAGAATGAAGGAATTGCAAAAGATGATTATCTACATGCGTTAAGAGTGTGGAATACATTTGAATGTAGAACATATAAAGATTGTCATTTACTATATCTAAAACTTGATGTACTCCTTTTAGCAGACATATTTGAAAACTTTAGAGAAACTTGCTTAAATATTTATAATTTAGATCCTGCGCAGTATTATACAGCTCCAGGATTATCTTGGGATGCCTTAGTAAAATATACAGAAATAAAATTAGATTCTAGTCAAGATCTTTATATATTATCATTTGTTGAAAAGGGAATTCGCGGAGGAATCAGCACTATAACGCATAGATATGCAGAAGTAAATAATCCGTATATTCAAGAAACATATGACCATAAAAAGCCAACTAGTTATATAACATATTTAGATGCGAATAATCTCTACGGTTGGAGAATGAGTCAAAAACTACTAACCGGGAAATTTAAATGGTTAACACAAAAACAGATTGAAAAAAATAAACTATTACAATCCACCAGCTGGAAAAGATTACATAAATATTGGCAGTAGATTTGAATTATCCAAAAGAACTACACGATTGTCGTAACGATTATCCTTAAGCGGCAGAAAATATAACACTTGATAAAGTTTCTAAATTGACACCGAATCTAAACAACAAAAAAGTATGTAATGTATTATAAGAACTTGAAGTAGTGTTTGGCCTTAGGGTTAAAATTAATTGAAATTCACAGTGTATTAGAATTTGATGAAAATACTTGGTTGAAACCTTACAACGATTTAAATACTAATAAGAGGGAATCTGCTGATAGCGAATTCGAGAAAGATTTTTTAAGCTCATGATCAACAGTGTATATGGTAAAACGATGGAAATATTAGAAATCGAGTAAATGTGTGAAATTTGTGAAAACTGAACGAGAAGCTATGAAACTCGCTATTAAACAGAATTTTGAATCCTTTAAAATATTCGATTCAAATCTGATAGCTTGTCGTATGAAAAGAACCAAGTTGCTATTTAATAAACCTATATATATATATATATATATATATATATATATATATATATATTTGTATAGTTGGGAAGCAACCCTTCTTTTATGCATGTTCGGTTAAAAACCACGCCATATTTCTTTGTTAAAATATCTTTATTATGTTTCTC
>LQNS02278091.1:43874739-43887536 GCA_001587735.2 Parhyale hawaiensis | reverse complement strand
ATGTTGCCCAATAAGTTTGTTAAACTTTCAGTGGCTACGCAAATGCATTATTCTATAGAGTATTACTACTTTACCAAATATTTGTAATATAAAATGTGTTTGTGTGTAATAAACCTATCAAAAAAAAAAGTTTAATCAAACAGTTTATAGGGATACTATGATAAGAAATAGGTAACTAGTTAAAATGAGGTTTTTTTTTGTCAAAATTTCACATGATATGGTGTAGTATTTTTTAAGGTATCGAAAAATTCTGAATTGGGCTATCATTATTGCCACCACTTTATATGTTCATTTTCACCACATGTAGCACGCACCGTACTTCAAACTGTAACATACCATTTTTATTTTAAATGGGATAAGTTTTGACATATGTTGGCAGGGAGGAACCTCAAAGGCAAATGATCATAGTGTACTATGGGGGTCCTTATATAAGCGTCGGACGGTAAGGGAAACGGAGGAAAACGGGCAAGTGCAGTCGACGGAGGAAAACGGACAAGTGCAGTCGGAAGAAAAAGTGTCAGTCATTGGTTGTGGCGAGTGGTACTGTTGCAGTCATTACATTGGGTCTAGGTTTTGCTTTATCGATACATAGTGATTCTAGAGCGGAGAGAAAAGAGCATGTACAGTCGGAGGAAAATTGTCCGTCATGGGCTATATTCTGAGAAGCGAATGAACAGAGCTGTGAGAAGGGGCCGGGTGTAAGCTCCTGTGCAGTAGGCAGACGTGGAACTAGTTAGTCGTGGATAGGGTGGGGAGGTACAGCTGAGGCCATAATGTTGAGGCTAGGTCTTGTTCTATGGATATACAGGGATTCTAATGTTGTCAGTTCGATTGGATTAGCAGAATCAGTGATTAAAAAGTCATTTTTGCTTATGGGATGGTTGTTTTGCTCAGCGTGCAGGCGGGGAGCTGAATGTGAGGGCTCTGCAAGAGATTGACCGGTTCGGCTGGATACACCTAAATGTTGGTCAATGCGGGCTTTGAAATGTTGTTGTTTAGTGCTACCGATGTACGAGGCATTGCATCATCTGCATCTGAAACGGTAGATAACACTGGATAGAAGCGGTGTGGGTGGTTTGTCTGTAAATTTAAAATAAGACCCTATGGTAAATGTGTTTTTGTATGAAAATTTAAAGTTTATATGTGATACGCCAAACTGTCCATACCTGTATAATATTGTATCGGCTATTGATTTATTAACCGGGAATCATGTTTTCAGGAGGAAGAGGTAAATGCAGCCAATAAAGAACATTTTGCAAAAAAGCGGAAGCTAAATGGTTCTGCAAGTAATGGAAGAAATTGTTCCTATCTATGGGGCAATTTTTAAAGAACAGTTCCGATGCAACAAATGAAATTTAAACATTAAAATTTGTAAGTCTCCCGCAGACAGTCGGGTAAGAGAACGCACAATGTGGTTTGTTCTGGAATACGGTCAACAAGCTGTAATGCATCGACCATGCTCCAGAACCAAACGGCTTAAGAAAGTATGAAACATTTTCCAGGAAACTTAAAAAGTCAAAATTAGACGTCAACTTCTTAATACGCTGCAAAGCTTATCAAGTGACCCCGAAATTCCTTCGTTTCCGTCTATACCGGCAATCACTCCAGAACATCCAACTGTACAAATCATGCCAAGCAAAACTCTTAGATTTAGAAATTCAAACCCAGCGTAGTAATATTACGAACCATGCAAATTCAGTTAAGCACTTTTTATCTCATATAAAAAATTCATTTTCGCTCCTCGATTATCTCAGCCTAGTTCATTTCGTACAGTGCAACAATAGGATATTTATAGATAGAACAAAATTCGTCCACAGCAGAAAGTTAAACGCATTAGGAGCATCTCCGAACGTAACTTCCTGTAATCCAGACAACGTAATATTCAACTACTCAAGTGTAACCCTTCAACCATACCTCACACTTTTATTATACTTTGGTCTTGAATTCTGCCTACCCGTATACAAACCGGATTACTATAAACATTTCATTGATTTTGAAAACTTGGCCAACCGACGAAAATCTCAACCACTATGCCCTAAGTTTTCATTTACCGAGGTAAAGCACAAAATCAAAGAAACTTGTAATAGCATATTCTCCATGCACAGCCAACATAAAGTGTTTCCTCAAATTTTCTTTATATCAGATTTATCTCTGTTATCAAATTTCAGCAAAGAAAACTCAGTTGTAGTATGTAGACAAAGGGAGAGGTGTAGGCATTTTAGATAAGGATCAGTGCAATCAAAAACAGAATACCATTTTAACAGACACAGCCAGGTTCACTCATTACGATCCATATACCGATCCATTTAAGCTTACACTTAATTCACCGATAAAATTCATAAACTTTTAAAAAAGCTGTTAGACAGGGGCATTATTTCAAATTCTACTAACTGTTCACTATATAGTTCAGGTGCTTCCCCTGGAGTCATATACGGGCTTCCGAAAGTAGTACACAAAGCCGGCACCTCCTTACGACCAATTCCCAGTCGGAAATAACGGTTGTGATTATAGTAGAATATAGTGGTGTATGAGAGATTATTGTCGATTATGGATGACGAAACAATATGGTAGATATGTCGACCATAACGTAACGTTGATTTTAGTATATTTAGGTCGATATTGGTAGAGGCAATATTGATTGTTAAAGGTTGGTCAGGAAACGAAGATCGATGGTAGTATATAGATGTTTGAAGACTATATATAGTAGATGGCAGTACATGGATGTTTGAACACTTTATATGATAGAGTATATGCTATAGTGCATAACTATGGTAGGTTATCAAGATTTTTTACGCTAGACTACTTTAGCGTAGTTACCCATCATCCTCATTTGTTTGTTGTATCCCTTGTTAGATAGTATTGCAATCTTTGATTAAATATTGCTATTATTTTTATGTTCTTTTGATTTGTATCTTTTGAGTTGTATCAAGAAATTTTTCCCATTATCTTTATTTAAAAGGATATCAAGCTTCATGTTATATTTAGCCTAACGTACCTAGACAACGGGTACGGCCAATAGTCATAAATCGATTTGTGACTTCCTATAAACTGTGTAGTATAGCTCTATACCGACTTAGAGTTGAAGAAGTTGCATATAAACATGCGTTAACTGCTCAGACTGGTTCAAGCTCCTGCTCAAGCATCGTTCTGAACTTCTGAAATTTAGAGCCTTTGTCTATTCTGGGCATGGATGCCTAACACGCAATTATGAATTAAACTTTTTTTGTACAAGCAACTAATCATCAGCAAACAAAGCAGGCATCCAATCCCAGTGCATAATATGTCAACAGATGAAAAAGTTTATCTTGGTAGAATATAGTAGTTCTATTCGCTGAACACAATCGATTTTTGGTCGTGAATTGTGTTTCTTACTGTTCACTATGGTAGATCATGGTTGTGCCGCTAAAACCATAATGGTCGTTATTGGGTATGTATGGTCGGGAATTATGGTTGGAAATATTGTCAAAGGTTGTGACATATCTCTACCATAGTGCACCCATAAATGGTTGAATATGGAGGATATATCGATAATAAACAACCAATATCTCGATCCTTAATCATAGATGTTTTACTATAATCACAACCATAATTTCCGTCTGGGTTCTATCAGCCTATAATACCCAATCCTATCCCATTGCAAAGCTTCTCGTGTCATTACTGGAACCCTTAACAACTAACCAGTATACATTACGTAATTCCTATGAATTTAGAGACAGCATAAAAAATCTTCAATTGTCGCCCAATGCCTACCTTTCCAGTTTCGATATCATCTCTCGCTTCACCAACATCCCCGTAGACGAAACAATAGATATAATTTGTAACCAAATTTTTGATAACACAGTCTTATTCCACAACATGGACCAACCTACCTTTAGAACTTTTCTCTGTCTTGGCATTAAAGATTCATTTGTTATTTTTAACAACAGACTGTACAAGCAAGTGGAGGGAGTTTCCATGGGCAGCCAGCTCGGACCTACGTTGGCAAATATCTTTTTATGTCATCATGAAGCCCTGCAGCCAAACGGCTGCCCAAACAACTTCAAACCGATCCACTATAAACGTTTCGTAGATGATACCTTTCTCATATTCAAAAACCATACGGATCCGCACTCTTTTCTGCAGTACTTGAATAGTAAACTTCCAAATATTAAGTTCACCGCTGAAAACCAATCTAACAATTCTTTAGCTTTTCTACATGTTTTAATAACTTATCAAAACTCAACACTGACCACTAGTATTTACAGAAAACCCACATTCTCAGGTCTCGGGACACGTTTCTTCAGTCAATGTTATGATCAATTCAAAATTGATGCAATAAAAACATTGCTATTTCGGGCATACCATTTGTCTTCTTCCTACCTTGCATTTTCAAATGAAATAGACTTTCTTAGAACATTTTTCAAAAATAACGGTTATCCACACAATCTTCTGGACCACTACTGCAAACTATTCCTTGAAAAACTATTCGATTCAGGCATTCCTAAACCTTCTGTCCGTAAATTAGACTTTTTTCATTCGCTTCCCAATTACAACAAGGACTCTGTCTACACGGTTAACACTTTCAAAACTATCCTCTCTGAAGCTTGCCCGCACATTAACTTCAAATTTTCATACAAAAACTCCTTCACCATTGGGTCTTATTTTAAATTCAAAGACAGGCCTCCTACACCTCTCCTGTCTAGTACATAGGAAGCACTGGACAACATTTCAAAGCTCGAATCGATCAACATTTAGGCGTTTCCAGTAGAACAGGTTTCCCTTCGCAAAACCTGCTCATTCTCCTCCCCGTCTCCTTGTAGAACAAAATAATTGTCTTATCAGAACGTCAGATTTCTCAATCATAGACTTTTCTATCCCACTCGAACTCACCCCACTGGAATCTCTCTACATCCATAGATCAAAACCTAGTCTCAAAATAATGACCTCAGCTGTTCCTCTACACACGGTTCATGCCTGACCCATCGTTCTCCTACAGTACAGACGTCGACATCGGGACCTTCCAAGCTCGCTCCATTCAATTGCAATTGAGAACAACATCTCAGCTCCCTATATTTTGAAAATAAAAAGAATTGTTTTAATTCGATAAGTTACATTAGATATTTTATACTTCTGAAGATGGGAGGCATTCCCGAAACGTCAAGTTTTATATGAATCGTCGACTTAATACTTAGTTTAGTTAATTATTTTTTCAGTTTAAGGTGCCGTCAAGTTAACTTCACGTTTAACGACCTTGCAACCAGTTACGATTTTAGTGAGACTACTCGATCATTATAGAAAGGGAACCCCCATTTTTGATCAACTGAACAAAAACCCTCACTTGAAATTGAATTTTTCCGCTAATGTTTTGAAAAGCTTTGCCATGGGCCCTTCCATGGTCAGCTCTCCCTCCGGCAGCGAGGTGACGATGACGTGTGGAGGCCAAGTCTCCACGGCCACTCTCAGCTCCCGCTCGTACATGTAGGATGCATTGTAGCTGCCAAAAAGAAGATGAGTAAATAAATGCGCAATAATCATAGCTTAGGCTTTCCAAATCAACTACTACTGGACATAAGACTTGTTCATACGCAGTAAAGAGCCCTAGGTACAAAATCTGTTTACACCGATCGGTGCAAATCGCCTCTCTGTGAGATCGGTTCAGCGTACGCCCTCACTCCTCTCTGAGTATCTTTCTTTGAGGTCACTACATATTTCACTCTGCCTTAATAGCCGATGTTTGCTTGATCTTCGAGAAAAGTGACGTCGCAGAATAATGTCAAGACTCCTTTCGTTGAACAGGCTAAGCAACATAAGAAAATATTACGTACCAGCCGCTCAATACGCATACCTCAGCGCATATGGGTGTAGCTTGTACTGTATTTCATCAATTTTTAGGATGAATAGTGGGTGATGGCTAAGATAGCTGGTAGTAAATTGACATTGCGTCGAACGCCATAACCATCATCCGAAAATTGTCATTATTACCTGTGTCAAATGTCTTTTTTAAGTCAAAGAAGAAATGTACGACATAAGTTTTGTCCGAAAAACAGACAATGGCATAGACCAAACAAAAAATTACCCTAGTTGTGTTAATTCCTTTTTAAAATCCATATTACAATGAGCCCATGGTGCTTTTCGTATAAAAAAAATGCGTTATGCAAGATTGAAAAAGTTTCGTAATAGTCTTATTGAAAGCTGACACTATGGAATTAGACTTATAATTACAACTTATATCTTGAGTTTCAGTCTTAAGCCAAATGGACTACGTAAGCTGTTATTACATTAGATTGTTGGCAGTAGACGTACCAACAGACTCATTCCCACATAGCAGCCGGAACTTAGACTCCGGCTCACTATGAGCTATTGCCATCGCACATCATGAAAACGTCATGGTACATGTAATACAGCCATTGATAATACTGTAGAATAAGGAAAAAGGACAAGATAAGATCAAATTAACAATAAATGTCTCAACTGAAGTCCATGCACCTAGTAGCATTTTTTTCTTCGCGGCAGAAAGGTTTCGAGACTATTGCACGTACTTCAAATTCCTGATTCATTGTGCATAATTAATTAACAGGTAGAACTTACACTGTAGTGTGCGTCCGGTTGGAGAACAGGTGAGGCTGTAGCCACGTTGCTGTCAAATATAAATGAATTCACAGGTAAATAAATGATAAAATGTGCAAAGACGGGCGTGAAGCAACTTTTTTTCCTTCCCCAAAGTAGCACGTGACTCTTTCACATGTTGAGATCTACATTTCTGAGATTTTATGCGTACAATTTCTTATGGCCCACTATATTAATTGTTAATTTGCAATTTTATAATTGGTAACACTTCGCTACTTTATACTTATATATACAACTCCAGTTACCCATGAACATTTCGTTTCTCGTTGCTTTCAGGTTATATAGAATGTAAGGGAACGGAGCTTATAGATTTCATGCAGCTTGGCATCATTTTAGGGGCCACGTTATTCATTCCTGCCAATAGTCTTCAGCAAGTGAATGTTTTGTAATTGCTAGTGTATTATTGTAAATGCAACTGTGTGTCTAGCAAAACATTTGCTAATATGGTAACTACCGGGTAAGCTCGATGAGCAAGTGTAACTAGTCAAAAATTTCAGATATGACTTCAAACTAGGATCAAATGAATTAGAACTTATTTATAAGATCCGATGTTTACGTCAGGCTTTTCAAAGCCTTTACTCACCAATTCTCCAAATGTGCACTTTTTTCTGAGTTTTATTTCGCTCCATATTTGAAAAAAAAATATATCCGTAACTTGCCTAATGACACTTGCCCCGGCAACTGATTTGCCGGCTACCGTTTTAATTAACAACGTTTCTAGGCGTACACCAAGTTGTCCTGGCAATAACGCTACTAAGCAATCGGGCGAATAGATGAGTGAACACTTTCGAATGGCCAATTGTAGAACAGCCTTTAACCCTTTCAGTCCCAAAACTCTGCTCTTGCAATGAGGTTCTAAAAGACTCTCATAATAGACACTCTCATTGTAGTCACTTGAGCTGTGCCATCGCGTGTTATCAGTCGCAAATAAAATAATAGCACTGAACTCAGCAGGGATGTTAAATACAAGTATGTTGTCCAGTTTTCTAGAGCGAGAAACAACGCTCTGGTTTCAATAATCAAAACTTGGATACGGGAACTGGAGTTTTCGTCGGGAACGAAAGGATTTAAGCTGTGAACACTGCAATTATTTAAACGGGCACAACCGCACATTGGGACGTAAAATACCATAAACGGAGGATACTATGGACAGACAGTCAAGTAAGCCCGCGTGGGCACGTACGCTTACAACTAACACGACACTTTCTAACTTTGATTCAAATTCATTTTTTTTTTATTTGGACATCGTATTTGCAGCAGCATACTTGACCTACAAATTTAACAAAACACGAAAGAGTTATATACGTCAATAGTTAAATGCTAACCGGGAAATACTTAACTGCAAGTTGCTTTAAATCTCTTTAACTCGACTACCAAAATTTGACTAGACTTATTCTGCAGCGGCTTTTCAAGAAAGTTTGCCAGAAATTCTTGAAGCACAAAATTTCATGAAAATGTTCATCGCCGAGTGACAGTGAAGGTAACACACGAAGCTTCCAAAATTTCCATGCCTATCCTGTAATGTATTCTGGAATTATAAATCAATAAATTTATCCTCGTAGATGTGAAAAATACTTTGAAAAACTAGTATGCGTATAGAAATATCTTGCCTACTTAATGCGTAGAAAGACAGGCCTATACATACGATTTCTTTGCGTAGGTATACCGTTATAACATTTCGTTAATTATAATTATCATTGAAACATTAGTTCTTTGAAATGCTGAGGAAATTTCTTTATGGAAGAAAAAGTTTTTTTTTCTAAATTGTATCTTTCATTGAAAGAAGCTTGAAGACTGATACCAAGTAACATTTATATAAATTGAACTTATACTCGAGATGAAAATTTTCATATATACCCACCTAAATATGGCACATGAATAATATTAAATAATTTACTACCTGGTTTAGATTTTTACTTTTTACTGAAAAGGTTCCACTCCTCTTATTTTTGCAGTTGGCCCTGTTTCAAAGGCTGTCTTCCATTTCTTTCAAATTTTACACCCGCTTTAATCTTAGTAATTGCATACCTATTCACTCGTAAGTTTTTATATGATTTAAAAGTACCGATGTGGTAATTCCAACTATATTTCACCAAGATGCAGACATGCTCGTCTTTCAGAACAAGTGGCATTTAGCAACAAATATATAAATTATGGAGTACTTGACGTGACAAAACCCATGCTCTGAAATATTAATTCTAACTTCCTGTTACACTCATTACTTCGAACAGGTACTTTTAGAGCTTGTTCTTTATTATTTTTTCGCCTAACTATGACAAAAACTCAAATTAAGGACTAATTTTTTTTAATGTGTGTCTGATTTCTGTTCTGAAAGCAGAGAATGTCTGTACAACAACGCGGCCTAGTTATATTTTACAGCGATTGTCACCTATTTTTTCTTCTATACTTTTATTCCAACTACACAAACTTTGATTAAGGTTTGATGTAGAGTATACCTGACTTAATAAATAGGAAACGCAACACTTAACATCACAGAAAGAATTTTTTTTACCTGTCTACAAAATAATATTTGGTCCCAAAATTTGACATCATATGTAGGACAAAATGAAAACTACCCGTCAGCCGTTGCGTTCATCAACCGGTCCACATTGTTCTATGTTCATGTTGGTGTTGCGGCCGACGCGCGACTAGCATCGTAACTAAAGCAATTAAGTAGCTGAATCAGTTCCAATTTTTTCATTATTTATGGCAAGACATTGTTGAAGATTTCGAATGATAAATTGGTAAGTTTTATGTTCAATGATGTTCGATGATGTCGGAGTGTATGACCGGTCCTACTGCCATCACAGCTTCTAGCTGCTAATATTTTACCGACAAGCAGTGCGCAGCTAGGAGTCCTTGTATCTGGAAGACTGTAGATTGTAACTGAAAGTTAAGACACGTTCGTCGGCAATATTCCTTTAAAGAAAAAGCTTATACTTCTATGCATCTGTCTTTAAGGTTTTCTGTCCATTTTTTTTTTTTCTTACTGCTAAAGTCAGGCATGCCTTAAATTTCATCAATGCTCAAATTTCTTGATCACAAGAGTCGAAAACCGTTAGTTTTTCTTGTTTATACGCTGTCACTATAATTCCTAGGAATTCCTGAAACAGATGCGTATTACTCCTGCATGATATTATATAACCTTACTAATGGCCTGGGCCGGCATTATAAATGACGGTAGAAAATTAGCACCTCAGGAAAACCCTCTCTGTCTTCTGTGCTTATAACTGTTCAGAGGCTTTTTAATGAAAATTCAGCATTCTGCCTGGAGCGCCCAAGTGCGAACCCCGTATCCAAGATACTGTCTTCGGCACCTAAAGATGTTCAGACACGAACATGCAGGCGAGCTCAGGCAAGGCCACGTAGAAAACATTTCTAGGTGGCCTTGGCTCAGGTCACGCAGCTGAAGCGCTCAAGTCCGAATCCCGTATCCAAGATATACCGTCTTCGGCACCTGAATTTTCTCCTATCTTATACCTATAGAGCGTGACAGGAAAGATATAAATATCGTTATAAATAAATAAAAACACGACGTGAATTATTATATAGTACTGATCAATGACATAAACTTTAAACGTTGATTATGTGACCTGCTTGTTTTATTTCAGACAATAAATTCATCTTTATAGAGTTTAGATTTCACTATCCATGAGATGTTTGTGAAGTTCTTACTTTCTGTGTTATCGATGCAGCTTACCTTGTGTCAGCACCGTCTGGGCCAGAGCAACACAGGGCAGTAGCAGTATCACCTGTAGCGCAGTAACTGATGTTAGTTCCATGCTGTCCGGACGGCCCTCTTCTTATTTCTTATCCATTTTACACCGCAGAACTCCAATAAGTCGCGCTTTTGAATGTAAGTTAATATTGCAACTAGATTCAGAAACTGTTAAACTTGACTTGAGATTTTTCGTTCATCTGTATAGACGATGCACCTGCGAGCCTGCAGATCATTAAGCCTGGAAACAGTAAGTTAGGAAAGATTCGAATAAAAACAGTCAGACTCGGACATTGGTGGCTCATTTGTTAATAAAGTGGGGTTGGGTGTTGCGCAACCTCAACCAGTATGTTTGTAATTAGTGTCAGATCTAAAAGATGGCTTCTGGCAGCACAGGGCGGTGATGTCGGTGGGCATCCTGTAATTCATGAAAGCGTTACAAAATATCCTGGAATGGAATGTTCAAACGCCTTGTAAAGTTACAAGCATCGTAATTGTACAGCTGCAAGCACGAATGCAACCGGGCAAATGCTGAAGTTTTACAATTTTACTCGTCAATTCTTTGAGTCTTGTCGATTACTTAGGTATGCATTGGTTATATAAGTTCAAAAAACCTTGATCATAACTTTGTGAAGATCAGTATAAGAAAGCGACAAAATCTGAGCCGCGATATCGGTACTTCTTTAAGAAACTGGACAGTTTACGTTACCGTAACTTCACAGGGCTTTGTGCATCCGGCCCCTGAAATGAAACCGTGCAGAAGCAGCTCATCCACTATAGTGCTCACGAGCCGCAGTTAAGTAAGAGCATGAAAACAGTGTGGAAATGAGTAAAGAGGCCTTACGTATTCATTACCCTTTTAGAATTAAACTATGCTAAAGCATTGTACATAGTTCGATTGGATTAAACATTCAAGCAGTGTTTCAGTGTTATTTAGGCTATTATTTTTTTTTCGTGGTTTTTCTGATAATCTTATTGACTGCTCTCGTTCTTTATTTGCCTCTTTACTATGATTATGAGCAATTACCATCCGAGCATAAGCTCCAAGTTTGCTTATTCCATTTTTAATTCTGCTTTGCTCGTATCAAACTGCATGTGCGTGTCTGAAGGCCATAAGTCTGCTATCATGATAATAGCGTAGCTTCTTTATAGATTGCTGCGTACAAGCTATTAATTGCTAAAAAGCACCGAGCCGGCAGCTGCTTTCGCCACATGTGAGATTATTATTGCTGTGAAGAACACTTTCCACATCTCATTTGTAAAATAACACTAGATTCGCAACACAAGTGGCTTGCAGCTATGAATGTAATTTTAGTAATTACCTTTCTTTTTTAATTTAAATGCATTTGCTGTCAAACTTCATAACATATACATTGCTGCAATTGCGATTGCACTACATTTACTTTGGTTTCAACACTTGCAAAACCTTTCAACAGTCGTTCGGTGCAGCATAACAATTCGGATTTTGTTTCTAACAGTACCTCAAAACTTTTCAACAACCTGTTCGATATCAACAACCTACAATTGCTTTCAACAATCTGAACAAACATCAAATACAATTAAGAGCTGCTTTCAACAGTCTGTAAAACGAGTAAACAATCTGCAAAACAATTAAATCAAACATTGATGTGGTGGAGCAGGGTTTACGTAGCTGAAAGTGTGCCGAGATGAGGCCAGATCCAGATTTAATTCGCGGACGAAAAGAACGTACAGCAAAGGCGTGGCAAGAGAGTGCATGAATCGTAAGCTCAAGTACGTGGCTAACGAGGAAGGAATGTGACGATCATACGCGCAATTGCAGAACACGCTGGGGTTCTAGACGATGAAATGAATTTGGGACTAAGGATACTTTTAATAGATTTATACGAATCCTGGAACAATTTTTGAAATAGGGAGGGAGAGACGCGGTTATTAGCCTCGATAGCTAGCCAGTGCACAGTTGTATTGCTGGAATCTACCCCAACCTTCAATTCATGTACCTACCACCCGATTCTCCGCTTCTTAATCCTGGTGAGAATTGTTTCTCGGTGTTCCAGTCCTACCCGAAGCCAGTGCAAAAAAAGACTACCGCCATGCCAACTCGTACCTAGTTCGGTACATTGAGCACATCGATATCTATTAGGACCCGTCATGCGAAGCGGAAACTGCAGAACTTCGCTTAACTACCGTAATCTGTTGATTTGCGGTTGTCATATTGTCTGAATTTCTTTATATATACTCGTCCAATTAAATTTAGGTACGCAGTATGCTAACTTATGTATGAAAAATACATATTTGTACATGCAGTATGTTTGTTGTGTTCATTGGTTTCTGCAGTCTCTAGTACTATGCAGATGGTATCTACAGTATTATTATTATTAAATCACACCAGGCTGGCGACGTAGGAACGGAGAAACTCCATGAGGTTAACAAACCCCCACGCAACCAACCCAGCGGGTGGAGAAAACAAAAGAATGAAGAGAGAAAAAAAAAA
>LQNS02278091.1:43856238-43871813 GCA_001587735.2 Parhyale hawaiensis | reverse complement strand
ATAAATAAACATACACCATAAGCAAAGGGAATCATCAAAAAATTACAAAAAAGCAGATCGACAGTAGTGATAGCAACGAGAGCGGCCAGCTATCCACGCGCCCCAGACCCTGCCATCACCAACAGTAGCCTTAGTGCCTAGAGCTGCCTTACTGGATATAGGTGCATTAATGAGGCAAATAAATTCTATGTAGCCTAGTCGAAAAAAAAATTGCAAATGCTGATGTGGCCGAGCGCTCCGCGCAGCCACCTGTCAGGGGTTTCAGCGCGGGTTAGGTGCTCGGCCATTTCAAAGGGTTTGCAGCTGAAATCCCAAATGTGCTTTTTAAACACCCCAATATTCTTTTTAGCAGTTCGATCACAGACGTTTCCTTAATGACTTGCGGAATTTGAGATGGCCGAGCGCGCCGCGCTGCCGCCTGCCTGGGGTTTTGGCGAAGGTTCGATGCTTGGCCACCTTAACGGGTGGGAAGCTGAAACCCTAAATGGTGCTGCTCTTTCACTCTTTTTTTAGACCGCTTCAGAGCTGTTGGCAATTTTTCCTATTATTCACTTTCTCTCTCTGTTTTTCGCTCCTATGATACCTTCTGTTGAGTTGTGTAGGCGAGCATGCGAAAAATTCATTCACACTATTGTTTGTGTGAGTCAACTCAAGGTTAAAAGATTAGGGAATGATACTAGTTAGGTGTTTTATTTCTTTTTTCTTTTTAAATTGGTTTTGTTTCCTTGTCTATTTTTTTGCGAAACCGTATTATCTTGTAATGATGTTTTTCTAGTAAAGGTGTTTACTTCCTCATTCTATCGCTTTGAAATTTTGTTACCCGTTTTTAGGTCCAAGATGCGATTATGCTTATAGCGACCTTTTGTCATCTAAGTTATAATTGTGACCAGATATGTTTTTAATTGCTCTGACAAATAAATTTTTACAGAGTCTCAAATGTTTTGCCGATTAATGATTATATGTACCTATCTGCAATTGAGGGTTGAACTATCTTTAATTTGGTTTCAATACTTGTAAAATCTTTCAAAAGTCGTTCGCTGCAGAATAACAATTTGGATTTTTGTTCTAACAGTTCATCAAAACTTTCCAACACACTGTTCGATATCAACAATCTGTAATTGCTTTCAACAATCTGCACAAACATCAAGTGCAATTATGAGCTGCTTTCAACAGTCTGTAAAACGAATAAACAATCTGCAAAATTATTAAATCGAACATTGATCTAGAAGGTCAGGATCAACAGCAGCAGAAAGTGTACCAAGATAAGACCAGATTTAATTTGTGGACCAAGAAAACGTACGACAGGGCAAGACGTGGCGATAAAGTGAATCGCTTGATAAATGGCCTACGAGAGAGGAATGTGACCGTCATACCCGCAATTGTAGAACACGCTGGAGTTCTGTACCACGGAATAAATCTCGGACTAAGGATACTTTTATTGGCTTTATATGGATTCTGGAACAATTTCTGGAAGAGATAGACGCGGTTATTTTCCACGATAACGAGCAAGTGCACAGTTGCATTGCTGAAATCTACCCCAACCTTTAATTCAAATTCCTACTACCCGATTTTCCGTTTTTTAACTTATGGAGAATTGTTTCTCGGCGTTGAAGTCCTACCTGAAACTAGTGCAGGAAAACTGTCGCCATGCCAACTCTACCAGGTTCGGTGAATTGAACCAAGGCCTCCTACATTACAGGCATTGGTTTGGGCTTTTGCTTTGATTCGTGACGTCACGAAGTTGGTCCCTGCGCGTCGCGGAAAACGATCGGTGCTCGATGGCGCTGCGATAGTTACTCCTACTTTATAGATAAATCCTTGAACTTAAGCAACGAGAAACCTTCAGAGAGGTGAGAAAAATGTTTTTAAATGTATGCTACACTAAAGGAACATTCTTTTTCTCATGTGTGCGTTATGTAGTTCACAAAATTGTGTTATTATCTTGACATGTAGGTATGTACCTACTCGCATGCTATCGTGTGGTGAAGAACGTTTATTCACTTATTGAAACTAATTACTTTATTATTTTAACGATATTGTTTGGTGTCATGGACAACTGTACATCTTAAAAGACATTTTTTTAAAGGAAAAATGCCCATGCGAACTGTTTACCGAAGTAAAGTGTTGAAAGAAAATTGCTTCAGTTGTGCCAGCTCTAGCCGAACTACCTGCCTTAGCATAGCCTCAGCTTCCTAGCCTTGCGGCTTGCCTTAACTAAGCTTAGCTAACCCACTCATGGACTTGGTTCATAATGAATAATTGATAAATTTGTTGCCCATCATATTTCCCTCTCTGAACTAAGGCCACTTCATTCATTTTAAAAATTTCAGTGATATTATACATAAGGTCCAAAATGGAATTTCGACGTTTTAATGTGTTATATGGGTAAAAAGACACATTGAAATACATTTTACATGAATAGTATTTTGCTTGCAAATGCTTAGTTTTCGAGATATTTAACTTCAAAATTGCCATTGTTTTCCTATAGGAGAAAATACCCGACGACCCCACAGGAATCTAAACTGAACTTCACCGACCCAACTTACCCAAACCGACCCCAACCTAACCTTCTCCAACCTATCCTACCCCAACCTGCCTCAACCTACCCTAACCTAACATGCCCTAACTACCCTAACCTACCCTAACCTATCCTAACTTAACCCGCAATAACTTAACCTACCCTAACCAAACTTCATGCGGAATCGCCGGGTATTTTCTCCCATAGGAGAACAATGGGAACTTTAAAGTCAAATATATCAAAACCTAAGCATTTGCGAGCAAAATGGTATTCGTTTAAAATGTGTACTTTCAGCTATATACCTAATACCTCAAAATTTCGAAATTCTATTTTGAACGTTAAGTAAAATTTCTCCATTTTGGTCAATGGCTCCCAGTATAACGTATGTACCTACAAACTCAACACTCCCAGGGTCACACTGGGTTCCTGCTTCAGACCCTGCAACTTTGGCCAAACAGAAGCACCAAGAGTCACAGTTGGCTCTTCTAGTTTCTGATTCGGAATCAGTTCGCAATGCTATGTCATTTTCAGGAGATGAAAAATCACAGTTTCGTTAAGTTAGTTCAGATGTGTTGTGTATCAGTCCATTGCCGCTAACAAACAATCTCGTAGCGATGCTGGACCATTGCTTGTAATGTATAGTATTTGATTCAGTATAGTTTTATTGTAGTTCCCATCCTATTGCTGAAAGAAAATCCTCTTAATAAGCATTGGAGCAAGGGATCTTCTTGATGTAAGCCAATTCCACTGCGAACTTGTTTCAGTTAATGACTGTAGGTTATGCCACAAGGTAGCATTTAGATCTGAAGACTTTGACACTCTGTACTTGAAAATAGCAAGACCATAGATTAAATCTTGTTTATGGAAAATTGATCAATTACACTCTATTTATTTTCCATTTTCTCATAAATTTAAATAAATTATTTCATAACTACTTCTCATGGTACCAGCCCACCAACAGACCAATCAGGTGTTTTAACAGCTGACTACAGCCTCTTACATGTTAAAGCAATTTACTTACACCGGAATGGCTGTCCTGCAGTCAGTCATCCCCTGCACACCACCTGAGTAACATAACTGCTCCTGGTTCCGAGTCTATTACAGCCGCAGCCCACTTTACTGCGAGGCCGCAGCCCACCTTACTTCGAGGCCGTAGCCCAACTTACTCCGAGGCCGCAGCCCACCTTACTCCGAGGCCGCAGCCCACCTTACTCCGAGGCCGCACGTTGGGGTCATGATTGAGTAAATTTGCCCTGCCAGCCCACTGCTCACTCTGCTACCGGAATAGCACCGGGGCTCTTTGGAGGGGAGTCAGCTTTAGAACCCTGACACGGTCAAAGTTGGTCTTTTCGAAGAGCTGGTCCATGGTGCGGTGCTTCCCTCTTTTTTATTACTGCACTTACGTGTTCATTATTCTTACAATTACTTGTTCATTATTCTTACAATTACATATTCATTATTTTTTACGATTACGTGTTAATTACTACCGCACTTTTGTGCTCATTATTACCGCACTTACGTGCTTAACTACTACTGCAACCCGTGTGCCTCTTAATAACTACTGCATCCGTGTGCCCCTAAATTACTACCGCACCCGTGTGCCCCTTAATGACTATTGCACCCGTGTGCCCCTAAATTACTACCGCACCCGTGTGCCCCTTAATGACTATTGCACCCGTGTGCCCCTTAATAACTACTGCACCCGTGTGCCCCTTAATAACTACTGCACCCGTGTGCCCCTTAATAACTACTGCACCCGTGTGCCCCTTAATAACTACTGCATCCGTGTGCCCCTAAATTACTACCGCTCCCGTGTGCCCCTTAATGACTATTGCACCCGTGTGCCCCTTAATAACTACTGCACCCGTGTGCCCCTTAATAACTACTGCACCCGTGTGGCCCTTAATAACTACTGCACCCGTGTGCCCCTTAATAACGACTGCATCCGTGTGCCCCTAAATTACTACCGCACCCGTGTGCCCCTAAATTACCACTGCATCCGTGTGCCCCAGACTACTTAGGCCATTAATTTAGAACAACTAAGATTAGTAGGTGTGCCGCTGTCCCTTCAACGCTGTACTGATAGGTTCCTATATCTTGAATTTTCTTGTCATTAGATTCAGTTACTAAAATTGTAGCTTCCTAGGGTGTTGTGGCACATAGTAGAATGTAAACCTGATTTCACTATGCTCTAATATTTCTCGTAGACTGTTCCATAGATAAGACTTATTGTGTCTCCTAAAGTAGGTTCGCATATCAATATAAATGTCCCTAGAAACGGAACTGTATTATGTTTAGTTAGGTTTGGAGAATTCCACCTAAAGTCATGCTCCCCTTTCTCTTCCTCTTTTCTATTTACGTATCGCTGTACAAGCGATCCCCTCAAGGGAAACTTGTCCCATTAGGCAAGCCTTCGGGCTCTCTCACTCTCACCGTTTGTATAATCTTCTCTTCTTACTTCTAACTTAATCTCCTTGTTGGAAAACCGGTCTAAGGAAAACTAATGATAATTCTCTTTAGATTACTCATCGGTCTCCTATTTTTACCTCTACAGCTTGCTGCCACAAGCCACACCAAGGAGGCCACTTGCTCCAGCGTTGCTGGGCTCAGTATTTATACACCAAACCCTTTCCGTAAAATTTTAAATTGATGTTGTGGCAAATTTATGGAAACAACAAAAGAATGAATACAAAACGTAGGTTAGATTACTCAATTGTGTGATCTCATGCTTACCTTCAATGTTAGGAAGATTATCTCCATTTTTTCGATCAAAGTTTCGAAAAGGTGGCAAAATCTTTTCAATTATGAATCACTTCAAACATCACCGCTCCAAAAGGAGGCACATCGAAGAAGACGGAGGTCTTCGCGACACGTGTTGCCTAATCGTTTTTTGGAGCTTTCAGTGTTGCCATCAGGCAGGCATGAGAATTGGCCATTTGAAATAGTTACATTGAATTTTATAATTAAAATTACTTTACTTCAAATAAGCTCTCAGATTCTAACCTTTTTGCGACAATGTAAAGTAAAAATAAAGCTAAAATAACTCAAATTCCTGCACGTTATTCATTCCTAGACACCAATACAATATTTTTTAGTTAATATTTTCTTCATATTCTATTGGATAAGATTAAATACACATATAGTTTGCAGACCTAGTGGGTTTTATTTAGCTCTATTTCTACGTGTATTTAGCCTTATAATACAGTAATAAAGGCAGCCGATTTCTATGTTCTACAACGGTTTATGATAATGTTATGTATATGAAGTGCGCGTTTGGTGGATTTGCGCGATCGATCGATCGCGCTGCGCGTTTGATGGATGTTGTAGGTATTAGGCCGTAATTTCGGGTAAGTTGGACTATATTCGGGTTTAATGTCGGGTAGGTTAGGGGAGAAAAGGACTGGTTTTTTTGTTCTCCATTTTAAAATTTGAACGATCCACCAAACGCGCAGCGCGATCGATCGCGCAAATCCACCAAACGCGCACAGCATATATACTGTATATATAGGTAAATGTATACTCGCACAATTATCCTTCGTTTTTTTACTATTTATCATCTTATTCCACAGTTAAACTGCATTTATTCGATAAAATTGCGTATTTGCTCAATCAAGAAACATATTCTGCTATGTGCCGATGGAGCGTGAGGGACCATTCTCGTGACGTCATCAAAACGAGACCCAGGCCTGTTATACGCTAGGAGCCCTTGATTGAGCGCACCGACATCTCCAATAAGGACTTGTTAAGTGAAACGGAACTTAGCTGAACCATATACCGTAATCCGTTTGTATACGGCTTCCATATTGTCTGAATTTGTTTATATATACTCGTACAATAACATTTAGATACGTAGTATTCTAGCTTATGAGTAATAAATACATATTTGTAGATATTTTCCTGCTTTTGCCGATTGTTGTTGTTGTTGTTGTTGTTGTTGTTGCCGATTGGTGATTGTTGCTGATTAATGATTAAATATTTCTGATTTTTAATGTTGCATTACCTTTTTGAAAGCAATGATAGATACGCGCATCTTTGAATGGTTTTACTGTCTAGGTTAGATTCATTTGCAGTTTGTTGAGAGCAAATGCATGATGGTTGTTATTAGGCTCAACTGTTGAAACCAAAGTGAAGATGGTTCAATCGCAATTGCAAACAGGAATATTTCTCATTGTTTGTTTTAGTACCTTGTTGAAAGCAATTGCAGATATGCACATAGTTGAATGGTTTTACTGTCTAGGTTAGGTTCATTTGAAGTTCGTTGAAAGCACATACATGATAGTTGTTATTAGGCTTAACTGTTGAAACCAAAGTGAGGGTAGTTTAATCGCAATTGCAACTAAAACGTCTCGTAGCGTAAGACCATCACCCGCGGTGGGGGCAAATTCAACAAAGTCACTTTTGATGGCCAGCTAATCATAGTTTCTTATATGGATGCTGTGTCCGACAAGGTTTGGGCAGAGGGCCCCCCCCCCCTCTTCTGATAAGATCCTTTAATAATACATATGAAAAAAATAGAGCGCCTCGTAAAGGAGGCGATGGAGGTAAATTCACCAAGGTGAAGGAAAATTCAATGCTGTCATTTTTTCTGGCATGGGTCAAATCTATGTCAACCCACCAAACTCCCTACAAGAAATTATGAAGATTGCTCAACTCCTTCAACCACTTATTGAGTGGACAGACAAATACGTATGTACAAATATTTAAACTCAATTGTTGACCGATAAATTCGATAAGGTAGGCTATCTTCATCAACAGCGGGTGAAATACAAAAGGGAATAAGATATAGAATTGGAACGTATCTGTGCTACCATTTTCAGTTTTTTCATGGTTTTAGGTTTATTCCAAAAGGTGTGTACGTATTAAGTTTTCTCATCCAAAATTACTCCTCTACTTTCCTGTAAGATTCTTCGTTGTGTTTTTTTTTCGACGCCAAAAATTTCGAAATTTTCACTTTGGTGGTTTTCTTGTCGGTAGTGCACAGCCACTGGATCTCCGTATCTGCCTCTTCTAATTCTACATAACGTAGTGCGTGGCTCATATAGAGGTCATTGCCTGTTTTACCTATGTATATAATTTTTTGACAGTTTTGCCCCCAGATCACTATATATACTGTATATATATATTTAAAAAAATTTCATTGAAGACCACGGAGAATTTGCTGTTAGTAATTTTCTTTTCTGTTTTTGTTTCAATTTTGTGCAGGATTAAGGTGCCTTTAAATATCACTAAGATTCATGATTTTAACACATAGCTATTTCCAATTGAAAACTGCCGGCCAACGTTTCGAATGTGCATACATTCACCTTCAGGGTTTATAAGTATTTGAATTTGATTTCGAAGCAAGTTTGAAATTTTGGATTTACATTGATTTGACATATATCTAGGCTACCGATTAGAAAAAAGTATCAAGCAAATGATTTTAAAATCCTTGTGAAGCCGGTGTCATGTATATTGATGATAGGGGCTCTCTCCTTGATGGTTAGAGCCTCCGCGATGACGAGTCTGTTGATGTCATAGAAATTGCGTAAAATTTTCCTGTTCTCAACGAGATCATTTCTTGTGAGACTCAAGTGAAGAGTAAGCCTCCAAATCAGGGTTGTTGGGGCCAAACCTAGGTACTTTACATTTGGAAGAAGTTTGCAACCTTCATAAGGACAAGTAAATTCGTAAAGTACATGGGTTTGACGAAGTGAGTCTTCTGGCTTCGTCGGATTACTGTACATGAATAAATTGTGTGTCTTTGGATATCGATAGTAAATTACAAGTTTTACCAAAGTTTTCTTTGCCGCCCTGCACATTTTGTTTGTTTTCAGTCATTTTTTGCAGTTGTTGGTCTAACAGTGAATCTGTATATCCGTTGTTGATTAAAACCTGTTTGCAACGTAAGAGCTCGGCGTTCAATGCCGCACTATCGGAGCAAACTTTGTAAGCTCGTTGTATGAATGCCCTGACGACGTTACTTTTATATCGTGTTGGACACTCGCTGGCGCTGTTTAAGCAGATTCCTGCTTCAGTTGGCTTGCAGTAGACAGTTGTATGATCTTGGCAAGAACTTTCAGCAATTTTTATATCCAGGAACGGTAAAGTGTTATTGTCACTGAGTTCATACGTGAAACGAAGAGCAGAGTGCTTTTACTACACACTGCGGAGACTTTTCAGATAGTCTTCATCGCACACGACTGTGTAGATATCTTCTACATATCAGCAGTACGTAGCTGGCTTAAGTTCTTCGCTTTGTAAGACTTTTATTTTCTAGTTGACTCATATAGAGCTCTGCAAATGTTTGGCCCAATGGACTGTCCATTGCAACGAACTAACAGACGATCAAAAAACCCTTTTAAACTCGGACAAAACTGTCATATTCAGCCGCAATACAACAAATTGAACAAAAAATAGAGCTAGAGTTGTTATATGACACACTCCTCAAGCTTCAATCTGTCGTCAAAATGACTGACTATTAAAAGTGACTTGCAAGACCAGCTGCGAAATTAATCTACTCGCAGTCGAAATTTCGCGAAGTCGTCTATCCTGAGATCCTGTTCACAACGTAACGCGTTCAGTCAAACTGATGGACGCGGCGCTTTGATTTGATGGAAGCAGCATGCAGCAAATGCGGAAGATGGAAGGATTAAACACGTCCCTTTTCTGAACGAACCGTGTCATTCAAGTTTAGTAAACAAACCCTATAAATATTGAACTAATCCTCCATAGCGTTTTCGAATCATGAACAAGTCGACAAAAATGCTTTTTACCACCACCTTAACGATCAAAATTACTGTACTCCCGTTCAACACGAGAAAACTAATTAAGCTAAAAATGTTGTGCTAAGAACACAGACGCCATCTTTCTTATGATAAGGAAGCGTATTGCCGCTTGATGTTTTCACTTGTATCGGTTTATCAAGCTATAAATATTTTGGAAGTAGGCTTTTCCTATCAAATTCAGACTATAAATCATTTGAAACGAATGCGACCTCAAACCAAAGCGAAATATAAGCGAAAATTTAAAGAAACGAGATCATAAGTGAACGCTGTGGAGTCATTCATTTCAGTGAAGATCGCTTCTACGTGTGAACAGTGACAGTAAAACGCTGACTCACGGCTCATGTTCATATTCGGGGGTGAACGCGTTGAAATGAGGGACATGTCAACTGGCCCTAACCCCTGAGTTGAAGCAAGCAGCCGCTGAACAGAGAGAAAATCAAAATATCGTCATACGCTAGTCTGGCAAATCTAATATCTTTGTCATCCTAAATGCAAGAGACTACAATTATAAAATAAACTCCATATTGGACGATCAAACCAAATTAAAATAAAATTACAACAGATCCTAGTGTCAACAACGGCTGGAGTAATTCATTTTTCGACAACATCCTGAACAAGTACCTGCAAAGAAAGGACCCACCAGCGACAACTGAAAATCGCAGTGCCATCAAATTATACTACAAGAACCAAATGTCACTGGCCTGCAAAACAGATGAGCGTGTCTTCAGATCCATCATCCACAGTATCGTTACGTGCAGGAATCCTGATGACGAACTCAGACTCATCATATATGTACAACAGGAACAAGAAAACTAGCCCTCTTCTCATGATAAATAGTCCACCACCGCTTCCAGAACTACAGCAGATAAATGTCGTATACGAATTTCCGTGTAACGTTGGAGATTGTGAACTCAACCCCAAATCGTGTATCGGCGTGACCACCACGACGCTATCCCGGAGACTATCGATGCACCTGAAATCAGCACGTCCTGCCAATCAGTAATGAAACGTTCACAATCGACCGATCACCAGGGAAACACTCGTGAACAACACTAAAATTCTCAGGAAAAATAGTGACAACCATCGTTTGCCAATCAAGGAAGCAATCCTCATCTGACTAAACCAGACACCCATAAACTCCCAGTTCACCGGTATCTGTAGAACGTTGCAATTTCTTGGAGAGCATCAGCCCCAACGAGATATGGAACGCCAAGCTTCCGACAGCTAGCGCTGCTTGGTAGCCTGATCTCCCGTCTCGACCAATCAGAGACCACGCTCGGCGCACTCACCGCTCACCGAGGTGACAAAAAGGACCTTCGCAAACACAGCCAGTAATCATACTCTACGGAGGTCGTATGTATATATTCATTGCTGAAGGCGTAACTCAATCAACATCGTAACAAACTCAATCGTTCATCCAATACTACAAGAACCAAATGTCACCGGCCAACCGAACCCCGCCCTGGGAGAGTAGTTACCACACTACCGGCCTGCTAGTTCGTAAGGTGAACCCCATTAGGGTAGGGACACGGTTGGTCAAGAGGTGTGGTCCTCCTTGAGGTAACCTAGGCTTGGCCCCCAATAGGTACCCTAACTAACCCAACTAACAACTCAATGTGGCAAATTTTTCTAAGTTACTTCTACGACTTGTCAAAAGTCTACAAGATCAAACAGTACACTAACGTCTTCAAGTAGAATGTAGCACCGTGCCACTCGTAAACCGGATTTTGCGAGACGGCCAGCGCAGACAGATGGAGCGAGAGCAACTTTGTTGCAAATGCTACAAATACGAAGACCACAGCACGCAGGGTTGCACCATCCAAAATGAACTTTGTTCAGAAAGTGCAGGCAGTGGCCACACCTTCAAGAACTTCACCTCTACCAACAAGAAATGCCTGAACTGTGAAGGTCCACACAAAACCATGGCTATAGTATGTCCGGTGAAAAAACAGAAAATGAAAGAAAAGCTGGCAATGGAAGAGATAGCACAAAAAAAAAGAAGAAAGAACAAACTTACGCGGATATCACAAAAAAGTTATCAAAGAAACTACCCCAACAACACACATACTGGAACTGAATAATAGCGCTCAACTGGACATTACTGCAATTATAGTTCATGCTCACCTCTTTAATATGGCTACAGGCAGAGGAACCTACAAATCAGAACTGAACAGGATACTTCCAGAAAAGAGTATTGCCGCCATGAACTTCCCTGAAAATCCACCATCGCAGAATCTCTTCCGGACACGCATAGCATCGAAAACCCCGAAATTCCGTTTCAGCGACCAACAGCAGATATCTCAACGAAAAAGCAACGCAGACACCATGATGATGAAGAAAAATAAATGGATATAGAGAGACCAGCCAAAACGAAAGCAAGAGAGGACCCAAAGAAATAAAGACATAGATCACCAAAGCGAAACTAGGTCGATAACGCAAGCAGCACACTGCTTCGTTGGCATATACGCACTGGACAATCAGCAAACAGAAAAGATAGACTTGGACCCAGCCAAACTTAAAGCGTGCTTTCAGTCAGGAAAACTATGATATGAAATCAGCCACTCAAACCCACACATGTCACCAAAAAAGGTCGAACAGTGAATAAACAAAAAACAGTTATAGGAAAAGAAAAAGAATATACTCTATATGACTTCAGAAACCTTTAAAAAAATTCGTACTGGTCGAGAAAAGATACTACCCCCATACAACGGGCTTAGGAGCAGAGCAACAATACCTAACAAAGCTCACGATAATTCAACATAATGTCAGGTACTGGAGTTCTTATAAACATACACTAACAAACTATTACTTAAGACTTAACCCAGATATTGTCCTTATTAATTCACACGGAATCTAACAACACCAATCAGTCAAAATTTTCAATTAAAATGTCCATGAAACCAACTCAGACAATTCCATCCACAGTGGAGCAGCAATAGCAATACGCACAGATATCAAGTGCAGACATTTAAACGCATTCGAATCAGATATGATAGGAGCAACTATAGAAACCCAACAAGGCCCAATTCACATATTCACGTCATACATTCCATTACGATACACTTACATGCACTTTAGGGATTTCTACACACAGCTCACCAAAGCTGAACCCGTTTACATTATCGGAGATCTTAACGCCAGACACATCAGACTAAACCACTCGAATAGCAACAACAGGGGAAAACGCTCACAACCCGCATAGACAGGGGACACGCACAGCACCTCGGACCACACTTCCCCACACTATACTCACGCACAGGTCTGCAACATCTCCAGCCATCATAATACCCACAGACTCATTCACGACTTTCACTGCACGGCCGGCAGTATCACACCTAGTGACCACCTCCCGCTTATATGCACGATATCAGCAATACCCATTTAAATACCAACGAAACCTAGACCATCTATGAAACAAGCTAATTGGCAGGAATACAGAAACTTACTGGCAAAGCTGCCACTGCTTCAGGAGAACGAGCAGACTACCAAACAGGAAATTGATACATCAATAAAGAACTGGACGGAACAGGTGGCCAGGGTAAGCGCACAAACAATCCTTGCTACTTGCTACACAACACTACCGTACCCCAAGTTAAACAACGAAACCTGACTCATAGAAATTCAATATATAGCTCTCACGCACGATATTGCCTCTACTGGACCATCAGTCGCAAAATATCATCTTCTATGCAAGCTGAGACAACAGTTACAAACAGAATACCAATGTCTCTACCAAGAGTCCTGGAACAACGTTGTGCAAAGAACGGATCTTCAGAGTGACACAGAGAAATTTTGGACATCTGCAAAGAGATTAATGGGGAATAATGACAAATCCAGAGCCACATATTTAAGGGGACATAATAATTAACCACTTCACACCGATCAAGAAAAAGAAAATATTTTCAGAGAGTACTGGTCCAAAGTATTTCAAATAACTGACGAAGAAAACAGTGAATATGACATGCCGCACGAAAATATGACTCCGGAACTTCTTTTGCTCAAACCAAAAAAAAAAAAAGCCGCTGGCACGCACAAACTACCTCCCGATATGCCTCCTGGACCTACAATCAAAGTTATTTGAATACTCCTTAATCGCAGATTCCAACACATACTAGACAGAGACTCTCTACACAATAGCAGACAACATGGCTTCAGATCAAAACATGGCACCCACACAGCATTTGCACTTTTTTACGAGTTAATAGCCACTGCTCGTGCCAACAAGAAAAACGTTGATATTGTAATCAAAGATATAAGCAGGGCCTTCGACAAGGTATGGCACGATGGTTTAAAATGCAATATAGTCGCAGAAAATTTCCCTGACTGACGACTGCTTAACTAGAACAATTTGCAGCTTATTAGACAACAGAACATCACGCATCAAAATCACTCAGTCTATAGGACCAGAATTCCCGCTGAAAAACGGAGCGCTACAGGGCAACTGCCTGTCGCCCACACTGTTCACATTTTACTCTCCTGATCTGAATGACCCCCATGCACACTCTGAATACATACATAAGCTACGCGGACGATATAACCCAAATAATTGTTCTAGAAGGATCCCGTGCACGAATCTCGTTAACAACGGCAAGAGCAATTACAGAAGTGGACAATTTCGAACAAAAGTGGAAAATCAAGACAAACAGAGAAATATTTCAGATAATACCAATTGGTAGAAAAAACAGTGAGAATAGCACTTCAAGATCGAACAACTGACTACACAAACAAAGGTAAAATACTAGGACTTTCATTTAACACTACCGGTTTCATTGAGCACATCAGAACAGGGGCAATCAAGTATGATCAGTCTGTTTAAACTTCACCGTTTCAAAAACAAACAAAAAAAACAAATATCATTTATTATCTCGTATACAGGGTACAATGGATACATCTATCGAGGTTTTCTTGTTGCCTTAATTCTAGAATTTTGAAGATCCAGTAGTGTGAAGAGCAGGAGAAGCAGTCCGTGCTGAGAGTTAATTTAGGATCTCTCATCGTGCATCGCCTGGCCTCTCGATGCTGGAGTGCTCCACGCAGTGTAAATCCGTAGCGTGCCATCCGGGGAATCGAACCCGGGCCTCCGTTGATGCGATGCCGAACCGTTGTCACTTCACTTATCAGCAAACAATAAAAGAAAACTATACATGGGGCTAATGAGACCGGTACTCACATATCTTCCAATCCCGCTCTATCTTTGCTCTTCGACGCAACTGCGAAAATTACAAATTGTACAGAACTGGGTCACACTGTTTAAGACAAACACAACACGCAGTGAACATAAGAGGTCCACAGAACTGCACCAGGCCTGTAACCTGGTCCCTATCAACATTAGACAACAAGCGCAAGCTCGAAGAATTTTGGAAAATGTCTACAAGATCGCTCACCCAGATATAATGAACGAACTATTATTGCATGAAGGTAGATCATACTAACAGAACATGTCCTCCAGCAGACATGCAGCACATCAACATATACAACCACTCTATCGTCAACAGATGACCACAATCAACTAGTACAAACACTGATAACAGACGTAATAACGGTCTGACGACCACCCCTTTGTCTCCCACCTCTCCACTATTGCAACACAGGATAAGACGACAATAGAGAAATGTTAAAGAAACCGGCACTGACCGGTCTTTCTCTTTCTTACTTCGTTTCAGTTTCATCCTTTCTTCTGCTGCCATCTGCACTAACAACTCTTCGACTGTCATCTGCATATTCTCGCTCTTCTTCACTCCGCTCACCGGTTGGCCAGTAGTATCATCATGAGCTCTCTACCTCAAGCATGTAAGGTACCGCACCACCTCCAGCAGCACTACCATCTCCTCCTGACAATTACTACAGAGATAGTCGAAACGTTGAGGCCAACATTGGAGAACTATTGCACAGCATCGGTAATGATGGTTGTGTCAAATGTTTTAGAGACTTAGAAAGAATTAATGAATGCATTATTAACACTGAATTCTCTGTCGCCTTCAATTAAACCTGCATATATGCAAACATATCTGTCTATCTATCTATCTATCTATCTATCTATCTATCTATCTATATCTATATCTATATCTATCTATCTATCTATATCTATATCTATATCTATATCTATATCTATATCTATATCTATATCTATATCTATCTATCTATATCTATATCTATATCTATATCTATCTATCTATCTATCTATATTATACTAAAAGTCTGTGAACCGGTCTTGCTTGTGTCTTGTTTACTTGTGTCTTGTGTCTTGTCATCTTGTTTGACACATCTTCTTCACTTTTAGATAGGGAAGAAAT
>LQNS02278091.1:43821148-43833267 GCA_001587735.2 Parhyale hawaiensis | reverse complement strand
GTGGCATTTCCTCCAACTCAGGGGCTACCCAGAGCCCCAAACCCAAAGCCAGCTCATACAAACAAAGCGGCGTCCTGTGGCCGGACAATGGGGGCGGCCTGATAACGCGCAGGCCACGCGTTTACACCATATAAAATGCGCAACGCATTTCAAACATTAATATGTCTAATTTTTTAGCTCTAAATTTTCATAATTATCACATATTGGATGAAAGCTGCGAAACAAGAATGAATATATACCTAAAACTGTGCTACGTCACTAGGCTAGTTTCTGTCGAGTTAAAACTGACTGCCCACTGGTGTTAATCCAGAATATAACGGTAAGTCTTGCCCCCTGTGTTAGCGTTAAGAATGGTACTTTCATGGCGATGTCACACGCTAGTCAAAAGAACGAGTGTCTTTATTTTTTCGTCCGAAAGTTATGTTGAACTTTTCCATCACAGCTTTGAGATTGCCAACAAATGGTGTAAAAATGTTTACCGTCAGTTCAGTTTACTCCGCAAGTGCCGCAAGTCAACTTTCGGACATATCATTATATCTGGAAGGATTTATTATTCAAAATCGTTTACAAGTGTGTGCTATTCAAATTGGCACATCAACACATTTAGACGAAAAGATGACGATACTCTTTCTTTTGAAAAGCTTGGGGTATCGGCATTATAAGTTGTAGCATGAAAACTAGCACAATCGGAATGTGAACTGCTGCAGCTGTGATTATTTCCCTTGTAATAAATTGTACGCTATAATTTGGATTCCCTTTTTTTTTGTGGAACCAAGTTAGCCATTCCATTTTATTAATTTATCGAGCAATGAACGACAGATAGCGCCGAAACAAGAGTATCAACATGAGTTTTGCACACATGGACACCGAACAGCTGTTGCCTCAATGTTTATATTGCGCGCTCTACCTGCATTTGTAACGCGCATTCCTATTGGCTGAGAGACCCTCACGGCAATTTTTGAGCATGCACTCGTAAAAGCCTGTCCGTTCCCGTAAAACTGTTGTGAACATCTCAACGTATGATGAACGTAGAGAAACGTTGACGTAGTCATTTACGTTTAAAATTGAATCCTAACTTTACGCTTGAGTCACGAAGTTTTAAACATCCCGGGCCCTGGCCCCATAGTATAGGAAGGGCGAACCTAAACTAACATAACCCTATGGCCTAAGGCCCATGCTATGCCCACTGAGGGGTAGAAACGGTGTCGATGCGAGCCTAAGCGTGAGCGGGGCAAAATGCGGAATTTAGTGATACAATGCAAGAACGAAGAAGAAATTAATATTAAACAAAGCGTGTGAATCGTACTGAATGTGAGAGCATCGCAAATAATGGCAATAGTTTGCAGGGAACTAGAGCCTCGGGTTCGTCGCCTCTATGAAGATACGCCGCCTGGTCTATCCAGGGGTCAACTGGTGTAATCTATCACTAACACTGAGCCACTTGCAGGATGGCCAATGGCCATGTCGGCTCCATATCATGGGACTCTTAATCTCATTGTGGACCATTACACTCCCAACAAAAACTATGCAGTCCACTCCTCAACATATCTATGCAGCCATGTCATATATCCGGTTTGTGTGAAAGTAATGTCCTTTCACAAAAATATGTATAAGGAAAAAACTATATGTTTTAGTTAGCGTACCAAGGTGGAATGGGCTACATTTAGTTGTTCTGTAAGTTTCTTAGTGGTAATGGTACGGTTCTTCAAAACAAACACTTTCAATAATAATGCGGAATCATGTTTTTAATATTTTTTTACTCTTCTTTCAAAGTTAAGTCACTGATCACTTGGAAGCGAGTAAACCACCTCCTGCAACTTCTTTCATTCACTACACCTTTACACCTTTATTGTTCTCTCACAAATAAATGTTGACAAATTAAAAAACTAATTAAACAGTATATACATAATTGACAGAGAACAAGCCCGTTAAAAGTAATAATAACTTATTGGGCAAACGGCATTTTCTAAACATATTTGCTGAAACAATCCTCACTTCATAAGTGTTTTGAATAGATTTTGCTGCCGCACTCGCATCAACACCTTCATGAAATTCGTCAATTAGACTTTCTATTACGTTACTGTTAGGTGAGACAAATATGGGGGTAAAGTGCTTGAAAATTATGGGTAAACGTTAAATAATCTCAAAGAAAATTATAAAAATTAAACACAGAGTTAATTTATATCTACAAGAAGAAGTTAAAAAATTAATAAATTCGGTCTGAAAAACTTGCACTGGAAATCGGCCTTTACTTTGCACGAACCTGATACATGTAAGCTAGTGATATTCCTATGCAGAAATTTTGCTGTATAATTACTATAATTTTACATCTCTCATGTTGAATTATACTTTTGCATACTCACCCATAGAGCCGATAGTCTAATGGGTTCCTTCAGCGTGAACTGGGTCGGTGCATGCAGGCAAGTGCTATAGTCCCCAATCTCCTGCCTCAGCCAGTGGTTGTAGACGTCTCCCTCCACCATAGTGCGTATTCTGTGAATATTACCGAATCGATAGATTATCGAATCATCTGAAAATGCGAGCATTCATTACTGCCGCTCGGCGATCTTTTACCATAAAAGTCTATCTCACCAATTTTATATAATAATTCAGGGGAGCGAGGGTTAAATTTAAAAAAGTGTGAGTTGAAAAACCATAGACATAATATATTCTCTTGATACCGGTCCTGCTCCCATGCTGCGCAACCGTACACTCAACAAGGTAAACCTCCGTTCACACTACGGCAGGAATGTGTTCACACTGTTGCCTGTTCGTAGTTTATGATGAATTTTGCTCGACAAATCTCAAACTTCGTGCGTTTTCGTACTCTCCCAGCGTGCTGGATATTTTTTGTAGTTTCAGGTTGCGAATAAAGTTGAGGTCACCCTATAATCTTTTGTCCCTCTCGCGCTTAAGAGATAAATTCAACGTCCAAATGAATTGTATGGCTTGCTAATATACCGTGCATAATTTTAATTCTCTAAGGCTAAGCTTCTCTTAGTTCTAGTTCACTGTAAATTTGAAAAGAAATCCGAAACTGTACAAGTGACTTGTTAAGCCAACTGACTCGACGGCTAACGATCTGGGGTGGATCAATAAAGTTATTTGAGAGGCAAACTAAAGTGTTCGAACTCTAGGCATGGCGTAAGGGGGTTTGATAGGTTTGATACGTTTATTACACACAGATAAACATTACAATAATGAAAACTTTCTGAGTGCGATATACGTACAGTAATAAAGAACTTTTTTGGGTAACAAGTAGTAATTAGACTAGTACAATTGAATAACATAATCCTTATACCGCATTTTAAAGGCGTCATTAGATATAGGATCTAATAGGTGTGTTGGAATTCGATTAACAAGTGATACGGTTTAGAAACTAAAGTGGTGGCAATAATGATAGCACATTTTACAATGTTGTAATAAGTTTAAAAATACTGCATCAATATAGTTGAAATTTTAACCTAATAATGTTACTTTAACTAGTTACCGATTCCTTACAATCATTATTGTATTCGTTGTCTTTTCAAAATTTTACCACGAAAATAATAGTTTGTGGGTGCAAATCGGGTCAAAATAAAGATAGCATATATGGAAAAAATTGTGTTTTAGAAAACAATTAAAGCAAAAAACATAATTCTTAATATTTACAAGCGTTGCCTTTTGGTTGCAACACCTGTACACATCGGTTATTCATAGAATTAATTAAATTAGCGAGCATTTCTTCAGGGATAGCCTCCCATCATTTATTTATGGTCTGCCACAAGCTTTCTTTATCCTGAAATTGTCTCCCATTGGCGTAAGCATGCCGTGAGAGTATTCCCAAAGATTTTCAATTGGGTTTAGATCGGGTGACATAGCAGGCCAAGCTAAACTGGCGATATTATGGGCATTAAGCCAATTTGTGGTCAACCTCGCTGTGTGAATGGCGGCATTATCTTGCTGGAACACCGCTTCTTGCTGATGTTTATCAGTTTGAAGTGGGAGAAGACTAGTTTCTAAGACCTCTGTGTACTTCTGAGCATTCTGTCCACCTCCCATCATCACCAAATTGACCTTGCCCTTGATGTAGAATGCTCCCCAGACCATAAGGGATCCGCCACCAAAAGGTCGTTTGCTGAAAATTTTGTCCTCCTTTCTAAGATCATACCAGTAGTATTGAGAACCGTCAGGTCCGTCTAGGCTAAACTTTTTTTTTATCGGAAAAAATAACATAAGACCAATTTTCATGGTTCCATTGCACTTTTTCTCGAACCCATTCTTCGCGTTTTACCTTGTGTGCTTTTGTGAGTGCTGGTGCAGTTTTTCTCTTCTTATAACTGAAGTTCTTAGATGAAGCCAGGATCTGTCGCACTTCTTTCGGTGTAACATTTAATTGCAGGGATGTTTGCAAGCTTTTTGACCCCTCTCCTGTCAGAGACGCCTCACGGAGAAGTCGACGGCGGGCTGTAGGGCTCAATTTTGAAGGGCGGCCAGGAGACTCCTTTTTTCCGTATTCTTCTGGGTTCTTCAAAAAGTTAGTTACCACCTTTCTACATCTGCTAACCTTCCTAGAAATGTCAGATATAGTATATCCCTCTTCATTTAGTGCGCTTATTTGACCCTTTTCCTTTTCAGAAAACCCACACTGTCTTCCCATGCTAAGAAATGGGTTAATTTCCAAATATAGAGGTTACAAGGTGGGGAGCAACTGTTCAATATGGCGACGCCGGTTTGTTTTGATATTCTTCTTCTCTAATCTGGAAGTAGTAACGTAGAAATGTACGTAATTGTTTTCAAGTTGTGCTATCCTTATTTCCACCCAAATTCCAACACAAATTTATAATTTTCATCACAAAAGTTTATTCAAATAGTTAATAGGGAAACTTTGATAAGAAATAGGCAACTAGTTGAAATAAGGTTTTTATGTCAAAATTTCACATGATATGGCGTAGTATTTTTTAAGTTATCGAAAAATTCTGAATTGTGCTATCATTATTGCCACCACTTTAGTTGAACGTTTCTCTACATCAACAAGCACATTTGGAAGATTAAGAATGAAGCGTCTCATCTCGTAGTTTTGATGAGCTATGAGTGTTCCGTTATATTGTTGAAAGACAAGAGGATGGTTATGTATGAGCGATCGGAAAAACGTAAGAAGCGAATAGTTATACACGTCTTGAAGTTGCAACATTTGTTAATCGCGGTACACATCACTACGATTCATTAACGGTATATTATTTCGATCTCGTTTAACGCGAAGTATTCGCCATAGTATATTATTTTGCAAAACTTCTGGTTTACAAAATATAACAATAAGGTTTTACATCCTATGTGATAATATTTTGAATTAACGAGGAATAAATTAATGAATAGTAAATTTGGTTCAATGAATCACGATTAACATAATTAGACACTGTATATAATATACCATGAACTCTACTGAGCTTTCGGCCTAACTCCTCAATGTGGGCCTTGAAACCAAGTTTATCAGCAAGAATCAAACCAAGCTATCGAAACTGAGACACCCATTCCAATTCTTTTCCGTTTAAATGAATCGTCGGTAAGTCAGGACGAGAACATGGAGTGGATAACATCAGCTTAGTTTTATCCTCATGGGCAATCAATCAATTTTGAGTTAACCATTGCGACAGTTTACTTAGAATATGTTGAATATCAGTTATGACTGAGAGAAAATTGCATTTAGTAGTGTAGAACACTGCATCATCTGCAAACAGAACACATTTTATATCAAAAGTAGTTATATCATTAATAAAAATGTTGAAAAGCAACGGTCCAAGTACGCCTCCTTGAGGGACTCTAATTTTAATAGGCAAAACTTGAGATTTAACGGTATTACATAGTAGATATTGGTCACGGTTGGATAAGTAGCTAGCAAATAATGCGCTTGCTGTCCCACGAATACCATAGTGTTCAAGTTTTTTTTTTTTTAATAACGACTGTTTGTCAACTGTATCAAGCGCTTTCCGCATGTCTAAAAAGAGGCAGACCTTATACAATTTATCGCAAAAACACTTTACTAAGTCAGTTACTAGATGAAATATCGCTAAGGTAGAATTATATTTGGCGTGAAAGCCAAATTTTGGGCTCGAAATTACGTTGTGGATCGCTAGGAACACGGTTAATCTGGAGTGAATTATTTTTTCAAGTATTTTATTGAACGTTGACAGAGCTGATATTGGTTTGCAATTTGCTATATCATTATAATTGCCTGATTTAATTATTGGTATAACACGAGCATGCTTCAGTACATTGGGGTAAATACCAGTAGCAAAACACAAGTTGAAAATATAACAAAGTGGATTAACTATACAATTAATAACTCTCATGAGATGAAAAGTTTGAATTTCGTCACGGTTGCAACGTTTACCGCTGAATAATTTTAATATTTGTATTATTTCATGGGTATCAGTGGACCTAAAGATAAAAGTATCATGAACACAATCAGTATAATGGATAAATTCGCATCTTGTTGAGGTAGGTCTTGTACCAGAGTTGTTGTAATAGAAGTGAAATAATTGTTGAAGAGGTTACCCGTACTAGTAAATGAAATTTAGTGGAAGGAGAATTTAGCAATTTGGATAATAGAGCGGTCCCGCTGCAGACAGCCAAAACGGTCTATAGCTTCACTTATGCACACTTCACAACAATTCTGACAAAGTTCAACTGGAGCAGGGAGATTTCAGTCACTGACAGGCACACGCATACCACTGTACTCCAGGAGTGTTCAATGCGACGAGAGAAGTGATAAGGGCAGTTTATGTGATGGACCTCACTATTTTTGTGGAATTTGTATGAAATGGTAAAGGTCTTGTTTTTAGGTCCATTCAAGCTCTACAGAAGTCCGAAGTTAAACTTTCCAGGGGTGGAAATTAAGAGCAACTCTTGACAGATTCGACTCTAACCTCTCTCTCTAACCTACATCTACATACAAAATGTCAAGGAAACATGGTTAAGGTTAGGAGAGAGGTTAGAGTCGAATATGTCAAATTTGCTCATATTTTCCATCCCCTGGAAAGTTTAGCTTCGGACTTCTGTAGAGCTTGAATTGACCTAAAAACAAGACCTTTGCCATTTTATACAAATTCCACAAAAATAGTGAGGTCCATCACATTTACGTTTAATTAGGACAAATGTTCAAACGGTGCACCCCGTGCATGCACAATAACACCCTGCGACAGTCACAAGGGGAGGGCGGGACTTAATGTCACCACGCGTGGAACACTGCAGTAGTAATAACATTAATATATAGGTGTCTATGATAGTACCCTAAGAAGGTACCAGCAGAAGCGCGACACGGTGGCTGAGCAACAACACGGTCAGCGACTCGACAGATAGCTGAGTTGGCAAGGCACTGTATTGCCGATCTTTCTAGGGCTGCAGCGGGATACTTGACTAGGTACTCTTTCTGTGACAGATGGAGACTTGGGACACAACACTGTCGACTGAGCTGCCCACTTTCAAAGCGAATTCACTCGAAAGGCTTGAAAAGTGTTCGCTAAACTGATTGTCCGCGTGATATGCTTCGATCTCGTGTGTGCACTCGAAGATTGCCAAAATATTTGTTTTTATGTCGGTCAGCAGTGCGCGCTTTGCAAGAGGAGGTAATGGCTTTGTGTCTGCATTCTTGGCTATTTCTGCATCATAATTACAGGGATCCTGTACTAAAATAAGCAATCAGCAGTGTCAAAAATTACAATTTTCATTGATAATGGTGATTCAGAACAAAGTTCTCAACATCTGCACTAATCGAATGTTGAGTACGCTGTACAAAAGTGGGCGCAACTGTACGATTTTCGTTGCGTTCTTCGATTGACTCAAACGCATTCGCTCGCACGTGCGTTGGTGTAGACGGCACTTTAGTACACGCACGTACGATCTCCCGCTACCGTATCCATGATGCCGATTTTTAGTATGCATCAGGAAGATATGCGAGCCGCACATATGCAAATGAAGTTGTACTTGCGGTTGTGTAGTGTGGCCCAGGCATCAAATATTGAACAAGCAACTCACTTGCTGTTGATACGGTCGATTAAGTTGGACTGCTTCTGCCCAATGATGCTCAGCTGAAGAGGCCAAAAGGGTTCAGCAGCCAGAATGAAATTGCAGTTCCCTGCACAGAAACCATCAATAATTGTACCACACGAAACAGCTGCGTTGCGAGACGAGCAGAGAACATGCAGTTGCAAACAGTGGTAGAGGGACGTATGAAACTATCTCTTACAGGGCAGGATTCGTCAACAGCGCTACCTGCATGCCCTAGAGTTTGGAAATAAATTCTAGGAGGTTTGAGATCAGAGATATTTTACATATTACCTCTACCAAGGAGGCAAAAGGAGAACCAAGCTACAGAGGAAAAACATTTTTGCTGCGTAAAAGCAAACGTTTCGGATTAAAATAAATCCATATTCAACGGATGAACGTCGGTTGTTAATGATGGGTTTGGATTTTGTTTTACCCGTCTATCGGCTAAAGCTTTCTAACTTTTATCTCTGTTTTGAAAGGATTTATAAGCGCTGACAAAGACTCCAGTTGGCAACATTGGCAAACAATGCTGGGAACATTTTCTTAATCAATTGAAGTGCATTGCGAACCGATTCTACTATAATTTCAAATATCAGTCCAAGTATCCACTCTTTTTGAAAAAAGACCTTGCTATTTTGAAAGGTCTGGCTAAAACTATATACATAATTTAACTAAACCAGATAAAGGCAATGAGATGGTTATACTGAACAGAAACGAGTAAAAATATAAAATGCGTGCAATATTGAACGATCATACCAAGTTTCAGGTTTTTAGCGGGAATGAGAAAAAACTCATTTGAAAACTTGAAGATAAAGTAAACAATGCACTCCGTGCATTTAAGAATAAAAACTTAGTGTCCAATGAATTTTACCTCAATGGGAACGCTAGTGGTTGTAGACTAGGCTCTTTGTATGGGCTACCTAAAATTCCCAAAGCCAATTTCCCCTGTCGTTCAATAATGTCTGCTTGTGGCACCCATAATTTTAACTTAGGCAAGCTTTTAGTCCCATTACTCTCACCTTTAGCAGAAAATGAATACACCATTAATCAGTCATATAGCTTAATACGTAATACTACGTATAAGTAGTAAAAATAATACAAATACGTCATTTATGTGTAGCTTAGAGGTAGAATCCTTATATACCAATATCCCAGTCGAAGACGCCATTAACATAATTGTAGACAAAATATTCAAGGATGGAATTACTAATTAGTATAACTTTAATTGTGTGCAATTTAAAAATTTGATAGAATTAGCTTTATTAGATACATATTTTAAATTTGATGGGAAAATTTATAAACAGATAGATAGCCAAGCAATGGCTGCTTCTTTGTCACCTTTGGTAGCAAATATTTCTCTTAACGACTTTGAGGAACAGCACTTATCCGTTTGTCCAAATGATTTTAGGCCCAAATTTTATTGTAGGTAGGTACTAAGATGATACTTTTGCTTTGTTTGAAAACGAGCATCAAGCACGAGCTTCTCAAGGTTATTTCAACGACAGGCATGAACAAATAATATTTACTATCAAAACAGAACGAAACAATTGTCTTTCACTTTTAAATGTACGAGTTACTCGTAATGGAAATAGCTTTTTAACATCCGTATATCGTAAACCAAAGTTCTCAGGGCTCGGAACCAACTTTTTCAGTAGTAATATTTCGTCCAAATACAAAACCACAATCATATCTAGTTTATTGAATAAAGCATACCGTGTTTCATGTTCGTTTCACCTTTTGCACGAGGAAATAGAATTACTTAAGAAATATTTTATTGATAATTGCTATCCATTGAAATTGGTCAACACCATAGATAGAAAGTTCCTTAATAGAAAATAGAACGCCATAATGCCAATAGCTGCAGTTGAACGGGAAAAATTCTATCTTCAATTGCCATATATAGGATCTCAAAGTCGAAATCTGGAACATGCAGTTACCAAATTGTTGTTGAATAAATTCTACCCGCAGATCTCTCCAAAATATTACTACCGCAATATGGCAAAAATCGGTTCTTTCTTTAGACGTTGCGACCCTGTCGATGCTCTCATTCCCTCTGGTGTTGTTTATAAGTATGTATGTGACAGCTGCCAGCTGTCATATGTGGGCAGCACTACGTACGGTACAGCTCCATGTTAGGATAGCCCAACACCGGGGTGTCTCGCATCGCACGGGACAGTAATTAAGCGCTCCTTCAAACTCAGCCATCCGTTCCCATAGTTTCAATGAAAACCATCCCATCAAGAGCAATAATTTTTTTTTAATAGGCAGTTCAAATGATGTGCAAGATCTTAGGCTATTAGAATCGATTTTTATTCATACGGACAAATCCAATCTTAACAACTGTCATTCTGCTGTATCTCTAAAAATGCTTAGTTAGGTTCGTTCAACTTTCATTTTTAACTTTGCATAGGGAAGATAGGCGAGAGCTATGTAACGCTTCGTTTTTCCAGATAGATTTCTATACAATTTATGTTCATAACTTCTCTTTATGTTTTCAGCACTGAATATGGATTTATTTTTATCAGAAACGTTTGCTATTACGTAGTAAAAATGCTTTACCTCTGTAGCTAGGTTCTCCTTTTTTATTGAAACTACGATTGCCTAGACATCAACCTATAACGGTGATATAAACAGTAATGAACGAATTTTAGTGATATTTACAAGACTTGTTACGAAGAGTACCTCACCAAATTTTTGTCGTGATCTGTAAATATATTTGTCTCTTTGTCTGTGCTGTATTTCATGTTTGTCAGAATTTGTCAGAATATTACTCTAAAAGTTATTGACGGATCTTCATAAAAATTTTAGGAATTGTAAAAATGGTACAAGGTACCAACACCCAAATTTTGGTGATGATGGTCGACCGTTTGTGTGTTTGACAATATAGTTGACATAAGGTTTGTCCAAACATAACTAAAAATGCTACGTACGAATCTTCAAGGAAATAACAGGAACTATTATTAATGTCAAGAGGCATAAGGGACCAAATTTTACTGATGATGAAATGGATCCTGGTTTCAGGACCAATTTTAATTTTCCGTTAACATTGTATTGGCACAAGTATAGGCTACGCTTTCAAAGTGCTCCCTTAGTTGTGTTCTTTTATTCATTTATGCATTGAATGGATTTAAAGTATTTGTATAAAATCCCATCTTTGTAGCCTTCTAAGCGATTATAACATTTCTACACGGTAGCAGGCAGTCTTACATGCTGCACGGTGTAATGATATCACTGAGGGTAACGCGATTGGTGCCAAGCCTGCTGAGAGCACTTTGTGCTGCTTAGTGTGCTTAGCCAGCAGTTGCTGGGTATGCACAGCTACTGTGGAGCACTTACCTCGCCCAGAAATGGGGAAGGCAAGGAGCTCAAAAATGGGGAGGGTAGGGAGGGCGCTGCATGAAATTGATCACGACGACACGTTTCTTTTATTTAGTGATCAATCTCATGAAGCAATATTTTCAGACTACCTGAATGCTAAACATCAGAACATCAAATTTACCATGGAGACAGAAGAGAATAATAAGCTTGCATTTTTAGATTGCCTAGTACAACGTAACGGTGATAGTTTCAGTACAACTATATACAGAAAAAACACTTTTACTGGCTTGGGTCTCAGCTATTTTAGTTTCTGTATCTTTAGATTTAAAATTAATAGCATTAAGACTCTACTTTTCCGTGCATATAAAATTTGTTCTGATTACTTTTCTTTGCATAATGAATTTGATTTTTTAAAGGATTGTTTTGAGAGAAATGGGTATCCGCTGTATTTAGTTCATGACTTCATTAAGAATTTCTTAGACAGTAAGTTCTCTCCCAAAACTGTAGTGCTAACCGCAGAGAAAAGAAGGCTTTTGTCTCGTTGCTTGTATCCCAAACTCTTCTCAGCGTGTGGTGGTGTGGTGTGCTTTGCTCTCTGTTTAAAAGTGTTTTATATTGTTTTCGTAGGTTTGGTGAGTATAGGTTTGTATTGGTTCGTTTGTTAAAGTGTTGTGATGTGTATTGTTGTGTATTAGTAAATTTAATAATTGCGTTGAGAGCTAGTATATCTTACAGCAGACTCCCGGCTACAGTGCTCCCAGTGCAGGCTAGGCCTA
>LQNS02278091.1:43808239-43821048 GCA_001587735.2 Parhyale hawaiensis | reverse complement strand
CGTTTGCCATCTTCTGCAACCCGGCCTATTTTCTGCCTATCACTTTCAATGGAGCTTGAGAGGAGCACCAGTGCCTCCAACCTGGGCTAATTTCCGCCTATCTATTTCGTTAAGAGCGTGACACGAAACATATAAATATATATATATATTTATAAACACACGACGGTCATTCTTAGTATTAGATTAGATACCAGTTAGCTTTGCACTACTGTCGCATTAGCCCTCCTCTATGTCGTGAAAGGTTGGCCCATCTTATGTTACGCGGAGCAGCGACTCTAGGGAGGCCCTGTAGGATACTTGTACCTTAGCTAGACGTTCGGGACGTCTTTCTTTCGTGTTTACTTTGCTTCCCTCCGCTTTCAAGCTCCTACTGATGTTACTTTCCACAGTTCTTCTTTTTTCTTTCCCGTCTTGCTGTTCTCATGCGAGACGATCCTGTATGGGAACACCCTCGTGTATGGATTCCACGTTTCTAGCGATATACTGTCCATCCCTTCTTGTTTCTTCAGTGAGATTGTCTTTGTTGCCGAACCGAAGCCTAGAACCACTGAATATAAAACCTAAATTATATAAATAAGACGTGGATATTATGACTAGAGGTAAAAAAACCTTAGTAAATGCATTCCATGGAGCTATACAAGAATAGCGTGATAGCGTCACGACGAGAATTTTTCTCATAAACTCATATATTTTCTTCTTACAAAATGCTGGCATAAATTTCTTCTCGATCTAAAACGCTCGTATAATTTTTTTACACATAACGCTCGTACAAACCTGTGCCCACATAAATGACTCGTAAATTTATTGATCAACACAGAGCGTTCGTACAAATTTTGTTATTAATCCAACTTGCTGTGGCGAAACACAAACTGAGAGCTTTATTGGAGACAGCGTTGTGTGTGTCCAGTGTGTGCTCAGCTGTACACTTCGAGCAGTCTGTTCCTCACAGCGTGCCTCTCTGATTATTGTCGTGTGAAGTTGTGTTATGAAGCGGTCCTTGAGTTTTTGCAAGGAGACAACCATTCATGAAGGGCAGCGCGTAGTATTTAGTGCTGACCATGCCTGACCCTGATTTAATTCAGTAACCACTACTGCATGGGACACTGTAAATGACTGGTACCGTGGCTGATAAGTGGCTAAAATGTTAGAAAATATAGCTATATGTGACGACTCAATATAATATAGTAATCTGAAGTGAGGATGTTGAAGTCTAGTCTATTAATGTTAATGAAGTTTTCGTTGATGCAAACAGAGATTCAAATAAGGTAAGCGTGGCCTATTTACGCTGCATTTCCTTTATGGTAATATAACGACATTAATTGTTGAGCCCATTGCAGCTCACCGCATCTTTGTGAGTAACGTGATTAATGGAAATACGAAAGGGACGAGTAAGGTTAACAGACCCCCTGAAACGTACCCTAGTTGCATTTAATATTTCTTTCAAGAAGTTAAGAAAATGGCGGGATAACATTGAACCCTGTAATGTGCTCACACACGCTCACAGAAACATTTATTCCCAGAACGTTGACGTCACTATCGTTTTAAGCCCAGTTCACACTAAGCCTAATGCAACGCGTGACGAGGGCTGCCACTCCGCCCATGGGATTTACCCATGATCTTGGCAATTGCCTTTACCTCGAGGTCTAAGTAAACGCTCAAAGCAGAAGTCGAACCATGGTTATACACCAGGTTTTTGACGTTTTTCTGATAGTGATCCGGCGTGATTGCTCCGTAATCGCGACCGCAACATGCTTTCCCTCTAGGGGGGATCAAGCGTGATTAGGGTGATTTCAGACGGTACATAAGCGAAAATTCGAAATTTAAAATACAAAACTCTTGATATTTTTCCTGATAAACTCGGTAAAATTATTGTAGCTTTTGGATACACAGCACTCATTTTTAAAATTATTATTTCGTTAGTTTTCCACCCATTTGGTGTCCAGAGAGAGTCTAGCTCTGCTAGTTCACTCATGAATTGATCTCAAAATTACATAGTTAAATTTGATAGAAAATCCATCCTGTACCATTTTCGATGAAAATACTACAGACCAGGACATTCTGAATACAAATATGGCATGTCTGGTTTGTTCACAAAATCAGTGACCGTTCCTTTGGCTTTTAGAGGTCGCAATGGGATTATCACCATCATGGTTATTCTGAACCCGAATGTGGCCGCAAAGAGACACTTTAATTGTGATCGACGTAGCGATCGATAGAGTAGATGGAGCTGCAGTCTACCTTCCCGTGTTGTCATAGTGACAAACGAGTGTTACTGCAACAAAATTTCTATAGGGTAGTTATAACACGGGTGACAGTCAGATCCTCATTGCGACGCAGCTATGACCTTGACCTAGACTCGTACAGAAAGAGAAATGTGAAAACCAGCTTGTCTCGTAATGTTCAAGTTATCTTTTGTTTAAGGTGTTGATGGTGATAAAATATGTAAACCTTTTTCATAAACAATTCTGCCCTGGTTTCGATGCCGTAAAAGTCATGCCTGAAATATTAATTATGTTTTGGAGTTGCTTGCTGTTCCTGTTCCCTGTCGTGAAAGCGGACTCAGTTCTGAGGTAAGGCACAAGGGCATTTCCGCCTTCTGTTTTAGATCACTTAGGGCGAGTTCACACGCCATTCATGTCAACGCGTCCACTCGTCATAATGTATTACTGTGCCCTAGAAATAACAGAAAAGGGCACAAATTTCTCAGTTTTATTTCACTCTATTTCGAAGAGACATCCGTAATTTGCCTAGTGACCCTTGCAGAGGAAACTGATTCGACGGTAAACATTTCTACGAGCATAACTTTTCATGTCGTACACAAAGTTGTGCTGACAACGGCGCTACAAAATATGTGGACGAGTGGATGTGTGAACGCGCTGAGATAAATTATGTGTGAAATCGGCCGTACATCCCTTTTCATTGGCGGTTTTCTTTTTTTTTTCATTGTTCTTTCCTGACTTGGCTGTTCCCATGTTATAATATCATCCATGAAAATGAGTTTATTGGTATTCAGTTATGAACTGCAGTTTTCTTCTCTTTTGTCTCTCTCTTTCTTCTTTTTGCTTAGCGCAGCTTCAACGGGATTTCAGAAGATAAATGTGCTCTATTTTTCGATACCTTAACAAGAAGTTGCCTTTTGGTACAAACTATAATGTATAGTACGTTCGTCGTGCAACCAAAGTAATGGTTTGGGAGTTGATTGCGTTTAGGCGTCATCACCAGAATGATTTGCAGGGTCAAATTGCTTCGTCTAGCAAGCAATTAAATCGTGGAATTATTTAAAAAATAACACCTTTTGGATTATTCCTTCACACGAATGGCCAATTCCTATTTCTGATGCTGCGTTTACAATATAGCTATACGTCGTCGCTGTCTTATAACTATAGTCCATGCTCTGGGGGTGATGGGGAGGGTGTCTGTGTACATTTCTCTTTTACAGCTCTACCATGTATTTTCCTATTCCAAATAGTGAGGGCATTAAAAAAACGTTGGGTAGAAGTTTCGCACCTGGTACATTTTTGTGGTGGGGGGCCTTGGGGGGCTTATAATGATCAACTGTGGACCGATTGAGATGAAACTTGTTCAGAATCTGCATTTTTGAAAGAGAAACACATTTTTCTCCTCCAAAATTTGTTGATATAGGCCTTCATTTTTGAGATAATAGGAACTATATATGTAGTTTTTGGTAATTTCAAAAGAATAGAACTCAATGAGTTTTCATGTTAGAAAAAAATTATGACCGTTTTGAAATCATTGAAACATTCTTAACTAAACTATAGAGTTGGATTCTCCATTTTCTATTTCGTTGCGATCGCTAACTAAAATATAGGAAAAAAAGGATTCGGGTTTGAGCTGCGATAAAAATATATTATGAGGGCAAAAATGGAAAATCCGGTTCTATAGTTTTGTAAGGTATGTTTCAAGGATTCCAAAAACTGTCGTTGTTTGTTTCTAGTATGAAAACTCATTGAGTTCAATTCTTTTGAAAATTCCGAAAAATACACATATATATTTCCCATTATCTCAAAAACTAAGGCCTAAATAAAAAAGTTGTATGAACAAAATGTGTTTTTTTTTAAATACATATTTTAAGCAAGTTTCAGAACAATCAGTCGACAATTGATCATTTATGCCCCCCTATACCTCCTAAAAAGTACCAGATGCGAAAATTCTACCAAACTTTTTTAATGTCCTCATCATATGGAATAGGAAAATATATGGTGCAGTTGTAAAAGAGAGCTTAGACTATCCTCATTTCCGTCAAGAAAAGCAGTACGAGTTTGCGAATTTTGACACATGCTTACCCTAGCTTCAGTTAGACCTTCGGGACGTCTTTCGTTTGGTACCCACTTTGCATTTTGTGCTATCTGTATTTTTACTAATTATAATTTTTTGGTATTCTTCCTTTCGTTCTTGGTTTCGTTTTGCCTGACGTACGACATGTTGTACGTCATCAACTTCCAGTTGATGAAAGTTGTCCTTCAATGCATAATAACACATAGTTTGCTATACTTGCTTGGTTGTTAACTGGGTCGTCTCTTCGCTCCCATCTACGTGTTGCGGGTGCCAGGGTAATGCCGAATATTTACAGTGCAGAGACGACACGTACGGTGAGGGTTGCGGTGGCGGACTCCAAACCTCACCTAGCGGTGGCCCGAGTTAACGGGTCCCTGAGCGTGAGTGGGCCCCTGGCCCGCATGATGTTCACCATCGCTCGCGACTGTAATTTCAGGTGAAATAATACTGTAAATAAAAAAAAATAATAAATGACATCAAATTGTAGATCCTATAAACTGGGGATTCGCTCCCTCACACCTATCTACCCTCTCCCTAGACACACTAGTCTTTGTTCGGCATTTGGGACACATTCCAACCGAGCACACTTCCCCCATTTTTATTCTGCGACTAATGAAGATTTCTTCTCTTCGTCTTCTGCTTTCCCGAGTTGTTGTGCCCAGGTACATTGAACCGGTGTGGGAATCTCGCCCATGGTTTCGCGTTTTTGTCGACGTACTTTAATTTTTTTGTGGTTCTTCTTCATCTTTCTCTAATTCAGCGCTAGATATTCTAGTGGCTAGGGAGGCTTGCACTAACTGATGTAATTATATATATTTTTTATAGCATCAGTGTTGTTGTATATTGAGATGCCATTCCCGCCGTTAAATATCAATGTAGTTCATTGTGTTTCTCCCTTTCAATTTCTTCGCTGAGTGCTATAGCTCTAAGTTGGCGAGAAAACTGGGGATTGGAGTGCAGGCAGGTCGTATTCAAGCAAGATTCCCAAATGCAGTTCATGTTTTGGAAAATAGACGTTGATGTTCGGCTGCGAACGAAAAGAAGCAATTCGGGTTAACTTGTGATCCGACGGGTCGAGCGTTGATGCTACTAACCGAAGTGAACTTGGCGACTCGCACTAGCTAGTTTACTTGAACATACAGTAAAAGTAGGTAATTCAACTCATCTTTACCTCCGCCAAGGAGGTTATGTTTTCGTCGTGTTTGTTTGTCTGTCTATTTGTTTGTCTGTCTGTCACCAATTTAACTCAAAAAGTTATGAACCGATTTGGATGAAATTTACAGGGATTGTTAGGTATGTTAAAAGGAACAGATGATTAACTTTTGGTGAAGATATGTCCATCCATTTGTTTGTTTGTCTGCCTCATTTTTCTCAATGCCATAGCTCAAAAAGTTATGGATGGATTTTGATGAAATTAACATGAGCTGTTAAATATATAACAGATAGTAAATGATCAAATTTTGGTAATGATCCATTTGTTTGTTCGTTTGTCACAATTTTTAATTTTATGCTTGTTAGAACAAATACTCAAAAAATAACCAATGGATCTTAATGAAATTTATAGGGGTTGTTAGTAATGTTAAAAGACATGAATGATTAAATTTTGGTGCAGATCGGTTTGTTCGTTTGTATGATTGACTCATGTTTGTCATATCGTTTGCTGCAGTATAACTCAGAAAGTTATAAACGGATCTTCAAGAAAATTGCACAAGCTGTTACTAATATCAAAAAGCACAAATGATTAGATTTTGAAATTTATACACAGAAAATGATGGTTTCAGAGCCAGTTTGAATTTTTTGCTACCGTTGCCTCGCTTGGCGGAGGTATGCGCTCTCAGAGCGCTCTAGTTTGTTATTATATTAGCACTCCAAGTACAATCAGTGAAAAAGAAACATCACAAATTCTTTGCCGTCATTCAGGACGGAAGGGTGCATAAGGTAATTATTATAATATTTACGTTGCTTCTACGCCAGATTATGTGAAAGTGATAATAAAGCGCTCACATGGTTGGTATTTTCGGCTACGTATCCACTCGTATACGATGCGACCCGGAAAAGAATCCGTCTCTCAGAGCTGTGTTCTTGAGTTTCCAGCGGGGTTAGGCTTTATTTATTTAGCGATTGAACTAACATAATAACTCTCTAGGAAGCAGTGTAGATTTTTCTTGTGTGTGTTGCCTGCTGTACAAACAAGGACCCGACAGACTGACAGCTGCCACGGTCCCAACATATGAATTCTTATGTCCGTGGTTGAGGTTGTGCGACGAATGCGCTGAAGTTTACAGCATTCTGTATATATATAAGATATTATTGCATTATCGATATTATATTTAGGTTATGTATGTATCTCTTCTACATAGTGCCACTCGTTATGAACTAAACCAAGAACATACCTCTCTGATTATCTGGTGTTGTCGCTGAAGATTTGTATTAGTTTATGGTCTGATGCGGTGTTGTCAGTGTTATTGTTCAGGCACGGCAGAAGAGCCGTGGATTGTCAGATCATGCAGGACTAAGAGTAGTGCCTTCAAAATTTGTGTACTCTCACCACAGATGCTTTTGCCGTAGTCGTCTTTCTTTCTTTTCTAAGATGTTTTCATGTATAGAGCTGTTGTGAGTGGATTCTCGTTTTCCTTGACACAGCTGCTAGGCTCTTGAGCTTTCCTCTCTTTGGACCAACTTCGTTTATGACAAAGAGCCTTATATCGCTCTGAACGCAGCGGCCAATTAACTCATCATTTCCGTAAGAAGCTAGTCTTGATGTGCCCAGTGTTCTTCGTGGAAGACGTTTCAAACTCTGCATCTGACTGCGTCTGTAGAGTAGTTTTTAAACTCGTGAACTACTATCACTAGGATTACACTACATATCTTCGGTACGTATAACCTGGTTCTAATTTGGGCTGTCTCACTTTAACCCACCACTAATTTAATACAAAGGTAGTAGGAAAAAATTACCAATTGCAGGTACGAGTGGAGACACTCGGTGGATGGTCTGTGGGGCCGGTTGCTCGAGAACGGCTCCTTTAACGGCATGGTCGGCATGGTCGCTCGGGAGGTAAGCCATTATAGCTTAGAATTAGATTATTGCGATATGATCGATTTCACTGTTGCCCAGTGACTTGAGAAATTTCCTTCCTAAATTTGCTAACAATTACGTCTGAACAGTACCATAAATGATGCCTTTTGTATACCATGACAAGCTACACATCCGATGGCGATATTAAGTTCATTTCCTGAAATTGTGGCGGCTAATAATATTTGAGCTGCTATCTTTAGTGCAAATAATATTTTATATGCGACTATTATTGTTTCTCGCTATGAAATCAGGCGGGTGAGTTTGGCAGCTATGGAATTTAAACGTCCGCTTGTATGCAAGGAAGTAAGAAGTTCTTTCACTATTTACAAACATGGTCATTGGTACAAGTAACAAATTCAAACCGACAAGGTAGACTATGTACTAAGAGCATGTTCGATTGGGCGTCAAAATGAAGTACAAGGCTTATCTTGTTCAAAATTGCACGCAGGTGAGCTGGCTACGACCCGCTGAATGGTATTTCAAGCATTGACTTTGACTATGTTACTCTTGAGACTTAGAAACTCAATCTTTGCTTCCGAATTTGGGATTTTCAGTCGGTTCAATGCACTCGCATCGCTTCTTGCACTTGCAACACAATTTAAAATAACAAAGCTATATATATTATCTGAAGTTTCACACAAGTCAAGCCTCGAAGACTTAATTTTGCGGTCCAATCGAACTTGCCCTAATTTTCAGAAAGTCCTGAAAATTGAGGAGATAGTTTGTTAGTGGGTTATTAAAAATTTGCAAGCTTTTGTTACAGGGCGCTGTTTTCGAGGGTGCAATTGGAATGTCTTCGTTAAACTGCCATAGATAATTATTACCTCCGCCGAGGAGGTTATGTTTTCGTCATGCTTGTCTCTCTGTCTGTCAAAAAGATAACTAAAAAAATTACGAACCGATTTTGACCGAATTTACAGGGATTGTTTGGTATGTTGGGAGGAACAGATGATTAACTTTTGGTGAAGATATGTCTATCCGTTTGTTTGTTTGTCTGCCTCATTTTTTTTCAATGCCATAACTCAAAAAGTTACGGATGGATTTTTATGAAATCACAATGAGTTGTAAGGTATATTACAAAGAGTAGATGATCAAATTTTCGTAATGATCTGTTTGTTTGTTTGTTCGTTCGTATTTCAATGTTTGTAATTTTATGCTTGTTAGCACAATAATTCCAAAAATAACGAATGGATACTAATAAAATTCTTAGGGGTTGTTAGTAATGTTAAAAGACATAAATGAATAAATTTTGGTGCAGATCGGCTTGTTTGTTTGTATGTGTGACTCATGTTTGTCATAACGTTCGTAAGCAGTATAACTCAGAATGTTATGAACGTATCTTCAAGAAAATTGCACAAACTGTTGTCACTATCAAAATGCACAAATGATTAGATTTTGAAATTTATACAAAGAAAATCATTGTTTCAGAGCCAATTTGAATTTTTTGCTACCGTTTCCTCGCTTGGCGGAGGTATGCGCTCTCAGAGTTCTCTAGTTGTTTCTAATTTCATAAATCACAAAAACTATTTTTGCAGGAAGTAGACCTTGCGTTGGGACCCTTCGGATTAACCGAATCAAGAGCCAAAGCTGTGAAGTTTTCGTATCCAGTTTACTACGGCTACTACAGGATTATGCTGAAGCGAAATGCAGCATTACACGATCCCTGGGGCTGCTTCAGACCTCTCCAACCTGGAGTTTGGGCTGCAGTCATATTGAGCTTCTTCTGCCTAACTGCAGCTTTGTTAATAACCAAAACTTTCCTGAAAAAGACAGGAAAAGTCTTCAAAAATATTGATCGGATGGGAAAAAATGCCAGCAATGCAAGAAACTCTCAAAGTTCACTGAAAATTAGACTGAAAAGCATCAGCTGGAACATTCTCATGAACATTCTATCATCGAGCTCCAGCAACGATAGCGGAGAGAAACCTGTTCTGCACTGGATAATGGGTGATGAAAGTATAGAGCAGCCTCAGCTTACCAAACGGCTGCACGTACAGGAAGGACTCTGGACGACATTTTCTATTCTACTTCAACAAAGTAGGTGACTTCAATACATTCGCTTTGGAAAATTTGAAACGAATTCGTGTTTATGTTTGCCACTTGAGAGACAGAGCAGACCTGTTTTTCTTTCTCAATTTAAGTTAAGCGAGACACATGACAGTGTAGTGCATGTCAAAGAATTTCACTAAACACAGAAAAGATCAAAAATGTTTACAGCGGCCACTGAGCAAACCAAGGGCCGCACATACTTGAAAATAAAACTTATGGAGTTGCTTTGTTGTAAAGTTAAAGGGTTCGTGCCGTAATTGCTTGAAGAATTCATAAATGTAAGAAAATATGGATAAAAGATGTATGAAGATGATTTTGCCAAGGGTAGTTTATGGAGAACTGTGTACAGTACTAGCTACAAAAATGGGTTACGCATCACAGGGGTTACATAACTTACATTGGTAGCTATTGCCTACGATGATTCTAGGTACATAATTTCGCTGTCGGGCATTTCGCCGCCGGTCAAGTCGCCGTTGGTCATTTCGCCGTTAGGGCATTTTCCCATAAGGGCATTTCGCCGTGATGTCGTATGAATGGCGTGTTAATACATAAATTACACCCAGACACGCCCGACCTAATATGCTATTATTGTTAGAAAAAGTTTCAGTTTCAGCTTTTGGCCCGTATAGCACATCGTGCTGCAGATCTTCCCAGGAAAAGATATGATCATAAAATGAAAAGGTGGTATAAGATGTAAAACAATAACTTAAAATGTAATGATGAGCAACATCACCGATCTTAGTCATACACTAAACATGAAATAATAAAAAACATCAAACTATAGTATAAATGAATTATAAAATTCTAAATTTAGTCATTCACCAAAAGAATGAAATTAGTTAATATCACTTATACTGGGCTTAAAATATCGTAATTCAACTGAAAATTACACATCTTGGTCATTTATTAAGATATTATCGATTGACTAAAAATAATTATAATTTGTTAAACAATTATGAATTATGCAAAGGAATACGTTTTGATTAATCTTTTACAATTGGTAAGCTGTTGTCAACACCTAGTGCGCAAAGTTTTCAAGATGTCTTGAACGTGTAAGTTACAAAAAAACATTCACAATAGGATCCTATTTTAAATTCAAAGATGAACCTCCTACAAACTTGCGGTCCGGTGTTGTTTACGTCTTTTCTTGCACGAGCTGCTCAGCTCTGTACTACGGTAGCACTGGACAGCATTTCAAAGCCCGCGTTGATCAACATTTAGGTATATCAAGCAGAACTGGTTTACCACTAGCAAAACCGGCTCATTCAGCTCCCCGTCGTCATACAGAGCAAAACAACCATCCAATTAGTAGGAAAGACTTCTCTATCATAGCTTATTCTTATCCAAAAGAACTCACAGAGCTGGACATAGATACTCATAAATGTATCTAGATGCTAAATACACCCTTAACTTGGCCAGGTAGTAGATTTGCTAATTACGTGGCGTTTTCATGGAGATCGATGACTATGGAGGTGGTAGAAGCTGGCAGAAGTGAAATCCTTATCGATTTATCTGTATGCATTTCTGGGACACTAGACCCGGTAAATTCTTTCAGGCTTTCTGTGTTTCTCTAATGGAGAGTTTTTGCATCGTGAAAAAACTTAGATGGATTGAAGCCATATCCGTCGGTAGCCAATTAAGATGCGCGACGGGAATTAATTTAATTCCGTAATGCTCTGCTGCTTGCTAATGTAAAAGTTTTTCTGCCATTCTTCTAAGGTGGGTAACACTTAAGCTGCTATAGATGACTTGACAGAGCAAGTACTCTTCTCCTATGACAAACTTAGCTGTAGCGTATCCTCCAGAAGTATATTAGTGATTAAAGTATGTTAAATGAAGACCGGACTTCAAAAATTTATCGCTGTCATTTTTTGACAGCGAAGGCAGTGCAGTAACTATAATAAAAATAAAACGTCTAGGAAGTTTGTTAAACCTATTAGTCTTCCTAAGGTATAACCACTAAATCAGCTCACTAAACCAAATAGTTTTCATTGCTTCATGGTGAAAATATTTAAAATTCCCTCGAGATATTTCGCCGTGTCGTACATGAAGCCGCGGAAATTGCTACAGTGCAGTGCATAGTTATTTAAACTGTGTCTGAGTCTATTATATCTTCAATGTAATGAACATAAAAATAGATGCAAGTTAGACGCACAACGTTACACAATGTTCTGTTAAAAGTTAAATATTAAAATTACGTTCCTCAGGTATTTCCATGAAGCCGTGGCGGAACCGTGGCACCTTTCTAATCGCCATATGGCTGCTCATTTCCCTGGTGATAATCAAATCGTACTGCTGCGGCCTGACGTCCCTGCTAGCGGTGCGCACTGTGCCTGTCGAGATCAGCTCACTGAGAAATTTGGTCCACCAGTCGGAACTGCCAATGATACTCGAAGCGGGGACGGCGCTAACTGAGTATATTGATGTGAGTTGTGTATTATTAGTACGAGTCAAATTTATCACTAGATATCTGTTCGATTAGTCAGTTCAGTTTATGTTTGAAAGTTATTAAGGTAAAAACTAGATGCGTACATGCAGGTTTGAAAAATTAATCAAGTATTGGAAGATAGTTCTATGCTGCATCCTGTCTTTTACATACATTGGGAGACCTCGGCTCAGTAGGTATAGAGGATTGGGCGCGGGGCCCGGGTATGCTCTGAAGTTAGTTTCTATGTTTAGGTTTAGTTAGGTTTATAGAACATCATGTTTTCTCTCTCTGAGCATTTTTTTCCCCTCCAGCTCCACACATATATATATATATATATATATATATTTGTGTAAGTGGCAGCAAATCATTACGTAAACATGTTTCATTGAACGAAAGATGACATAGTAATTTGATCTTCTTTTTTTCCAGTCTTTCAAGAGTTCTGAACCTTAGTTTTATGTCAGGAGAACATGTTCTGAGAGCAGTAAAAGACAGCCATTTGATTAAAATCGTTTAAATGTTCATAGTGACGTTTCGGGTTAACGTAACCCATAATCATTAATGGGTTCATTATCCAATGAACTTTCACGCACCCATTTGTGAACGTACAAATAGTGGTACTCTTGAGAAAAAATTATATTAGATTCAGGAGGTAAAGAATTAAGGATTAACACAATTGAATTCTGAATATTAAAAAAATCAAGAGGCACATTCCCAGAGAGGAGGCTATCTCGATGTTTTAGTCCCCTCAATACCACTCTCATCATAAAAAATAGTAGATCAAAAGATGACAGAGAGTGGGTTCAGTTAACATGTACAGTATATTTGATAGGAAATTTGAACACAGTATCTAATTTTACAGACGGCAGAAGAAGGTGTCTACAAAGACATGGCTGCCCAGACCTCTAGGATGCGCCCGCTACAGATGGAGACGATGCAGCAGGTGGGGGCGGAAGAGGT
>LQNS02278091.1:43778586-43794077 GCA_001587735.2 Parhyale hawaiensis | reverse complement strand
CTGCGACCAGATGGGTTCTGGTTAGTGTCGTATTATGGATGCTTTGTGCATGAGCTTTAGGTCCGCTTGCTTGAAGATGGAGTGTAAGCCTTCTAGAGAGAGCGGTTGTAGTCATGCCGATGTAGGAGCTTTTCTGGAGCGCACAGTCTCCAGTGGTGCATGTATACTCGTACACGACGTTAGTTCGTTTCAGTGGAGGTTTCTGGGAGTTGACGTTGTTGCGCATCACGGTGCTGCCGACGGTGGGATTCTTGTAGTAGAAGTGTAGTTGCAGGGAGTCCAGGTCGTTGATGCAGTGGGTGTTGTTTTTGATTACTCGTTTCAGAATTCTCTCGTCTGTATTGTGTGTGGCTGACATTTGGTTTTCGTAGTATACTGCATGCTTTGCTCTATTCCTGTTGTCTTGTGGCGGGCGTTGCACTTTGTTGAGGTAGTGCTTCAGGACTAGGTCAAACTGTCGATTGGAACAACCATTATTAATCAGAGCTTGCTTCAGCTTCTGCATCGAGTCGTGAAAGATGCTCCATGATAAAAAATTTTGTATTGTCTGTGGATGAGAGCCAGAATGGTGGCGTCTTTATATCGTTGTGTAAATTCACTTTTTGCATTTAGGTATGTGCCCGTGTTTCTAGGCTATCTATACGGTGATGTACGAAGTTGTCGGTGCTGGTGTCTACGGAGACGTCGAGGAAGTTGATTTTGTTGTTGGCGCTGAGCTCATAAGTGAAGTTGAGGACGGAGGCTGATTGCAATGACACATTCTTGAGTTCAATGAGCTGTTCTGTGTTATTGATTACTACGAAACAGTCGTCGACGTATCGACATAAACTGTTGACTTTAGAGTTTAGAGCAGGGCTGGCTGCGAGTTCACTATTTTCCACATGGCACATGTAGTAGATGGCGAAAACCACGCCCAGTGGTGAGTCCATTGCGACGCCATCCTTTTGAAAGTATATATGTAATCCATCTACGTAAGAAAACGGCAATTTGGTGGTGCAGGCGATCAACAGATTTTTCAACAGCGTTCGATCGATGGGAGGTGGAGCGAGTTCGTAGTGCGAGTAGACTACATCGCAAATGATGTCCACCGTTTGCTGCACTGAGACGTTTGTAAACAAGGATTCTACATCGAGCGAAGAGAGGGTACCACTTAGTTGAGTTGTTCGTATTATTTGGAGGAAATCATCGGAGGTTTGGATTACGTATTTGTCATGTAGATATGGAGCGACGATGCAGTTTAGTTCTTTTGCAGTCTTGTATGTAGGTGTGGTGATCTGGGAGATAATTGGTTGCAGTGGGTTTCCGAGTTTATAAGTTTTCACCGTTCCATAGATGTAACCCGGGGAGAATTCTCCAATGATGGGATTCAGTATTTTCGATGGCTGGTTCTTGTTAGCTGCGCCGATGAGCTTGTTGACTTCTGACTTGAGCTGCGTTGTCGGTTCCCTAGTAATGCGTTGAAATTTCTGCGTATCTCCAAGAATTCGATCCAGTTTCTCCTTACATTCCGATTTGATCATTATGACAAAAGAGTTGCTCCTATCGACTTATCCAACGGTCTCTGTGGGGTAGTCTTTAAGTTCTTTTGTGGCAGTTCTAGTTTAGTGCTGCGCTGGTGGTGTAGTCGCGTTGCTTGGTGCTCACAGATCTCAAATGGTCACGCAGGTTTTCATGTACTGCTATGACGTTCCTATTTTCGAGTCGGAGGAGCGAGTCATAGAGGATTTCCAGTTCAGTGGCTTTTTTCAATTTATTGAACGTAGGCTTGAAATGGCAGTTAATTCCAAGTGATAGAACGTTATGCTGATCTTCTCTCTAGAAGGCTTACACTCCATTTTCAAGCAGGCAGATCTAAGGCTCATGCACAAAGCATCCATGATACGACACTAACCAGAACCCATCTGGTCGCAGGCACAACCATCCTACACCGCTCCACTGATTACCTCAGACTGTATATCATGGAATCGCTCTTTATCAAAACACGCAAACCAGCCATAAATAGTCAGTGTACCGACTCCTGTAGAACCTTGAAACTACACGGGGAAATTGCTCGGACCTAGCTCCATCCCGCGCCGCCATTAGTCACATCCCAGTCAACACAGCCAATCAGCATCAAGGGTTTGGCCTCTATGCCGCTTCTTAACTTTTCATATAGAGGTTACATCTGCTCTGGAATCAGTCTCTGCCAGCTCCTCATATCTGCTGAGCACCTCAACTGCTAACTGCCTGATGATGACCAAGCGATATGGTCGAAACGCGTCGCACCACTTTGGACCAAAATCTCAACTTCGCACAGCTCATCCATCTCACTGAAGATCATATGCTGTCAACATGATCCGCCAACTGGACCGGCTTCATAAACGTATTATTAACTATAAATATGGCGTTAACATTAATCAATCCTATATAAAAGAAGAACTGCTCATGAAATATTCCGATATTACGGTATATTTATACATATACAAATATATATATGTATAGCTATATATACTTAAAACTTCAACGAAAATATCACCTCTTTCACTTCGTTCACGGGTGAATAAAATTCAAATTGGCTCTGAAACCATGATTTTGTTTGTATCAACTCCAAAATCTAATCATTTGTGATTTTTTATAGTGACGGTTGATGCAATTTTATCGGAGATCCGTTCATAACTTGTCAAGTTTTGCTGCTCACAATCATTATGACAAACAAACGAACCAACCGATCTGCACCAAAACTTAATCACATGGGTCTTTTATTATTACTAACAACTCTTATAAATTTCATAAAGATCCATTCAAAATTTTCTGAGTTATTGTGCTAACAAACATAAAATTAAAACAGTGACAAACGAATGAACACACGAATTGATACAAAAATGTGGTCATTTACTCTTCGTGATATACCTAATAACTCGAGTAAATTTCATAGAAATCCGTCGATAACTTTTTGAGCTATAGCATTGACAAAAATGAGGCAGACAAACAAACGGATGGAAGGATCTTCACCAAAAGTTAATCATCTGTTCCTCCTAACACTCCTAACAATCCCTGTAAATTTTGTCGAAATCTGTCTCTAACTTTTTGAGTTATTTTGATAACAAAGAGACAGAATAACAGACAGACAAACCCGGCAAAAATCTAACCTCCTTGGCGGAAGTAATTATTTTGGCAACAGAAACACAAACTAAAATACAGAATAACAGACAGACAAACTCCTAGAAAACATAACCTCAGAGGCAGAGGTAACTAGAGTTTAACTCCAAGAGGGCAGACCCCAGCCAAGTAACGCAATACTAAAAAACGGAACGGTAGACAAACATAAGCATGGACAGTATTAACGTAGTTTAGAGCACTTCATACAACTCTACTGACCTCAAAGAACTTTTTACCAATTAACTTGGTGGTAGGTTATACCACCAGGTTATTGCGCTGCACGTGCTAAAAACCCTTAGTTACTCTACAAGTATGACTTAATCTTACATTTATTGTAAGAAATAAAATATAGCACCATTTGATAAGTGTCACGTATGCTACTTACGCTATGCATCGATTTCCATGCACATTCACAGTATCTTACTCAGGTTGGGGTATTTTCTAACACAGGTTCTTTCTCGTTTTGCATTCCTTTACAAGAAAGAGTCCTATTGTAAAGAGGTAGAACACAACCTGAGCAAAGAGCATTAAACATAAATTTTCATGGAACTGTGCAACACCTCACCAAATGCTTCACCAGTATAGTGCTGAGGATGAGTTCATTGGACAAGTGAAGAGAAATTAGTGACGGCTAGTGGGTACTAATCTGGAGGCCTGCACTGTTTAATGTCAGAACTTTTTTATTTTTAATTTTTTCAAGAACTACAGGATGCCTATGCTGATACTACAGTCCAGGGCCTGGATGTTCAAAACAACGTTACGTGAACGTGGCGCTCAGCTGTTGCCTTAACATCGCTTACGTGAACCTTAGGAGTTGTGACCGAATGCTTAAAATTTTTAGATCGTACACTTAGCTGGATTTAATCTTAATATTCTCCTAACTTTAAGGTGGGTCGGAGTTGTCGTAAATGCCACTAAGTTATTAGCTGTTTTACTAAAATAGCAATAAAGTAATTAATAAAGAGAGTACTGCATAATTTTGAGCTTTTAGCTCGATTAAAGTTGCATTCATTTAATGGCAGTGTATTCGGGGCACCTACAACCCTTAGCCCACAGTTATTTCACCAGACAACAGAATGCACTTATTCAATGCTTCAGTGTATTCGTAGTTTATAATGCTGCATTCAATGCCTCTTTGCATTTCTGAAAAATTACCACAGTCTGGCATAAGCGAAAATGTGACTTTTCAAATGATAAGTACAGGCTGGACAAATATTTTCGTTCAGCAGCTATTTATAAGAGTAATTCTCATAAATGCCCTTGCTGTATTAAATGCTAATGCTCAAGAATAACAGCTGAAACATAAATGGCATATTAAGCCGGCTGCAGACGATAGTTTTTCGTCTTGTGTTTTCATTTGACAGCGTTTGAATGCGTTGCTGTGGCTGTGCAAGCAACAAAAACGAGCGTTGCTTTCTGATACGACATTCACTAAGAATTTGAAAAGATACAAGACGCTGCACTATTGACACTTGCTAAGCCAGCGCAGATGACGGTAAACATTTTATTGGACCGCAAGGACAGCACGAAGTAGTCAAACGCGGTGAATTGAAAACACAGTTATACCATATAAAATGCACGCTGTATTTCACACTGTAATATATAATTTTTTAGCACTAAACTTTTATGATTGTTTATCATATATTAGATGAAAACTGCAAAACATGAATACATAATATTATCAAGAACTGTGCTACTCCATTAGTTTCTATCGGGTTATAACTGACTGGCCACTGGTGTTAATCCAGAATATATCGGTAAATCTTGTACCTTGTGTTAGCTTTAAGAATGGTACTTTTATGACGATGACACCCTAGTTAAAAGAACGAGTATCGTCATTTTTTCGTCCGAAAGTTATGTTGAACTTTTCCATCACAGCTTCGAGATTGCCAACAAATGGTGAGAAAATGTTTACCGTCAGTTCACAGTTTACTCCAGACGAAAAGATGAAGATACTCGTTCTTTTGACTAGTTTGTGGCATCGGCATTGTAAGTTGTAGCATGAAAACTGGCACAATCGGAATGTGAACGGCTGCAGCTGTGATTATTTCCCTTGTAATATTTAAAATACAGCCCATAGTTCTTCATCACTAAAGTTTAGATTTTTTATTATTTTTGGGTGGAACCAAGTTATCCATTTTATTGCATTAAAACCCAAGGAACGACAGACTGAGCTGAAACAAAAGTATCAACATGAGTTTCTCGCACACAGACACCGATCAGCTGTGGCCTCAATGTTTACATACCGCTCTCTACCTGCATTTGTAACGCGCTTTCCTATTGGCTGAGCGAGCCTCACGGCAATTTTCCATGTGCCTTCGTAAAGGCCATTACGTAAAACTGCTGTGAACATCTCAGCGTACGATTAACGTAGAGAAAAGTTAACGTAGTCATTTATGTTTAAAATTGAATCGTAAATTTACGCTCGCGTAGCGAAGTTTTAAACTTCCGGACCCAGTACCGTCAGTAGCCTTTCTCTAGTTCAAGAAAGAGAGCTCCGAATATGCTGGTATGGAATTATACAGCATCTCTATGCATTTCAGCAGCCACGACCGTATGCAGAAGGCAACAAACCTCCCGTTTCGAAGTCGCGCGCCATCAGGGAGAAGCAAATAAGGTCGTCAGTTAACAGCGCAGCCTTGCCGTCCTGGACCTCTTCCGCCCCCACCTGCTGCATCGTCTCCATCTGTAGCGGGCGCATCCTAGAGGTCTGGGCAGCCATGTCTTTGTAGACACCTTCTTCTGCCGTCTGTAAAATTAGATACTGTGTTCAAATTCCGTATCAAATATACTGTATATGTCAACTGAACCCATTCTCTGCCATCTTTTGTTTAACTATTTTTTATGATGAGAGTGGTATTGAGGGGACTGAAACATCGAGATAGCCTCCTCTCTGGGAATGTGCCTTTTGATTTTTTAATATTCAGCATTCAACTATGTTAATTTTTAATTCTTTACCTCCTGAATCTAATATAATTTTTCTCAAGAGTACCACTATTTGTACGTTCACAAATGGGTGCGTGAAAGCTCATGGGATAATGAATGTGGCGGCGCACCAACAGACCGAAGGTCTTTTGCGGGGAGCGTCTTCGTGAATATGTTTAAACGAATTTATATGCAAGAGGCAATTCCGGTTTATTCCTCTATTTTTCTGCATGATGTCTTTCATAGAAGTTAGAGGCACAGCTGTGAGTTCATAAAGCTAGGGAAAGTTAATATTTTAGTAGAGACGATATGGTGAAAAAAACCCTATATCGAAAACTTACAGCCACCTCAAGTACTTCATCGTTATATTTTCTTGTGTATGAAGCATTATAGGGTGACAATTCTATCCCTCCTGTTGCATGTACGGTCATATTCTGCAATGTCGATGATGTTTTTTTCCAATTTTTCAGAACGTAGATTCTATCAAGCGTAACCTGTGTTTGCAAAATATTTCTACCTATATCAAAAGCGTTACAAGTTACTCCATAATACAGGAATTCAAAATCATAAACTACGCCGTACTTGAAATTGACTTCCAACTCAATATCCCAAGTGCAGCTACGGGTAACTTACCTTGATGATTCATCGGACGAGGTTCAAGTGGTGTAACTCACACCACCCAGCTTGTGCAGAAGTGGTCCTGCATTCCGCGACCATCGGGATGGCTAGTAGCGAGTTATCCCCACAATTTACGTAGCCGCGATCACTCTTAATAAGTATGCGTCCAGTATATTTTTAAAATTTACATCTTCAATACCGGTGGCGTTTTCAATATGACGTGGTATTTTGTTTAACATCCCCGCATCCCGGACCGTGAAACTTAGGGAATACTTTGTGGCATTCACACTTCACAAGTCCGACCAATACGGTCCGAGTATTTGACAAGAATTCGCCCATTGATAGAAACTCCTTCTAATATTTTTCAAATATATACGATGATGGAGTGTTCAAAGCTCAGTTGAATTGAGAAAATTTGAAGGTGGAAAGTCTTTAGTGATAGCTTAAGTCTTGCATACCTTCGGTTTTAGCAAGGAATGATCTCTGGATAGCATCGTGGTGTTGTATGTCTTTCTGTTCGCTCTGTATCCCAATAGGTGAACAGTATTCTATCCTCGGCAGTACCAGTTGTGAGCATTGTGTCTGCCTCTCGTGAAGAGAAAGTTCCAAGTCCTCATCCGCTCCATTTTCGTTCTATCGTAAATACTCTAGCTAGGTGATCCTCAAAATGGCATTATCCTGCATTATCACTTGAGGTCTCTTAAAATTTTCTTTATTTCATAGGAAGTCGATTCAGTATGGAAGGAGTTTTCCCTTACCGTAAAAGTTCGAATTTCGTTTCGTTGAAGGTCATATTGTGGTCCGATGACCAGCGAAAGATGTACTTAAATCGAATTGCACTAGTGATGAGTCGGATGTCACTTTTTGGACATCCGTGGATGCGGATTATAGGGCGGATTTCACTATTCTGACATTTGCGATTACGGATGTTACCATCTCAACATCCGCGCATACAGATGTTCCCACCTGAACATCTGCGGAACAAACCTGCATGTACGCATCTAATTTTTGCCTTGGCAACTTTCAAACATAAACTAAACTGACTAATCGAACAGATATCTTGTGATAAATTTGACTCGTACTAATAATACACAACTCACATCAATATACTCAGTTAGCGCCGTCCCTGCTTCGAGTATCATTGGCAGTTCCGACTGGTGGACCAAATTTCTCAGTGAGCTGACCTCGACAGGCACAGTGCGCACCGCCAACAGGGACGTGAGGCCGCAGCAGTACGATTTGATTATCACCAGGGAAATGAGTAGCCATATGGCGATTAGAAAGGTGCCACGGTTTCGCCACGGCTTCATGGAAATACCTGAGAAACGTAATTTTAATTTTAAACTTTTAACAGAACATTGTGTAACGTTGTGCGTCTAAGTTAAATCTATTTTTATGTTCATTACATTGGAAATATAACAGACTCAGACACAGTGCATCGTTAACATAGTTTAAAGAACAATGCACTGCACTGTAGCAACTTTCGCGGCTTCTTGTACGACAAGGCGAAATATCTCGAGGGAATTTTAAACATTTTTCACCGTGAAGCAATGAAATCTATTTGGTTTAGTGAGCTGATTTAGTGGTTATACCTTAGGAAGACTAATAGGTTTAACAAACTTCCTAGACGTTTTATTTTTATCATGGTTACTGCAGTGCCCTCGCTGTCAAAAAATGACAGCGATAAATTTTTGAAGTCCGGTCTTCATTTAACATACTTTAATCACTAATATACTTCTGGAGGATACGCTACACCTAAGTTTGTCATAGGAGAAGAGTACTTGTTCTGTCAAGTCATCTATAGCAGCTCAACTGTTACCCACCTTAGAAGAAGGGCAGAAAAACTTTTACATTAGAACGTAGATTCTATGCGCGACGGGAATTAATTTAATTCCGTAATGCTCTGCTGCTTCCACGACGCGCGTTTCGCTGTTCATCAACTCATTAGTTGGGATTCTCAAAGTTGGTAAATTTGGTATTTGAAATTTAACAAAATTTGAATAGGATATCACAGGGAGATGCAACTACGATACCGGATTATCAAAAGTATAAATGGCCTCTTAAATCCAGCAAACGTTTCGTAAAGCTTGAGCTATGGGCCTCTGCGTAGACTCCAATTACTTCTCAACTACGATGAATTTTTACCTGAGGATGCATCGGTTATCGTGACTGGTCATTTCGCCGGGGGGCATTTCGCCGCCGGTCAATTGGCCGTCGATCATTTCACCGTCAGGGCATAAATGACGTAGTAATACATAAATTACACCCAACCTAGTCATTCACTAAAAAATAAAATAAAGTTAAAAATCTCACACTGGAACTTTAAATTTCGTAATTCACACGGAAATTTCACATCTTGGTCATTTACTAGGATATGACAGAGTGCTAAAAAATGACTAAAATTTACTAAACAGAAATTAAAAAGAATAAGTTTCAATTAAAATAGTACAATTGATAAGCTGTCGTTACTTGAGTCCGTTTTAATTCACACGGAAAGACCGAGCTTAAAAATCGTCAATCGGCAGTCCCCTTGAAAGTGTTTAGTTAGGTTGGTGTTACCACTTCTGTTCCTTAATTCCTTTGCTTTGCTTCTAAATAGATTCTTAGTAAGGCTGTTGTTGCTATGCTTAGTTCTTCTTTTTTGTGTCTCTTTGCGTGTTATAGCGACTGCTTTCGTCCCTAACTTTATTCCGATAATTTCATTTGTGTTTCCTTTCTTTATTTTACAGCACTGATGGTGGACATGTTATGATCCGAAACGTTTGTGATATACATAGTAAACATGCTTTTTATATGTATCGTTGTTCTCCTTTTTATAATAGTATTTCATTTTTATTCGTAACTTTAACATTGATGTTAACTTTCACGTTCAAGACACCTTGAAAACTTTGTGCACTAGGTGTTGACAACAGCTTACCATTTGTAAAAGTTTAACCAAAACGTATTCCTTTGCATAATTCATAATTGTTTAACAAATTTTAGTTATTTTTAGTCACTCGATAATATCTTAATAAATGACCAAGATCTGTAATTTTCAGTTAAATTATGATATTTTAAGTCTCAGTATGTGATTTTAAGTAATTTTATTCTTTTAGTGAATGACTAAATTTAGAATTTTATCATTCATTTATACTTAAGTTTGATGTTTTTTTATTATTTCATGTTTGGTATATGACTAAGATCGGTGATGTTGCGCATCATTACATTTTAAGTTATTGTATTTTGCATCTTATACCACCTTTCCTTTTTATTATCATATCTTTTCCTGGGAAGATCTACAGCAAGATCTGCTATATGGGCCAAAAGCTGAAAGTGAAACTTTTCCTAACAATAATAGCATATTAGGTCGGGCGTGTTTGTGTGTAATTTACATATGTATTACCACGCCATTTATACTACATCACGACGAAATGCCCTTATGGCAAAATGCCCTAGCGGCGAAATGACCAACGGCGAAATGACCAACGGCGACTTGACCGGCGGCGAAATGCCCGACAGGGAAATTATATACCTAGAATCATCGGTTATGTCTTCAAACTGCAGCTTTAGTGCTTCGTACTTATTATTCCACGATGTAAGATTGGAATAGGCTTCGACTGCAGCTGTGTTTCGTGGGTAATAAAGAATTTCTTCAACTACTTCTCGAATATTCATATTGTTACGTTCATGACTCTTTTGCATCAACTTCTGCTTTTTTTTTAAGTCTGCCCGCTGAAAATTTTCAGTGTACTTTTTGCGTGTGTTCATGACGTCATATCTGTATCAGCGCTGAAAAAACATAAAATGTTAGTTGATGTTCTTCGTACCTTCCAAAATTACATATATGAACTATAGTATAAACATCGTTTCGATGAACGGCGGCAGTGCCATCAAGAGTAAAGGTTTCTTGATACCGTAGGCAATAGCTACCAATGTAAGTTATGTAACCCCTGTGATGCGTAACCCATTTTTGTAGCTAGTACTTTACACATTTCTGCATAAACTACCCTTGGCAAAATCATCTTCATACATCTGTTGTCCATATTTTCTTACATCTATGAATTCTTCAAGCAATTACGGCACGAACCCTTTAACTTTACAATAAAGCAACTCCGTAAGTTTTATTTTCAAGTATGTGCGGCCCTTGGTTTGCTCAGTGGCCGCTGTAAACCTTATTTTTGAGCTTTTCTGTATTTACTGAAATTCTTTGACATGCACTACACTGTCATGAGTCTTGCTTAACTTAAATTGAGAAAGAAAAACAGGTCTGCTCTGTCTCTCAAGTGGCAAGCATAAACACAAATTCGTTTCAAATTTTCCAAAGCGAATGTATTGAAGTCACTTATGTAGATACCTACTTTGTTGAAGTAGAATAGAAAATGTCGTCCAGAATCCTTCCTGTACGTCCAGCCGTTTGGTAAGCTGAGGCTGCTCTCGACTTTCATCACCCATTGTCCAGTGCAGAACAGGTTTCTCTCCGCTATCGTTGTTGGAGCTCGATGATAGAATGTTCATGAGAATGTTCCAGCTGATGCTTTTCAGTCTAATTTTCAGTGAACTTTGAAAGTTTCTCGCATTGCTGGTATTTTTTCCCATCCGCTCAATACTTTCGAAGACTTTTCCTGTCTTTTTTGGGAAAGTTTTGGTTATTAACAAAGCTGCAGTTAGGCAGAAGAAGCTCAATATGACTGCAGCCCAAACTCCAGGTTGGAGAGGTCTGAAGCAGCTCCAGGGATCGTGTAATGCTGCATTTCGCTTCAGCATAATCCTGTAGTAGCCGTAGTAAACAGGATACGAAAACTTTACAGCTTTGGCTCTTGATTCGGTTAATCCGAAGGGTCCCAACGCAAGGTCTACTTCCTGCAAAAATAGTTTTTTGTAATTTAGGAAATTAGGAGCAATAATTATCTATCACAGTTTATGCTGAAGTTCCAATAACTTCCTCGAAAACAGTGCCCTGTAACAAAAGCTCGCAAATTTTTAATAACCCACTAACAAACTATCTCCTCAAGTTTCAAGACTTTCTGAAAATTAGGGCAAGTTCGATTGGATCCCAAAATTAAGTCTTCGAGGCTTAACTTATGCAAAACTTCAGATAATATTTTTAGCTTTTTTTATTTTAAATTGTGTTGCTATAGTGTTAGAAGGAACGCGAGTGCATTGAACCGACTGAAAACTCAAAATTCCTAAGCAAGACTGAGTTTCTATGAGTCTCAGGAGTAACATAGTCAGGGTCAATGCTTGAAATACCATTCAGCGGGTCGTAGCCAGCTCACCTGCGTGAAATTTTGAACAAGATAATCCTTATACTTCATTTCGACGCCCAATCGAACATGCTCTTAGTACATAGCCTACCTTGTCGGTTTGAATTGCCTACTTCTACCAATGACCATGTTTGTATAAAGTGAAACAACTTCTGACTTCCATGCATACAAGCGAACGATTAAGTTGGATAGCTGTCAAATTCACCCGCCAGATTTCACTGCGGGAAGCATTTATAGTCGCCTATATTTGCACTAAAGATAGCGGCTCAAATATTATTAGCCGCCACAATTTCAGGAAATAAACTTAATATCGCCATCGGATGTGTAGCTTGTCGTGGATATACAATAGGCATAATTTATGGTTCTGTTCAGTCATAATTGTTAGCAAATTTAGGAAGGAAATTTGTGAAGTCACTGGGCAACAGTGGAATCGATCACATCGCAATAATCTAACTCTAAGTTATCATGGCTTACCTGCCGAGCGACCATGCCGACCATGCCGTTAAAGGAGCCGTTCTCAAGCAACCGGCCCCATAGACCATCCACCGAGTGTTTCCACTCGTACCTGCAATTGGTAATTTTTCCCTATCACCTTTGTCATAAATTAGTGGTGGGTTAAACTGAGACAGCCCAAATTAAAACCAGGTTATCCGTATCGAAGATATGCAGTGTGATCGTAGTGATAATAGTTCGCGAGTTTAACTACCCTACAGACGCAGTCAGATGCAGAGTTTGAAACGTCTTCCACGAAGAACACTGGGCAAATCAAAACTATAGCTTGTCACGGAAATGATGAGTTAGCGAATTGGTCGCTGCGTTCAGAGCGATACTAGCCCCTGTGTCATAAATGAAGTTGGTCAAAAAAAAAAAAGAAAAGCTTAAGAGACTAGCAGCTGTGTCAAGAAAAACGAGCATCCACTCACTATAGCTCTACGTATGAAAACATCTCAGAACAGAAGAGGAAGACGAGTAAGGCATAAAGCATCTATGGTGAGAATACACAAATGTTGAAGACAAGCACTGTCTGACAACCCTCGTCTCTTCTGCCCTGCCTGGAAAATAACACTGACAACACCGCATCAAACCATAAACTAATACAAATCTTCAGCGATAACACCAGATAATTAGAGACGTATGTTATTGGTTTAGTTCATAACGAGTGGCACTTTGTAGACGAGATACATACATAGCCTAGATAAAAAATCGATTATGTAATAATATTTTATAGATATACAGAATGCTGTAAACTTCAGCGCATTCGACGCACGGCCTCAACCACGGCCATAAGAAATTCATATGTTGGGACCGTGGCATCTGTCAGTCTGTCGGGTCCTTGTTTGTACAGCCGGAAACGCACACAAGAAAAATCTACACTACTTCCTAGAGAGTTATGTTAGTTCAATCGCTAAATAAATAAAGCGCAACCCCACTGGTAACTCAAGAACACAGCTCTGACAGACTGAAAATTTTCCGGATCACATCGTATACTAGCGGATACGTAGCCGAAAATACCAACCACGGGAGCGCTTTCTATCCCTTTCACATAATCTGGCGCAGAAGCAACGTTAGTAGTACAATAATTACCTCCGCCAAGGAGGTTATGTTTTCGTCGTGTTTGTCTGTCTGTCTCTTTGTCTGTCTATCACCAAGATAGCTCAAAAACTTATGAACCGATTTGGATGAAATTTACAGAGATTGTTTGGTATGTTAGGAGGAACAGATGATTAACTTTTAGTGAAGATATGTCCAGCCGTTTGTTTGTTTGTTTGTCTGCTTCATTTTTCTCGATGCCATAACTCAAAAAGTAATGGATGGATTTTAATGAAATTAATATGAGTTGTTAGGTATATAACGAAGAGTAGATGACCAAATTTTGGTAATGATCCGTTTGTTCGTTCGTTCGTTCGTTTGTCACTGTTTTAAATTTTATGCTTGTTAGCACAATAACTCAAAACATAATGAATGGATCTTTATGAAATTTATAGGACTCGTTAGTAATAATAAAAGGCATAAGCGAGGCAACGGCAGTAAAAAATTCAAATTTGCTCTGAAACCATAATTTTCCTTGTATAAACTTCAAATCTGATCATTTGTGCCTTTTGATATTAATAACAGCTTGTGCTATTTTCTTGAAGATCCGTTCATAACTTTCTGAGTTATACTGCTAGCAAACGATATGGCAAACATGAGTCAAACATACAAACGAACAAACCGATCTGCACCAAAATTTAATCATTTATGTTTTCTAACATTACTAACAATCCCTATAAATTTCATACAGATCCATTCGTTATTTGTTGAGTAATTGTGCTAACATGCATGAAATTAAAAACTGTGACAAACGAACAAACGAACTAACGGATCATTACCAAAATTTGATCATTTACTTTTTGTTATTATATTTAACAACTCATGTTAATTTCATCAAAATCCATCCATAAATTTTTGAGTTATGGCACTGAGAAAAATGAGGCAAACAAACAAACGGATGGACATATCTTCACATAAATTCAATCATCTGTTTCTCCTAACATATCTAACAATCCCTGTAAATTTCATCTAAATCGGTTCATAACTTTTTGAGTTATCCTGGTGACAGACAAACAACCAAACAAAGAGACAGACAGACAAGCAAACACGACGAAAACATAACCTTCTTGGCGGAGGTCAAGATGAGTCGAATTACCTACTTTTACTGTATGTTCAAGTAAACTAGCTAGTGCGAGTCGCCAAGTTCACTTCGGTTAGTAGCATCAACGCTCGACCCGTCGGATCACAAGTTAACCCGAATTGCTTCTCTTTGTTCGCAGCCGAGCATCAACGTCAATTTTCCAAAACATGAACTGCATTTGGGAATCTTGCTTGAATACGACCTGCCTGCACTCCAATCCCCAGTTTTCTCTCCAACTTAGAGCTATAGCACTCAGCGGAGAAATTGAAAGGGAGAAACACAATGAACTACATTGATAATTAACAGCGGGAATGGCATCTCAATATACGACAACACTGATGCTGCGAAAAAAAAATGTATAATTGCATCAGTTAGTTCAAGCCTCCCTAGCCACTACAATTTCTAGCGCTGAATTAGAGAAAGACGAAGAAGAACCACAAAAAATTATAGTACGTCGACAGAAACGCGAAACCATGGACGTTATTCCCACACTGGTACAACGTACATGGGCACAACAACTCGGGAAAGGAGAATGTTATGTACGCGTTTCGCACATACAACATTCAATGTGTTAGCCTTAACTTTCAAATGTATAGACGCAGTCTTTGTGTCATGCGAAGTCATGCCTGGCGGATGTAGCCGTGGCCACTGTCGGCTCTTCAGGTCAGAGCTTTTAATATAAAGAACTTAAAAGGTCGTTTATGACACCGTGCAAGATGTGCCGGTGTCCCAGCACTCCCTCTGAGTGTCATGCGTATATCTCAATAATGTTCAGCCGGAACCTACATCGGTAAAAGCTGTCTGTCAAAGCCTGTAGCCAGAGTCTCGAAGATATTTGTTATGCTTGTAAACATAAAGTAATTTACCCACGGACTTCCGACTCGAATCCGGCGGAA
>LQNS02278091.1:43725083-43739053 GCA_001587735.2 Parhyale hawaiensis | reverse complement strand
CCCGTCACCCGCCATCACCCCGACTCCATGCGTCGGGTGAGAGACTAGCATCCGTCACCCGTCATCAACCCGACTCGATGCGTCGGGTGCCACCCAACCGCTCTGTAGAAGAACCCGCTGGTATTGAGCAGGTACTTCTTTTGTTAAGGGCTAAGAGCAGTATAGCTAATAATCACCCGCGAGCGAAGAGTGGCAATACTGTCCGCCTTTACCGTTGTATGTATGTCTGCCCGTCTACCGAAAAAGAGGTAGAAGAAGTTGAGCCACCATCAAAATCTTTTTCAGGCAGTCAGGTTGAAATAGGTGCGAAAACTGGAAAAAAAAATTGGGTGAGCCGCTGGCCATAAAAAATGACGGAGTTGACCTTGTAACTCCTGACTCTGCACTTTTCGAAAGTGATGGTCCTACGCTACGAAGCGTTCTAGTTATTTACATAAATCACTTTAACATTTATGTTACCTATATCAACATACACAAAAAACGTCGCATTTTAGCTAAACTGCTGTTTGTTATACGCGTACACTGTACAGAGCGAGGCATAAATAAACTGCTACAAAATAAAACTCAGATTTATCCCACCAAAAAAATATCTTTAGTAGTCCGATTACAGAAAAGGATTAGCAAATACTGAAGGAACAATATGGCATAAGTATCATTAAAAATGTTTCTCTCGAGCTTTCACTAGCCTACGAAGTCTTTTGAAAAATTATCTATGGCAGCACGCACAACATCTAAGGGTATTTTCTCCCAGCATTTGTTCAATTTTATCTTGAAAGCTTCAATATTTTGGCAAGGAGTAGAGCAGATTTCACTCTCCAGGAGTCACGACAAAGAATAATCAAGTGCGTGAAGATCAGGAGATGAGGGAGTCCATTCGTCTTTGCTCCTCCCAGGAAGAATTCTCAGGGAAATTTCCACTTGTTTTTGTCCCTCAAGGGGTCCAAATTAACGAAGAACGTTACATCGAGGACACTCTTAAAGGTTCACTGATCCCATGGTTGATTCTGGGTGCCATGATGAAGTTTGGACTCTCCAACAAGGTGGGGCGACGAGCCACACTGCTCGACTAACATAGCAGCGGTGTAGAGACAGCTGTCCGTCCTGGAATAGCAAAGTCGAATGGACTCCCAAGTCAGCCAATCTTCACGCTCTTGAATATTCTTTGTGGTGACTCCTGGAAAGTGATGTCTGCTCTACTCCTTGCAATAATATTGAAGCTTTCAAGATAAAATTGAACAAATGCTGGGAGAAAATACCCCTAGGTGTTGTGCGTGCTGCCATAGATGATTTCTCAAAAGACTTGGTAGTGCACTGAAGGCTAGAGAGAAACATTTTCAATAACATTTATACCATATTGTTACTTCAGTATTTGCTAATCGTTTTCTGTAATTGGACTACTAAATATATTTTTTTTGTAGGACGAATCTGAGTTTTATTCTGTAACAGTATTTATGCCCCAACCTGTACCTTGTATAGTGAATGTCCTATTGGGGATCGAAACCATCGGTGATAGAAAATCAACACCATTAACCGCATTTACTTACTTTGTGCACATACCTTGGATCAAAAATGGGAGGGCTTGCATTTACTGGCAGAAAGGTAAGGGAGATTAGGAGATTAAATGCTAAACGTCAACTCTTGTTGTTTTTGTGGTCATTTGAAAATATTCTTGGGTGTCAGCTATGACGCCCGTGCACTACGTCCCATCAAAGAGAGCTCGATGAGTTGCGCAGGTGCCCCAAATAACATGTCGATAGCTATAAGCTCGAAACCAGTAAATTTGTAGGAAATGAGGCGTAAATTTCTCCCAGGGGCATTGCGAGCGCTGTGTAGAGCGACCACCCTAACAAGCAGCACACAGTTGGATGGCGCCATAGCCTGCCCAAGAGAGGTGCTGATATCTTTTTATGGTCAATAACTGGAACTTTGCTCCATAGTTGAAACTTTGGTTCGCCCATCATTTTTGTCTAATACTTCAGTGGTAGAACCTTCATTCTAGTGTAGGCATTTTATAGGGGATAGGAGGGGTTCAAGTGCGAGAAATTAATTTCATACCTACTAGTCTCTCCCCTCAAGAAGCATAGGATGGGTCATAGGGTTAGGTAATGTAGGTTCGCCCATCCTATGTTATGGGGAGCAGCGCCGCCACAGGGGATTATGTAGGTTACCTTAGGCATTAGCTAGGACTTCGGGACGTCTGTCTTTCGTGCCTACTTTGCTTCCTTCCACTTTCATAATCCTACTGATCTTATTTTTGTCTGTTATTCCTCTTCTGCTTTTACGAGTTGCTGTTCCCATGCGCGTTGATCCTGTATGGGAAGACCTTCGTGCATGGGTTCCCTGATTCTATCGATATTTTCTGTGTCCCTTAGTTCTTCTTTCTTCTTCTGTCAGGTCACCTTAGTTGTGGAGACGGAGGCTTAAATTATTCAATGATGCAATCTACTTACTACTCTCGACAAGATCATTCGAAGTTTATTACACCCGCCATGGAGGTTAAGTTTTTGTTCGTCTGTCGCCATGATTACTCAAAAAGTAATGAACTGATCCTTACGAAATTTACAGGGATTTTTAGGCATGTTAACAGTACAAACGATGAACTTTTGATGAAAATTCGACCATCTGTTTGTTTGTCTGCCCATTTTTTCTCAGTACCATAGCTGAAAAAGTTATGGACGGAATATTCATGAAATTTACACGAGTAAATAACCAAATTTTTGTTATAATCCGTTCGTTCGTTTGTTTGGCGCAGTGATTGTTGTTATGCTAGTTAGCACAATAACTCAAAAAGTATTGGATGGATCTTTATGAAATTTACACAACTTGTAAGTAATGCGAAAAGACAAATGATTAAATTTTGTTTGGTCCGTTTGTGTTTGACTTATGTTCGTCAGAATGTTTGTTAGCAGCATAACTCGAAAAGTTATGAACGGATCTTTAATAAAATTACAGAAACCCCTAATTCTATTGATAGCCACAAATGATTATCGCCCGCGAACGAAGTGAGAGAGGTCATAATGTTATCGTTGAAGATTTAATTATAAATATATATTTGTCTGTTCACCCAAAAAGTGGCAGAAGGAGTTGAGAAATGTTCATAATTTTTTGCAGGGAGTTTGGTTAGTTGACGTAGATGTGACCAATAGTAAAAAAACTAGGCCAAGTTGGCCATCAAAAATGACGGCGTTGAACATGCCTCCACCGCGGCAGATTGTCTTACGCCACGAGGCGTTTCATTTTTCTAATTTTTACCTCCGCCAAGGAGGTTGTATTTTCGTCGGGTTTGTTTGTCTATTTCTTTTTCTGTCTTTCACCAACATAACGCAAAAATTTATTGACGGATTCTGACGAAACTTACATGGGTTGTTAGGAATGTTTGGAGGAACAATGATCAACTTTCGGTGAAGACCTTTCAATTCGTTTGTTTGTCTGCCTATTTTTTGTTAGTGCTATAACTCAAAAGTAGTGGACGGATTTTCATGAAATTTATATGACTTATTGGACTTATTACAGAGAGTAAATGATAAAATTTTTGGGACGTGTTTGTTCGTTCATTTCTAGCTGCGCGTGATTTTATGTTTGTGCAATAACTCAAAAAAATTATGGATGAATCCTTATGAAATCTCCAGAAATAGTTAGTAATGTCAAATGAACTAATTGATTGATTAAATTTTGATGATGATCGGTTGGTCTGTTTGTGTGTTTGGCTTATGCTTGCTAAAATGTTTTTTAGCACAATAACTCAGTAATTATGGATGGATCCTTGTGAAATTTTCAAGAATTATTCGTGATGTTAAAAGACAATTGAGTTAAGTTTGGTGATGATCGGTTGGTCCGTTTGCGTGTTTGACTTATGTTTGTGAAAATATTTGTTAGCAGTATAATTAAGAAAGCTATTAACGGATCTCTAAGAAAATTACAGACCCTGTTAAAACTATCAAATGGCACAAGTGATAAGATTTTGGTGTTGATACAAAGAAAATTAGGGTTTCAGTGCCGAATTGAATTTTTTGTTAACGGTGGCTTGCTTGGCGGAGGTATGCGCTCTGAGAGTGCTCTCTAATTTGAAATTGAAGTCTTGAAAATTGACAAACACATTATTCGTTAATGTGTACAGTGTCTCACCTCCAACCTCATATAAGTTAAAAAGCTCAACAGAAACACGCCTAAGTTGAGGTGAAAAATTTTGTTATTTTTCAAAAACTACCTTCAATTCGGCCAACAAGAGCCTAGCCTTGCTTGCTTGATTATTTGACCTCTGGCTTTTCTTTATACCTTCAATGCCCGCGGCGACCGTCGTCTTCCATGAATAATATAAATCTCGGCTTCAAGGGTTCACGGAAGCTGCATCATTCATTAATAATTAATATTGTTCAATACGCGTCTTGATGACCATTTGAATATTTTGCAAATATATTTCCTCTGCTTGTGTTCCAGAGTCCCCGCCGGCAGTCTATAGCCACCATCGTGCTGCACCGCAACCATTGGCGCTGCCTGGTGCTCACCCTCCTCATAGCTGCCTGCCTGGCCTACATCACCTGGTGCCGCGTGGCTAAGGTAACTCGTGAATGAAAATGAAACTGCATGCATGTTTTGTCTCAAGTCTTTGCCACACTCATTATACTGGAGTGCACAGCATCCTGAGGTGATTGGATTACCTTTAATGCTTACAAGGGAGGTAATCAATAATTTGGAAGATAGGTTTAGAAATAAAGAAGGGTCACGTGTTGTCAGAATATTTGCTACAGTAATTACATGCCGTGTGTAGGTTATCCATGAGTTAGATCGGTAGTTTTCAAACCTGTTTGCCTCGTCTAGCCTCTGCACTTGCTATTTGAATGTCCTTTTCTGTAAGCGTGTACGTCTAAATTCTCCGAAAACTAACAGGCTGACAACCAAATGCTCCAAATCTATCTTTTGAAGCCTTGGCCTCCTAATAGATGGAATTCCTCCTGGTTGAGGACCACAGTCCCTATGAATGATCGTTGTATAGCTAGTGGATATTTTTTTTTTAATACAAGAATAAAAAAATTGTCATAATGCTACCTCTTCAAGCAAAGGTAAATTCAATTTTGACAACACACTCCAAACGGAAAACAAACGAGCACTGGTTCCTGCTGCAAAAAATATATATATATTTACAAATTAGCCCCAGAGGAGTGTACGGCTGCTGACGACCACGGTTCGTCAAGAGTTATGACGTTAGCGAATAGAGGGTGGTATCGCGACTACCTGCGACCCTCCGACCGTTTCCAATTTCTGGTTTGGGTCAGTACCTCCGGGCACCAATACTGACTCAGTGAGTTAAGCGCCAGAAAATGCCTACTGGCAACCGTCTCGAACCTGCGCGCATACTGCGTGTAGGAGCTAATACTCAAGTACACTGTTACTGCGGCCGTAAAAGACAATAAAAAATAAACTAATGTAAAAAAAATAAATTCATAGTTTGAGGATCGCTGCTACTTTTAAACTGTTGATGTGATATCTTCTTTTATTTTTTATAACTGTTAATATGTTACTTTTACGTCTTAGTACTTACTTTGATAGCGCGCTTTTCAGTGGTTGGCGAAATTATGAGTTGAGGCTTGACTTATGCGGAACGTTAGATAGAAGACTTGGTTTCGACCCGTTGAATCGAAATTCAGGCATAAACATTAAAGTCAGTTACCCTTGGGACATCCAAACCGCAATCTTGCTTCGCAATATAGATTTTTCAGCCGGCTCAGCGTAACCGCGTTATTTTAACCTCTTGCAACACGGTTCCAAGTCTCCTGGGCAATTACCTCGTTTGCTGTTCAGACAAATCAAGCCTCCTCATCTCTTTATCGCTGGCGTATCAAATTCGTCCTTATTGCTTCGTAATGCCGTAACAGTTTCTCATCTGGACAGTCTTTAGACTCACTACAAGGAATTCAGAACATTCACTGCATCCGTTTACAGATTGTGACGAGAACTGTGAACCTTGGCGAGTTCCTGGTAACGCAAGAGAGGATGTCGAGCCCATGCGAGGAGCCGAGTCTGAGCAGCGCTGGCAGTATGTACATCGCTGTGGCGCTGCTGGTGCCGCTCTACACCATGTACCAGCTGGAGTGCTTCTTCTGTCCTCTCCTGTCAAAGGTAGTCATTGCGTTGTATTACTTTAGATACATTTTTCAAAAGAGAGAAAACCACAGACACTCTGAACTTTTTCTTAAAGTTTATCAGGCGGTGAGCGCAGTTTGGATGGAAGGTCGCGCTAGGTGTATTCTAGGATGGTCGACTCTTAAAGACGATGCAGATGATTGCGCAATACCTAGATAACAGCCAACCGGAAAGTGCTTTTCCTGCCCCCTATCGTCATTAGTAAACAAAAACTGTTAGCTATTTTCGTAATATTCAGGTAAATATGTCGCTATCTGCGGCTGATTTTGTCATACGGCTGGAATGTTTTACAGTGGGAGCGTTTCTGTCCAATGTTGTCAATGGTGAGCAGAAGTGATTGCAATTTACCTCGTTGTTTCAACGAGACATATATATAACCCTGCAGGTACTGTATGTGCTACTTATTTGTTGATAGTGCAACCCAGTGTCCGCCGCGACAAAGTTAACGCAATGTTGACGTTCTGCAGCTGTCAGCGAGTACCCCCGCGTCAGAGGTGTCAGCATTTGTGGACAGCCTGAGAGGGGCGCTGCCCGTCATCTGGTGGAAGGCCATCTGCTACCATTATGTGAGGCGATCTCGTCACCCGACCAGGTTCCGAGACGGGGGGGCCTTCAGCACCGCCCACGTGAGCCTCTCACTTCAATCCAATCGCAAATACATTTTTTCCCCGCGCTTTGGCTCTTTCTTATTTTAACGACATTATTATCCTCAGTTTTGCATCTTGTCTTAAAAAAAAAATAATAATTTTTTGTGCATGGGTGCTTCCTTATTTTATGAAAATAATTATCTTAAGCTGCACGTTTTGCCTTGTAATCAAGCAACAAAATCTTCTGTGCTTGAGAGCTTGCTCATTTTATTGCAATATCTTCAGCTTTATGTCTTGTCTTTTAATGAAGCCATAATTTTTTTAGCGCTTGGGCGTTTCTTAATTTTATCCTCAATAATTATCTCTAGCTTTGCATCTTGCCTTTTAATCAAACAAATATTGTTTTACATGCTTGGTAGCTTGTGTATTTCTTATAAACGTACTCATAATAGCAGGATATTAGAATGGTGTTCACTGAGTAGCAGGGGGCATAAGTTCGAGCCTGCTTGCCAGGCTGATAGTTCTTGCCGCCCTCGGCTTGCTAAGTCGGCATTTGGCGTTCAGACGCTATTTGGGAGTACTGATCCTGACCAGAAGAGGAGATGGTCAGGGGGCCGCAATTATCATAGGAGATCCTTCTGTCTCTAGCGCCATAGTTCTGACAATTTGTTGATCACTGCAGCCATGCAATCATCTAGAACCATTGGAATATATCTGCAGCACGAACTAGTGCGTGTCTCAGCTGGGATGAGCGGCCAAGTTGACTTTACCTCTGCCTTTATCACTTTCGTTTTTCGTATTGTATATTATGCAAGCGTATTTATTTCCGTGTTTCGGCGCTTGCTTATTATTATTATTACTAGAGTGCCCGCGCTGTCAAAAAATGACAGCGAAGAATTTGTGAAGACCCGTCTTTGTAGATCATAATTTTCTCATTAACTTCTTTATGTAGGATGCAACCTAACTGCCAACTTAATTGGGGAACTTACAGATGAGCGTGCTGGGCTGGAAAGCATTAAGCTTTCCTTCGGTAATACGCTGAAGTGAAGGTTTTTTTTTTTGTTCGCAGTCGATATTGTTCCTAATAAATAAGACATAAAAGGCGTAAAAGGGTCCGCGCTTCAAGTATGACAGCGAAGAATTTGCGAAGGCCTTCTTCATTGATTATACTTTAGTTATTACAACTGCCAACCTAAACGCACCCTGAGATGAGCGTTCACAGCTGCTCAATATCAAAACTTTTTTTTTTTCTCCGACATGGAGAAAGTTAATTGCTTTTGCAGGCCGATCATCAACAATAGGATATCCTATATATATAGATCCAATGGTTTTTGCTTAGCGAAAGCTGTTTCATCGACCACTGAATTAAGGTTGGCAGAGTAACTGGTGAAACGAAATAATCTGAAGGGAGAAACTAAGGATCATGATGCATGAGAGTACTTATGGAAGCTTCAGATATACATAGGTCTTCAGTGCAGCGATTTCAACTTCGGCAATTAATGCCAGAGAAGTGCATTCATGTATAAGGTCGCTCTATATTTTGCCACAGATTCGTTGTTTTCAAAAGGTAATACTCGTACTGAGCAAACTTCATGACAGCGCTATGAGAAGCTATAGATATCTTCATTATTTTAATTCTAACTGTCGCTGATTAAGATACGTTTGCCATCATCTGTAACCTGGGCTAATTTCCGCCTATCTGTTTTGTTAAAACGTGTCAGAAAATAGATAAACAAATAGATAAATACACATCCGTCTTTATTATGTTGTATGTTGTAGATTTACATTGCTGGTTATCATTTAGTTTGGATTTTATTGTGTTTTAGAAGAGACACAATTTTTATTGCATGTTATTCTGCAGAAATAGCTGAATTTTACAGCGGAAAAAACAAATTCTAATCTTAATTTCATCACATGGGAGATGCCACGATATTATAATCACTGTTCGAGATTTTAATTATTTGCGTCATAGGCATGAATTTTTACTTCCCATCTTGTTGCCCTTCAGAAAAAAATTTTCTATTCTGCTCGGCAGTTTCTTTTTTAGACCAAAATAGTAACCCTTCGGTTAGTACGGTTATCCCACCGTTGCGACATTGCAACCCACCATCCCCTCCCCGGCGGAGATGAATAGATCAAAGGAGACGGTGATGGGAAACAAGGTGCCAGTGGAGGTGGTGAGGAGGCTTCTGTTGCATTTAGAGACACAGGCATATGCTCTGCTATAGGAAAAAGTGGAGGATAATACAAAAGCGTCCTACGAGTAGCTGCATGAAAGACATAATGGTGTAAACATTGAAAATAAATTAGGTATGGTGCTTCAAAATGTACTTTTTAGCTATTGTTGCATATTATAGCTAGAGTGAGATACGTCTCGCATACAAATCAGTCGCGTCAGGGAATTTCTTTTGAGGAGGCTGAAGAGAAGCTGGAGTAAAATGCTGAGGGACTTCGTCATACAAGCGTACGTGTATGTTGGTTATGAGATCGCACAGTTGGGTTTTGGGAGCATGAAACATTTTTGGCAGGGGAGAGAGGGGGCTTGAAATCGCCACTGATTAGCAACGTGTGCTCTTACTGTCAGTTATTCATGAAATGGGGCCTGAATTTACCACTTATGAGTTGGGTAATATCTAGATACTTTGTGTCTAAATACTTTTTTGTATCTAAATGCAGTATCTAGATGCTTTACGAATGTGGTATCTAAATGCAGTATCTAGATACATTTTACCCTTAGATAAAAGTATCGACATTCTTTTTAAAATTCTTTTAAATAAAAGCTATATTCGATAAAACTTTCTTACGTCGTCGCTATGTTTCTTTTTATAGAAACAGATGGCAGAAAATAGAAGCATAGAAAAATGTACCCAATTATATAATATATATATATATTAATTAATATATATATATATGTATATATTAATTAGTAACGCAAACTCAAAGTATACAAACACAGTCAATTGACAATAGCTTTGAGTTATGTACTAATTGACCCACAATTCGTACAGCTGTCTGAAGTCCGATCAGTTGGTGACATGCGACGTTGATGTGAGATTTGCTTGCTTAGAGGAGGTGGCCGTGTCGAATCGTTAGGAGCTTAAGCGTTAGAGATTAAGAACAGTTGAACCGTTATCATGTTTGTATCAATGGTTATTCGTATTAAATGTTTTTATCAATGATTAATCATATCGAAGTCCATAACAATGAGGTGCACCAATGCAGTTTCGATGACATAAGTTTATGCAGCTGTTATTCATTTATCCGGTAGGGTAAAAAGACATGTACTAGTCTCATTTGAAAGCTCTTGTTTTAAATTTTGTTACCATGGCTACTAAATATGTACGGGTAGATAGAATTCAAATAATAATTTATTAAACTTGGATTACCTTTTTTCTGAGACACCCGGTAATGGTCATAGTAACAGGAAAACGTACGTCTGCTTGGGAGAGAGTGTTAGGATACGATCAAGAAAAATTCTATTTACACCACGGTCAGTTGCGCGTAAAAATGTGGTGAAAACTTTGACTAACTGCCTCATTGTTTGCTCTAAAGACTGAACTGTAATTCCTATATATATATAATATAGTATATTTAGAATTCTCATTGTCTGGAATATGTCAAGAACAAGATAGCCTTGCCGTCAAAATTAGGCGAATTACCCAATTGCCGAACCAACTCTATTTCCGAACAAACGGTTATTATTTGATGGGAATATTATTTTCACCTATCAAATATTGATGTTTGTTCATAAATAAAGTTAGTTCAACAATTGGGTAATTCCCATACATCAAAGAATTTGCGATGAGCCTTTTTATTGTTCTTACTTGTTCTATGGATTTTGCTGCAAAAGATCCCTGTAGGTTTGATCTTCTATTAGAGCAACGAATGTGGGGCCACCCTAAGTTGGGGGGAACATCTCCAATTAATTCCGAGTGAGTCGTGATATTTGATATATAGCGGTGGAGGTACGGCGGAATGAACAATTCCTTTCAATTTATTAAGCTTGCAATCGGATATGAAACGGATGCTAGTTAACGTTTGGGTCGCGTAGTGACAGTTGGGATACTTGAACGTATATATTTATTTCGCTGTACAAACGTAAGTAATGCACACCAACCACTGTATAGGCGAGGTCTGGGCATTGGGCAAAGTAATGTGCTAGCAAGAAATCGCTTGGGAGTACGTAGAAGCTAGTGAGTCTATTAATCATTATAATTACTATAAACGGTCATACTTGTAAGTCAGGCACTTCCTTGTAACAAGAGAGTTTTGGATTCTAAAAGGGGTAATTAGGACCACGAAAATGAAGGCTTTTAATTACTGTATGTATATAGAGGCGAATGTACCTTCCTAGGCAGTCGATCAGAGATAAAGAGAATGACATTCCGGCAAGTGATGACAGGGATGAATATAGAGCAAAAATACTAAGAACTGCTATTATAGGGAATGGTATTACTAAAAAAAAAAAAACAGATATGGGCTTCATTGCATCTTTTTGTTAGTTTCTTTTTACAGCAATGTTTTATTATTTTTCTTGCGTTCCGAATTGACGTAACATAACTAGCACCTACATGTATATAGGTTTCAACATTTTTAGTTCTCAATCTCCGACTAGCGAACTGCGTGTTTGAAAGCTAGCTTCGTTATTGTTTTTTTTTACAAAAACTGGTAATTAAAACTTATATGGACTTTATCAATAGGCAGAGCTCAGCATCGCAGATTATGGTACGACGTTACGATGGCATAATCAGTGCCATCGCGCTTACGATGGAAACTGCAATACCATCGCTCCATCGCCATCGGAACCAAAAATCGCCAGTTCTCATCGGTGATAACCTGCGATGAAATAACCATGGCGATGGTCATCGTAGGGCGTCACAATCAGCGATAGACCATTGCATTAACACATTTAAAAAAAAACAAAGATCTCAAACCACTAACATCGAATAAAAGCAGCATCTCTTATAACTTCGGCCTGTGTGCGATTTTCACAGCAGTAAAACTATTCCTACCTGATAAATGGCGCGAAGTGTAAGGCCCAGGTTATTAGGGTTAATTAAAACCTGCTTTCCAAAGTTTAATTATTATTTGCCTAGTAGCTAATGTGCTCGAAATGTAATGACCTTTCAAAGCTCAATAGTAATTAACGTTGTTAAATGTGAGGAATCAGTACTATATAATACTTCACGTAGTGTTTTTATTTATTTATGTATTTATAGCTTTCCTGTCACGCTCTATGGAAATAAGATAGGAGAAAATTCAGATTTCAAAATGTAAACAAAAGTGGGGTACCTTGTAATCTTTTTCTTCCGCGAAAAAAAATGTTGGGTATCTTGGAATCTTTTTCTTCAGTATTAGATAGGGGAAAAATGAGGAAGCCCAAAAGACGGCAGGGGTTTTGGTGAAGTGTTAATTTTTTGCCGTCAATTATAATGACGGCCCGGGCCACTAGTGTATTAAAATAATCGGTCAATTTTCCGAAGATGTCAGTAATGACATTTAGTATTTTTGTTGATATATTTACGCTACATAAGGCATTCTGAGACGTTTTTCATGAATAACGTTTTCGCCACAAATGCTTAGTTCTCGAAATATTTGACTTCAAAATTTCCATTGTTTTTGCATGAGAGAAAATAAGATTCGCCAATACGAGTAACGCGATATCGCTTCACACTGCTTTTATATCTATATTTCTCGTAGGATATTAGCAGAACCTGTTCTTGCTTGCCTAACCTTATTGAGTAAGAGTCACGTTGTAGCCGAAAAACTATTACGAGGCTTTGTTCTTGTTGCCTCGCCACGGCCGTAATGCGCGCGCATCGCAAATTCTTTCACAAGAAACAATGGCAACTTTAAAGTCAAATACCTCTAAAAGTAAGCATTGGCGATGAAAACGAAATTCTTGAAAAGTCTTAGAATACCTTATTCTACCTAAATATGTCAACAAAAGCTATTACGTATGAAACTACCATATTGGTAAAATTAATGTACAACGCAAGAAACAAACACCACTACTGCCGGCAGTACAATACTGCTTAATACGCGTTCCAATAATGTGGGCTAGCTGGTTATGTACTTTTTCCTATTTTCGCAATAGAAAACAAGTTATTCAAAGAAAATGGAAGTGCGGGCTCTCCTGAAAAACTCATTTTTTCGACTTCAAAACCATACTCCTCCTCCATTTTTTGAGCTACAGTGATGATTTTGGTATGAAAAGAAGTGGAATTTAATTCTATATACGACTTGAATTTTTTGCTTGATTGTCGAATTCGTAGACGAATAACAGTGCACTTTATGGGAAAAGTTGGAAAGTTTTGTTTGATTTTTTTTAATTTTCTCAAAAATATTTTGAAAATAAAACTGAAAATTGCAATTCTTATAGAGGGCACCATACCGTTTCTTACAAAACATAACATGCCTCAATCTAAAAAAAAATTGTAGGAGTAGGGTTTTCCCTAACCCTCCTTACCCATTTTCTTGGAATAACTATTTTTTTTCATGGCGAAAATTGAAAAATTACATGAGTCAAAACAATTTTGCTTTCTATTTTACATATCAGTGCAAAGTTTCATTCAAATTAATCCACAAATAAAAAACATACAAAACAAATAAAAACGCACCTGTGCCCTGAAAGTCAGACACAGTATCTTATACAATCCTTTGACCTTCATGAAGGAGAGTAGCTGAATTTAGGAATGTAGTAAAAAAAGGAACATCAAACCGCGACTTCATGACTACGCGTAATCTGTGGCTGCTTATTGTACTCTCAATTTCCTTCATGGCATAGGCTAAATAGAATATATATGAATAGATTTAGGGGTACTTGGGTATTAGCACATGAAAAATTACACCAGTAGCACGCATTAAAAATGATCTTGTAACTTTAGGTGTGTCCAGAATGGGAGCAGCCGGTGACTAAGAAGTTTGAAAAACGTGCAACAGAAGGCACTGAAAGCCGTATACGCTGTACAGAGTCTCCAATTCATGGAGTCTACACCTATACGATTTTCTACGTTACGAAAGTCTACATTATACAGGTATTATTGTACTATGTAAAATATAAGTTCAGTGGAATTGCTTAGCAGAAGAAAGTAACTCACAAACCGTGTGGTGTGCAGCACGAGGTCTTCTACCAGCGCATCAACTCCCGCACGGCGGAGTCTTGCTTCCTCTTCTCCAGCTGTGGGGTGGTGGACGTGTCCAAGAAGCTTGTGCGTCTCTCTCGTTTCCCGTTCACGAGGA
>LQNS02278091.1:43703493-43723207 GCA_001587735.2 Parhyale hawaiensis | reverse complement strand
TGGTGCATGAGAATGAAGGCGTCATCGAATGGGTGGCGTAATTAGGCGTTTAAAATTTAGCTGGTCCGAGTCTCCATGCAGATAGAGGGGCTGATTCAAGGCCTCCTAAAGTACAGGCCTGGGTCTGGGCCTCGAAAATGGCCCGATTGCGTGCAGTCCCTGGAAAACAGTTCGACACTGCCTGATATTATTGGTTACTACTCGTCATATTTCGTATACATCTGAATGGAAAATTTTCTTTAAACTACCTACAAGTTATAAAATTACGATAGTTTGCATTTTCTATCCAGAGAAGCCCAAAATATGCAGAGAATGTACCAAAACTATCAAGATGCGCCCAACAGTTTGTCGAGGGACAGTACCAATCGGACCAACTTTGTGACGTAGAGACCCAGGCCTGGACTTTAGGAGGCTTTGGCTGGTTCCTACCCGTCCAATCGAGTTTCGTGGCATTAACCCTTAATTGATTACCCGTTGCTCTGCCGAAACTCTTACTCCGTTAAATGGAGTTTAACGCCGTTTCAAAAGGCAGTGGGCGAATTAATGGTGACGCTATACTGCTCCTTCTTGAAGTTCTGGTTAAGTCAACCCTTGTGGCTTAGCTTACCTCGAATTTGCGGTACCAGTCGATGGCATAGTTATTGTTCATTGTCCGATGGTGTTCATCAGCAACAGTTCCTAGAGTACAGCAACAGTTTGAATGCAACAACATGTATAGAGTGGAAAAAGAAACGCAATTGTTATTTTTTATTATATTTCGCGTTGCTACAACAATTTCCATACAAACAGAGCACGGAAGTGACTTGTTAACTCCAATTTCGAGGGTTTTTTTAGAAGTTGGGGCAAACTTGGGACATTGACGAAGAAATGTTCCAGTGTTTCTGTCTTAAAACGTCAGGATTACTTCATCACATCAAAACTATTTTTAGCATACTGTTTGGGTTGTATATGCAAGTTTAAAAGATATATATAAATTGTTTGCTGTAACCATGTCAAATCACAGTTTTGCATAAAACTACAGCTATTATTACTAGCTACTAATGGACAATTCTTATGTTGTCTTTGGGAATAAGTGTTATAACTGCTGTAGAGTACAATCCAGTCAGTGTTAATAATAAAGCATGAGTTTGTCACTTGAAGTAGGAACCATATATGACAGAATTTCATTGTATTCAAAACCGCAGCACTGTTTCAGTATTTGTTTGGTAAAAAAAAGTACCGATGTATCGACGGTATCAGTTTTATCGGCCATTTCCAAAAGTAACTGTACCTGTCACTTTTATGGTATCTTTACATCTAGAGTATTAACAACTTCCATGAGTTTAACCAATCAAGGAGTTACCTCGTTGTGTCTTTCCTCACTCTAGTTACATGGCTAGAGTTTTCACGATTTATATTATGTTCACTGAGCTAGAGTCATCCCTATTTAGACAATTTATCCATGAGCTGCTCTGTATTTCACGATAAATGATCGGTTTTCATGTATCAGGATAGTGACTGAAACGGGTCACCAGCAAATTCAGTCGTCGGCATTGCGACGCGCAGTCGCTAATTCACAGAGGAAGACAAAGAAGCTCAGGAAGAGGCCACTGCTCAGGATCACGAACATGCCCTGCAAGATAAGAGAGTAAATGCATCACCGATTGGCCTGCAAAATTAAAGCCATGGAGGACTCGTTCGATTGGCTCGTCAAAATTAATCAAAGAGATTCCCACTCGCCCCAAACATCAGACAACTGGATCGGCTTTGCCCGGGTGAATCTATTTACAGGAGGTAACCTTGAATTAATTACCTTTGAGAGATGGTTGGAGACTTAATCATGCTCTGTAAGATGAGAGTTTCAGCCATCTCAAGCGTATTTGGGCTGTTTTCAACACCAACACAATTCAAAGGGGCGAAATAACCGCTCTTGTCTGAGATTTAGATTGTGTGGCACTGGCCTAGATAGACTTTGGCGAGTTAGTCAAAGGAGTCTTAATTTTGACTTCTGGAACTTCCGGCAAATGCGTTGCATTTAGCCCGTTGATTAGATTTTGGGGCGTTATCTCCTAATAGAGAGCCATTGACACTTCTAAAAGCGCAATCTTGTTCCGTCAAATGCAGCTTTCAGTTGTAAAAAAAAAGAGGTTGCAACTAACACCTGATACTTCATTTGAAGTGACGAAACCAATCTTCTGTTTGAAATTTCCTCTACGTCGAGCCTCATAGAATTAGTTTAACTCGACTTTGATCAGCTAATCGGCCACTCTATTATAGAAAGAGCATCTTCCTATAGCTTAGCATCCAGGGCCAGAAATAGAGGAACCAATGCAGCGTCCTAGGGGAAAGGTGAAAAGAAGCGGCACAGAAATGGCGATTACATCAGAACGAGTACGCAAAAAGACACCAGCGAATTGGGCATGAAAGGACAGACCCTAACTTTCGGGTCCCTCTCTGGGTGTTAAACTTCCGGGTGAGTAAACCCAATCCTATGGTCTGTGACTCATCCTATGCTCCCTGAGGGGTACCCACCGAAATATCTCAATAATCAAAACAGTGTGAATCCGGTACTATATGGGATCTTGTATACGCCGGGTATTCTATTAAAGGGGGGAATGAGACAATCAAAAAAATGCCATAGATTCAAATCTGCAGGTCACAAGTAATAATATAACTAATGTACACTGAGCCAAAGCGTGCGTAACGACAATGAAAATTCTACTAATTCAGTAGAATTTTCGCACGCTTTAGTTTTTAAGCCGTTAACATTAGCCGAGTTTTCTACAAACTTCAGTAAGTAATAACCAAGTGAGTCCGCTAATTCCTCAGATATGCGGTGCATGCTCTTTCCGCGCAGTTGCTGTCCTGGCTCCATTAGCTGCACGTGCAACAGATGCATATAACTTAAGACTTGGTCCCTTGGTGGCCATATAAGTACAATTACTTAACTTAATAAAACAGTTTCACTAAAGTACGCTCTTCTGTCTCATCCTGTCTAATGCCCGGACCAAACTTGCAATCGCACAGTCAACTTACGAATGGACGTTCAGCTCGCACGTCGTTTAACTCGAGTGCTTTTTAAAGGTATCTTAGATACCACTTTTGCTTTACAATTGGGCTGACTTTCGAGCTGCATTAGAGCAGTTCAGCCACTACAAGGACTCCAAACGCCAGCTTTAATCACGTGAAAAAGCCTTGCGTTTACTCGCCCAGAGAGTGCTTGGGCTTGCTCCTCCCATTAGAAGATACTTGGTGGTTAATGGCTATTAAAATTTGAGCTCAGGTCTCCTTTCAATACAGGCTGAGTGAGGCAATGCCGCTGTCCGATTGGATAAGCCACTCAGCCAGATCAAGGGTAAAGTTTACTCGAAACTCCCCCGTAGGGTAAATAGAGAGGGTGCGCTCCTCCCTGTTAGAACCTCCTAGAGCTGAACGTACCTCATAAGTTCAGCGTGCGATTGCATAGTGTAACCTCGGCTTGTTGAGCACGTGCTGATCCTCACCCAAACGGCCGTGAGGTTGTGAGGCTCTGTGACCGTGAACTGGGTCGGGGCTCTGGCACAGGCGGTGTAGTTCTGCACCTTGGAACGGAACCAGTGGTTGTAGATGTCGAATTCTATGAGGCCCTGGATCCTGAAAAAATATATGCCTCATTTAAATGCATGTGCCGTAGTACCTGGAGTTTGTACTGTTGCGGCCAAAAGAAAGGAACAAGAATTCAAAACTTGAAAAATAATAATATTAATCACTGGACAAACCTGCAATTTTGAGAGGATGTTTTGATTGCTCTTCCAAATAACATGCAGTACGTAAGACCTCATTCGAGGTCATACTCGTAGTATAGTTGTTTATTTTAGTCCAGATGTTTATAGTAGTCGATAATCGATAATTATGGCATGAAGCACTGCCACAATATTGGCGATAATAATACTGCCTAGAAAAACTGCTGGGAACGACCTATTTATCAACACTTAAATGAACTACTTTACAGGCTGCTACGTTATTAAGTTTTCAATTTGAAACTTTGGTGATTTTTCAAACCCTTGGGTATAGCAGCCTACCACGCGTGGCTGCATCACAAAGCATTTAACTCAGTCAATTGAATAAATAGACTTCAGGTCATTTGCCTCTTCCGCCGTAAACGCCGGCCACAAATGCATTCGCACGTCCAACTGGTTGCCGGGATGTGCACCTTGCGTACAGCTTCTGCGCATATTTAGAATCGGTAACATAAAATAATGTCTTCCGGGTCTCGCATTCTTGCATCGAGGTTGTCTGTGTGAAGACCTAATGTTGCCCCGGCAGTATGGTCAAGGTTGCAATTCGGAAAGCAATGATTCGGGTCTAAAAAAAAACACACAAAAAAGAGCTAAAACCGGCTATAATGGATTTTTGATGATGATGATGAGAATCATCAGATATCTTTCTTATAGCATAGCGAAGATTATATTATAATCTCAAAAACATTAGATTCAGTTTGTCCTGAAACTTTTTCTTTTGAGAAAATAGGAAAAATGATTTAATAGAAGGTGGAACCAGTTAAAACAACTAGAACATTCTGAAAGCGCATACCTCCGCCAAGAGAGGCAACGGTAGCAAAAAATTCAAATCGACTCTGAAACCATAATTTTCTTTGTATAAACTCCAAAATCTAATCATTTGGGCCTTTTAATAGTAATAACAGCTTGTGCAATTTTCTTGAAGATCCTTTAATAACTTTTTTGAGTTATACTGCTAACAAACGTTATGACAAACATGAGTCAAACATACAAATGAAGAAACTGATCTGTTTATTAACTGATTATCATCAACCTCTATAAATTTCATTAAGTTTTAATCATATATGTCTTCTAACATTATTAACAACCCCTATAAATTTCATAAAGATCCATTCATTATTTATGAGTTATTGTGCTAACAAGCTTAGAATTAAAAACAGTGACAAACGAACGAACAAACGGATCATTACTAAAATTTGGTCATTTACTCTTTGATATAGACCCAACAACTCATGTTAATTTCATGAAAATCCATCCATAACTTTTTGAGCTATAGCATTGATAAAAATGAGGCAAATAAACAAACGGATGGACATATCTTCACCGAAAGTTAATCATCTGCTCTTCCTATAACTTTTTGAGTCATCTCGATGACAGACACTACGAAAACATAACCTCCTTGGCGGAGGTAAAAATTGTGTGTCTCCCAATAGGTGCTATAATTAAACCTCTTTCGAAAATTGTCATTAATATCAGATGTTTAAGAGCGGTAACAAGTCCTACTTGCATGTGCACGCTAGAATTAAATTATTATCACTATCAGTTACACTGAATTTTCTATAAAGCCAGTTTGGAAATTTATTAGCTAATGATTTTATAGTTTTATTACTAAATAAATATTCATATTACTTACAAATCAAATGTCTTTATTACACATGTTATAAGGTGGTACTGCTTTGTTATGTTGCACTACAGTAAGCCGGCCTGACAAACCACGCGCAAAATTACGAGCAAATTTACGTGCAAGTATTCCACAATTTTTACTCCACCTCTATTTTCCGCCATTTTCATTCCATCGTTCAAACGCCAAATCACTTCTTTCAACTTAATCTCGAGTTACCCGCGCCATTTTAACAACTACCGCCACATTGGGCCAAATGTGCTGCTAGACGAAACGTTAGGTTAGACCAAAGTTTCGGTATGCCGTTATGCCCAACGTTTGATCTAGCCAACGTTTGGTCTAGCAGAACAAATTGACCCAATGTGGAGGTGTAGTTGTTAAAATAGCTCGTATGACAAGAGATTAAGTTGAAGGAAGACATTTGCACGTTGAACATCTGATGAAAATTGCGGAAAATAGAGGTGAGGTAAAAACAGTGGAATACTCGAAAATTTGCATGTAATTTTGCACTTGGTTTTTCAGGCCGCGGTCTGCAGAAACAGATAAAGAATATAGTCAAAAGGCGAGATAAATAAGAGCGAATGATGAAATAAACATATATTAATTGAATAGTTTTCAAAAACATGAAATAATATAGACAATAACATATATTAGCTATATAAACAACTTTTAACAACGTATTTAACGAAATTTAAATAAACTTAACATAATATAACAATCAAACTCAAACAATTTTAATACACGCAAAAGCTAGACTTAAGTGTATAAGCTTGTGAGTCCCCGGTCATAGCCTTGTAAGCTAGTAAGCTAGTAAGAGTAAGAGCTAGTAAGAAAAAGGGTAACGCGCTGAAAAGGGCCAGAAAATATCTAAAAAAAAGTGCTAAAAGAGGCAAGGGCTAAATTTAAAATTACACAAACTAAGCAAATTGAATAAGGGCTAAATTTGACTACCTTCGGGCTAAATTGGCAACACTGAGCCCGACCCTTACTTCTCATTGAGGATATCGATGAGCGGCGAGTCGATGCCGCCGATGAGGCAGAACTGCTGGGCCCAGAAGGGTTCTTTGGCCATGATGAAGTCACACTTTCCTGCAACAGAGAAACTCAGGTGGGCGCGGCCTTCAAGGAATCTTACAACCCTTTCTTGGCGTTTCGACCAATCTGAAGGCTCAGCGGAGCTGGGCTGTCCCCCATCCTAACAGATTTTTTGGCCTCTCCAGAAACAAAAACCGTATATCAGGTTGTGTGATGCACAAAAATATCATAAGAAAGGTTTCCTTACCCTGCAGCCCTTTTCAGAGGCCTTTGTGGCCAAAATTGCAAAAACCGTTGTCACGCCAAATAATTTTCAGTCATAATCTAAGCCCTTATACCGGCGGAGCGACAGGCTCGAGTGCTGAGCTCATAACACTGAACGCTGTAGGGCCGAATACCAACCCAGGGAAAGTGAGCTTACGGCACTTGACGTGCTTACTCAGCATTTAATACTCTTCATAGCTGTGTCAAGGATTACCTGGCAATGGTGTGGTGTAAGAGAGAGGTGGCTATTAGGGGTGGATGAGAGTAACACTGCTTAAGGAGTTCCTGACTTACCATTTCTCTGCAGTGTAGCATTGTTTAAGGAGTTTCCTAACTTAGCAGGGCTCCACAGTGTGGCACTGTTTGAGAAGTTCCTGGCTCACTAGGGCTCCGCAGTGAGAGCTAGCATGGTTTAGGTATTTGTAGTTTAGTTTGGTGTGTAGGGATTTATTGGTATCTACAACTAGTGTGGATTCCTCCATGGTCTTGCTGTCCTGCACTTAGGGCGTCTGGGCCTCGGAAGGTGCAGAATTGAGGGTGCAGTGTCTTGTATAACTAGTTGAGTGACCCGAGCAGCTTTTGCTCCAGTGTGTTTGCTGTGACCGGCCACCCTGCGGTGGCAAAACGTGTATTATTTAGAGCTGACCAGCCACTAATTGGTGGCAAAACTTGTGTTATTTTTGAGCTATGCAGGTATATCGATTCAAAGATATGATGTTGCGGGCTGCCCATGCCCTACTGCACGTCACCCTGCTACTGAAACTGGAACTGCCGCAAGGGCACTGACCTTTCCCAGACATGCAGAGGGTCACAAGGATCACCGGTTATTAATTGCATAATTAAGAGTATTCTGCAAATAGCACCGCAGCTTTCAACAATCTGTGATCGGCTGAAGCCGTACACTCCTCTGGCGCCAGTTAGCCTTCATCTGCTGCACCAACCAGTGCATGTGGGCTTCTCAGTAGGCAGTGCATTCAAGTTAACTTCACCTTTACCTTTTCTTCCCGGAATAGAGTTATGATAACTAAAAAAATGAGGTTATCATGCAGCCCACAATTCTCAGTTTCACAATGTCAGTTTTTGGCCGTGTGGACAGAGATGTATCATTTATATCAAGGTGAGGACATAGACTACGACGACGATGTTCTACGCCACCCGATGCCTGTGCGTCTTCGTCGTTGGTTTGACCCAGCGGGAGTCTCTACGCTGCGATGGGGACTTCCGTGGGCCAAACGCTGGCACTCACCGTTTGGAGTGGCTTCACGGGTCACTGTGGCGCTCCTTTCTCTCTCCTAATCTCTTCTCCCGCTATTCTTTCTCGCTATCTCGTGTTTTTTTTCCTTCACGGACAGGTCCTTTCTGCCGACGACCTGTCCGCTCTTGTCTAGGCAGCCTCTTCTTTACCTGTCTCCCCCTTCCGCTATCCCTTTTCTCCCCCTATCCATTCTGCTAAGCGGTGACATCCACGATGTTCTACGCACGTTAGCAAATCGACTCTTGAATGAGAAAAACATGGCGTGAACTTTCCCTATACTTAACTGTTGTCGTACATAATGATTATTGTATTCTATGATTTTGCAGTTCACTGTATTATGGTCAGGGGCTAAGGATACGTACAGCGTATAATCGTACACCGCACCATTACCCGATCCAATGCAAGAACAAACGCTCGGATTTTGGATGTTTGGAATGGTCTTGATGGCTCTGTCTTTGCTAGTGCTGGTATTGGCGGCTTTAAACGATCTGTACACAGAGCTATTCTGTGATCTCTGATCTTCTTTTTTTCATTCTTTCGTTTTCTCCACCCGCTGGGCTGGTTGCGTGGGGGTTTGTTAACCTCATGGAGTTTCTCCGTTCCTGCGTCGCCAGTCTGGTGTGATTTAATAATAATAATTATAACCCTATGGCTGAAATTTAAATTAACCTTGGTTTTGAAAAATGGAGCGTTATGTTCATATGCTTCGACGCATCATTCTCAGTTGAGAGCTAACTTCACATTGTAAATCACAATAGGTAAAAAAAACGTACTTGACCGCAACAGCGCAATTTGTTACCATTTTAGGCCAGGACTAAAACTGATAACATCACTAGAAGCATCAGGATACACGTAGGTGTTTCACAGAGAAGCATCAGGATGTACGTAGGTGTTTCATGGCGTAGTTTGGTGTGTCATCGTAGCAGACAGAAAAACGTATTTCAGTTAGAAAGATATATTTTCGTAAAGAGAAAGTGAACAAAAGCTTTGTAGTTTTGTTAGATGTGAGAAGCGAGACGCGATTACGTACTAGCACGCAAGTCGCTATTGTAATTAAAAGTTTCGTTTCTTCAGGTGCATCAATTTTACCTATTTTTTGATATATCTTGGTGCATGATCGGCTTTGTCACAAAACCGAAACACATAAGCGTATCAATATGACCAAGTGTATCATTAGACCCTATATACATCATCATGATGCACTTTATTTTTATGATGCACTTGCGTGTTTCGGTTTCGGGACAAAAAAAACATGTAATTTTGATGCATCTCAGCGCATCAAAATTTCTCTCAGTGTAACGGCTAGATTTTATGGGGAGAATTACCCCAAGTTTGTCACAGCTACTATTTGCACGTAATATGCACGACTCGATTCTATTCGTTGAATGTACTTTGGTGCATGGAAAGTTCTATTCATCTATTACTTGTCAAACTTTATTTTCCTTGGTCTCTCAAATGACGCCACTTCCTCTGTGATGCTCGGGCCCGCGCCCGTAGTTAGCACCGTCCTGGCTGCAGTTCATTCCCTCACATGCCTGATTATTGAGCATGCAGGCGAAGATCCATTAAACTATCACTTCTTGAATTATCTTGGGGAACATTTTTTCCGTCCTTCATCAGACCGCCTAATTTCAAAGTGCTTCATAATTTGTCGCACTTCGGTGCTACCTTCACTAACAGGAGGGAAATTTGGTACTGCAGTACCGGCTGATCTGTGAGTAGATAACACAAAATAGAACGGCAAGTGGAAATAATAAAAAGACTTGTACAAGAGGCCGGAATCGATCTTTTTATCTTTCTTTCAGCCTACCGATGAATATGACAACTGACCTGATCCACCAGCACCACAGTTTGTACATACGCATAGATAGAAAATATAAGTCGTTTTAGATTTGTCGCTCTTAATCATGATAAAGTAAAAGAATAGCTTCGAGCACATTCGATTAGCAAAATCCAATGTAACGCCATTTTGTTCATAATCTGGTTTGCGAATAACAATCGGATGTACTAAGTAGAGCTCCTCTCCCAGGAAAAGAACACTAGTACTAACACGAAAATCTCTCGAATAGTCTGGAAACACTCGGCCAATATCCGCTCTTTGGGCAGCGTAAAATTTCCATTGTGCAATTTCGAATTCAGAAATTGATACTCAAAGCTCGGGAGAATCGAAGGCATTCAAAGATAAGCTGAAACCAATTTACTGTTCAAACGTCCAACTCGAATAAAATCAACGAAGCTTACTCGCAGGAATGTTGAAGTTAATGTTTTGAACAATAAAACTATAATAGATCAAGCGATGTCTCACAGTAATATAGGTTATAAAACACATAGATAACACACGGCAACTTTAAATGGGAGCACGACTGGTGACAGATCACATACGAGTTACAAATATGTAGGGATTTTCTTACCGAAGGCGCTAATCGGGTGTACTCATCAAAGGTGGGTGCTGACCGGAAACCAAGCGTGGCCTCTTTTATAATTTTTTCCCGTAATATACCTCGGCTCATTGTAGGAATCTATTGCATTTTTATGGTTCTAAGAGGTAACAAAGGCTATGGCGTCTAGGCAATAAAAAATTTAATCCCAAGTTAGCACTAACGTCCAGAAAATATTCTTCTAACGAGATGAAGCCTGAGTGTTGGTTTTGCTTCATCAGATAGAGTTATTCTGATAAGCTGAGCTTTGTTTGCTTGGCAACTTATTTTGTAACCTGAGTCATGCACTTTGGATGCGCTGCTTTGAAACGAGTTACAGCTTCAGATACCGTCCCAAACGTAAGCAACTAACTACTAGTGCCTGAAACTCGTTCTAAAGTAGCGACAGGAACCGAAGTACCGATCAACTTAAATGTAAACGGATAAAATTATGGACTAGCTAGATTCGCTCTGCAAAGTTCAAACTTCAGATCAGCGCTAGTTTCGCCATTTTCATTCGTATCGTGTTAAAAGCAATCCAAGTACGCTTGAGACGGCTGGAAACTGCATTGTAAGGAACATGATAGAACTTACAGCCGTCTCTTGGGAAAGCGATTCAAGGTTAACGCCTAACATTCCATTCAACGGGGTGAACCCAAGGCACCTGCCTGAGGTTTGGGACGAGTCTTCTTCACTTATATGGACTGTGAAGAGCTAATCGAACGATCCCACTATCTCGGTCTTAAGTTATCGAATCGAAAACTCACATAGGCAGTAGGGGCTGCTTACCTTTTTCCGTGAACTTTTGCGAGATCATAATCATGCAGCCAGTCTCCTCGAACATGCCCGCAGCCTTGCCCTGGATGACATCCGTGCCGACAGTTTCGTAGAGCTTGTAGAGCTTCATGAACCTGCTGCGTTCCGTCTCTCTGGCCAGTGCTCCGTACACGCCAGTGTCTGCCGACTGACGTAATCGATGGACCCCAGAAATTAATCTGATATATATCAATACCATATGTTTTCTATATGTATATCCCCGAGTATTCGAATGAACATCAGCGTGCTTCAAAAGAGAGATGGACCTTCACCTGGTCAGTACAAAGTTGACGAAGGAGAACTACGCCGTAGTTTTTTTTTTTTTTTTGAGAGAGATATGGATTTTTTACTACATATTTGTCTTAATCCAAGCAACAATGACTCACGGGCTCAACGTGGGTGCCAGGTGGGAAAATGGGCAACTGCAGGCTAAAATGGGCGTAATTTGGGCTCCTATTAGGGTACCCACAACTGGGCTGCTCCATGTTATGACCCTCTAGGGCCCATTAGGGCTTGCCCACTGTAGGCCAAATGTGGTACTTTCCGTGTGGGAACGATGTGAGCTTCCCAGCTATACCCCGCTTCACTAGTAACGTGGGGCCTCCCATATCAGCCCCATCTGGGCTCCTGTGGGTTTTCCCACTGTGGGCAACGCAGGATGATTCCCAAACGGGTAACAAACGGCCTTCTATTTTCCAATATGGGCAACGTACGGATTTCTTACATGGGTAACGGATGGGCTTCCCAGCTAAATCCCTCATTAGCAATATAGTGAGTATTTTCACATGAGCCCCATGTGGGTTCCTAGGGATTTTCCCATCGTGGGTGACATATGGTGATTCCCACATGGGTAGCGAATGGACTTCCCAGCTATATCCCACATAAGCAATTTGGTGGGTCTTCCCACATCACACTCATAGAGATTACCTAATAAGGGCAACACAGTGTTTCCCACCTGGGTAGTGGATGGATTCCTAGCTAAATCCCACATCAGTAAAATAGCGGGTATTCATGCATCAGGCCCAAGTGGGTTACTGTAGGTTTTCCCATTGTGGGTGACATATGGTGATTCCCACCAGGATAACGAATGGACTTCCCAGCTATAACCCATAACATCATTTTGGATGGGTCTTCCCCCATCACACCCATATGGGCTCACGTGTGATTTCTTAATGTGGGCAACGGATAGTGGTTTCCAATTGTGTAACATACAGGCTACCCAGCTACATCCCACATTTATAACTAGAAGCTCTTCTCACATCAGACTCGTGTGGGTTTATATGGGCTTTCTCAATACGGGTAACGTATGGTGTTTCCCACGTGGGTAACAAATGAGTTGTCCAGTTATATCCCACATTGGTTAGTGTATTGGATCTTATATCAAGATAAAATTTGTCAATAAGACATCAAAATACACGTCTTTGAGCTACAACATAGTTTATAACATTATACTACGAAAATAATATCCGACCTGACCTGACATGTAAATAGGTCTCCGTGGCTGAATAGGGTAAGGCGTCAGTCTAAGGTAAGTAGTATCTGCAGGTTACAAGTTCGATCCCAGGCTACGCGTAGGATTTAGTGAGCACTGCTGTTCATGGGAAACTACGGAGATATGCATGGGCAAAATCTGGGTCTCCCATGAGATTCCCATCCAAAAACTTTTTGAAAAAGTAGTGGGTCTCTTATGGGTATCCCACATGGGGTTCACTGGGCTGTAAATGGTGAGAAATTAATGGGTTCTACCTTCAGAGGCATGCATATGCCCCACCAACTGCGGCCCACTTGGGTTGTGCGCGGGCAGGAGCTGGGTTTATCATATGGCATCCGTTCAAAAAAACTTAAAAAACGTACCTGGGCCCCAGATGGGCGCCAATGGGGCATCCTTTCTGAGCCTCATGTGGCTCCTAGCTCTATTGTTACTCAGGTTGTAACTGAGATTGCTGCCATTTCTACCTGGTCAAGCAGTGTGGTTTCTAAGCACGTGCATTTTATTCCCTGTTAGAAAAAAACTTTAAATCTAGCTCGATAAAAAATATTCTCCTAATGGACTCATTCATCTTTTCACCTGGGTGCGTTCACAAAGCAAACCTGATAATACAACATTGTGGCGACCTTGCCCTCTGACACTGCGATCAAGCGAGATTAGGAAAGTAGGGATACGCGTCCCGGCAGGAAAAACCGGTAACCGTTGCATGGACCCAGTAAACAAACGGAAAAAGGGAAGAACTGTAAAAATATCATTAGTAGGAGAACGAAGAACAACTATGGAACCCATTCATGGAAACAAAAGCGGAGAAGAAAGAAATAAACAGTCAAATTTATTGGTCGTTGGGTCCGATTGGCGACTGAAGCCAAGTGATACGTACATAGGCGAACTAAGTTGTATGGATCCCTGAGGGAGGTGTCACTCCTCATAACATGATTGGATAAACCTAACTTTATTTTTGATTTTATCACTTTTTCCATTCCTCCCGAATAGGGCCACTCTAAGCAATTATGCAGTTTTCAGTTTTACAGTGTACGTATCAAACTGCTAATCATAGCTCTGGTACATTACAACCTTTTTCTACAAACATTCAGGTATTTTGGTAACTCTTTAAGTTGCCTAAATGAGCACTCGGTAACGCTATAATATTTGTAATGAATTTCAATACTACAATTCACGCTATCCTGAATGCAGTTCGTTCATCAATAGCTGTTCACTCTTTGACAACCTTCGTCTCATCTCTATCACAATTTTAAATTACAGTATCCGCTTGGAAAAGTTTGTGGAAAGTTAGTTTCTTGTTTGCCTTTTCTTTGTAAGCATATCGGGTTTACACAAGTTCTACCATTTACTGAATTCACTTCAAACTAAAACCAGTCTAAATAGCGTAATCGTTCATTACGAGTTTTTTTCACATTTTAGAAACTATTCTCTCTCATACACCATGCATAAGAAGTTTGCCGATCGATTTGAATTTACTCTCTAGATAAGTTAAAACATTCTTGCATTTGTCCAATTCATTTATGCAGAAGCTTCCCTAATAGAAGTAAACTAAACTATAAACTACAACAGCGTTTTTATGGAAGCCTAAGAGATTTCCAGCTAAAGCATGTTATTCTATTCACGGGGTCGGTCCTGCCTACTAGTCGCTCCAGATCTCGATGAGGGCCCGACCATACAGCAGGACCCAAATAGTATTTCTGAAAGCAATTGTTAGCGATTTAAACTAGAACGCCTTATGGCGTAAGAACAAAGATGGTGGGGGAGGAACTGAAAGTGCTGATCGAGTCAGGCGTTGCAAATATAACGCCGTCATTTTTTATGGCCTGTTAACTCTAGTTTTTGGCATTTTTCATATCTCAGTCAACCCACCAGACTGCCGGAAAAACTTTGTGATGATGGCTCAACTTTCTCTGCCTCTCTTTGGATGGACAAACAAAGAAACAAATAGACACACAACCGAGCCCTGAACGTAACAGTATCACTGCTCTTCGCTCGCGGGTGACAATACTGTACTTAACTTACCCGAAGGTATTCAGAGAGAGCTGTGTTGGCTTCAAAGATGAGGTCGATGTCAGACTTGAAGATTATATCATGTAGGTTATTGATCTCAATAGGCACCCTCCTGACCGCCAGCTGTGAGGTGAGGGCTGAGCCGTAGGATCTCACCATCACCAAAGACACCAAGAACCAGAGCGCCATCAAAAAACCAAGAGCTGGTTCTAGCACAATGCGCGGGATTTCTGCAAGGAGCGTAATATGTGTCCAGAGCCGCTTTTACACTATACAGTTCTTTTTTCTCAGCATGATGTATATAAGTGTTTGTTGCTTTCATATAAACAAGACCAAAGTTAACGGCTTTCTGAGTTCTAATTCACTCCGAATTTAAAAGGACATTCGAAAATTTTAACGGTGACCCACGGTCGAGACCAGGTAATACGGCGGCTAATATTATTTTGGACTTTTGATAGACACGAAGCTGAGCTTACGAGAACGCCATTGAACGATCGAACACATTGCACTGCGTGCCCCTAGCGACCAATACACAAGAGTGTGGAGTCGTCATAAAGCCAATACACTAAGGCAACACAAGCTGAACAGGCTGAAGCATATATTGCCCATGTTGATGATTTAAAACACCATACATTGAACGTTGGAGAGATACATTCGAAACTCTGCTATCGTAACTCGCCTGCCGTTCTCAAATCTCAGAACTCATATGCAACATCATATTTAAGCGAAATTTTGGAATGTGCAAAGATGTGACTGTTACTGTCATGCTTAATTGAGGCAACGTATCAAAAGCATAAGAGGACGCCATTGAAACTTTTGCTGTCGGCATTTAGATGGTCCCAGCTTGCTGAAAAGTTCATTGCTCTCGGAATAAATTTGTTTGTTTTACGCGTACGTGAGCAGCTTTTTACCATGCGGGATTCCATCATTAACTTGTTACGCATATAACATGACATTTCTGTACACAATTACTTATTAGATCCAAAATCATAGGTATTTATGGCAAAAACGGTGCTGAATATCAGCATAAAGTATCTCACCTTGCTGCATGATGGCTGCGTAGTTGTACCAAGCGACACTCCTAAAAGCATCCTTCATTTTCGGCGAATCTTTGTTTTCGTTTCTAGAAACTTCATTCTTGCTCGATTTCCGAACGAGTGCGTAAGTGATGGCAAGCGAAGCTAAGAAAAAACTCAGGACCAGCCCCAGCCATACAAAGGGAGAGTAGGGCTTCAGGAAGCTCCAAGGGTCCGGCACCGGCGTCCTCCGCTGCAGCAGGATGCGCACGCGGTCAATTAGGATCGGAATTGAGAACTTCACAACCTCCGCTCGAGATGCTGAGAGGCCAAACGGTCCCAAGGCCATGTCCACTTCCTGATCGAGTAAATAGTTTTCATTGTACACAAAGATCAACCGTTCCAGGAGCCTATCGCTGTACTGTTGTGAAAGTTTGTCTAAGTGTTTTCGAAGATATCTATCTTACTGGCCAGGATAACATATTTGTTCACTTGGGTAGATAGGAGACAAAGTTTTCTAGCTTACAGTAAAGAAGCAAAGGCAATAATCTCTGGGTCTTTGTAGTAGTCCGCGATGAAATGTCCGTTAAGCGCTCGGAGGAAATGTAACTGGAGCAAATCTAAGCCCCCTCTGGCACAGGCCACTGAATTGGGAAATGGCTGTAGCCTCCATCCTATAATACCCAACTTTGGGGGAGAGCCTGGCTGATGGATGGCTAACAGTCATTATGTCGATGCAATTAAGTGACCTGCACCACATCACCCACTTATTAAATCACAACTATGCTGACTCGGGCAATCCACGAGTAAAAAAGGCGTTTAAGAAGGGACGAAAACCTCTGGCGATTGGTAAATTAGATACCGACTGCTATATTCGTCAACTCCTCTAGGAAATTGAAAATCTAAAATTCAGCATGTGTGGACAGTATGTGCAGCGGAAACAGTCGAAGAATAACACGAGTTTGATGCCCCCACCCGCTGACGTCACTGGTAAGAAAGAACAAATTACACTCCCAGACTTCAAGGGGAATAAGCGCAAGCGAGTGCAGTTTTGTGCAGTTACTCCGTGGATCGGTGCCTCTAAGACAGCTGCCATGGTGGCCATACTATGCTGCGGGCTGTGAGTGCCCGTGAGGATTCTAATGCATAGTTAACACTAGCGTTCAAGAATTTCGTTCCCCTACTGGAGTAAAAGCAGATACATATAAATATAACAGTACGCTCACCCGTGACCAAACCAGTGCAATGTGTGACGTCACAGTCAATCATAGAAGCCAAGCGTCTAGCGGTTGGCTCCTGTGACGTCATCCCTATTAAAAATTTCAGCAGTCATTCCAGCGGCGCTGCGCAATTTTTAGCTGTACATACACTCGCGAACTCCGCAGTAATTGCGCAACGGCTGCGTATTGATGTCTGCTTTTCAAGGGTAGCAACAAAGCAACAGATATGGTTTCAACATATAAAATTACCATTTCGCATAACAGTTCAACAAGGTCTCAAATTGCATACGCCTTTAAACACTTTGCATAATAGGACAATGGAACAAAGCGATTAAACAAACGGTATATTAAACAAACAGTTTACAAAACTTTGTTCATTGACAAATGGTATATAAAAACTCACAGCAATCAGCATAAGAATGTTGCTATACCCTTGAAAAGCGGACATAACTGCGGAGTTCGCGGGTGTATGTACGGCTTAAACTTGAGCAGGGCCGCTGGAATGACTGCTGAAATTTTTAATAGGGATTGGCTGTGACGTCACAAATGACTCTTGTTTAGTCACGTAAGTCAAAGACTCAAATGGCATTAAAAATAACTCTTGGGAAACTCCTAACTTCTTGAGGAACACTGAATTGCGTACAGCTATCAGAAACACAGACTATGAACACTTTTAACTGCGTGATTGCTGTACGTGAGTAGTGTGTTGTCCGACCATTCCGTTGTTTTTGAGGTAAGCTCCCCTCGCGTGTGACCTTCCGGTCAGAACGGCCAATGGTCTACCGGTCAGGGATTGGGGGGGGGGGGATCGGAGAGCCGGAAGTGGGCCGGGCCTGGGAAACCGGAAGTAGGTGGAGCCGGAAGTAACCCTCAAAAACAACGGAACGTTTGAACAACATATACTTACGTGAACACTGGTGACAACGAGCGTATCACCGCAACAGGCCTCAGTACGAATATGAATAGGTGAAGAAACCAAGTGGGCACGGAAGACAAACGTTCTGTAGGCCGAGCTCAGGCTATTATCGTCTTCATATGTCGCTCAGGGTCCTACTCCCGTATTATGGAATAGCAAGCGTTCAAATGGTGGCGATATAATCTCATCTTGTTAGCTTTAACTCGCCCGGAGCTGCAATCTGGAGCATGCGAGCGGCTGCTGTGAATCGAGTCCGAGTCAATAATCGCAAAGTGATTACGTTTGTAGCGCTAACAATTTGATCGTGTGAAGTAAAACAGCATTCTGCTATCACAAATGAAAACGACTTGCGATTTAACAGGAAACTTGATCCATATTGGGAATCGAGTTCTTAGGACCGGGATAAAAACAGCCGCAAAATTAATCATATTTTACTATCTAAATCAAAGTAGGAGAATCGAAAACACCTTATCTACACGCAGGCACTACACAGCTACTCTCCACAGCTGCCCTATCAGAATATATGGTCACACGAGTAGCTGATTTCAAATTTTGGCTTTTGCGGCGGCCCAGGAGTTTGCTAGGACTGACTTGCCGCAGTCCCGCGGGACAGTATAAGAACAGCTGAGGTATCACCGATTGGCACCACAAAGTCGAGTAAAGCTAAGCTTTAATTCCCAGGAACTATAGTTGGAGCGTTGCCTCTTCCAGTTCTAAGCTTGCTGCAGAAGTTATCCTCGAACTGATTACGCATCAGACACAAAAACATCAATCCTGCTCCTCAAAATGACGTTTTTGGCAGTCTCCATAGTACTCCGATTGGAGTTTAACGCCGGAAACTCCATTTAAATCGACAAAACCAACGCTTCTATCTAAAATTTATGGCAAGACAGCCCACTGGACTTAGCTTATCAGGACTGAGCCACGCCAATGGAGGACATCTTCACTCTAAGTGAAGAAAACAGAAGCCAGTGCATTCATCACGTGCCCATAACAGAGCCATGGCTGACGTCATTGCTCTGTTGCTCTGGGGGAGCATACAGATACATGGGGGGCTGTGACAAACTGTGACATCAATTCCTGCTCTGTTATTGTCCCGTGATTAGTACAGTGGCCTCTATTCTATATTTCACTTTAACCTTTACGCACCTTCCTGATGACCATGCCGATCATGCCCTGCCATGTGCCGTTAGGCAGAGGAGCGCCCCAGGTGTTGTCTACCGACCGGATGTACTCATACCTGCCGATAAACAGGTCCGAATGTTTGAAGTTTTCTCACGTTGCATAGCAGAAGCGCGTAATTTGGGCAATTGGACCAAAAAAAGTGCAAAATAAATATGAAGAAAAGGGTGTAGACCTTGTGTATCTAGACTTCCAAACGGCTTTTGATAAAGTCCCCCATCACCGGCTAATGAAAAAATTGGAAGCCCATGGCATCCAGGGTGACTATTAACGATGGATCAAGGCAAGGCTTACGGCAGCAGCGAGTGAAGCTTGAAGGAGAATCGAGCGACTGGCCACAGGTATCATCGGGGGCTCCACAAGGTAGCGTGCTTGGCCCACTTCTGTTTTCAATTTTCATCACTGATCTCGATCTTAACATCCGTAGTAAAATCAGTAAATTTGCAGATGATACAAAACTGTGTCATCCTAACACAAAGAGCCGAGCTCCAACAAGACCTTGACCATCTCATGGAATGGAGCGCAACGTGGCAGATGACTAATGTCGACAAATGCTCAGTAATGCACGTAGGGCTGGTGAACTCTTCCACCGCATTGAAAATGTATGGGACGGAATTGGCTACCGTCACCCAACAACGTGATTTAGGAACCACTATTACAAACAATCTACGACACAGTCAGCAAGTTGTTAAAATTGTGAAAATGGCAAGCA
>LQNS02278091.1:43681996-43694507 GCA_001587735.2 Parhyale hawaiensis | reverse complement strand
GTCTGTTGAGGTCGGTCATGGAGGACCCATCCAGACGCCCATCCATCTGGACCATCAAGAGTGGCTCTGCATTCGTTAGTAAATATGACATTGGAGAAATCAGTTTTCATGTTCTCGTCAGCCCATTTGACCCAATTTTCTTTATGAGTTCATGTTAGATGTGGTCGTTTAATTGCCTTTTTCACTTTCCCTTGCTGTTGCTGAACCTCATATCTTGTCTTTCTGCTTAGTGTTTGGGCTCCAGCGTCTTCAAATATCGCCTTACTTGTAGAAAGTTGTTTTCTAGCGATAGAAACCTTCAAATGTCGCATATCCCGAGCAGTCAATTTTCTCGTAGAGGCTCTATCCGGAGTTTTTCGGCTGACATTATTTTCAGTTACATAAGCCTTAATTGTTCGGTGATCACGCTATAATTCCTTGGAAACTTCGAGTGTTGTCTTACCAGAAGCCAATAACGAGGTCACTTTGATCTTTTCTTCCCGTTTAAACCGCATTTCTTGCCCATGTTGACTAGAGAGTGATGTTGCATAATCTAGGGTAACAGCAGAACCCCGTGCGATAAGCAAATATTGCCAAAATGTGGGAAATTGTTCCGTTTTCTTGTTCTCTAGTTGTTTTTATAGTTACAACATGCCTGTGCACTAACTTACTATTCACATTTTACATGTTTGACTATTGTTTTGAAAAAAAGTAAAAAAGTTTTATTTGCATAATCAAAGATAACGCACTGTAGTTGTACCCAAACCGTATATAATACAAGTAGGTATAATTTCTGAAATAAACCTTAATCATTTTCGAATATTGGATGTCCTGCACAATCGTCACCCCAATATCCCACCTGTACAGTTATCACCTCAAGAAAATTCCACCTGTACAATCGTACTCTGAATATATCCACTTGTGCAATTATTGTCAACCTAGTATATTAGGTTAGGTTAGGTTAGGTTAGTTAGTTGTTAGATTAGGCCCTTTGTACGACCGTCACCCAAGTTTCTCCGGCCCATACAACTGTCACCTTGGTCTCTCCCACCAGGACAATTGTCTCCCCAAACGCCGCTGATTTTCTTAGATACTAATTCAATGAAAACCAAAAATATTTAACACCACAACTTATGTAAATTTAGGTTTAGCGAGATATAAATAAATAATACGTGATGAGCCTCCTAAGAAAAATCCCCTTTACATATGATGCTACACTCTTAAGCATTAATAATTATGACAACTTCGCTACCGTTAGGGAAAACTGTACCCAGGCAATAACGTGACAAATACGTCCTTGTTGTTTAGGCTGCCATAGCGTAAACATGTGACACTCTACCTCAACACATGTGTACCTAAAATAAGTGTAGTGACCAGACTACGGTTATGTTTTGCTATTCCCCTCATCCCATCATTATTTAATGAAGCGGACTGATATTTGTCTTAACCCCATTTGAAGTTCAGAATAGGGAATTTTGTAGTTTGAAGACGCCTCGATATTTCGAAAACGAAGTGTCCAATCGAAAAATTACCACGAATGACTTGTGTTTAGTATTCATTTATACATATGCCATGGAAATTTCACAAACAGGGGAACAGTACAAATGTATGTTCACTGATGTAACATTACACTCACCGACGCAAAACCACGCTTGCATGACGGTGACCGCTCGCCCACACTACCAGTTATTGCGCAGTCAGCGTAAGAACTAAACGTGGCGTCATATTGGCATATGTAGCTTAGCTAACCTAACCTAAGCTAACTAGACCGATTGTTCTGAGATTTACATGGCATGTGTAAAATGGAATTCTAAATACTTTTCATTGATGGTAATTTTTCAATTAGAGTCATCGTTTTCGAAATATCAAGGCTAGTTTAAACTGCAAAAATGGCGAGAATCAATATTTAGACTAACTGCAAATAGCTGATTGAGAATATATAGGTCTTTCTTTGTGCAAACACTGTTTTACCAAATTTTCGTATTTTCAGCTTATTAACACATCATTCTTCTTCAGCCATTTTCCTAATGGACTCCCTCTACTGCTCCTTCATTAGTCGTTTCAAGTTAACGTGTAACGTGTGCGACCCTGGCTCTCTCGATTTTCTGGACGCCATTCGTTTTATTTTTCGTTTTGACTGTTTAAAAAGTGGTTTATAGCATAATTCAGGCTTGCTGAAAACGAAAGTGACATGCTATTTGTGCGAACCATCAATAACAGAGATATTTAACTTTTCAACCAAACTATGAAGCACATAAAACGGGTGTTTAACCTAGTATCGGCAATTAAGTGTGTGGAGCCAGATGCTCAAACGCCTTGAAAAGTTACAAGCATCGTAACCGTGCAGCTGCACGCACGAATCCAACCATGTCACAAAGCACTTTGATCACAACTTTGTGAAAATCAATATAAGAAAGTAACAAAATCTGAGCCGCGATATTGGTACTTCTTCAAGTAACTGTACAGTTTACGTTACAGTAACTTTAACAAGGCGTTTGTGCATCTGGCCCCTAGACACACTTTCGTAAAACTATTTCTCGTTACTAAAACGAAGCCTAGAAAACGATTATTCGGCAACAACGTGGCTCTTACTCATTAAGGTTAGGAAGCCAGGACTGGTTCTGCTGATATCCTACAGGATGTATACAGTTTTTCGTGTTTGTTTGAGAGAAAACTTTAAATGTCTCTTTTTATTAACCGTTTGCACAAAAAGGGGATGTCATTTTCGTTTTCAGCACACCTCAATAATGCTAGAAATCACTTTCTTCTCCTATTACTCGGATGGGGGATAAGACGAATATTTACCATAAAGAAAATTCCTACGGCAAATAGATCAAAAAAGGGATTGTAGAGCGAGGTAAACGAAAAAAAAATAGATAAAGCCTCGCCCAACTTAGTCCATAGTAGAACTTCAGTATTAAATCATTAAGGTGAATGAAAGATAGCTGGTCGTACAGAAGCTTTGTGGTGCTAGTTTTAATTTTATAGCTATAGTTTATTTAATTTCTAATAGATAAAATACACAAGAAAATGGAAGCAGCAGTTTACGGTTTACGCTAACAGTAATAACGGTTGCAAACTTTACTCGTTTTAAGCACATACCGTCTAAATTACGTCCGTGCCAGGTTACTTAATAATTTAGGGATATCGAAGTATGATACTCACTGCAGGTACAAAAAATACTCTCAGCACTAATCACGTATCAATTATTGTTCACCCCGACGATTATTATTATTAAACTCAACAGTTGTTTCAGGAGAACAGATTCACATCCCACATGCCTTTTACAGAAATAAAGGAATGTTTACGTTTCTGGCAGACTATGAATACAATACAGTCCAGGCGAGATCAGTGAATGATATGAAACGGAAGGCACGGGGAAAGGGTCTGCTATAGACGACGGGGTCTTGTTATTCAGACTGAAGACATTCATTTTGTCTTGTCGCAGTTTCCTGAGCCGCGAACTTTTACCCACTTGTCCTGAGATTTCAATTCAAGACTTGGTACAACTGAACGTTTCGGTAAAAAGACTACCGTGTGGAACGAGCTTTAAAGTTCTTCGCTCATCCCAGTACCGTTCACACATACTTCAGAAAACGAAAGACATAACATTAACTCGATAGTTTCAACACACGAGCGCTAAACTGTTTTCATTACAACCCGACGACTATTTGCGAGGATGTATTGTTTTCAACGTGTCTGGCATTCACAACATCAAAGTAACTGCTTGAGTGCGTTTTCTTCAATTGTGTTCAAAGAAAGTGAACTAATTCATGGGAGATTCGTGTGCAGACTGTGGCCCAGTTTTACTTTTCCAATTGGCAATTAACTTATCCAGTAAATCGTTTTCCACAGCCTGTGCGCTGAAGTGGGCCTTGGCAGGTCGCGTGCTGAGAGATACAGACTTTGGTTCTTCGGTTCGAGTCATCAGCTTGCTTGAAGTATGTACACAAAAACGGTCATATCTCAAATAAAATCTCTGTTTTCTTTTGTAGTAATGGGTGAAAGAAAACTCGCGAAAGATGTATTTAATAGAGCAAAGCTTCTATCGCGTTTTCTCCAATAATTATGAAATAACTGACGACATCTGTAAATAGCTTAAATAACACCTGACATACTAACCCTTGATATTTCACGGTTTGTTTAAAAATATAAATACTTCTTACGAGATCTCTAATGTCATGGTAGATTTATAACCGCAGATTTTTAACTTTGATTGCATAGATATAATGAGTTCATTTTTGAGTCAAAAAAGATGTTTCAGTTATTTGATATAATGTTAGGAATTTGAGGCGCAATGTTAACAAAATAACGGTAAGGAGGTATAGAAGTTATGCCTTAGAGAAAATATCAGTAAAACAATAGTATCGCATGTCATACTTATATACGGAGGCTAAGCGTGTCATCAATGCCGTGACTTGTCCAATACTTCAACTTCGCCTCTTTAGAAAATCATGTGACACGTGCCGCTATCTGATTAGGTGCAGCAGGCTGAAAACTGTGCTGTACAGAATAAGACTGAGTTTTCGGAAGTCACATGCGTGATCGATTAAAGAAAAACGCCTGAAATGTAATTCTGCGAGGTATGAGCTAGCGGCACCGGTCTGACGTTCTGGATAAGTCAAGCCTATAGGACCTACTTTCCATCAACATTTAAAATGTGAATTCAATAGATAGGCTGTGGGATTGTCAACGATAAAGTGCACCGGTGCGTAATCTGACTGGGGGGAAATTTTACACCAAGTCCTCCTAATATTTTCAGCTATTTTACGTTGGCAAGCATCGTACAGTTGACTAATTTCGTACTTTATCAACAGACTGCAGTATTTGGTTCTCAAGTCACAGAGAACGTATGGAACACTAGCACTGTGCAACATTTCTGTTCACTGGACCTTCATTAACGGGCTATAGTGATGTATGTTCCAGCTTATATGAATTATTTTAATAACTGACGGGAATTGTTCTCTGTACGGTAACAGCACAGCTTCCTATAGACTGTGTAGACGGAACATTTCTGATCTATCTCCTGCGTGATGTAATGTCATAGTTTGAGGCATTTGGCGACTGATACCCAAAGCACGTTTGAGATAAGCACTTTACTAGTGCACTGCTAGACGCAAAATCATTTTCGGGGTGTGAGGGGACGTTTTCCACCCTCGAGGTTAATGTCAAGAGCCAATAACAATTTGTTAGCCGTGTAATGCCAGTGACACGAGCTAGCCAGAAGTACAACTACGCTAGTTTTGACCAACGAATCGACATCAAAAAAGCCTGCACGCTCCCGCCGTTGCGCAAATTAAAGGATGGGGCGTGCGCTAGTGAAATGCGCAAAATTTTGTAAACAAACCGCCCTCAGTGACATCTACCGGCGTATAAGTTGTTCAGTTCGCTTTCGTAGCCGCAAAAGCTGATTATTTTAAAGATATTTTACCATAAACTTCCACTTAACTCAAGTTGTGAAAATAATAGGTAGCATACTCGGCGGACGGGTGCTCTTCATGAGTTTACCTTGGAACCGTTACGATGCTGTACGGGCCAGAATTCCCGTTCATTTTTTCCATCGTGTGTGGATGTTTGGAATGGTCTTGATGGCTCTGTCTTTGCTGGTGCTGGTATTGGCGGCTTTAAACGATCTGTACACAGAGCTATTCTGTGATCTCGGATCTTCTTTTTTTCATTCTTTTGTTTTCTTCACCCGCTGGGCTGGTTGCGTGGGAGTTTGTTAACCTCATGGAGTTTCACCGTTCCTACGTCGCCAGTCTAGTGTGATTTAATAATAATAATCTAATGTATAATTCTGTTCGTTAGAATTATTTTTTATCACGCTGTTCAGCCTATAGCTATTGTAACATTGTTTGTTTCAGCGGAGCTCGACCTCTGCTGACCATCAGACCATCCTCACCTGTGAATAGGTGCGGTTTTGCGTAAAATGTTTCGCGCATCTGCGAGAGTTTCTGCAGCTTTTGGCTAGAGAGTGTGTACCAGCCTTAAGTTATAGTCAACGCTTAAGCTTCCCAATCCGCGACAATGGTGATGGTGGTCCACAGATGAAGGAAATAAGGGACAGGGACACATTAATCGAAGATGAAAGAGAAACGACAGGGTAAAGACTGCTAGTGAGAGAATTAATATGAAGGGAAGTGGCCGAGGGGAAAGTATCCCAGCTACGGCAAAAGTAACCTCTGAGGTCGCCTGAGCCCGCAACTCCCCATAACATGGGACCTTACACCCTCACTCAGACGTCCTTAACCAGGAGAAATGTACCCCCGCAGGGTAAAGAATTACATAGTCGGAGGTACATAATTGAAGTACCTAAAGTAGGAACCAAACAATAAAAAGGTCCCTCTTTGTTTCTTTGTTTTCCTGTCACTTTATGAGGGCTGTGAATGTTTTGTATGGAAGTAATGGAACTAGGGAGTAAATGGTTGAGAACCTCTGCCCTAACTAATAAGCAACCCTTAAGGTGGCAGCATTAACTGACTGACGAGTAGCAAAATTAGCATTTGGAGCAGATCCAGGACTCTAGACAGAAGCTTCAGCTTCGTTACTTTCGATCGTATTGCAAGTGTTTGAAACTATTCATTCGCGTCAAACTCTCTCAACACGAGGTTGAGAAGTTTTGAAAATCTTGAGGATAACCAATCAAGGGTCGGCATCTGAAACTCAATCCGACGGATAGAAGCCAGCGTACCTGTTTGAAGTTAGTCGCGCCGCCCAACTGAACGCGCTCAAAGTGGGCCACAATACACGAGGCCCTCTAACTAGACCTTGTCCACCATTTCCATTGTATCGCTGACTAAAAATTCAGAATACTGTTATTTTTTTCATGCATTCCAATTATCAACATCACGGTATGTAGTGCTAGCTAACTCCACAACAAAATAGACATATACTGTACTTTATAACCCTCTATTGCAGCCTAGATTCAAAGTGCATCAGTATTGTTATGACGCCCTCTACTGTACCAACCATTGCGACTTTAACTATACAAAGCATGCAATCATTTTATCTATGTGTTTCAATACGTAAGTCATGCATAACAGTACCGTGCATGTTAGTTGGTGCCCTTATATTTTATTTAGTTAAAAGTTCACTGCTCTTCAGTTTACGCCCTAAAGAGGAAACGTGTGTTACCAGCTGCCACGATCCGATACAGGGAAAATGCAACTTCTTCGTTACCTGTGGCGCTTCGCCCCCGATGATCAGTTAAATAGAGTTTTAAAAAGGAGAAATGTATATCTGTTGCTACCCCGCTGCATATTGCCTAAAAAGATAGACAGCTATCCGTAAGAACAGTGTAGTACATTTTTGATTTTTTCTACTCGCAGATCTACTTCAATCTTAGGAATTTTTTGCTTATTCAGTAGAAGCTTTCTATCTATTTTACATGATTTCAGCAGTTACAGCTTCCGCAAATCACTACATTTCTAGATACTGATATGTTGAGGTAATACACTAATGTATCCTAGCGCCACAGTGCAGCGTAGTTCTATTTCACGTCAGTTGGCAACCAGTTTGTCTAATATATTTCAAGTGGTATTACACGTGATTATTGCGAAACAGTGGTAGAACACATTGCTTTAAGTAAACTGTTGCTATGGAGATATTTACATCTAACCGCCACCAAGGGTGAAGGTCTGGGCCAGCCTCAGTGTACAGAGTCAGCCGTAGTGTACAGAGTCAGCCGTACTGTAAGGAGGCAGCCGTACTGTAAGGAGGCAGCCGTACTGTAAGGAGGCAGCCGTACTGTAAGGAGGCAGCCGTACTGTAAGGAGGAAGCCGTACAGTGCAGTCAGCCGTACTGTGCAGAGTCAGTCGTACTGTGCAGAGTCAGTCGTACTGTGCAGAGTCAGTCGTACTGTACAGAGTCAGCCGTACAGTGCAGTCAGCCGTACGGCTAACTGCACTGGAAAGATGGCACTCGTCAACTTCCTTCGACTGCATTGCTACTACAAAATATCTTTTAATAAAACGAATTCTTTCAGGAGAAAAAAAAAACTCAGTGTTAGGCAGAGTGTTTTCCTACGACCTTGAAACGTTAGATAAGCAAGGGCAGGATCAATTAAATAGCCCCTTCTTTATTAGCAGCTTTCAATAAATATGTCAATATCTGCAAAAAAGGCTTGTGCGGGTTTAGATGGTAAAATTCGTGTTAAGCGGATAAGCATCTACCTGAATAGGAAAATACATAATTTTCAAAAGTAGAATTGCGTAATAGTAACAAATTACCAAATTTATGATTAATATTTCAGAATATCTTTAATTCCTTTACAAACTACATTCACTCTTCCATCTGCTTGTACGGATATTTTTTAGCGGCCTCCAAGGATGAAATCTGTTGATCAAAATGCATAAACAAATTTTACTTTTGCTGCGTAAGGCCCCCAGGCCGGATGCCATGCTCACTGCCCAGTTACCCACACGTCAACCACACCCGCTTTACAACTGTTGCGTACTGGCAGTTGATCAGGGGCGTGTCGCAATCAGCATTTCTTGGTTACCGGTGCTACACCGGTAACCCAGCCAGTCGCAACTCGTGTCGCAATCATAGCTCAAATGACGACTGCGACGCGGGTTACAAAGATACAGGTCACCGAGCACAAACGTCTACTTTCAATAAATGTAGCACTAAATTCATTCAAATACGCAACAAATAAACTCCTTACACCAGAATGAGTAAATCACGTCGCTTAATTAAAACGGAATTTTAATACCAAGCTTACTCCGCTCGTCGCCAGATGGCGCTCTCACAACCGCTTTTATGGTTACGGTAACTTTTTTCAGGGCGCGGTAGACCGGTTTTGACGTGATTGCCACACACACAAGCGTTCCCCCTAACCTGGGTTCCGTACAGCTGCTATTTAAAGGGCTTACCTTAAACAAGCAACTATCAAAATCGCTCTTCACTGACATGACAACCTAATGTTTATGGAACTTCCAATAAGAATCCGTGTAACTGGCAACACTCGTAATGCACACTCTTGCATTTCCAACTTTGCAAGTTCCAAAACGATTTTCTGGTACTAGAAAGAATCACATTCATTTCCCTTTCTGTATGATTAAGATCCCACATCATTCTTTATTACAACAATGATGCACGCTTTTAGATTTCCATTAATGAACATTCAAAAACGTAGCAAGTCAGTCAGTTGCGATGCACCGTTAAAAGTAGTAAAACCTTCCCTTTCAACTAGCAAAATTGTCTCTCGTTTATTTCTAATTTAGCAAATTCTAATAGTAAGTCTATTGTGCCTATCACAGTGCAAACGTACATTTCTGCACGTTAACATTACATATGTATAACTTGCTCATACAAATATGATGTGCTATGTGTTTCCACATGTAAATATAATACTGCACATAGACAACCTACGATTCATGCAATTGGATCCCTAGGCGCATGTCCTTTAACACAAACATCGGCTGGGTTCGGCCATGACTATGAAGCATACATCAAGCGGCAAACGAAAAGCCAAAAATGAGCATTTCTTACTACATTGCAATAGAGACAGTGCTATAATACAAGCATTCGTTGGTAACTATAATATATATACCGTACTATACATGCATAGACCTGTCCTCTGATATAGTCACAGTCAAAGATAGTTAACGCGTCTTTTTGTGACCACCTTGCGGATGATTCTGTTTCAATCCGCATGATCCGTGCGTGCTTGTGGCCACTTTTTGACGCAATTCTGATAGCAACCAACCGTGATCAGTGGTGAAGATTGATTACACCGTGATATCCCTAGCGGGCTGATCATGCATGATCAATGAGTGATTCTAGCCGTTAGACAAACAAAAATTAAAAATCTGAAATGCAAGTTGGTGATAGTTTCTTATATAAGGATTATTTGAATATCGTTATTGTGATTGTTTGTAATATTGACTTCCAGAATTTAGTTTCGTAAGTTTAATGCCTGTGTAGTGTTGAAAATGCGTCAAATACTGTTAGGTGACTTATGAATTGAATTTAAAATAAATAAAATTCCCAAGAAATCCATTCCCTACCATAATCCATGCAAATATGATGAACATATATTTTTGTAGATAAACATGGCGTCTCGGGTTTGACCGTTCTCGTGTTTTTCAGTGATTACGACGATCATGATCACGGTGATTCTGATTTCGAATGTGGCCACAAAAAAAAACGCCTTTACTAGTAAATGATACGCCTGTCCCCGCCGGACCATCTGAAGGCGGGTAATCAAAGCGACGCATTTGATGGCCACTGCATAACCAACAGAGGCCTGTTGCAATCAGGTCTTCGGTGTCACCCTTGTTACCCCGGCCAGCCTCCAAGGCGACAAAGATTGGGTAACACCGAGTGACACCGACGACAAACTCAAAAACTGAAGAGTTATGAGTTGGACAACAGTGCCTTTGTTTACATTGGCTTTGATACTCAAAAATTAGTTGTATTGCATGACTGCCAAATATGGCTTGAATTTCTAGCAGTAAAAGAACTTTTGCACATATTGCACAATTTATTACCCTAAAATACTGCAAAATATTGTCCCGCCAGATATTGTGGAATCTGTGATTTCCGCATATTCCATAACACATTTTGGTGGGCGCAAGTCACAATCACAGCTTGACGGTGTGACATTGTGTAACACTGTGAGGGTAACACCGGAGTCTGATTGCAACACGCTCCAGTACTGCGTTGTACGCCACTGTTTCCCACACTTCCTTCACCAATTTTCCCAAAGTTCCGACTCACTGACCTGGGAAAATCTAAAAGTCAAAGTAAAAACTTAACACCTTGGGAATACTCCCAAGAAGTGGCAGCATTTGGTCACTCCTGTTGCGAGCTATGAAGCGGCGGCGTTTAGCACATAACAGAAGAAAATCTAGATAGGTCATATTTATGAATCAAATGGCTTAATAAACTCCATGCAGCGGAATTAATTACTGAATTCAAATGAAGTACTACAAGCAAAATTTAGTTTTCATCCTGAGCTAGTCAAGTGCAGAGGTGTGGCACTAAAGAGAGGGAAAGGAAACCCATCTACGGGGCCAAGAAACAGGGGAACTCATGCTCGGACGAACTCTGCGCACGGGAACAGTAAGGCAAGCAAAACAGCACGCCAGAATGAAGAAGGATGGTGGAAATAGGGCTTAGAAAACCCCATAAATTATACTTATAGCCAACATGAATGATAACTCACTATATTTTAAGCTAATCAATTACTCTACTGCTTTATTCGCAGCCGCAAACGCTACGTCCATGTCACTACGGAAGCCAATGTCCCATACAAGTATCATACAAGTTAAAAACTCTTATAAAGCTGTAATAGAGTGAATCAAAGCCAATAATGAATCTCAACTGAAAAACATATCAGTAAGATCTCTACTCCAGGGAATACAAAGTCTATGCTATTTGTAAAGCTACATAGGAGTACAATATTATCCTTCACTTACTTTAAAACCTAATGTCAGAAATACCGCTGTTAATTGGTCAACTGCTTATCTAATTGGTCAACATAAGACGTTTTTCTCCTTATCATAATTAATAACAAAGGAAAGTTCAGCGAGTTGCTGTCTAAACTAGGATTCAACATATCATCCAGTAAAATATATCTCAGTTTATATCTCATGGGTAAGCTATGCAGCAAACGTGTGCAGAATTAGGCCATCGTCTCACCAGTGCTACAAGTGACGTACGCTGCAAAAAGTTGTTGCATAAAAAACCGGTTACAGCAATCTACTGTCCCCACCGACGCAACCCAGATCGCACGACACACCGTACATGCCGGTCGGTCATAGGCAACAGGTCTCCCGCAAAAATTGCATCGCACTGCTAGTTGCGCTAGTGTAGTCCTGGCCTTAACGTACTGAAGGATATCATTCAACCTTTTAATGGGAGTGTATCGTGATTCTTTAAACTTTTTTTAGAAATATAAGTTACTAATGTACGAGAGTTGTCTTATAATCGATTTTTTAAATTGAAAAAGTTGCAATAAAAATAGCTAAATAAGCCTAAATATACGGTAGTTTTCAAACGCATGACACGCGTCTCATGTTAGATCAACCGGCAGTTCTGTCTCTACCAACGGCCAAAGTATTTCAACAAAAAACATTACACTATTAACTTTTTCTGACTGATGCTATCTTATATTATAATTGCAATACATTTGTCAAGACTGAAGCTTGTTTGATTACTACCAATATAAAACAGTCTTGCCAAAGAACAATTTTGTCGGCTGCTGAGGCAATATGAAGTAAGACTGACTTAACAGACTTTGAAACATCAATAGCACATATTACGAAACAAAAACGAATAAATGCAGTAATAACTAGAGCACTCTGAGAGCGCATACATCCGCCAAGTGAGCCAATGGTAGCAAAAATTCAAATTGGCTCTGAAACCATAATTTTCTTTGCATAAACTCCAAAATCCGATCATTTGCGCCTTTTTATATTAATAACAGCTTGTTCAATTTTTTTGAAGATCCGTTCATAACTTTTTGAGTTATACTGTTAACAAACGTTATGACAAATATGAGTCAAACATACAAACGAACCAACC
>LQNS02278091.1:43654447-43681905 GCA_001587735.2 Parhyale hawaiensis | reverse complement strand
TTTGAGTTATGGCATCGAGAAAAATAATTCAGACAAACAAACAAAGAAACGGATGGACATATCTTCACCAAAAGTTAATCATCTGTTCCTCCCAATATACCTAACAATCCCTGTAAATTTCATCCAAATCGGTTCATAACTTTTTGAGTTATCCATGTGACAGACAAAGAGACAGACAGACAAACAAGACGAACACATAACCTCCTTGGCGGAGGTAATAATGCACGTTCTAAATATATACTGCTTCCAAAGAGCAATGACAGTAATAGTTTACCATCATAGCATCCCTTTTCATACTCAAATCGAAAAAAAAGTTTCAGAGCAATTACCCTATCCGTAGCTTAACGAAATGATCTCGTGATCAATAAAAGGTAAAGAAGGTGCCAAGTATTCAATATATTAAATACTGTGTTCTTTCTCCTAAATCTATTTAATAAACCGTGATATATGGAGCCGATATGCATGTTTCCAAAGGTATTTTTGACATGTGGTATGTTTCACTTCTCTGCTAAGAAGGTATATTTCGGGATCCGGTGTTCAATATTGTCGATCATTAGTAGAAGAGGTAGAACAGGATATAAAACTCCCATTTCACTTAAACTACAGCGAAGTTCATGATTCTAAACAAGATATACCGTAGTCCTGCACAATTTCTAAAGCTAGTTAGATATACAATATTAACAATGTTTTACTCAACAACCTATCCAAACAATGTAACAACCTATTCACGTTCTCCATAATTCAAGTCCAACACTTTTCAATTTCTAATTGACCACAAAGTTACAAACTGTAGTCGCTCAACAAATTGTTTAATGAATGCAACCATCACAAACATTGCACCTGAGCAAATGACTTCTTCAACTGATGTATATGATGCTAAATCTAAGTAGCAATATCATGAAGTTATGAACTGCTGTAAGTTCTTTACTCTAATTCTAAACTAAAACAATGATAATGCAATGACCGGCTCTGTCTCATCAACATCCAAATTAAACTTTCATTTTCCATAAAAAATATTGCCACAACTGTTCCTATACAGACAGAAGCATTCATTATTTTTATTATTATTATTCGTTATTGAGTAGACAGCTACTTTGAGCGACAGCACCTCAATGATAACACCCTGCCACGCAGCGTCCCTCGCAGAAGATATTTCAAACAATCTTGTTTCTACGATAAACTGAACTTTCATTTAGATGTAGAAGGTTAGCCACAGAAACCACATCAGCGCCCCTGAAAACTGTAGTCCGAGAGCCTGTATTTCTGTTTCTGAGGTTCACCAACACCGATCGTATAGAAGCTGTCAGCACATCAACAATATTTCCGAAAAAACTCTTGGCTGAAAATGCAGCATTTGTAAAAATTCACTTAATAGCATTCGTTGGCCTCCATTTAAACTGGAAACAGTTTTTGTGAATGATTTAGGAGTCGTTTGCTCCACGAACATCGTTGTAGCAATCCTCAGTCTTAACTCTAACATTGATTCTAGAAAAGCATCAGAATTATTTTCTATGCTATACTTTTACCACAATTTTTTGTTCCGTTATTTTTCCAGGGAAAACTGATGAATGACTCATTTACATCAAAACTGCCAAAAATAAATGTATTTAGTGAAGTAGTCAAGCTCTTTCTACGTGCAGCACACTGAGTTATGTCCTCACCTTGAATACTGCTAATTAGTCTGGTGTTCTACTGTCGATTGTCATCTGAGTTTGCCTGACAAATTTAAGTGGTACGTCGATTTGCGTTCATGCTGGATGGTGTTGTGCCTTGTGATCTGGCGCATCGTCGCAGAATTGTTGGGGTCTATTTCTCTATGAAATATTTAATTGCCCTTATCAGCCACTGCCTATTTTTCTTTCGGAGCCATTGGCTTGAGTGAGGTATGCTCGGGTACGGCCGGGTGCTGTTCATGCGTTTATCCTGGCACCTGTGCGATGTTGTAAAAGCCAGTATTCTCGTTTGTTTTTTCCATCATATGTAGATACTTGGAATGGTCTTGATGGCTCTGCCTTTGTGGGCGCGGGTATTGGCAGCTTTAAGCAATCTGTTAGCAGAATTATTCTGTGATCTCTGATCTTATCTTTCTTTTCCGCTTGTTGGGCTACTTGCGTGGGGGTTTGAAAACCTCATGGAGTTTCCTCCTTTCTCCCGTCACCATTCGAGTGTATCTTAATAATAATATAATAACAAATTTCTTAGACCTTGCACTACCGGTCAGAAACACTCTATTAGTGCTACAATTTCTTCTTTGATACAATAAATTCGAAGAAGCTACTATTGTAAAAAATATCATATTTTTCAAGCGCTGAAAGTTCCTGGTAGATCATGTATAAGACAAATGGCATGCACTCACAAACCACAAGGTTTGTTTGGTTACGAACAAGATGCTGACGCGGTGCGATTTACTGTACAGTAAACTGAGACGGTGAGACTTGGCTCTGTGAAAAACAATAGTCAAAACGAACAGATCTAGCAAAAATAAAAATGGTGAAGTATCATGTAGTCGAAATGTACAACAATGCGCAGCTAACTTTAAATAATATGTCGCCACCATAAGACCTCAGTAGACAGCCATTTAAAAAGGTTAAACTAGACGAACTTGCCATGAGACAAGACCAACTAGTAAACTCCAGAACAGACACAGTAAAAAAAAAACCTTGTATAACCGACAATCGTGTAGTCTTGTACGAGGGTTGTTTTTAATGCGAGTATAGTTTTACAATTCCGGCGAGCCGGCGCTGCTGTCTGTATTCCGTGCGGGCTGCTACATCTGTTGACAAGCTACAGTCACAGTGAAGCCCCGTCCACACTACCGCTCATATGTACGAAAAAAGCTTCAGCAATTTCGCAGAACGCAGCGAAAATTTCGTCGCAGGGTCCACACTGTCGCACGGTCAACTGTAGCGACGTTTGACTATTAAGCGCAGATGTTCAGCGAAACTTTGCTACTCACGCTCTTTGGTCCAAAGTCGATGCAGTTTTTGCCATTATTAATAAGTTAATTGACTTGTAGTATCCACAAAACACTGGATAAGCAATGATTTTAAATGCAGATACTACTTCCATGCGCTCTTCAGTAAAACGCATACTGCCAACTGAGCTTGGATTGATACTTTCTCATTTTTCGTTACTATTCGGTATTGTTTTCGAGGTTGTCAAGTAAATAATTTTTTTAACTGGAGTTCCTCGACAATTTATATTCCCCATGCGTAGTGCAAAATGTTCCGACATATTATTTTATCTTTAAACACAACTGTGTAACCACAAAACGACGATAAAATGTTTACCGTCAACTCAGTTTGCGTCACAAGTGTCACTTCTGCAGTGAAGTTTCATATTTCTCGTCAAATTTGCAGTGAATTAGAACTCAGAGAAGCTTTGAGCTAGTAAATGTCCATAAAAAGCAAAATAATCTCATGCAACGCCTAATTTATCCGTTTTGCTTGAGGGAAACAAAATATTGCAAGGTGAAGCTGTTTTGGCCGCAGCCTAAATCGTGCAAAAATATCCAGCAAGTTGGACGCTCGCGAAAACGCTCAGAGCTGCGATTTGAGGATGAAAATCCGCAGCGATCGGCGAAATCGCCATATGTATAAAGTGTGGACAGATTTTGGCGGTAGTCTGGACGGGGCCTTACGGAAACAGTTGACAGCGTTAACGCCAGTTTTTGGTTATTAATAAATGGATCCGCCTATTGAGAACCTCACCATCGGTTAAATACGATGAATGATTCGTTTTCTTAGGTATAGAGCCGAAGATGCGGAAAGCGACTGAAGATCATAGATTAGTGAAGCTTATGACCGGTGGAATAGTACGGACATGGGCTAGAGCTTTTAAATATGGCCACGCGAATGTTCATGTTGAAGAACATCCTGCAGCAGACTTCCATGAAGAGAGGATTGAAAATATGATTGCACGATACGAGAAGGGCTATAATAAAGTTGGGGAAATTGCGTAGCAACATAGATTAAGGTGCAGACTTTCATACAAGAGAAAATTGGTCAGAAAATTATATTAAGTTCTTTTTATTGTAAAACTGTACTTACCGTAAAATAATCCTCGTATAATTAATGGTTCATAACACAACTTAACAAACCTTACGATAAAGATAGTGAGATATCGTGGTCAGCATAGTCATGAGCAGGTAATCCTCATATACGAGAGTAGAAGCTGGCTTTAGCAGTTCTTTTTTTATTTAGGTGAAAATTTTGAGTTCCAGTCCTTCAAGCCTTGTTCATGTGACTCACTAGTACAATCGTACCTAAAACTGAAAAATTTGAATCTAATACAAAAATTTAGATAATTGGGATGACCTATGACTATAACTCCCTGCAGTTGCACGGCATAATGTAGGACCATTACCTAAGTAAGTTGACTATTCACTGATACAGGAATAGCTGACGAATAATCTCAGCAAGGCAGGAAAAATTGGCGTACAATACACTGCTGCAGTAACAACTAGAGCACTCTGAGAGCGCATGCCTCCGCCAAGTGAGGCAACGGTAGGAAAAAATTCAAGTTAACTCTGAAACCATAATTTTTTTTGTATAAACTCCAAAATCTAATCATTTGTGCCTTTTGATAGTAATAATAGCTTGTGCCATTTTCTTGAAGATCCGTTCATAACCTTTTGAGTTATACTGTTAACAAACGTCTTGACAAACATGAGTCAAACATACAAAGAAACAAACAAACCGATCTGCACCAAAATTTAATCATTTATGTCTTTCAACGTTACTGACAACTCCTATAAATTTCACAAAGTTATTGTGCTAACAAGCATAAAATTATAAACACTGACAAACGAACAAACGAACTAACGGATCATTACCAAAATTTATTCATTCAATCTTTGTTATATATCTAACAACTCATGTTAATTTCATAAAAATCCATTCATAACTTTTTGAGTTATGGCATTGAGAAAAATGAGGTAGACAAACAAATGGATGGGCATATCTTCACCAAAAGTTAATCATCTGTTCCTCCTAACATACCTAACAATTTCTGTAAATTTTATCCAAATCGGTTCACAATTTTTTGAGTTATCTTGGTGACAGACAGACAAACACACAGACAAACACGACGAAAACATTACCTTCTTGGCGGAGGTAATTAACGAGGCCAGCCGAACCAACCATCTGGTCGCTGGTGGGGAAAAGCTAGCAAATAATCACACTAACTTAGCAAAACTGGAGAACATTATGGCATAGCAGCAGGATTGTATGCACTATGTGCTGACGAACTGGACTTAAGCTAACGAACATTACAGACAAGTTTACTACAGATACGTAATAATAAATTTTAAATGTACAAGCAGAATCTGTACATACTGTAGATTACGAAATACCTATTCAGTTCACAGCACCCGGTATCGCGCTTGGATCCCTTTCAAAAGCAAATCTACAGCTTTCTACTGAATTGCTTCAGCAGCCGGTCGCATAAGTTAGCTTGAATACTGAATTGTTTCAGCAGCCGGTCGCACAGGTTAGCTTGAATACCCACTGTGCGCTTTTCTAATTATGTTTTCCATATTATACACCGCTATCCCAATAGGGTGCTGATAGAGTAGGATGTGTGTAGCTCATCGAACACGTACGCATTCCGAGCAGGTTGAAGAGACATGGATATGCTGTGACGGGAAGCTTGTAAAATACAAAAAGTACCTGTAAATAAATAAATGCGCTCACTGCCCCCGAGTGCTCGCAAAATTATGGGAAAAAGCACTGTGTGTTTGGAGTCAACCATGTTTCGCCAGATTCCAACAACCACATACAGCCATTAAGGGTACAACTCCCAATAAAGGACGATGGACAAAACTTTTCGCTTCCAGCAGCTTAGAAAGTTACTGATATTGTCGCCAACATGGCGCCTAATGCTCGCACTCTCTAAAATTGCAAAGGTAAAGCGACCATACGGTAGTCGAAGACTTTGCCAAGTGTTTTGACTACCAAGCGCCACAATATCGGTGGAAGATGGGCGCGAATCGCCATGCTGTTGGATTATGTACATTCGATGCAATGAGGGTAACTTGAAAAGCAAGTGAACTTTCCATTTCAAGTTCGCGATAAGTTCTGAGATCAATAATGCTTCCGTAGTAAGGTACTCGCTAACCCCCCTTCCCCTCCAAAAAAATTGTAGGAGAGTCACCGAGACATAATACAGTTTCCGCAAACGTGCCGTAAGGGTATATTATCTGTCTTAGTAACTACTACAAATTGTGTAGGTAAGTATTTCTTAGTTTATAGAATTACATGATTTACACAATCACTATTTTTCCACTGCTTACAATTTTATACCTATTATTCAACAACCTCTTATTTCAACGAGTTATTGTGCATGTTGTAATAACTTATTTCAGAATAGAGAGAAGCTCAATCACAACGTCGCTTCCATGGCACAGTGGCAAGATCTTCTCGGGAATAGCCAACGAGAAGCGCTGCGTACGAAGTTCCTCTCTGAAATACTGCGCCTGAGCGGCACATTGCGTCCTTCTTCTTGGACGACATCCGTCTGCTGTGGCTGCTCCGACTGCTCAGCCTGCTCCTCAGACTCTTCAAGGGCTTGATTCAGAGGCTGGCCGAGTGCCTGGAAAGAAGCTTGGCCAAGAGCGAGAGTGCCGTACTGGGCTTGGCTCTGATCGACAGCAGACACAGATGGCTGACCAAGAGGTCGGCAGGCTTCTAAGGCCTCTTCGTAGCAGGGCGGCGGAGCAGACACGCTTACCATGCTGGCAATGACCCCAGTCTCCCCCGGCCAGCAACACCAGCGGCCCTCGAAAGGATCCTCGGGTCTGCGGGGAGGCAGCGGGGCAGGTCTATAGACCACAAGCGGTGTTGGGGAGGAAGAGTGGGGTCGTGGATGAGGAGCTGATGGACTCCTGGGTAGTGATGGACGCCCTTGGTGAGATGAGACGTTGCCATTGGCATCTCTAGACGCTGGGGCAGGCGGTGCGACCATCAGCAGAGCCTCGCTGTAGGATGGAGCCATGGAACAGTTGCCGGCGATGCTGAGTTCGATGTCGTTACTGTCTGCGCTGGCGGAACTTCTTGACACTCGCCTATCTTCTTCGTCATCCGAATAGTTGACACCAAAGAGTTTGGTCACCTGCGAACAAGGATTGTTTGAGGCAACAGGAATCTTCTCCGAACATGCGTTGACGATGTTTTGGGTATCAGCTTCCACTACAACTACATCAACGCACAAGTTGTAATGTATGACATAAATGCAATGATCCAGTATGATACAGGAAACTGTCACCCTAATTAGTAAATCAAATTTGTTCAACGCAGATTGACTGATGAAGGCTAGGCCCTGTCTTGGTGTTAATATTGTTAATATTAGTGAGTTACCATGATTGCAGGTTCATAAGTTTAAAGCTGTAATGGATTGACCTCACAACAGTATAGGAAAGATTTTTTATTGGTAAACATGATACTCAAGACTCAAAAGTCACTAATATATAAAACTAGTTGAAGATGAGCAGCATACCCGCAAATTTTAAGGATAAAATTTAAGTCATCCTGATAAAAGTTACTGTATTTGTCGAATTGCAGTAGTTCTCCCAATGATAACGAATAAAGGGAAGGGGTTACGTTAATTTATGTTGTGCCCAAATCATGATCGCTGCATGGTAACAGGTCGAATATGACATGGCACATCGTACTATAAGGGTCAGTTATGCCACTCAGCCATTGCAACCAAGTTGTTACTTATTACCTCCACCGAAGAGGTAATTGTTTTGTCGTGTCTGTCTCTTTAGTTATTCAAAAAGTTATGATCGGATCTTTACGAAATTTACAGGCTTGTTAGGCATGCTAACAGTAACACATGATTACCTTTTGGTGAAAATCCGTTCATCTGGTTGTCTGTTCGTTCGTGTTTTTGTCGCTGTGTTTGATTTTATGCTTGTTAACTCAATAACTCTAAAAGTTATGGATGGATCTTTATGAAATTTACAGGATTAGTTAGTAATGTTAAAAGACGTAAATGATTAAATTTTGGCTGTGATCGGTAGGTCAGTTTGTGTGTTTGAGCTACAGTATGTTTATCCTAATGTTTGTTAGAAGCATAACTCAAAAAGTTATGAACGGATCTTCATGAAAATTACAGGCTCTGTTAATACTATCAAATGGCACAAATGATTAAATTTTGGTGTTGCTACGAAAATATCATGATTTCAGAACGAATTTGAATTTTCGTTACCGTTGCCCTGCTTGGCGGAGATAAGCGATCTTAGAGTGCTCTCTAGTTATTATTAAAACATGACGCTCGGGCCATTACGGACAGGTAGAGCAACCTAAATGAAGCATAATGCAATGCCGGGAAACCTGAACTGCTGCTAAGGGAAACCAACGAAAGCCGTAAACAGCTGACTTGAACGCCTGCAGACCTACATGATTGAAAGCAGATGCCGGCAACGAAGTCTGAAATGGAACGGACCAGGACAGGAAACACCGACTGAATTGACGAGTTCTGTACCTAACGGTCTCCAAAGGAGCAAGTGCGCATCTATCGTAGCGCGTGTTGCCACATTTCTAGCATCACCTGTGCTACATCGGCCGCTCAAAACTTGCGTCGCAATCACAACCAGAGGAGCGGTAGCACTGATAGCGATATTGGTTACGGTGACGCAGCTAGCGCTCAGACGCACCCAATTTGTAAAAAGGGACCAAACCATTATGCAAATGACCAACCAGTATAATCCGCATCTCCGAGCCAGTAAAGGTGCACTTCACAGACCTCCGTAGGCGAAGTTACGAGCAAAAAAGAATTTCGGTGCTGTTGTGGCCATATTTCTGGTAATGGTTGCCATTGTTCAGGCTACGGCGGCCCAGCTGTGCTGTGATCACAACTCGTCTCAGGAAGCAAAAAGCAAGGGTTAGACTCGCCTGGACTAAATTGCAGTTTAGCCGTGACCGCGATGCCCCGTCGATAATTCAAAATCCAAGCGTGAGGAGAATAAAACCATTAACTGCAGTTATTTCTTCCAACTCTCGTTATTAATCACAACCATGGTGCAATGGTATTTTTTTGCATGGGGCATTGCAAATGGCTGTAATAAAGCAAATAAAAGTAAATAACGCGTTGTTGATCATTCTTTTCTTAAGCAAACGCTCTGAAATGTTGAGGTTGCGTCATCACGGTCACCGCTCCGGTCTGGCAAGACCTCCCTTTACGCTTTGCTCGCTGGTCAACAACATGAAGTTAAACTTAGATCGTCCTCAGCTTTTTTCAAACTTAACTTGACAGAGTGGACTTTAGTAGAGACTAGAATACCAGCACTGTCAAAAATGACAGCAAGGAATTTGAGATCACCTTTTCATTGGTCATGCTGTCGCTACTATTATGCTTCTGAAGGATAAGCTGTAACAGCCAAAAATGAGTGCTCTCCATATCTATTCATCTAAGGAGCACACTCCTTTCTTTCTTTAGTGGACATTCAACAATTTTTTTTCTTATTTTTGTTAGCAGGAAGTGAAGCACCACTAAGCTTAATTCAATTCCTCGCCACGTATCCCGTATATGCCTCTACAAAAGTTCAGTACATTGAAATTCTTGAGCTCGAGCAATAACTGATTTGTCAAATTGAGAAAGCAAGCTGGAGCAATTAATTACTGCGTTACAACACCGCGAAAAATACTTCACCTGCGCTTCGTTGATCACCTACTCAATTTGTATGCTGTGAACTGGGAGCAAATATAGTATCAATGTATGGAGAAAGCAACAAAAGTGAAAGTCTACTGCAGCGCTAGGAGAATCTATAAATACAAATTATTCATTGTTGCGATTTCACCGTTGGCTGAGCAAGAAATGCATTCAATGAAGATAACTATTCCAACTGTAGTCATCTTCTACAACTCGATCTCTATCAATCTATCTAAACAAGGATTCCCGACTAGGGGTGGTCCCACCCTCTAGGGGTACGAAATGCTTCTTCTGGTAGAGCGAAATCTTGTTTTATTTCATGTCATTCAAAAATTGACTCAAGTTCGTAGCACAAAAAGTATATAATATCATTATCATCATCGTATTGGTTATTAATTTTGCAGGTAGTGCGAATTCATTTCAAATTTTCTCCAGAGGTGCCAGGAAAGAAAAGATAGGGAACCACTGGACTAAACAGAATCATGACCGCAATCATGAACAGTAAAACGTCATCAGGCAAATGTCTGCTGTCATTTTCACACTTTCGACGGCCGGGTACGGTAGAAAATAAACATGTACACAAGATATGTGCACATTAAATAGGGTTTGTTAGCCACAACCTACGAATGTAGTATCAGTTTCGAAGTGGCTTTTCAAAAGGCTGAGACCCGGAAACCTACCTGGAAGTGCACATTTGCTGTATTGAACTCGATCCAGAGCCGCAGCGGCCAGGCCAGAATGAGGGCGGAGACGATGGTGTAGAAGAGCCGCCTGCAGTACCACGGCAGCAGGTCGCCCTGCCGCACCAGCAGGTTCTCTTTGAACGTTACGTCCGTCAGGTCCAGGCCCTCCCTCATCTCCATGTAGGTGTCGCGCCGCTCGTGTTCCTGCGGGAGGTGGATGGACTAAAGGTATCAATGTTATTATAGTCCTAGTTTAGACCACCATACGCACATAATAGTATGGGATCCAAACACTGCAAGTGCGATGGATGTGCGGTACGTCAAAGCAATAGAGAAATTAAACACCGTGGTCCACACCGCATTTGACAGATCGGGTTTCGTTTTTCAGGGGTTTTGGTGCTCAACTCTTCAACAGATTATAATTGCGATGTATTATTAATAGTCAAACTGCATCAAATATTTTGTACAGTTAACTAGCTATGTATCACGTATGTGTGGGAATCAGTGGATTAAAGGACAAGTGGGTTGATATACACTCTATTCTTCCCCGCTATGTCTGCTCAAACGGTTTTCAGCCTTTTTAGAGATTTGAAGCATCAAAATAATTCTTTATACTCTCTTTCACGTCTTAAAGGGTAATAATAACTTATTTAGCGACAAATTAACACTTAATTAATCTTTCACAAGAATATGGTGTAACCCAGAGGGTAATAATAACGGAATGAACAGACAGGCATACGAAAAAAAAAAAAACTATTGGAGTCCGCCTCGTAGCGAACCCACCGTCGGGAAGTCCGCTTGATGTTTACGCTTTTATCATAGATATTACCGTCTATTCTGCTCAACCTAGACGTTCTAGTTAGAGCTCAATATAAGTCTGTATTATAGGTATTGCATTTAGGTCCATCATTAAAAGATATTTTACTTCAAATAATGCAGACAAGCCTATCGTGCTGCTGAAGCAAACTGCTGGCTTAATAACTTGAATGGAAAGAATGGTAGCAAACATATTTTTAAGGCGAGTGCTAACGTCATTCACTCCAACGCATTCGCTCATCTTCTCCTCCGAATGTGTTGCTGTGTCCAAGAAATAGCAGAAAAGTTCACTGTTTTCTAAGCTTTACTTCACAGCAAAGTTGAAAGAGTATCCGTAACTTGCTTAGTGACACTTGCAGAGGAAGCTAATTTGACGGTAAACATTTTAATAACTTTTTGTAGCGTACACGAAGTTGCATTTACAATGATACTACAAAACTTTCGGAAGAGTGGATGATAAGCATATATTATCAGAAATAGGCTATTCCTCTTCAAATTTAGTTTCGTTTACTTTCCTATTTGTATTTTGTTCTTGGAGACTCTGTATTCATGCTATTTCATGAAAATGCCAATAGAAACGTTTAGATAACTGTAATTAATAATTTATGTCCGTACACTGTTACCTACGTAGCATTTTTAACGTTGATATATGGTGACATATTAGCCATGCTGGGTAGAAAGCTCTGCTTCGTCTTCTAACTTCAAGCGCGGTTGGTCCGTAATAACGTCACAGGGTGAAACGCCGCTCAGTCAGTGACGTCACGATTTTTCGATCAGCTGATTTTTGTGCTTCCCCTTATTATTTTATTTCTCCCCGGTGTAACCTATGACTGATAATGTGAATAAGTCTGACCCAAATGTAAGAATGATCTAGATATTGCCATGTCGCATTTGCAACTCCAAATTCCATCCTTTTCTATTTTTGCAGTAAAAGTCCGTCGCAAGCAATATTTCTGCCAGCGTTGTTTCTATTTTTTCTCGTACTGCTGAAATTTAAACTGCTAATCCCTTACCATCTAACATAAGTATCAATTTTCGTCGCAATAAGTCGAATAACAATATATACTTAGAAGTGAATTTCAAGAACTACAAGGTCAGGGGTGAGTTATAATAGCATTTCAAAAATGGTAAGAGAAAAAATGCTTTAAGTTATCCATAATGTACCTGGTACATCTGCGCCTTGAGATATGTCATGAACAACCTGCATTGACACCTTAAAACGGCCGTAAGCAAAAACTGCTATCGGCATTACCTACGACACACATCACCGCAACAATAAAACGCTAATATATATAAAAAAATGGTTCATTTCTGTAAAGAAGCTACGGAATAAAGTAGAGCTTCCTAGGTATTTTCTCATCCAAGACTTTAAATGCAACAAAAAATAACCAACCAAAAAACCAGCGAACGGTGCCTAAAGTAAGTCTTAAATAGTTAATATACTAAACTCGAAAATACCCCCCCCCCCCCAACAAAAAAAGTCCAAAATGAAAGCTAAAACCAATATCTAATACCCAAAACAAACCTGTGGAGTTAAGCCCCGTCCACACTACTGAACGTGTGTGCCAAACATGTATAAGCGATTTCTGAGACACAACGAAACTCTCAAGCCCTCACAGGAGCGTCTACACTTGTACAACACAAGCAACGTTCAATACTGAGAGATATTGTTTCTGGCGCGCCTTTCACCAAAAGAGTTGCTTTATTTGACACTTGACATTTTAGCAATCGGTAGGTAGACACACAGTTGTATCTACACTACAGAATTTAGCAAAAGATTCTGACGATTAGCTAAGAGAAGGCGTTCAGAAGACTGTCGGTGAACCCGGCTATCTATGTAGTACGTGCATTTAACAATGTTTTGTTCGGGCAAACCATTGGTACGTTTTTGTTTCGTCCTCGCAATCACAACTGTATCCATCGAAAAAGTGGACCTAATGTTAGCCGCCCAGCCAATTTCTGCACAAGTATGACCAGTAAATTTCGGATACCTCTCCTAATGTGCAGTGAATTAGAACTTAGAAAGCTGTTAATGTTCCTAACATATACAGTATAAGGAAACAGTAAAACATTAGAACGTTCAATGTATGTGTACTGCGTACGTAGAACAAAATATAGGTTAAACCTGGCTGTACTCACAGTCTGCATGGTATGAAAATACCTTGCAAGTTGGAAATATGCGTAAACTCACAAAGTTGCGATGTCACAAGGAAAATAAGCCACGATATGCCAATACGTAAAAATAGGCAGTGTTTTGCGGCAGTGCGCACGGGAAGGGGGATTATTGCAATGCATCTTCGTTATTACCCAGTCCTTTATGGCGATTATTCACCGTTGCGACCTTATTTTTGCATGAGACCGCTTTGGCCATTGGATGCGTATCGCATGTCTAGGGGTCACTAGCGTTGCTAGATATCGCCTTATTAGTTAACTGCAAAGGCTCTGCATCCGAAGGGTTGATACCTAAACTTTTCTTTGAGTTTAACCATGGACCGCAACAGTACTTGACTCTTAGGTCTGACGCTGGCGGCCAAATGTTGGCAACGAAAAATGGGATTTTCTCAAGAGCTGTTCTTTTCCCCTATCTAATAAGGAAGAAAAAAATTCCAAGGTACTCGACATTTTTCTTGTGGAGAAGGTATCTTGGATACGGCGGGGACGCACTTGGGCGCTTGTCTGCATGACCGTGTCTGGACATGTTCATAATAGCTCTTGAGAAAATCCCATTTTTCCCATTTTGGCCGCCAGCGTCAGAGGCCACTTGGACCTATAAGAGTCAAGTACTGTTGCGGTCTATGGCTTAACATAAGAGAAACAATTTTAGTGCTTTTTGATGGTCATCTGTTCCCCTTAGTGAGAGGATGGCATTGTTATCAATACTAGAGGGATCGCGCTGTCATAAAATGGTGACGAAGAATTTGTGATGATTTTCTTCATTGATCATACATTCGTTATTACAACTGCTAACCTAAGCACATGAGAAAAACGCTTACGGCTTCACAGCCGCCCAGTAACGAAACTTTTTTTTCTCTCTGAAATGGAGAAAATACAGTGCTTATTAAGTTATTGCAGCCCATCAGCCACGCTCAAAGTAATAGCTCAGATTCGGTATTGTGGATACGGTAGGCTAGCCTACACAGGTCCACTGGTTTTTGTTTAGCGAAAGGTGTTTCATCGACCCTTGGATTAAATTTTGGAGAATAGCTGAAGCAACGAAATCATCTGTGGGAAGAAACTAGGGATCAAGATGCATGAGAGGGCCAATGGAAGCTTCAGATATCTTCAGCGCAGGATTTCAACTTCGGCAATGCAATAAGTGCATTCAGACATAAGGTCGCCCGATGCTTTGCCATAGATTCGATGTATGGAGAAGCTAATACTCGTATAAATCAGACTAAGCCTGCGATGTCTTCATTGTTCGAATTTCAACTGTCACTAATTATGATACGTCTGCCATCTCTGCAACCTGGCCTATTTTCTGCCTAAGAGTTTTCAATGAAACTTGAGAGGACGACCAGAGCCTCCAACCTGGGCTAATTTTCGCCTATCTGTTTTGTTAACGCGTGGCAGAAAATGGATAAACCGAGTAATAAACAAACAGATAAATACACATCGGTCTTTATTATATTGTAGATTACTTCGGGATGTAGAATACATAGCATTCGTTCCTCTTAGCTAGCGACAATTGGAAAATGGGTCAACAAGACAACTTTATATGCCATAAACTACGTTGTTATGAGTTCCATATCGAATTCATCTTCGAAATAAAGTGTCTTAATTCGCTTCATTGTTGATGAACATATTAAGGGTGCAGCACCCTGAGATATTCATTCCAACTGCTAACATAAGAAGATTCATAGTAAGCCTGCAAATTTGCACTAGTGGAAAGTCGGTGTGCACCCGTTTTTTAAGACATGATGCAATTAACGTAATTTTGCTGAGACATGTTGATTCGATATTTTTATTCCTGATGCGTGTTTTCAATGAAGATATTTAGAATTAGAAAAGACGTATTACATTCAGAAATGTGGATCACATTACTAACTAGAGAACTCTGAGAGCGCATACCCCCGCCAAGCAAGACAAAGGTAACAAAAAATTCAAATTGGTTCTAAAACTGTGATTTTCTGTGTATCAACATGAAAATTTAATCATTGTGCCTTTTAACAGTAGTAACTGTTTCTATCATTTTATTGAAGATCCGTTCCTAACTTTTTTAATTATGCTGCTAACAAACATTCTGACAAACATTAGTCAAACTCACTAACAGACCAACCGATCATCATCACCAAAATATAGCCATTTATGTCATGAAACACTAACAACTCCTGTAAATTTCATAAACATACATTCCTAACTTTTTGAGTTATTGTTCTAACAAGTATAAAAAATGGAAGACAGTGACAAACGAAGGAACAAACAGATCATCACCAAAATTTAGTTATTTACTATTCGTTATATACCTAAACACTCATGTAAATTTCATAGGACTCCGTCCATAACTTTTTAAGTTATAGCATTATGAAAAATGAGGCAAAGAAAAAACAAGCGGGTGTACGGATCTTCATTAAAAGATAATCAATCTGTTCCTCCTAATACATTTAAAGCCCGCTGCAGACGAGAGTCGAAACACGGGAACATTTCTCCTTACGCCTCCGATTTTGTTGCTACGGAGCACAACTTCGGCTTGGCCAGATTTCAATGGTCCAAAGTGGTCTAAAATCTAAACTGCCATTGCAAAAATTCCTCTACGGCAAATTCCAGGTGCACAGCTTGGCATATCTGCCTTAATTTCGAGTGAATTTTAGCTCGCATTAACGTACATTTTGTTGCGATGTTTTAACACATTAGGATGTAGTAACAGTCACAGAAACCTTTTTTCAAGGAAAGTGAAACGTTCTTGTTTTGCGACTCTCGTCAGCACCGGGTCTTACAATCCCTGTATATTTCATCGAAATCCGTACTAAAATTTTGAGTTATCTTGGTGACAGACAGATAAAGAGGCAGCAAACCCGATGAAAACATAACCCCCTAGTCGGAAGGGAACTAAATGCATATAATTGGAAAGCCAACACTTGATGTACCGTTACGCTTTAATTATACCTACGGGCGTTATTGCACTAGTCATATTAGCCCTCCAATTTAAAGTATTACTGCGACTCCGCAACATGCAATGGACAATCATTGATCTATGCATGCATGCGTCATGATTCTTTGGGTCCATTAAAGTCATTTTCGAAATTTATCGCTTGAACAAGCGTAGGAAAAGATTATGACACTAATAGTCTGTTGTGATCATCTCTCTTTGTATTCAGTCAAGTGTATGGAAGAATATATTTGAAATTGAGGAAATATGAAATTTTGTAAAATTTTTTATTTGATGAGCGTGTCCCATGTACGGGGCGCGTCACAGGTAACGTGTTAGTGCAAGTACTATTGCAGACCAGCTGAAATATTTGCTAGGAGTAAGTGATTGTCCGTCAGTGCCGGACAAAGAAATATCGAAGATAATATCACTTATTATCTAATCTATATGCTGTGGTCGACACATTAAGGGGCAGTACCCTGCGGTATTGAGCCTCGAGGCCAGCACGAGGAGGGAAGTGCAAAAATTAAACAAAAGCGCCAAGTCTCCATGAAGATAGGAAATGAAACTTAGAATGCAGTTTTGCTCTCACGGCACGTTTTGTTGAAAGTTTTGGATGATGCCCTGGATGTAGCTGAAGGTGTGAAGGCCGGCAGAAAGAAGGCTTCTTAAGTAACTTTTAAGAGAGAACGGTTGCCTGGCAAAGTCAAATCTTCACCATACTACAGTGTGAATAAAAATAATACAAAAGAAACTAGAGCACTCTGAGAGCGTATACCTCCCCCAAGTAATGCAACAGTAACGAATAATTCAAACAGTTTCTGACACCAAGATTTTCTTTGTATCAACACCAAAATCTAATCATTTGTGCCATTTGATCGTATTACCGTAACAATTTCTGTAACTTTCTTGAATATCCATTCATAACTTTAGGAGTTAAGCTGCTAACAAACATTATGACAAACATAAGTCAAACACACAAACGGAACAACTGATCATCATCAAAATTTAATCATTTATGTCTTTTAGTATTGCTAATAAGTCTGTAAATTTTATAAAATTCCATCTACACCTTTTTGAGTCATTGTGCTAACAAGCTTATAATCAAACGCAGCGGCAAAAAATGAAGGAACTAACAGATCTTCACAAAAATTTGGTCATTTACTCTTCGTAATATACTTAGTAACTCGTTTAAATCTAATGAAAATCCGTTCCTAACCTTTTGAGTTATGGTACTAAGAAAAACTATTGTACCGACAAAGAGATAAACGGATTTTCATCAAAAGTTAATCAACTATGCTGTTAACATCCCTAACTATCTCCCTGTAAATTTCGTAAGGATCTGGTCATTACTTTTCGAGTTTTCTTGGTGACAGACAGAGACAGCCAATCACAACAAAAACCTTACCTCCTTTACGGAGGTAATAAAATGTTGATAAAAATTTCTGAATAAATATTCACAGAAGCAGTGAAGACTTAGGAATAAGACATGGCGATTAATTAACACAATCTATAATACTTTTATTACTTTTCTAGTTACTTCAACAGTATTATACCAAAGCTATTAAATGCACGGACTGAAAAAGCACATAAATTTTGGGGTTCATAGAGTTGATAGCTCGATAAAGGTCAAGATTCTGCCAGATCAGTTTTGTTTGCATGAAAAGGATTTGTTGTTGCCTCTATATAACCATATCAAATATCGTTATATACCTTATTCAATCATAAAAATAGAATTTTCTGTCAACAACATTCTTCACTGCCGGACCTGCATCATGTCGCTGCATATCTGAAATCGTAAACAGCAGTGGATGAAAATGTTACCGTACTTCCCTGATCAAGGGAAGATAGATATTGTACCCAATGAGAAGAATAACATTAAATAAAAATCTAACCCTGTGCCAAAGCAACACAAAATTCTGTAAGACACCAAAGCTAAAACAAAGGTTTAGCATAATAAACGATACCGAACGTATTAGACCTTAAACAAAACCGAACAATAACATACTAAACCTAAAATAAAATCAGTGAGTAGCAGCATACTAGACGTGAAAGAATACCAAAGAGTAGCATATTAAACTTAAAACAAAACTGTAACTCAATACAGCACACCTAGAGCGGAACAAAAAAGTATCATACCAATCCTAAAACTTAGTGCTTCGTCCGTAACAATACAAAAGTAACTTATACTAAAAAAACGCAGCTCAATATTACCTGGAAGAAGCGCGTCCTCTGCTCCTCAAACTCGCCAGCAGCTTCCAAGTTTGAGAATGCAAATCCTTTAGAAAACCTGCGATGTAGAAGTTTGCACTTTAAAACATCGTAAAGGTGCGGCCGCCGTCCAGAAGTTTTCAAGTGATAAAGCTTTAAAATTTGCCCGTTTTTAGGCCCCTCGAGAAAAGAGAAACACTGCCACTGTAAGTACGTGCGCCCGCCGGTCTCGAGTTTCATGGTAAAATGTTTTGCCGAGATATGAGGTGTGTGAGAGCAAACAATTGTTGCTGCGAAATAACAAACGAAAATAAAACTTCCAAAAATATTGAAGTTGGGGCGCTGGAAAATGCGAAGATTAGATTACATTTTACCTTTGAGTAATTCTCCTTAGACACAACGCGGTATCTCAAGTGAGGAAGTGAAAGGGAGGACTGGCGAGGGTGAGTTGGAAAGTTCTGCTACTTTTTAATGAGTATCTTTATTATTTAGCATTGGTATTTATTATTTCTCCTTCCAAATTCATTCAACTCTGAAGGCGGTGTTACCACCTCTCTTTTTAAGCTATTTTCTGTTGAAGGTTGTACCTGATTTGTACAACATTCAGAAACGGAGCTTTTTGCCCGTCAACCGCCTCACATCGTACATGTAGCATCTGTTCAAGTTTTGGGAATAAAATTGTCTTAAAATGAGCAAAATCAAGACTGTAGGGAGGGTGAACCCATATTTTCTAATGAAATTTTAGCAGAACACTACTTGCCCGTACAGATAACTCGAGGTCTCGTCTTAGGTTACGAGTCTTTGAAAAAATCTTCATCTGTCTCAGTTTCGGCTAAGAGACTCATTTATGTTTCAGCTCGTTGAGTTAGTCGGTTAACGTGCTACACTTATGGCACCAAGCAAATGAAAGCTTACTGGGTGCAGGAGATTAAAACAAACTGGGGAATATCGATCCATGTGAAATCCTAACTTCCTATGCTACCATTCCAATTGAAATCTGACTACATAGCGACTTCCTCAAATGTCTGGACCTGGCTCACTATCTTCTCATATGTTGAGGTTGGATCATTTCTGAGATGCTCTCTTTCATCTTTTTGAATCGCTTCATCCATCTACACTTTTCTTTTGTAAGGGGCAGCATCTCCATAAACTTTCTGCAACTCATTAATTATCAGAAGAGCCTTCCACTCCAAGTTTGCAAGGAACCTAATCGTTGCTCTCATTTCAAATCCTGACGTTTCATGCTCCGAAAAGAAATTCTCTTGCAAGAGCGTCTCACCGAAACAACAGCTAGCTGACGAATGAGTGAACTGGTGGGTTAAGTTCATCCATGCTGCCTGATGATTTGACCCAGTATCAGATTTGGTTAAAGACGAAAGCATTCCCTAGTTACATTGTTTTTCATAGAACTCTTAACTCGAGAAACTCAAACCCATGGAGGACAGCGTTGGTGCACTGAATTAACATGCAAGGGTACAGTAAGTTGGGACAGAATAAAAGTAATAGAATTAAACATTATTAGTAACATTATTAGTAGTAGTGTAGAAACGGAACGAAACAAAGTTGGTACAAAAAAAAAGAGGTATAGAAGTCCTAGCTAAAACTCTGGTGCTATATAGAGTCTCTATGGGGCACAACTCCAATAACATAGGGCGGACGAACTAACAAACCTAACCATGTAGAATCGTATATCCTCTAAAGGGAGTCGCTTGATATCGTGACACACGACACAAATACAATATTAATTTCAAAACATATTCTAGTTGGGACTGCAGAAAAATTAGAATTATCAAGATACTCTCGTAGTAAAAGCGCTGTTTGTCTGCCACGCTCTAGAGGATGATTACTAAAAGTACACAACTTCAAAAATACACCAGACTTCAGGATCGGGTCATGAGATCTTTAAAAGAGATTTTATGAGCGTTGGAGCAAATTTGTCTGGCCCACTGGTATATTCCCGCCCGAAACTTCAATTTTTATCGTTATTTTCGAGCATTAACTCAAAGTGACGAATCCATCACACATAATTCAAGTTACGAGAAAGTTAAAGTTAGTAGGATTGGACTATCTAAATCAATTTTATATGATTATTTAGATTATAATATGTTCATATACCATACACCGTAATACATCTGACGAAACTTAAAACAGCATCAATCTTAAATAGAAGAGATACGATAATTTGACAAGTCCAAAAAGAAATTCAATATTTTAAGAAAAGTGGCAAAATTATATCTCCTGTTAATACTACACAGATATCCTTCCACCAAAAGGATTATAGCTGAAGTGTACTAACGGTGTTTGTACTACCTAAAGGAAATCTGCAATGCATATATTCTGCCAAATTTCTTTAGTACAATGAATTAAGGTAAAATAAATTTTCAATACCCAAATTCCCGCGAAATATACCAATCTATAATCATAATAACTATAATTTTGTACAAATTGAGAGATATCTTAAAATCAAAAGTTTACTCTTTTCAGGTTCAAGAGGTTAGGAAGATTACTAATTAAAAAGAGGCATTTATGACTCACTTCATCCTCGTGAACGGGAAACGAGAGAGACGCACAAGCTTCTTGGACACGTCCACCACCCCACAGCTGGAGAAGAGGAAGCAAGACTCCGCCGTGCGGGAGTTGATGCGCTGGTAGAAGACCTCGTGCTGCACACCACACGGTTTGTCAGTTACTTTCTTCTGTTAAGCAATTCCACTGAACTTATATTTTACACAGTACAATAATACCTGTATAATGTAGACTTTCGCAACGTAGAAAATCTTATAGGTGTAGACTCCGTGAATTGTAGACTCTGTACAGCGCAAAGGCTTACAGCGCCTTCTGTTGCACGTTTTTCAAACTTCTTAGTCACCGGCTGCTCCCATTCTAGACACCCCAAAAGTTACATCATCATTTTTAATGGGTGCTACTGGTGTAATCTTTCATGTACTAATACCCAAGTACCCATAAATCTAGTGATATATATTCTATTTAGCCTATGCCATGAAGGAAATTGAGGATACAATAAGCAGCCCCAGACTACGCGTAGTCATGAAGTCGTGGTTTGATGTTTCTTTTATGCTACATACATTTCAAACTTCAGTTACAATCCCTAATGAAGGTCAAAAGATTGTATAAGATCCTGTCTGACTTACAGGGCACCAGTGCGTCAAGCGTGCAGAGAAAAGGGGAGGGTTTGGGCGATTTGAAAAACTTTTTATTTGTGGATCAATTTGAATGAAACTTGGCACCGAAAGAGAAATTGATTTGACTCATGTAATTTTTTCCATTTTCGCCGTAAAAAATGAGTTATTGAAAGAAAACGGGAAAAGGGGGGCTAGAGAAAACCCTACTCCTACAGTTTTTAAGATTGAGGCATGTTATGATTCGTAAAAAAAACGGTGTGGTACCCTCTATAAGAATTGCAATTTTCAGCTTGATTTTCAAAATATTTTTTGGAAAAAATTAAAAAAAACTGAAACAAAATTTTCCAAGTTTTTCCCAAAGAGTGCACTTTTATTCGTCCCCGAATTCGACAAACAAAAAATGCAAGTTATATATAGAATAAAATTTTCACTTCTTTTCATGCCAAAATCATCTCTGTAGCTCAAAAACTGTAGGAAGAGTAGGGTTTTGAAGTAAAAAAAAGAGTGTTTTGGGGAAGCTCGCACTTCCATTTCTTTTGAATAATTTGTTTTCAATTTCGAAAATTTAGAAAAGTACATGACCAGCTGGCCCACATTATTGGAACGCATATTACGCAGTATTGTACTGCCGGCAGAGTGGTGTTTATATCTTGCGTTGTACATTAATTTTACCAATATTGGTAGTGTTATAAGTTTTAGTTAGTTTTTGTTGACATATTTAGGTAGAATAAGGCATTCTAAGACTTTTCAAGAATTTCGGCTTACATTTAGAGGTATTTGATTTTAAAGTTGCCATTGTTTCTTGTGAAAGAAGTTAAGATGCGCCATTATGGCCGTGGCGAGGCAGCAAGAACGTAGCCTCGTAATAGTTTTTCGGCTACAACGTAGCTCTCACTCATTAAGGTTACACAAGCAAAGACAGGTTCTGCTAATATCGAACGAGAAATATAGATATAAAAGCAGTGTGAAGCGATATCGTGTTAGTCGTAATGGTGAATCTTATTTTGTCTCATACAAAAACAGTGGAAACTTTAAAGTCAAATATTTCGAGAACTAAGCATTTGCGGCGAAAACGTTGTTCAAGAAAAACGTCTCAGAATTCCTTATTTAACTTAAACATATCAACAAAAATACTAAATGTCATTACTAACATCTTTGCATTCTTCGGAAATTTGACCGTTTATTTTAATGCATTCCTCAGATTTAACAATGTCAATTACTATTAAGGTTTTGAAAGGTCATTACATATCGAGCAGATTAGCTCCTAGGCAAATAATAGTTAAACTGTGGAAAGCAGGTTTTAATTAACCCTAATAACCTGGGCCTTACACTTCGCACCATTTATCAGGTAGTAATAGTATTGCTGGTGTGAAAATCGCACACAGGCCGAAGCTTTTAGAGATACTGCTTTTATTCGATGTTTGTGGTTTGAGATCTTTGTATTTTTTAAATGTGTTAATGCGATGGTCTATCGCCGATTGTGACGCCCTACGATGACCATCGCCGATAGTTATTTCATCGTCGGTCGTCGCCGATGAAAGCTGGCAATTTTTGGTTTTGATGGCGATGGAACGATGGTATTGCATTTTCCATCGTAAGCGCGAGGGCATCGATTATGCCATCGTAACATCGTACTATAATCTCCGATGCCGAGCTCTGCCTAGCGATAACGTCCATATAAGTTTTAATTACCATTTAAAAAAAAACAATAGCGAAGCTAGCTTTCACACACGCAGTTCGCTAGTCGGAGATTGAGAACTAAAAATGTTGAAACCTGTATACATGTAAGTACTGGTTATGTTATATCAATTCGGAAAGCAAGAAAAATATAAAGAAACTAACAGAAAGATACAATGAAGCCCATGTCTTTTTTTTTAGTACTACCATTCCCTATAACAACAGTTCTTAGTCTTTTTGCTCTATTCATCGCTGTCATCACTTGCTGGAATGTCATTCTCTGTATCTCTGATAGACTGCCCAAGAAGGTACATTCGCCACTATATTCATACAGTAACTAAAATCTTCCATTTTCGTGGTCCTAATTAGCCGTTTTAGAATCCAGAACTCTCTTGTTACATGGAAGTGCCTGACTTACAAGTAAGAGCCGTTTATAGTAATTATAATGATTAATAGACTCACTAGCTTCTAGGTACTCCCAAGCGATTTCTTGCTAGCACATTACTTTGCCCAATGCCCAGACCTCGCCTTTACAGTGGTTGGTGTGCATTACTTACGTTTGTACAGTGAAATAAATATATACGTTCAAGTATCCCAACTATCACTAAGCGACCCAAACGTAAACTAGCATCCGTTTCATATCCGATTGCAAACTTAATAAATTGAAAGGAATTGTTCATTCCGCCGTACCTCCACCGCTATATATCAAATATCACCACTCACTCGGAATTAATGGGAGATGTTCCCCCCAACTTAGGGTGGCCCCACATTCGTTGCCCTAATAGAAGATCAAACTTACAGGGATCTTTTGCAGCAAAATCCATAGAACAAGTAAGAACAATAAAAAGGCTCATCGAAAATTCTTTGATGTATGGGAATTACCCAATTGTTGAACTAACTCTATTTACGAACAAACATCAATATTTGATAGGTGAAAATAATATTCCCATCAAATAATAACCGTTTGTTCGGAAATAGAGTTGGTTCGGCAATTGGGTAATTCGCCTAATTTGGACGGCAAGGCTATCTTGTTCTTGACATATTCCTGACAATGAGAATTCTAAACATACTATATTATATTATATATATATATAGGAATTCCAGTTCAGTCTTTAGAGCAAACAATGAGGCAGTTAGTCAAAGTTTTCACCAGATTTTTACGCGCAACTGACCGTGGTGTAAATAGAATTTTTCTTGATCGTATCCTAATCCTCTCTCCCCAGCAGACGTACGTTTTCCTGTTACTATGACCACTACCGGGTGTCTCAGAAAAAAGGTAATCTAAGTTTAATAATTTATTATTTGAATTCTGATCTACCCGTACATAGTTAGTTGCCATGGTAACAAAATTTAGAACGAGAGCTTTCAAATGAGACTAGTACACGTCTTTTTACCCTATCGGATAAATGAATAACAGCTGCATAAACTTATGTCATCGAAACTGCATTGGTGCACCTCATTGATATGGACTTCGATATGATTAATCATTGATAAAAACATTTAATACGAATAACCATTGATACAAACATGATAACGGTACAACTGTTCTTAATCTCTAACGCTTAAGCGCCAAACGACTCGACATGACCACCTCCTCTAAGCAAGCAAATCTCACATCAACGTCGCATGTCGCCAACTGATCGGACTTCAGACAGCTGTACGAATTGCGGGTCAAATAGTAGGTACATAACTCAAAGCTATTGTCAATTGACTGTGTTTGTATACTTTGAGTTTGCGTTACTAATTAATATATATATATATAACTGTCGCTGTCGGTACATCTGCGTGTCTGCAACGTGCAGTAATTGGAGTCAACGCAGCGGGCCTTAGTTGAAAATTGACGAAACATTTGCTCGTTTGGAAACTTCATTTATACTTCTGGAACAGCCGGTATCATAGTTACACCTTCCTATGATAACCTCTCTAAATTTCGCAAGATTTTAAGAACTAAATTTACCAACTTTGATCCTCCCACCTGATGAGCTGGAGAACAGCGAAACGCGAGTGGTGGGTACCAAAATTTCTTCAACTGCTTCTATAATCGTCATATATATATTCTAATTGGGTACATTTTTCTATACTTCTATTTTCTGCCGTCTGTTTCTATAAAAAGAAACATAGCGACGACGTGAGAAAGTTTTATCGAATATAGCTTTTATTTAAAAGAATTTTTAAAAGAATGTCGATACTTTTATCTAAGGGTAAAATGTATCTAGATACTGCATTTAGATACCACATTCGAAAAGTATCTAGATAGCTACTGCATTTAGATACCACATTCGAAAAGCATCTAGATACTGCATTTAGATACAAAAAAGTATTGAGACACAAAGTATCCAGATATTACCCAACTCATAAGTGGTAAATTCATGCCCCCATTTCAAGAATAACTAACACTAAGAGCACACGTTGCTAATCAGTGGCGATTTCAAGCCCCCTCCCTCCCCTGCCAAAAATGTTTCATGCTCCCAAAACCCAACTGTGCGATCATATAACCAACATACACGTACGCTTGTGTGACGAAGTCCCTCAGCATTTTACTCCAGCTTCCCTTCAGCCTCCTCAAAAGAAATTCCCTGGCGCGACTGCTTTGTATGAGAGACGTATCTCACTTTAGCTATAATATGTAACAATAGCTAAAAAGTACATTTTGAAACATCATACCTAATTTATTTTCAATGTTTACACCATTATGTCTTTCATACAGCTACTCGTAGGCCGCTTTTGTATTATCCTCCACTTTTTCCTATAGCAGAGCATATGCCTGTGTCTCTAAATGCAACAGAAGCCTCCTCACCACCTCCACTGGCACCTTGTTTCCCTTCACCGTCTCCTTTGATCTATTCATCACCGCCGGGGAGGGGATGGTGGGCTGCTATGTCGCAACGGTGGGATAACCGTACTAACCAAAGGGTTACTATTTTGGTCCAAAAAAGAAACTGCCGAGCAGAACAGAAAATTTTTCCCTGAAGGACAACAAGATGTGAAGTAAAAATTCATGCCTATGACGTAAATAATTAAAATCTCGAACAGTGATTATAATATCGTGGCATCTCCCATGTGATCAAATTAGGATTAGCTTTTGTTTTTTCCACTGTAAAATTCAGCTATTTCTGCAGAATAACATGCCATAAAAAATTAATTTTTTTCTAAAACACAATAAAATCCCAAATAAATGATAACCAGCAATGTAAATCTACAACATACAACATAATAAAGACGGATGTGTATTTATCTGTTTGTTTATCTATTTTCTCACACGTTTTAACAAAACAGATAGGCGGAAATTAGCCCAGGTTACAGATGATGGCAAACGTATCTTAATCAGCGACACTTGAAATTAAAATAATGAAGATATCTATAGCTTCTCCTAGCGCCGTCATGAAATTTGCTTTGTACGAGTATTACCTTTTGAAAACAACGAATCTGTGGCAAAATATAGAGCGACCTTATACTTGAATGCCCTTCTCTGGCATTGCCGAAGTTGAAATCGCAGCACTGAAGACCTATATCTCAAGCTTCCATAAGTACTCTCATGCATCATGATTCTTAGTTTCTTCCTTCAGATTATTTTGTTGAATCAGTTATTCTGCCATCATTAATTCCGTGGTCGATGAAACAGCTTTCGCTAAGCAAAAACCATTGGATCTATATAGGATATCCTACCGTATCCATAATACCGAGTCAAGCTTTAGGGTTGATGATCGGCCTGCAAAAGCAATTAACTTTCTCCATGTCAGAGAAAAAAAAAAGTTTCGATATTGAGCAGCTGTGAAGCTGTGAACGCTCATCTCAGGGTGCGTTTAGGTTAGCAGCACAGACTAAGGAACACAGACTGGCAATTCTTCAGTATTTTTGCAAGAAAATAGCGGCTCAATGATGACGTCACATTCCTCGTTTTACTGTTTTCATTATAAGTTGGCATACAGGATACGAGTTGTATCTGCTTAGCTCCAGCTGCACGAAATTTCATTGACGTTTCTTGGCTATAAAACTCTGAAGCTAGATGGCTTTTAAATAAAATTAGTGACTTGTTAGTAAATAATTATTTTCTCATTTTGCCCAGTCCAAATATTATTCTCGTTAAACAAAATCGTTCAAGGCACAACGCTGATGGCTTAACTATGACGTAACAACAGCCCCAGGAAGAGCTGAACTGCGCTTAGAAACTGCCCGTCTGTGTTTTCATTA
>LQNS02278091.1:43605093-43641159 GCA_001587735.2 Parhyale hawaiensis | reverse complement strand
GTGTTGCCAATTAGTAATAACTGTAGCATATTCCTCAAATTACGTCTGTACTTTTTTTTCATTAGTAAAAGCTACAATGGAGCAAGAGTTCCGTTTTAATGGAATAAACGGATGTACACAGCGTGATTTGCAGTAGAAATTGAATAAATTTATAAATAAAAAATGCGAAATTATTGTTCTATCTTGTGCATTTCTGCATTTGAGGGGATGCCAGTGAATGAATTTTTAGCTATACTTTTTGCAGTATACATAAAGTTTAGCCCGCCAATCAGCATCTACAATTACAATAAATATCTGACCGTTAATGTAAGGGTGGAATATCGATTAATAGTAATGGAATGCTGAATGTGCGTTTAGTGACCTTGAATTGATCGTGGCTTCTGTTTTTGATGCCGTTGGAACAAGGAGGCGAAATTGTTTGTGATTTTGATCGTCGATTCTTGTGTTTGTGTTCGCTGAAAAGATCGTCGTGTAGACGCGGCTTAAGATTGATCCACTGCGTACCATACAGTGAATGCGGTGATTGGTGACAGAGACGTAGTCAGTAGATGCTTTTGTTTTTGCAATCTTGCCGCCTTTGTTAGAGTATTGGTCACCGGTATGGTCTTCAATTGCAGCTAGACATTTGTGTCTGAAGTCAGTTGGCTAAATGCTGACAGTGATCCTGTGAATGTGTCAAATACGCGGAGAGTGGCCTGTCTGTGAATATTTTATATGATGTAGCTACTATAACAGGGGACATTGGTGCATCTCATCTGTCCCTGCATAACACGGTTTTTGGAAGAAATACACGAGCTTCGGCTCATGCCCGTCCCTTTACAGTGAAGACTGTTTTGTGCCTAGTTTATCAGTCCAGTGGATGTTTTCTACCCGAGTCTGTTTTGACCTAGAATTCGCGATTGGAGGTGTGAATCTGCGGGCGTTTAAATAGGTCAACTTTTATCAGTTTAGAAGGCTCGGGCGTGTAGTTTCTAATAATTATGAACAACAGCGAGAAGGACTTGGAGCAACGCTCAGCAGAACTAATGACCGACTCTGAATGACGCTCAATCCTTCACCGACACTCGCTTCCTATGGAGAGAGTCTAATTTATTATCAATCCATTAATATATTAATGAGCTCCTGTCGGAGCTGCGCTGGTTGGTCAAAGTAAGAAAAAAATAAATGAACATTTTGTAATTAGGCGACTATTTATCACTTAAGAACATCAACATACTGTCCACAAAAAAGGTTCGTTTCTAATTAATGAGCTGACCAAAAATTCTACTTTCCAATAATTTAAGGCGTGCATACCATAGGATATTTATGCAGATGCCTATAGATTTGCATTCATTACAAGTGTCAAAGCTGAAGATACTGCAGCGCATTTTTCAATCCAACACAATAATGGCGTCGTCTATTCGCCCAACTCCCTCGAGTGTGAATCCAATCCGATGAGCTTTAAACTTGTTGACAGCTTCAGTTCCGAGAGCCTTCTATTCAGGCGATAACCTCACACCTTTTATGCCTAAAACTCAACCAAACGTATTCACTCGGACATTCATCTTTGAAACTCCTAGACAAGCTAAGCCAAATCCAATTAGATTATAAAGGCATCACAGACCGCCCGCCTCGTGCAGAGGTGAGGCTGCATTCCGTGACCAGAGGGAGGGCTAGTAGCGAGTTGTCCCCGCAATGCACGTAACCAGTTGCAACTGGATTGTAAAGCACTTTGAATCAGTTTGGGTCCAATAAGTTTTTAAATTTCACAGCTTCAGCTAGCGGCGTTTCCACCATAACGGGGTAATTTGTTGAACAATAGTGCACAAAGAATCTACAATATAGCTAGTCATAATGCTCAATCAGCTGAGATGTGCTAGATGGTTTGGGTCTTTTCTGTTTGACTGCCCGCAAAATTATAAAATCAAAATGCATTTTTCTAATGTCGTTTTTTATGCTCTTTACAACGACGAAAATGAGCACGTGTCCTCTCATCGTAAATAGGGTGTCTATCTCTACGTAGAGAGGACGTGAAAAGATCTACGGACCCATCTCGTCTCGTAGGTTTCTCAACTGATAAACGCCCAAAAATTTTTTGATGCTGCCACCCCCACTACCCTAGTACAGAAGGCAAGCGAACAATGAAGCCATCGGTTATTCCGAAAACATTGTAGGTTAGGAGGCGAGGCCTGGTTTTCCTAGTGTTTTAAAGACGAATATTGACTTTGAATATAAGGAAAACCAGGCCTTGCCTCCTAACCTACAACTCTGTACAATGTTCTCGGCCTAACCGATGGCTTCATTTGTCGGTTAGCTATTCGTTACTCAGCGTCAATCTTTGATTGGCCTTAGTTAGCGACTTAGCGTCAGTCTTTGATTGGCCTTACTTAGCATCGTCATGAAAGCTTGACGAAACGAAAATTGCGTTTCTTAGCAAATACATAGGAAAGATGGATCTTTAAATGCTCATAGCATTTTCCTTTTCCATTTCTCAGCAAAAAAGAAATATATAACTGGAAAGAACATAAAATACTGCATCAGAAACGTGTTTTCTGATTTCAGGGAAGGTACGTCCATAGTTGGCTGGATCCATACTACAGTATTTCCAGCTTTGGGCATAGATGTTATAACTGCTAGTGTGTATGTGATTAGAATTATCCCTTCATCCATTGACTTCGGTTACGTAGCCACATAAAATATAAGGGATAGATTGTTGTGTTTAAACATCTTAAGGATCCACCTGTTTTAGAATCTTCGTCAGCCATAAGACAAAAGAATGCATGAAAGGGTGCTCATGTGTACTCATTTTAACCCGCTGTAAGTGTCTGGAATTATTTCACAAGAATTGTTTGACATAATCCGTGCTCTAGAAACCCAGTGCAAAAGTAATGGCGAGGCAGGAGGCACTCCACAGTAAAGAATGAAAAGATTCTATCCCGAGAACAGACAGACAAGTGGTTCGCGTGGAAAGTGGTACCACCACCAAAGGATGATAGCAAGTGCAAAAGTAAAACAGAAAGCGTTTGTATGACGAGGGAGACAGAGAGGCGAAAGGTAACGAGCAACAGCTTCTTTGACTTATACGAAAAAAAAATTAGTTGAGTACCGAGCGCTCCGTGACAGTGCAATGCTCACGCACCATAACATATACTTGAAATAAAGAGAGGAATTTGAATTTTTGGGGCATAATCTTCAACAGTTTGCACTTTTTATTGTTATAGTTATTGTTGATGTTACTATTATTTTGAAAAGTTTGAGCCTTCTTTTCCACTACAAGGGTGATTTAAAGGAGGAAGAAAAAACAGACTTAGAGTGTACCGATAGAAATGTAGAGCCCATGAACAAAAAAGTTCCTGCACAAGAACAACGCGTATGAGGACAGTAAATCGGTAATGAGGAGCAAGATCAGAACATGAAGTGATAAGTAACCGCATGTAAATAGAAGGAGGCAAAGTAGGCACGAAGGCTAAACGTCCCGAAGGCCCAGATAAAGCTAAGATAACTTCTGTGGTATCCCTGGGTGCGCTTCTCCCCATAACATAGGATGGGAGAACCAATCTAACCCTATAGCCAATCTTATGCCCTCTGAAGAGCAAGTTGCTACAATAGTATGGAACCAAAAACTTTAAAAATACACGCGTTTGGTGCCAACTGCCTTATGAAATGATCCTAATGCTTTCGTTAGAGATACGCCTATTTGAACCAAGTACCCTGCAAAATTCATGATGACGCATTCATAACAGTTTTGACGTCACATGCAGCATTGCGGCTTGTCACATTTTCATGAGTTTGATTTTCTTTTCTAGCCATGTCGTACGCGTTTTACTAAAAAAAATCTAAAAAACTGAGTACTTATACCACAATAATGCAATGCTCACGGGAAAACTAAAAAATACTTGGCAATTTCAAATTTCATAGAATCGCTTGCATGCTACAGCCGAAATTGGCATTGATCCATTTTCGAAATTGCTAGCGGTGGCAACTTTTTCTCTCAGTATATATATATATACCGCTTCACATGATTATCAGTTACCCTGCTTGATTTTTTCAAAACGTCGGAATGCTTCGTCGTGTGTCCTTGGCAACAACTGTGTGTACCCTAACATAGTTAACATATTTACTAAGTGTTAGTGCCGCCTATTTTGTTTCCTTAGCAAGTATCACTGGTAAAATTCTGATATCTCTTCAAATATGAAATTAATTAAGAATAAGAAAGCTGTGCACGAGTGTTTAAAAGGGTGGTGTCATCGCAAATTTTTAATTTCATATTTGAAAGAGAATGGTTACTGTACACAGTGCATCATAATTTATTTCATATAATTTTTGTTCAGTAAAAACACAATTTTCAATTTCCCAGAATTCGCTGTCCAGTACTAGACAGAGAAATATGGCGGCCTCTTTTAAAACAAGATCACTCTGAGAGCGCATACCTCCGTCAAGCAAGGCAACGGCAACGAAAAATTCAAATTTGGCTGAAACCAAGATATTCTTTGTATCAAGTCCAAAATCTAATCATTTGTGCCTTTTCTTAGAATTAACACCTTCTGCAATTTTCTTGCAGATCCGCTCATAACTTTTCGAGTTATGCTGCTAACAAGCATTATGACAAACATAAATCAAACATACAATTGAACCAACCGATCTGCTCCAAAATTGAATCATTTATGTCTTTTAACATTACTAATAACTCCTATATATTTCATAAAGATCCAGTTAGAACTTTTTGAGTTATTGCGCTAACAATCACAAAAACAAACACAGCAACAAACACACGAACGAAAGAACAGATCATTGTAAAAATTTGGTTATTTACTCTTCGTAATAAACCTAACAACTCATTTAAATTTTATGAAAATCCATTCATACCTTTTTGAGTTATGGCATTGACAAAAATGAGGCAGACAAACAAGCGGATAAACAGATCTTCCCCAAAAGTTAATCATCTCTTCCTTCTAACATGCACAACAATTCCTGTAAATTTCATCCAAATCCGTTCGTAACTTTTTGAATTATCTTGATAACAGAAAGACAGACAAAGAGATTCACAGACAGACAACTCTGACGAAAGCATAACCTCATTGGCGGAGGTAAATATTTTAGACTTCCTCTCAGTTGACCCATTTTCGAGTGTGCCTGGTAGGGGAGATTACCGTCCAATTAGTACCCATAAATTAAATACGTCAAAATGGTTGGCCCGTATTATTTCTTAATAATAATCAGGTTCAGCTTTTAACACCTCAGACGCAGCGCGACGATTCAGAATTGAGGCAGGAGCAGCCCCGTTCACATCTATACTTAGGGATGGAGCACAAATACATAGTTTATATACATATTCTGCATTTTCACCTAACTAAATAGAATATTGGATCTACTTGAAAGGCTAGGCTAAATATATATATTAACCCTTCTTTGAAGCTGAAGACCATTCGGTTACATTTTAACTAACACAAGCCCCATTATATCTGACGCTCACTGTGGAATTGGAATGGCTTGAGGGGTTAAAACAAACCGATGATACTTTTCCCCGAGACAGCTGGAAGCTCCAGGATCACCAACTCCAGGGCAACAACGCAAACAATTTATCTCCAATCCTCTTCATTTATCATCGAGACTTGCCCCATCACGGTAGGAGAAAAGTCTATATTTAAGGGATCGCTTGAGGAAACTTTCAAGTCCAGAGTAGAGAGTCGATTGGTTCTTGCTGGAATATGTTGGCGGAACTCTTTTATAGCGGCTCTTAGATTGCTCTTTGTGGTCAGCAGCCTCAGACCAGGCAATAAAACTGAGGCTGGGCTGCCGGTCTGTCGGTCACTACCGACAGCTCTGCCTGAGGTTTGGTAGCCTGCAGTTGCCGATGTGGAGTTGCAAACACGAAACTGTAGTTCAGAAGTAAAATTAGCTCGAATAGGAGCATGAAAAGCCTAGAAATGGAAGCTATGTAAGGCGAAGAGTCCGCCATGACTGACCGTGTGGATCGAGCTTCAACACCCTCGAGTTGAGATTGAGGTGTTATGAACGCATCATCAGCGCCATAAAACCCCGTCCACACAATCGCACGTGCGTGCGATATTCGTCTATGCGACTTCGCAAAACACAGCTGAAATCGAACAGGAACGTCGACACTTGCACCGTAAACACAACGTTCGATCCGAACAGCTGCTGACAACTTCATTGCTGAAGCGTTTTCAACCAAAGAAGTTGAAGTTTCTAGCACTGCTCATAGCCTTTATTACCAATAAAATCGATGAAATTATGAATAAGAAATGACAATGAAACTGCCAAAGGAAAAGACATTCAAGACCTTCCATGAATCAAAATTTGAACTTTTACGATACCGAAAAAACTTCTCCCTTACTGAATCTACGTTCTACACGACGAGTGATGGGAGCGAAATCGAGAGAAAGCAAATTTAAGGGATCTTGAAGTGAGGAAGAAGATAATGCCACTTTGAAGATCATGTGGCTCGAGTTGTTACCGTAGCCAAGAAGTGGAGCGGATGGGTGCTTCGAACTTTCTCTTCACGAGAGGCGGACACAATGCTCACCTTATGGAAAGAACTGATACTGCCAAGGATTGAATACTGTTCACCTCTTTGGATGCCAAGCAAACGGAAAGACTTAGAGCGCCTTGAGGCTATCCAAAGATCGTTCACTGCCAAAATCCGAAGCATGAAAGATTTAAACTATCACGAGATTGGCTCAACTTCAAATGTACACAATTCAAAGGAGATTCGTGTGCTTTACGTCCCTATATATTTGAAAAATTCTAGAACGAATTACTGTCAACGTTAGTGGGGGAATCCAGGCTAGACACTCAAACCGTATTTGTCGCACTTGTGAAGTGCGAATTCCAATCAAAACTGGTAGTGATGCGATAGCCACAAGGTATTCTAATAGTTTCATGGTCCGAGGGGCGAGATTATTGAACAAAATGCCTCGTCACATTCGAAATGTCACCGGTACAGAAACTGCTAAACTTAAAAACTTACTGGACGCATACTTACTGAGAGTGCCAGATAAACCTGCTGTAAGCAGCTACGTGAACGGTGGGGAGAACTCGCTGTTAGCCACCCCGCTGGTCACGGACTGCAGCATTACCTCTGCACAAGATGGGTGGTGTGCATAACGTCACCTGGACATCGTCCGAAGTATCAAAGGTAGCAAAGGATACATACCTTCTCTAACATAGAGCGCACTGGCAAGTGATTTGACAGCTAACATTTTAACTATCTGTGTAGTTGCAGAACGCTTGAGTGAGAGTTCGCACTCGCAGAAAGCGCAGGTCCGGGACTGTTACCAGCAGTAAGGTTTTTCGCTTGGCGCGTAGAGCCCGCGTTGGTGCCCGGATAGTATTGCGGGGATACTGACCCTAAGTAGAAATGGGAATGGTCGGGGGGTCGTAGGCCGTCGAACTACAAGCTATCCGTCGCTTCCACCATTGCTCTTGCTGATAGGTAGTCGACTGCAACTGTGCACTTCTTTGGCACCAGTTCGCATATAACTAGAACACGAATTAAAGTTGGCGGATATCGCAGTTGGGGGGGGGGCGGAGTGCAGTCAAGTTCACTTTACTCATATCAAATACAGTTTGAACCTGGCTACATTCGCCGTCTCCTTTGTAGAAAAATATCCATCAGTTGAAAATGCATGAAAATGAACAAAGCTGCGCTATGATGAGAAAAATTCGAAACGGTCTGTTGGAACGTAACAGTGTGGAGTCATTTTTTTGCGGCCATATGGACTGGGCTATCGTGAGACGGATAGAGACGTGCTATCGCTATTGTGATGTACCTTTATTTCGTTGAATTGGTGTGATGAGTTTTCTAATTAAAGGGTCTGATGTCGATGTCAATGCATATTACAGGCTCCCACTACAACCGTCCGACCTACCTAGCGCGAAGGCTTCGTTCGGTTCTCGATTTTTTTTATTTTTACTCTGACCGCCTAAATTAAAACAACGAGAGGGAAGGTTTTTCGATTAAACCAGGGGTCGCAACCTACGGGTCGAGAGCCAGAGCTGGCTCATTTGATAACTGCATCTGGCTCACATTTAAATCTTGACTGATCTGATATTGAAACAACTAATGAATATTTCCGCTGCCATTTTTATAAACTCAAATGTGTGTCGTTGGTGGGAACGGGACACGTGGTCAGTTTACCCAGTATTAATATATGGTTATTAAAATGAATAAATTCAGAAAACCAATCTACTCTAAAATATTGTTTCACTTTTTCGCAATGCAAGCATTTAGTCGTGCTCGGAGTTAAAAAAAAAAGTTACGTGGGTGTCGCGGAAATAATTTTTTTAGAGAGTCCGTGCCCTCTCTTACCCGCAGAAAAATTACTCGATTTTCCCATACGCTTCGAATATTTAGAGCGCGTTCGATTGGGTCATCAAAGTCAATTTAAGCAATTAAATCCCACTCGATATGACTTATCCGGAACTACAGNCATAGCACTCTGCCTATCTCTGCACGATAGCGATAACACTACATGGAAATAAAGCAACTTAACCACACTACTCAAAAGATTAATTTCCCAGACTACAGCTACAGTTACGATATTACAGGCTCCCACTACAACCGTCCGACCTACCTAGCACCAAATTACACTGCGTTGGGATTCTTATAGCGGGTATGGACGGTCAAGGATCGGTAAAACAGCTTAATAAGAACAGTCACTTGCAACACAGAGCAGTGTATGCGTCCCAATATAAACCGTATTTCGAAATTACAAGGTACTTATTTATCACTGTAACCGTGCGATTGTGACTTCACTCGCAATACAATACGGGTAGTGAGCCACTGAAAAGAGGAAGAAATACCATATGCAAGGGGACAAGATAACCGCAGAGCAATGGACAGAATGATTGGGAACTATGTAGAGACTATAGGGCTTTCCGAGCGGATCACTACTGTTTATTTGATTGGTAAAACATAATAAGAACCATGAAAATATAAAATACCAGTTACTCAAGAGTGAAAGAACTAGCTATACGAATTGAACAGCAATAACAAATTATAATCAACACAAAATGTCATCACATGGTAAAAGGTGTCACCTCGATGGCTGCACAACGGAAAAGTGTACGATTGACTCTCCGGTCTGTCATCCGTGCGTATAACGAAAAAGGAATCAAATAAATACGTTCGGGACGAATATGCAAACGTAAGTCACACAGTTACCTAGTAAAATTCATAGCAACTGCCCCGTAACAAGGAAGCAAGAAATCCTGCACTCGAACACTCCAATCATGCGCATACATTTATTTCATTGTTTACACTTCACAACAAATTCCTGCTCGAAGGCTTCGTTCGGTTCTCGATTTTTTTATTTTTACTCTGACCGCTTAAATTAAAACAACGAGAGGGAACGTTTTTCGATTAAACCAGGGGTCGCAACCTAAGGGTCGCGAGCCAGAGCTGGCTCAGTTGATAACTGCATCTGGCTCACAGATAAATCTTGGCTGGTATGATATTGAAGCAACTAATGAATAATTCTACTGCCGTTTTTAAAAACTCAAATGTGTGTCGTTGGTGGGAACGGGACTCGTGGTCGGTTAACCCAGTATTAAAATCAATAAATTGAGAAAATCAATCTACTCTAAAAAATTGTTTCACTTTTTTTGCAATGCAAGCATTTAGTCGTGCTCGGAGTTGAAAAAAAGTTACGTGGGTCTCGCGGAAAATAATTTTAAAAGAGTCCGTGCCCTCTCTTACCCGCAGAAAAATTACTCGATTTTCCCATACGCTTCGAATATTTAGAGCGCGTTCGATTGGGTCATCAAAGTCAATTTAAGCAATTAAATCCCACTCGATATGACTTGTCCGGAACTACAGATATAAACTTTGGCTTCTCACTTTGGTTCTTATTTCAGGTATGGGAAACAACCGGATCATGTGGAGCTGACTGAAAACTTCAATTAACGCATAAGGTGTAATTCTAAGAATCTTGGCCGTCTCACAAAATGAGGACTCAACCCCTGGAAGACAAATCGACGGGCAGAGGCCGGCGGGGCACTTGTCTGCGGTTTCGAAGAAGTTAAGTCAAGTGAGACTGGCTTTAATCGACTTTGATGACCCAATCGAATGTTTCCTTAAATACAGTTAACCATAGTACGCCGTAACAAATTTGCATACGCGCTTGCTAAATTTCAGAAACTTTGGTTCATGCGACCTGCTGTAGTTGCATATGGATATTTTTCGTTCAACTGAAGCTGCATTCACTTATTATTAATTTTACTTGTGATAAAAGGAAACCCAAAGCATGTAATAAAAGAAAATTAGAAAAATAAAGTACGTTAGAATATACAGTTTGACTCCTTAAGCCACTTTACAATAGTCTGCCCAGGAACTCGAAATGTCTTTCTTTTCGCTCAAAGAAAATGTAAGGGAAAACCTAGTAAATCTCTGCACGAAAATTGCTCCTACGCAAACCTAGGTATCGTGTGTGACCAGTACCGCCCGTATTTACATTTCATAGCTCTGTCATCCAAAAACATCCTGACGCCTGGACTAGACAATGACCAATGACCAATGACCCTATTTGACCAGGTTGTGTTATGCTCTCTTTGTCCCATTGCATTCCTATTAAAAAACAGAGCGTGGAGCGAGCCAGCGAAGCACCACAACCTCGTTAAAACACGGTAAAAGACGTGCTAGTGCCGTGTTACTTTTGATGCGAAACTTGTTACAATTTTTCCTACTGTGACCCTTACTTGTGCAGGGCGCGATACCCAGCGATGCGTAAAATCAAATCAAAGAACAATTGGGATTCGTTCATTCTACTGGCAAAAATTAACGCTACATATTTTAATTGCTAATGTTCATTGCTCAAAACTAAAATAGATTTTCAAGATAAAACCTTAAATAAAAATTACAGCAGAGAGTGAAGCCCAAAGAATGTGGTGAAAATCTCAGAGTGGCATCATGTTGCGCGGCAAAGTGGCATCGTGTAAACAGCTGTCCAGCAGTCGGCTCAATCCGCTCCCGTTATTATTGTCTTACAGTTAACAGATTAAGCATCCGCCTCCCGTAAAGAGGCAACCTAAGAAAGAAGAAATAAGGGTCATACATACAGCATATCGTTAAAAAGAGAAGCACTTGCATGAAGGTTTTCCAACACAACAAGTCGGGAAAGGAGCAAATATACAGCCTCAAGCATCATCGGTACGAGCATGAAAATGAAAGGAAGAAAAGTGGGCACGGAATAAAAATATCCAGAAGACGTATGTCAGTCTAAGTTAACCAAATGGAAACCCCAGGAAATGCTTCATTTCCCACAGGCTGGGCGAACCTAACTGCCCAATCTGTATTGCCCAGTGCCCATCCTGTGCCCTTGAGGAGTAAACAACTCCACGATGGAGCATTCTCCTGAACTACGTATATGCTGTAAGCTCTGGTTTAATAGTATCTAAAGCTGTATGTACTGGTCTAATAGTAAAATAGCAAACTTGTCGATACCTCCACTGCTTTGGGGCTGAACTATGGAGTACGTATGTGTGTCAACATGGTGGAAGGTTTTCATGATGGGATTTCCGTTAATTCGTGGACGATGAGAAAAATTTCTTATTGAAGAAGTCGAGGATGTAGGTTCTTTTCGAACTGTGCTAAATCGTTTCATATTCATGATATTTTATTCGCCCCCGTTAATCGAGATACTTTAAAACGAATTACTGTAGCTCGTCCGAAATTATAATTCTGAGCACTCGATTCACTCACAATGTACCGAATTTCATGCATCAATTTCAAACTGATAGCGTTCGAGACGAATAAAAATTGATTCCCACTGCACAAGGTGGAACAGACTCGGTAAAAAGTAAATAAACGTACAGAAATCTCAAGCGTAATCGCTTAACTGATTTCCCTGACGAAATCAAAATTTCAAGCGGCCGTGGCGCCATACAGAAGCTGAATTACGGTTTTAGCTTCTGCCGCGTCCCTGATTTTTGGTAGGGTAACGCCTAGAACTCATTCCAAAGAAGCGAGTCGAACTCTCAGGACTGAAATTCCATACAAGCTGAGGCCAATCGAGTCAAATTATCTCGTTGGAAGGGGGCGGATCGGAGACGCCTAATATCAACCCTGCTAGAACTGACCAGCTCGACCCTCCGCTGGTCTCCATTTCCAGCAGCGGAAAAATATTCTCGGGATGCGGAAGTTTTCAACGAGATGGAGCGGTTCAAAGAGAGCGAGGAATACAAACAGCAAGCGCACAACTTGTGAAATGGAAGACGAAAAATTAAAATAAACAAGTATGGGGGTATTGAAATAGTTAGGGCAGTTGTAGTAAGCAGATGAAGGACTCTTGAGAAAAGATGTGGAATAATTGTAGAAATGAGTTGTTGTGAGTCAATATTGAAGCCGTAGTAATTAACAGCAGAAGAGTAAACATTCAAAAGTACCTGGAATTTTAATGAATAAAAATGGGTAACTGAGAAATATAGTATTGTAGCAGAGAAGAAATAGAACATTCACTGAAAATGACAGGAAATTTTAAAACAGAAAAGAATCAGTGTAAGACAGATAGAAAACCAAAACAACATAACAAAACACCGTCGTGTTCAGATTTTTATATATATATATATACATTTGCATCTTATACTGTGTCACGCACTTATCGAAATAGTCGAAAAATAAGCTGAAATTGCACATTTTGTAACTATGTTGAATTTCAGCGGCGATCCAGAGCAAAAATTAGATCAGGTTCCACAAAATGGCAGAGTGGGAATCTTCACTCTTACAATTGAATGCGGTTTTTGCCAACCAACGCTAAAAGAAAAATGATAAAAGTATTTACAGCTTCACTTAGCGTTGCAATGGAGGCTGATTTTTATATCTTTCTCCATGCATACACTGTAGCTATATTTGCTCTCAGCTGACGACTTATAAATTGAGCAAATGCTCGACGAAGCACAGGAGAGGCGATTTTTCACGATTCAGCAGACGCAGAATACGTCTCTCAGCTTGCTTTCTTCATTGAGGAAGTACTTTTTGTTTGGGCGTACAAATTCGACGTAGCTACTGAAGGTGCATCATCAGACAGTATCTAAGATAAGATCGCTGATATAGGACTACAGGAGGCAAACCTAATTCTCAGTAGGAATAAAAACAGTAAACTAGTGATAAAAATCATTTATTACGCATTCAGTCCAGCTGATTTTGACTTACGGCATTCTCAATGAATGCATCTGCAAATAAATGTCAACAAAACCGGAATATAATAGTTCATGCAGCAAAGATTGAAAAAACGAAATTTAAATGGTATATAACGGTACAGCTGTTTGATCTACATTTAGAAATGGGCGGTTTTTAGCTATAAAGAGAGATTGTAAAACCCTAACATTACAGCCGGAAGTAGAAGTTAAAATTTAAAAATGGTCAAGAGAGAACGGATGACTACCTATTGTTTTCACAGTGAAGTCTATGAGAAGAGTGAGGCCTGTTGCTTGTATGTTCTGTTAAAAAATGCAAGGTTTATGTTCCCCAGCCATACATCGGACCCGCAACAACCGAAATGGGAAAATACTTGAAAACAATGTTAGCTAAATTTTAGCCACATATCGATTTTATATTAACTCTCAGAAACGACTACCAAATCCGATCATTTTTTTTAAATACTAAGAGCGATTGCCTTCTGAGTTACTCTCGACTGTTATCTATAAATACACGTGTGGAACTTGCCATAGTTCTTACATCGGCAGTAATCAGTAGCAGTCTAAAATTAGGTTATACCAGCATTGGGGCGGTCCTTCAGAACTGATCTCCCTCTTACAGTCTTGCCTCTCTCTTCTTCTAGACTTCACTGTGAGTACAATAGTCATCCGTTCTCTCTTGACTACTCTGAAATTTTAACTTCTACTTCCGATTGTAAAGTTAGGGGTTTAGAATCTCTCTATATAGCTAAAAAGTCGCCCATCTCTAAACGTAGATAAACAGCCGTACCGTTATATACCATTTAAATTTCGTTTTTACAATCTTTATTGTATGAACTATTATCTTACGGTTTTACCGATTTTTATTTTCAAGATGCATTCATTGAGAATGACGTATGTCGAAACCAGCTTGTCCGAATGCGTAATAAATAATTTCTATCGCTAGTTTAACGTTTCTATTTTTACTGTATATAAGATGATACGTGGCGGAAAATTTTAATTACATTCAGTGATGCTTCACGGCCTGCAAATATAATTTTATTTTTTCCCGTTTCAGCTAAGGGATGGGTGTACTGCTGTGCTGAAATTGAAACAGGCAGTAGTCATCTGTCATGACAATTTGAGTTAGCCGTATCATTCAGAAGCATTTTATTAACAAACGTAAAATTAATAAGGAACGGCCATCATAAATTGCTCGTTGTCATTTTTGACAGCCCGGGCACTCGTAATCTATATAACAATTCTGCTTCTTCATTTCTACGCTCCATATTTCCCTAATTATAGTACAATCACTATATGATTATATGCTTTCAGTATTCGGTAGGGGATTACGTCCAAATATCTTCTGCATCGCAGGTTCACTAGGAAGGTGAAGACCAGGAGGGCAGTATGAATCATCACACATTAAAATCGAAAGTTTCGGGAGTCGTACCATCATCAGCAAAACTGTAGAGATAAAATACAAGAAACTTACTATCCGAGACTAAAGTTTACTAGTACAATAGCAAAGAACAATTACAGAATGAAAAAAAGGCTAACGGTTGATGATATTTAACGGATATGCATATTGTGCTTCATTCAGAGGAGGCTTCAACTTAAAAAAGTATAGAGGGATTCCAAAATACGCAAACGGACAGACTAGGACTGCGTACCTACCTAAAATGGAGAAACTGTCCAGACTGACTCGGACGCCACACCGTTTTGCATACTGTCTCACCATGGGATGAGGAGGACCAACCAGCACGCTACCTGCGCGAGCACTCCTGCCGCTATGTTCACAATCTCTGGTCATTATAGTACGTACAGTCGAACCTATGTACGTGGACCCACAGAGCGGGCAACAAAATTGGTAGTCTTCAGAGCTTTGAACTGCCGTCCAATATCCAATCCAATATCCACGTGTCCCTTAATAATGTTTACATATTATAAGATACAGAGATAAAAGAAACGGAAATACGTAAGATTTGGGAGGCCAATTTATGGTGATTAGCAAAGGCGGGTACATTCCTATGGATTAGGAACAATGCGACTTGTGTCTCCGAAGAATGAGACAGCGCTGACGCAAGAGAGGGAGGAAGGAAACGTACCGAACTCCAGTTATGAACGTCGACATCAATAAGAAAAACTGACTTGCTGCCACAATTTTTCCGCTTGCTTGCCGTATCGCTGAGACTTCATCAAGATACGAACACTAAACCTGTGATGCAACCCAGTTGCTAAACCAAGCGGTGCAACCCGAGTGCGACAATGCACAATTAATGTCAAAATCCATTTCCTATAAGCATCATAAAGACGTTGTTAGCCTGCTATACAGTCATGAAGATTAGAAATAAATGTTTAAAGCATGATAGAAAACTTGAGTATTAATATTCTACTACCATACTCAATGAGATTTATAACAGTATACAAGGAATAGGCTCATAACTCTGTATTATTTTTAGCACATTGTCTTTTGAATGACAAGACGAAAAACTTTACCGTGGAATTCGTAAGGCTTCATAACTGCAAATTTGTGTCCCTCTTTGTTAGCCTTTTCGAAAGTCCATAGTTGACTTACGGTGAGTTAGGTTAGATGAGGTGCATTAGGTTGAAGAAAAAAGTGCGCTTGGGTCAGTGAGATATATTAGGCTTGATTGAGTGTATCTGCTTCGATAAGATGGATTAGGTTTCATGAGGTTTGATAGGTTCATTACACACAGACACAGTTGATACGTTACAAGTATTTGGTAAAGTAGTACTATACACTGTTAAAATAATGCAACTGCGTAGCCACTGAAAGTTAAACAAACTTTATTGGCAATACTAAGCAAAAGCCAAAACAATTGCATGACGTATTCCTTAAAACATTTTTTAAAACATAATCCGAAATAGGATTTAATAAATACTCAGGAAGTTTATTGAGAAGCGTTGCAATATGAAATACTGTAGCGCGTTTCTCAACTTCAACACGCACAGTTGGGAGACTGAGAACAGAATGTCTCATTTCGTAATTATGTTGGAGAATAAGGGGAATAAAATACCTTAGAAATACTTCATGATGATTATAAAACACAAATCGAAGAAATTTAAGTGAGGAATAGTTGTAAACATCCTGAAATTTCAACATTTATAAAGATGAGTACATTTCACCGCATCTCATTACAGGCACATTGTTTTCGTTGCGTCTAACACGTAGTATTCGCCTAAGTATTTTATTCAATATTACTTCAAGTTTGTGCCTGTGACAACGTGGGGCTCCGCCCCAAACGATGATACTATGGACCAGCACTGAATGAGCCAATGAGTAGTAAGCTATTTTTAATGATTCACGATCAACATAATTGAATATTGCATAGATTTAATGTTTTTATTATTGATAAATGCTAAGCCTGCGCCCCCATGCCTTCAATATGGGACTTAAAACACAGCTTTTCATTCAGGATCCTCCAAGATATCTTATTTGGGGCACCCACTCAAGTAGATTATTATAAAAGAAAATAGGTGGCAACTGTTGGTGAGTACAGGGGGAGAAAAGCATTAATTTGGTTTTATTCTCATGGGCCATTAATCCATTTTGAGTTATCCATTCAGACCACACATTTAAAAAAGCTTGCATATCAATTATAGCAGCTTGAAAATTGGTGTAGAAAACTGCGTCATCCGCATACAATACACACTTATTCATGCCGAGGGTAGTAATATCATTAATAAAAACATTAAATAACAACGGGCCTAAAATGCTTCCTCGGGAAACACTTGAGTTAATGGTAATACATGTGATTTGGCATCATTACAGAGTACATATTGATTCCTGTTAGACAGGTAACTATCAAACAGTGCATTTGCTGCATTCCGAACGCCGTAATGATCGTTTTTTTAGTAGAAGTGATTTATCTACTGTATTGAACACCTTGCAAAGATCTAGCAATAAGGATATACCACATGTTTTATCGTGGAAGCATTTCAGAAGATCTGTTACAAGATGAAAAATTGTTAGCATCGTATTAGATTTAGTTCGAAAACCAAACTGCTGACCACTAATTACGTTATGAGATGAAAGGAAATTTGATAGCCTAAAATGAATGGCTTTCTCTAAGATTTTATTGAAGATAGCTAACGTAGATATGGATCTATAATTAGCCACATCATTCGGACTACCTGACTTGACGATAGGAATGACACGAGCATGTTATATTGCATTAGGATAAATGCCGCTCTCGGAGCACAAATTGAATATATGACAGAGAGGATCAGCAATAAATGTATAACTTTCAGCAGTAATGAAGGTTGAATCTCATCTCGATGACAACGCTTATTACTGAATGAATCAAGAATATTAACGATTTCATTGGGACTGGTAGGCCTGATAATACAATCTGTAACAACATAATTCGTATTGATTGTAAAATTTCCTTCTTGGGGAGGGAGGGCCTCCACCAGAGACTTTGCTACTAAAGTAAAGTGTGTATTGAATAAATTACCTGATTGTGCGTCAGGTCGTACCGTACCATTAACACTGAGAGAAACAGACTTGCGTTTGGTTTTTCTATCAAGAACGTCATTCAATACCTGCCATAATTTACGATTTGAATTCCTAGACTCAATGATTTTGTTTTTATAATGGCATTCTTTGCATTTTCGTATTAGTCTATTTAATACATTCCTGTAAGTTGCATAGCATGTCTTTGGTATTATTTCACGTTTGAACATCCTGAGCAATCTGAATTTTTTCCTAATGACATATTTCAGATCACGAGAGAACCATTCAGGCTTTTTCAATTTAAGTTTACGTTTTATCTTTACTAACGGGAATCGTTCCATATGTGCATACATCCATCTGTCCGTCTGCACATAACGCCTTCAGTGTTAGATGACTTTCTACGGAACGAGCTATTTGAAAAAGTCAGTTGATTTCGAAGTGAAGCCATAAAATCTTATTTATGGGTATCCTTACTCCAGGTTTCAGAGTTTTTCTAAATCTCTAAAATTATCTATCTGTTGTTCCATTTGTCCGTCCTTCCATTCATCCAGTTGTGCGTCGCGCTTTCAGTGTTAGCTGGGGAAAAATAGGGTGTAATTGATACGGTCTTCCGAAAGAACAACAGAAGAGCGTTTAAATTTAGCTGCCATTGCTCACAGGTCCCAGATCTATTGTCTGACTTGGAATATATTCCAATTAAGAACGTGTCCAGGTTTAAATAAAGAATTGAAAGCGACGATAAGTCATCAGGCTCCAAAGAACCTCCAGGAATTACAATGCGTAGCCATTAAAGAATGGAAAAACAGAACACGAAAAATCTCAAATTTTATCAATACTATTTTTATCTATAGGAGACGACTGCTAGAACTGATATAAATATAAATTATATGAATTTTGGCCAGTACCCACTGAGGCAATAAAGTATCAACATAATGCCGAGATCACACGTCATTCATCCCAACGCTTTCACTCGTCCAAATGTTTTGTAGAGTCGTTGTCAGCACAACTGTGTACACGCCACCAAAACTTATTAAAATGTTGACTATCAAATCAATCGCCTCTGCAAGTGTCAATGCGTAAGATAAGGATGTCTCTTCAAAGTTAGAGTGAAACAAAACTCAGAAAACAGTGCACTTTTCTGCTGCTTCAATGGCACAGTAGCACATTTGGACAAATGGATGAACGAATGCATTAATGTGAATGACGTTTTTTTCAACTCGAGCTTATAGCAACGTGGGGTCAGCACACCCGTGTTCAATACAGAACTCTATCTTTTACTACAATTACTACAAGTCACAACTCACAACGTCCTCAATTTCTTTTGGCCATTATCAGTGCCCCAGGCAATAATATGTGCCCTACTAGTGGCGTGCGGTCAGCTCGTTCATGCCCAATACAGGACTTTATATTTTACTGCTGTTACTACAATTACGGCAGCTCACAACGCAGCCACTTTGTGCCCGCCACTACCAGTGCTACAGGCAATTTGGAGCCTCCTAGTGCGGTGAGGTCAGGACGTTCGTGTCACGCAGCAACTAGGCCCGAAATAACCAAAACACCGCACCAAGGACCGCCAATCAGAATATCATGGCTGTGCAGAGCTGCAGCTGACTGTTCAGACAAACCGCTCGTGTAATCAACATAATGGAACCGCCGATGACGAAACGGACCCACTGTTTGCATTAGATCCGATCAAAACAATGGTTTAAGCGGGCCCGCCGCTCTGTATTATTTAGGGGACAAAATTTAATTCGCTTCGCATGATAGGTTTAAAGGCTCAGTCGCGACAATGAGATTCAATGGGAGTTTTAAAATGAAGCATAGCCAGCATACGATGAGCAAAAACAAGTCCAATATTTCTGGAAGAAGAAAATTAGTAGAGCTGAAGAGGATTACATTTTGGGAAAAGCATGACAGCCGAAATAGTGGCTGCGATGATAAAATTAAACTAGAGCACTCTAAGAGCGCAAACCTCCGCCAAGCAAAGCAACGGTAACGAAAATTTCAAACTCTTTCTGAAACTACGATTTCCTTTGTATCAGCACTTAAATTAACCTATTTGTGCCTCTTGACAGTACAAACAGCTTTTGTAATTTTCTTGAAGATCCGTTCATAACTATTCAAATATTGTTACGAATAAACATTTTGACAAACAACGGTCAAACACACAAACGAATCAACCTATCATCACGAAAATTTAATCATTTATGGCACTTTAACATTAATAACGATTCCTGTAAATTTAATAAAAAATCTCATAACTTTTCGAGCTATTCTGCTAACAAGCATAAAATCAAACACAAGGACAAACAAACGAACAAACAGATCATCACAAAAAATTAATTACTTATTTTTCGTGATATAATGTAAATTTCACAATAATAAATTTTTGAGTTACGGTACTAAAAAAAATTAGCAGACAAGCAAACACCGTGGAACGCATTTACACCAAACGTTAATCATCTGTTCTTGTTAACATGCCTAAGAATTCCTGCAAATTTTGTAAAGATCAGTCCATAACTTTTTGGATTACCTTGTTGACAGGCATACAAAGAGATAAACATAGAGACAGACAAAAACTCCTTGGCGTAGGTAAATAGCATCTTGGAAGAATATACGGTTTTTTAATCAGAGGTCGCCTCACAGGATAGTCTTCTGCCATACGATCATATTTTATTAGGAGCATGAAAAACTTGAGTACAGTCGTAGCTCCTAATTCGCACCTCCTAATTCGGACTATAACTTTGGATCTCAGCGCTCTCAATTCAGACAACCTCTCCTAATTCGGAAGTTCCTCATAAAACTTGTTTTTTCCGGAAATCTCTATTATGGAATTATTTTCGGATCTTACAGATAATTTTACGGCACGAAAATAACGACTTTGATCAAAACGAGTAATCACTAACATGATGAATAACATTTGAATAAGGTTTTTAATATTATCTCATATTGTTTTCTATTATCGTCGCTTTTGTAACAGAAAATCTAGTACAACATATCATAGAAAATATATCAACAGTAAATTTCGGGTTGACTAAAAAAAATGTAAGTAATTTTTCTATACGTAAAGATTATATGTTTACCTCATATACCTTCATAAATATATACACATGTATGAAGCATTCCGTAAAAGTCTTATTCTGTGCATTCATTCATTCATTAAGAAAAGGGAGTGGTGGTACAGCTGTTGCAATCGCGTGGTTTCGTTACGCCAAAGTTCTGATAATGCAGACAATCAACGTGCAGGCTATATCAAGAGCAAACTTTTAACATGCTTACGCATAAAAGGTTTGAAAACGAGTGTGAGGAACCTGTGAATGAACGTCTCACTTGTCGTGAAAAATACCTTTCATGCGAAGCAGTTTTACAAGTTGGAAGCTATAAGATCAAAGAAGATAATGAGGACGGTGCAGTGAATACGATCTATGACTGTATGAATAGCATCCTGGAAAATGAAAAGAGAATGAGAATGTGAAAAAATCGTTTCGAGTTCTTTCAAACCGCTATAAAATTAAACTGATTATTTTTTTAATTCTGGAAAGTTTCCAAAATCGTCAGGGCTTCGAAGCGGCAGTGGACGCAGTTACGAGCCGTAGCAAACAAGAGGACCAACATTTATAAAGAGGCGTTTTTAATTCCAATGTACAGTAATTCTCCTTCTACTTGCTGGTGAACGTCGTGTTTAAGTTTAGTGCTTACTGTAAATTTAGCAAATATTTTATCCCTGAATATGAAATTGCGTGCATACTTTTGCTATTTAAAGAGGTAAAGTAATAAAAAAGTCCGAATCTATCCAATTACACTACTAATGTTAAACTTGCAATCTAATCTAACCAGTACTAAGTTACCCATCAAAACAACTTTTTTAATCTTTCAGTTGCATTTTCTTTTCTTATTCTTAAGTGTGACTGCACTATTATTTTACTACCACTCGCTCTTATTTCGGACTCGCTCCTAATTCGGAATAGTGTTTTGAGGACGCAATCGGTCGAATTAGGAAAATCTACTGTAGTCTTGTTTATACGAAAGGAAATATGTACGTCCGAAGTTGCTACTGACGCCACCACAGTAAAGTCACGTCCGTTTACTCTAGGGGTGGGCAAACTATTTGACTCAGGGGCGACATGGACTTCTAAAAATGGACAGACGGGCCGGGCCAGCACCCGATACATGCGTATCAAAACACAACCAGAAAAAGAAATACACTGCAAATAGCAAATACTTGCATTCACTTTTAGTTGGATCTAAAATAACATTCACGCTGCAGATATGTAATTTTAGAATAAAATCTTAAAATAAAAGCTCAAAGTGTGTTACCGTAGTGTATTGAAGATCCCAATATCTTCGAGAAGCCGAATTAAAAAGACGAACGGCCGGAAGTGACCCTCGGGCCGTAGTTTGCCTACTTTCGGTTTAAGGCGTGTTCGATTGGGATGTAAGCTCAAATTGCTTAGATTAAATCACACGAAAAGTGAAGTCAGACCGTTCATTTCGCCACGTTGACTAAGGTTTAAGGTCTTAAGCAGAAACGACTAGGCCGACAACCCGGCCCTGCTCTGGAGGTAGTTTCAGCTTTTAAGCCCAATGGACTTGACATTTCTTTGATATAAACAATTATGCCTGCCGTGTGATATGCAGATCCTGTGTCGTATTTAGCAAGTTTTTATGAAAAATGCCAATTTCTCATACGTTCAATCTAATTTAAAGCTAACAGGGTTAAGCTAAGCGCCAAAATGAAGTAATGCTTTTACAAGAATTGCATAGAGAACTATGCAACATTAGAGAAGCAATTTTTTTCGGTAAATTATTATTATTGAAACACGATGAAGAAATTTTGCTCTTTTAACCTCCTAAAACAATGTTTTCGTTTTCTTTGAAAGAAATGGGCAACTTTAGGCAACTTAAGTATATTTTGATACAATCATGTCATGGATCAGTAAAATACTAGAAACGTATCAGCCACTGCATCGGTCATTCGCACGGCCCAGTGCTGTGTTCTGTTTACATAGTTATCATCACTGTCGTGTCCGACGCAATGCAAATACATAACAGACGCAAAAATTAGCTGAGCCAACTCCATACTTCAAACGTATCTTAGAGAACGATATCGCTGACGCTTGTGAATGACAAATCAATAAGTTTTACATTCAAGGATGCTTAACTTTTAAATGCTAAGAGCGTAAGACAGATTCTGCTAGTGACATCACAGCTTATGTTAGTATTTTACAACATAACTCAAAAATCCGTTCGATTGGGACAGTTTAAGGGGACCGTGCACCTGAAAATGTTGAAATTCTTCATATTTCTTTTTTTTTTGCTACACATAGCTATACATCAAACAAACAAGCAGGTACAGTTTTAGGTAGCCAGTGCAAACTCAAGTTGGTAGAACAGGGGGCTGGGGGCGGGGGAAGTGTTTTTTTCAAAAGTTCATTTTTTGACTTCATAACGTTTTTTATTACTGAGCCGATCTGTATGAAACTTGGTAGAGATATGTAAAATCAGAAAAAAAGGGGACACTCCTGTACTTTTCCAATTTTCGCTATAGAAAATTAGTTATTTTAAGAAAATGGATCTTACTGTTTTATTTGAATAACTCGTTTTCTATGTAGAAAATTGGAAAAAGTCCAGGAGTCTAACCCGCATTTGTTTTTTTTTTTACACATTTGTTGCAAGTTTCATCGAAATCCGAACAAAAATACAAATTTTGTCATAATTATTTTTCTTTAGTTTCCCCAAAGAATTAAAAAAGCTCTTTATTTTTGCCATATTTGGATAAAACTCGGTGAATATAAGTAAAAATCCTGTATTTTTTCCATTTTTCCGCATAGAAAAAGAGTTATTGAAAGAAAACGAGAACATCGCTTTCCCCTGTTTTTTCCCATATTTCTATTTTCGCTAAAATGTACACATTCATATCCCTATTTCTTCTGAAGTTTGAACCCGATTTTCGCCATTCAATTGTCAAAATAAAGGGGAATGTATCACCTTACTCGTAAGGTATCTACAATTTCAACATTTGTTTTCAAAAGTTTTGTACCTCAGTTTTAGTTTTTTTTAATATCGCAGAAAAAAACAGAAGTGAAAATTCGCATATATTTTCAATACTGAAAGGAAATAAAGACAAGTTTATAAGCAGGTTTCATCTACTTGCATTAGCAATGTTTCGAACCAAGAACAAAAAACTAAAGAAAATCTTAGAAGAAATAGAAAAACAAATTTTTCCAAAAACTCAAAATTGTTGTGTAACATTCAAATATCAAAAATAAAATTAAAAGCCATGGGGACAAAATAGTCTTAGAATCACGTTTTACATATAGAAGCTACCGAAGTGTCAAACAATCGGACTGTAAATAAAAAAGATAACCCAAAATCTACACGGTCCCCTTGATTCCCTCTGAATCAAGTTAAGTGCACTTGAATATTCGAGAGCGACGTCCCATCGAACGCGCCTTTACATGAAACAACTTGCTTAGTGCAATGCAGTTGCAGTCCTCTGGCTTTTATCCACGGTAATAGGATTTCATGGTTACTTACAGGACCTCGAGGTCTGCCACCCTAGGAGCTGGGAATAAACTATTGAAGTAAGACTCAGTGTTTTTTGGTCTACATATCTGAGGTCCATTCACACATTGCTGTCCATCCCGGGCCCCTGCAAGTGGGAGATCACAGAGTGGGAAAAGTTTTTTCACAGAGGCAGCGTGGGAGAAAATGCTTGTTGTACACAGATCCAGCGTTGTGTTCGTGGGACATAATCCATGAAGTCACCTTGACGCTTAAGAAGAGTTCACACGCCATTCATCTCAACGTGTTCACTCATCCACTGGTCCGAAAGTTTTGTAGCGTCGTTGTCAACAGAACTTTGTGTACGCTACAAAATTATATTAAAATGTTAACCGTAAAATCCTTTTCTTCCGCAAGTGTCACTGGGCAAGTTACAGATACAGCATTTCTTCAAATCTAGAGTGAACTAAAACTCAGATAAGAGTGCACTTTCATGCTACTTCTTGGACCCAGTAACACTTCGGACAAGTTGTATGAGTGAACGCGTTCATATGAATGACGTGTGGGCTTGGCTTTAGGATGGACGAGCCCACTTGTATCACTTTTGGAATGAAATTAATAAGGAGAGTTCTTTTAAAAATAAAATCAAATTAGTAGAGAGAACACTTCTGCTTTTCAAACGAAATTCGAGAAGCGTATGAAAAGTTTTTAGTATCGCTGTTGAAGAAACGTTGATAGATGGTCATACCTAAGATTTTTTGAAAGTGCAATCTTTTGTTAGTATTCCTGCCAAACTTATAAAATCTAAAAAATTGAAAATAAAAATTAAAATGAAATAGGTGATCAGCAACCTCTTTTAGTTTTCCCGATGCTCGAAACATTTCATACACCCCTCGTAGAACTGAAAAATAAAAAAATAAAAATTCGTGTCAAGCATCTCTCAAGTCTGATGCACACGGACGGTATGCGGGGCTCCACGTCGGATTAACTCTCTGCAAGCCATGACATAAGCGTAGGCGAGGACTAACAAAGATCAAACTCAATTTAGCCAAATGTGATGGTAGCCTAACCGGCAGCGATACAAAGGGAACCCAAGGGTGTGTTCGGTTGGGTCCCGAAATTAGGCCTTCAAGACTTGTCCAAAACTTCAAACAGAAACTTCGGCCCGGTTGTTCAAGTCGTGTTGCAAGTGCTAGAAGCAACCCTATTACTGTAAGCCGGCTAAAAACTCTATTTAACTGAGCTAGACAGTTTTGGAAAATATCAAAATTAACTGCTCAATGGTCAACTTCCGACCGTCAATTCTACGGGCCGAAGCCAGAGCACCTGGCTAAAGTTTCCGACAAGTCAACCCTTGAAGCCTTAATTTCGGCGCCCAATCGAACACGCCCAAACACGCTGAACACAGTAGCTCTGGCGTCCCGAGACCTTGGGACTGACAGAGAAACTAATTTCGTATTGTTACGCCTCACTAGCACCGCGGCGATGGCCTCTGCAGCTACAGCGCTGTTGTTCGCGACGATTTCCAGACCAGCGCCTCCTTTGTTTTGAGGAGAGTTTCCATTGCTCGCCCTCCCTCAGCCACACATGTGAGCACAACAATTGCTTTTTATTAAGTGTTTATTAGTTGATTCTGAAGCGAGCCTCTCCCCTACCTTTGCCTCACCTCCCTGTCTTCCTTTGGATCTACATATATACCTCCATAGGTATTATAACATTAAACTAGAGCACTCCGAGAGCGCATACCTCCGCCAAGCGAGGCAACGGTGACGAAAAATTCAATTTGGCTTCGAAACCATGTTTTTTTTTAACAACTCCAAAATTTAATCACTTGTGCCCTTTGATGGTATTAACAGTTTGTGCAATTTTCGTAAAGATCCGTTTATAATTTTTCTAATTATGCTGATAACAAACAACATGACAAACATGAATCAAACATACAAACGAACAAACCGATCTGCACCAAAATTTAATCATTTATGTCTTTTAAAATTACTAACAATTCCTAAGAAGTTTATAAAGAGCCATTCATAATTTTTTGATTTATTGTACTAACAAGCATAAAATTAAAAACAGTGACAAACGAACGAACAAACAGATCACTCCTAAAATTTGGTAATTTGCTCTTCGTCATATATCTAATAACTCATGTAAATTTCATAAAAATTCGTCCAGAGTTTTTGAGTTATTTCATTAAGAAAAATAAGGCAGACAAATAAAAAACTAACAGATGAACGGATCTTCACCAAAAGTTGATATCTGTTCCTCCTAACATACCTAACAACCCCTGTAAATTTCATCAAATCCGTCCATGGCTTTTTGAGTTATCTTGGTGACAAACAGGCAAACCCGACGAAAGCATAACCTACTTGGCGGCGGTAAAAAGTGCACAGTGTAAGCCCTTATTCTGCAATACGATTGCAATCAAATGGAGAAAGAAACAAGTAACATGAAGTATGTCAATAGATATCCCAGGCGCAGGAGCGTCTGCACACTGGTGCAAGATGCATGGGTACGACAAGTGATGCAAGTCAAAAACAACGGAACACTGACAAGCCATAGCAATAGGAAACGGAACGAAGCACTGTGGTCATGAAAGAAAGATGTCCCGAAGGTCTTACTGAGGCTAAGGTAGCAAATCTCAGGGGCCATAGCTGAGGGACTCAACTTACCATAACATTGTCTAGGCGAACGGAATTTTATGTAATCCAGGTAAAATCGCTCAGTGTGTAAATCAACCGACTTTCCAGCATTCTATCCATACTAAATTATCGCGCCAGGGCACCTCAGCAGAGCGCCAGGGCTTCGTGCTGGAGCGACTAACTAAATAAAGCGGAAGTGTAAGAGCAAACAAGCCCGGCCTTGCTTTCCATTACGCGCCGGCTCAGTGCGAATAATACTGCGACAACAGAAATACGCTCGGGCACTCAGCGGGCACCTCTGCCACACCGAACTCATTCACACCTTCGAGTTCCCAAATAAATAGTGAAGTTATGGCAGGCGCCCTGTGCTGTTTACCTTATAAAATAAAAAAACATAACTGCACTATGATGTTTAGTATCACTGCCCGAAACGTAATGCTTCATCGATTGGCTCCGTAAAGTCGAGGTAAGTCAAGCCCACTCGATTTGTTTGTCCGGAACTCAAGAACTTTGGCTCTGCTACATTTTGCATCTTGTCGTAAATGTTACCAGCAACCTAATGCAGATATTACGCATAGGGGTGAAGATCCTTTAATTCCACTTTTGGAAAACACCCAACCTAAGCTATTCGCATTCGCGAATGTTAAGAAACAGACATTGGGTCCACCTCTAATACGTACCATAATAGCATATTCAAGACATGGAAGGGATTTGTGCAATTTAATCCCCATAGCCCCCTGTACACCCCTCTGAAGTTATCGGTGCCTCCCAAAATTTCCTAATTTGATTAGAGAGCTATGACATTTTCCTATTTTATTTTTTGCGTCGTTTCTGAAGTTTGTGCACCATGTAGAGGCTGAAAAACTTGGAAGAATATAAAACAGTTAGTAGAAAATTCCAAGATGGCAGATTTTGAAGAAGGCAGTCAAATGTAGAATATTTTGCAAACCTGGGCCATGGAATGTACAGCATAAATAGCAATATTCTAGGCACTAGGATGATAATACGGAACAGGCTAACGCGTGGAAGAGGTCCAAGCTGTCCTACAGTCCAATGATACTGCCTATGACGCGGAGTGGTCATACGTCGTAACATCAGTAGTACTAGCTATTGCTTATCGTCTCAATTCTCGCTCAAAATAGAGCCAAATTGGTACATATTTTGGGCTGGGGTTTACTGCAAATCGGCAAAATATTGATTAAGGCCACCTATAATAATAGTATACAAGTGCTTCAGATGCTGATGCCCGTGCTTGCGACAAGTCTCTCCTCTAGATTTCACTCATTTTCGCGTTGGTGGCCACTCTATAGCACTTGTCTTTTGCATCGAAGTGAACACTTTCTAATACCCGGCAGTCGGTACAGACGGGGTCAGATCAACACACTGTCCTCAACCGACACTTTGCAACACGCGGCAGTCGGTACAGGCCGGGTTGGACCAACTCATTATCCGCAACCGACACTTTGCAACACGCGGCAGTCGGCACAGGCCGGGTTGGACCAACTCATTATCCGCAACCGACACTTTGCAACACGCGGCAGTCGGTACAGACGGGGTCAGACCAACACATTATCCTCAACCGACACTTTGCAACACGCGGCAGTCGGCACAGGCCGGGTTGGACCAACTCATTATCCGCAACCGATGCTATCTCGGCCGCTGGCACAATCTCCGGCCGCCATAAAATCTGGTGGTGCAGACGCAATTCTGGCGCCAGTTTCCCAAGATCAAATTATCGCTGTCTAACGCTCGCCCTCACGTTTTTCCAGACCCGCTAAGATGAGCAATTTTCCAGTTGCTTACTTTGCCTCCAGGACTTTTCCTTCGCAATTTTTCAGTCTTTGTTGTCCAGAAAGAGAGCTTGAAAAACAACAGTCAAATTAATGGATTGCTCCCACAGCTGCAACACAAAAACTATGCGATTTCTTTGAAATTCTTTGCTTTCTCAGCAGTGAGCTTTTTCCTGAACTCGTTAATCCTCTCTTAATCAATGACGGTACAGTAACAAGAAAACTAATTAGGGCAATATGAAATCTATTACTGCTACAATAAAATGTATCATTTTTTGCTATATAAATTAGCTGAAGCTTCAGTTGCACTGGAACGATGTTCCAAGAGACGAGGAGTGAGAGACGAGGAGCGCAGCAAGAGATACTAGGAACCTACACACAGGGATGTTTCTACACTGTAACAACGCTGTTGAGTAGAACAAGTTGAACAGGAAAAGAAAGCACAAAGGGAAGCCTCATTCGGGTGTATGAAAATGAAAGGAAGCAAAGTAGGCACAAAAGAAGGATGTCCCGAACGCCGAGGTGAGCTTAATGTAACTTGCGTGGTCCCCCTTGATGTGTCAATTACGGTAACAGGTAATGGATAAATATAGCTAGATATAGTGAACGGCCTGTTCCCTCTGAGGGGAAATTAATTGTAAGATTACGATTGCCTATAGTAAGGGCTTGTTCGATTGAAACTACTTAAGGTCTAAGTCAATCCCGCTTGTCGAAAACTAAGACAAATGCCATGGATTCGCCATGCTGAATCAAATTTTAGCCGTTACTATTGAATCAGTTTCCGAAAAAACGGCGCAATCTCATTCAATCATTTTACTTAAAATAAAGTCGGCAGCCGCCTCTAGCATACTTGGATAGCGGCACATGCAATACGATTAAAAGCGACGAAATCAAGGCTCTAATCTGAGATTTCGGACGACTGGGATTGGCTGAGGTCGACTCTGATCAGCCAATCGAACTGGCCCAAACGTATACATGAGAGCTTTATTCACCGTAGACTATCGAAAACAGTAACTTCCGCACAGTGATAAAATATCAACATATGACTACTGTAATATTAAGAGTGGACTTCAGAACAGAACAGTTATCAATACCTCTATTATTGTTCTGAACAGTATCGAGAACTAACCCAGATAATTGCGATTCTGCCTGTTATAAGATCAACACCATCCTTTACCGAATATAACATATGTACATCTTTTGCCGCTGTTCTTTACTAACAACTGCCACTCAATTCTCCATAAATTGCCATCAAGTGACATCATCGGATGCATTTTCATGTGTTTCTAGAATGTCTTCCAGCTGCGGTTCGCGATTAGGCACAACGAAGCTGCAGCACATCCTACTTCCTCTGCGTGTAATCGATGTGTTCAATAAATCAAGTAACTCCATCAACTGCAATAAATGCGTGCATGGCACGGTGCTGCATCCCAATTACTTATTGCTACCAGCTGCATTGACTACCTAGTGTATTAAGCAACCATACACAAGCTGCCCTGCTCTGAATTTTCCCCGGTAATGTATGGTGCACGTAACCAACCAACCTGTTGTATATGTTGAACATGACTCCCTTAAATGTAGCTCACATGAAAGGTAATAGGCTCAAAAGTCTGCTGTTCGCCATTTTAGAAAGAGAGTCTGATGAAGCAACTGCCAGCACAGTGGAGCTCCTTATCGGAAATTCATAGTGATTTAGCCAAGGCATATTGGGGCAGCATCGGGTAAGATTCGACAAGCGCCCACAATTTCCAGTATGGGGAGGTAATCAAATGCTGCTGGCTCACCAGCTGACTACAACAGTTACGACTCGACAAAAAAAGAGGCACCATAAGACCTTTAGAAATGGCAGGTTGGTAAGACGAAAAAGGATGCTTTAATATTTATCAGTAAATAAATACACACAGTAGAAAATTATTCGAGAAGAAAAAAGGATAAAAGTAAGCTATTCATATCAAATAGAGATTACATATACTAGGTACAGCTAAAACGTAAACTTAGCACGTCATAAAATCGACAATTTAGAAGCGAAATTTCATTAGAAGTTGAGTAGAATCCAGGCATGCTGCCCACAGCGCCGGAGCCTATTTATTATTACAGGTCTTCATTTTCGACGACAAATCGCTAGCGGGCGACCTAGGAATCCATAATGAGGTCAGCTCAGCAGGAGAACGTGACCTGGCCAGCGGGTGCACTGTCCCGTATGGCAGTGTTATGATGGCAGCATTTCGTATATGGCACCACTGCAGTGTTATGATGGCAGCACGTCGTGTGCGGCACCAGTGCAGTGTAATGATGTCAGCACGTCGTGTGCGGCACCAGTGTTGTGTTATGATGACAGTCTTCCGTGTACGGCACCACGAGTACAGCCGTATTGTGCTCAACATTCCCGGCAATAATCACGTGTAGAGCACGTGTTCTAGCGGCAGCGGTTCAGGGAGCTTCATAAAGGACTGCCGGTTGCATACCTTCAGACGAGCTGATGGCGGGGCAGTACGTTGTTGTTACCTTCGGGGGGGGGGGGCAGGTCCTGGTAGGGGGGAGGGTCACGGGGCCATTATCTTTCTCACAACAGCCCTAAAGGTACCACTCACACCCCCCCTCCTCCCCAAACCGTAGAACTGTCTAGGCTAAATAGTTTCAGGGTACTTTTTGGAGGGTTGCAAGCGTTTGGGAGGGTATTCCAAGACCCGTAAACACCACCCTCTCTCGCTCCCGTAATCCGTTCTTGCCCTTCAGTTGCATTCACATGTTTCTTTGTGGCCCAGAGTATGCATGAACCTCGTAGAGTATACATCAAAATAACTCTTCAGGCAGCATCGATTAGCACGACAATCCAAACCAAGTCCAATAAGCCCGACTTGGTCGAACCTTCAGAGACACGTGCATGTATTTGCTCCATCTTGTTGGTTCGAGTCGAGCGGTAACCCGAAATCGATTAACTTTGGGTCATCTAAAACGCAATCCTGCTCCAAAAAATAATAGTTAGTTTTCAAACGTCCCAAGAGTTTATGCATTGCTTTCAACACCTGCAGCAAGATAAAGCGCGGGGGTGAGACTCGCAAAACATACTTGATGGACGAACTGAACTAACTTGATTACACATGACCCAGCAGATGCCTCTTAAATAAATATTTAGTAAGTACTGTTAGATTACACTAAGTGTCTGACGAATGGTTGCTATTGAAAATCCCTCTTAAGCAAACAGTAAATACATATAGATACCTTAAACTGATCGAACAATATTTGCCTCTAACACCCGCTCTAAGTAATTAAAATTACTTGTAATTAATTAGCTGATGAGAGCGGCTTCCAACGATCTTAAGTTATCCTAATTTTAAACTAAAACTCTTTCGTTGCTTAGAATCTTCTATCATTACGGACTGCACATCGATTGGAAGCAACCTGAAGTGGTGCCATCAAGAGCCCAGAAGCCCTCTATTCCTGACTAAGTTTCAGCAACAAAACCCTCCGCGTCCGATGGATATTGCGTCGTACTGCAGAGAAAAAAATGCAGTGTCAAGTCCTCGATTCTCAATAGACTTGTAAAAACCTCACGATATATTGTCTTTCGATGACCTCGCTGTCATAGCTCGCCAGAATTTCAAAGGACTTGCGCATTTTCTTTATTCTTTTGGGATAAAATAAGAGACAAGCTTTCGCTCCGAGGGAGATATTCAATAAACGGTCCGCGGCGACTGGTGTTCTCAACGGCACCTCAGGGATTGTGTTGACCCTATGAGGAACAAAGAAATTGTCGTCTACTTATACGAACAGCGTTGTTGGAAACGTCCTTGTTCTTACAGGGTTAGGTAAAATATTCTATAGAGTGTGAGAGTACGATGAGAAATTTAGATAAATTCTTCTTTTGATATTTTTAGAGTGTACATAAGTAACTATGCACCGAGTGGTGCCTCTGTTCATATGCGATATTCTAGTATGTCAGGAATTTACATAATGGCATTTATACCCTCATCGAAAATTCCAATAAATACTTCCGTACCATTTGCACCCGAGCCCCTCCCCCGCTTTGGGAGTCGGGGAAGGCGTGATACGAAGGCATCACAGGCAAGATAGGTAAGTTTTCCCAATTTTTACGGTACAAAAAGCTCTTTTCAGCTCAGATCATCTTACATTCTTCGTAACTACTTACGTCCACGACAGCTGTGAAATGAAGTATTTCTTAATAGAACGGAAGATGTTAAAAATCATGTACTGTTCATGAGGTCGTTAAATTCACTCGCTGCATAACATTCTTCTTGAAGATATTTTAATGACTAGAAAGTATGTATAAGAGCGTAAATGAGAGAATGACTGTAATAAAGGAGCGTTAGACTTGGTAACACAAGTGACTCGCCGTTTAGATGGGATGCAGGCCAACCGCAGTTGAGCCGTCAGCGTGAAATTGAAATAGGTAGAGTTAATTAATAGGGTAGAGCAGCGATTGATTTTTTGAACCGGTTTTTGTTGCGTTTTTTAAGAAAACGGTGACAAAACGTTCAAAGTACGGTGAGCTATTATATTCTTTGCTTTGCTTCAGACTCTAGACCAATGCAGCTCAGACGAGACTTGTATTTACACGGCGTGGAAATAACCAATTGCCAGAGTCAAAAACAGCACAGTGCATCTTCGCCCCCCCCCCCTCCTCTCCCCAAATAGAAGCAGACTAAGTCAATAAAAAATTAAGACAATGTTGACTGGCTCTTTTGCTGGCAAGGGGATAGTTCGTCAGCAATATCTGCTGCAATGCTAAGTAGTAGACCTGTATGTTTAGCGAGAGGGTTTCAGAAGAATTCAAAGACGTCGTTTGTGTGGGACCGAATATCGATACCCCCTGGGTGCGGCATCACGGCAATGAGAATGTAAAGATATTTCTGTGTCTCCTAAGCCGCCTTATTCGCCAGACTTTAATCTTTGTGACTTTTATCCGAAAAATGAAGATTCACCTCAAAGCCACAGAAAAAAATAAAATGGGGAAACTGTAAAACCTGTACCACACCAGCTAAAGAGAAATCCGGTATCTTAGTTCAAGGAAACTAATATTATATAGCATCAGTCTCATTACTCTATTACACATCTCGAACGATGTGGTACTAAAACGCCCCTAGTCTTTGAGGAAACATTGGAAGATAAATCCAGCGTTAACTCTGAAACCGAAGATATACGGTATTGTATTGTACAAAGACACACAAAACAGTGGTGGCGTGTGAATGCTTGCAACTCCAAACTACGTGACGTACAAAACTAAAACGAACTACCGTATACGAAAATGCATATACTAAAGTTTTGCTTCTTATAAGAGGCGCCTTGACTAGCCTATTTCATCATCTACCTTCACTATAAGCCTTTCACAAAAATTTGAAAGTATAAGATGGCTAATATACTAGTTACCAACGTTACACAACAGGTTGCTGCTGTACTTGGCGCCAGGGTTGTTGCTGATTAGTTCTAAGGAGAAGGAGCTTCAGCACCACCCTCTTTGACCGCATGGAGGAAACGATTACACTGTGAGAACCGCGCCTCCGTTGGACCAGAAGTCCTGAAAGGACCAAAAAGGGGAGGACACATGGGAAGTGCAGCGGGTTTCACTAAATCAATCCTTTCTACGTTTGAGAGAATTCTAGTAGCACCCCGGTGTTAGTGATCAATGCAGCAAGTTAGGCACGGTACCGCTTCAGGTCAAATTCTCCAGGAAAGCAACTGTAACAAGCAACAAGTAACATCTGACCTAGCCCTTAGGAGGTGAGTCTCGTGAATATTGCAAGTACAATAAGTTGCCAGAAGAGTCAGCAGCAGAGTGATCGCTGTGTGCATTTTCGAATCAATTCAATTTGAAACTAGAACCCCTCCTAGCGTCACATCTAGGTCAACCCACCTCACTCCCTGCGGAAAATTATGAACATTGTTCAACTCCTTCTGTCTCTTTTTGGGGAGACAGACAAACACGTATACTTAAATCTTCAATACAAACATCATCACTTCTCTCACTTAATTCGCGGGTGCTAAATATGTTCGTTCACGTCAATTTTGCTTCACCTAACTGTGTTAAATAATTTTTTAATTATAGGTGCTTGCTTTCGATCAGCTTTATCTGTTTCGCAGAGTACAAACGCAGGGCCTAAGTACAAAACTATAGAAGAGAGCACAGAGTGAAATAAATATACCGTCGGGCGCTGCATTGAAGAAGAAGGGTGCGAAAGCAAGGTTAGAATATCAGCTATTTACACGAATTGCAGCTTCATCTCGCTCTGAAAGATGCTGTTGGGTGTCAAGAGTGACTTTGGTATATCCAAAGCACAAATAATTTTATCTAAGCTGGTGATACAAGTCATGGAACGATCTCGATTCGTATCATATACTCGTATAGTATCATCCTACGTACAGTAGTTGCACTGCTTCCTTATAACGGCAATGCCTTAAGCAATCAAAGATATTCTTATTTCCCCTTACGTGCCAGCCTGAAATATTCCGTGAGCTACTTTCCAAAAAGCTTTCATTGATTGTGGGTTGTCCCGTAAGATATCATCAAGAGAAACTAAATGAGCATCTAATGAGCTATGTTTCTTTTCATTATCTTGTTGAGGAGTTTGCGACCATTTTTAATTTGTAAAATTGTAATAAAAACGTAAGCATATTCAAGTATCCGAGTGTACAATATTAACATTAGACCTGTTTTAGACGTCTTGTTCATATATTATTCTGCTTTCGGGGCCGCAGTCTAGAAATATTAAAAATCTACGGACATTAGGTGCAGGATTAAAATATCTCCTCTTCAGTGATGTCAAAAAGCCTGAAGATATTGGTTCAATTTAGTCCACAAACAAACAGTCACTAGTAGAATTCTGGCCACCTCAGCAGCTGAACTTATAAAAAGTAAAGGTAAGGTCAACCTGACCGCACCCCCACTAGGTAACCCACACACACACACACACTGGCTCGTGCCGCAGCCAACTGGCTCCAGAGGGGTGTACAACTGCAGTCGAGCACGGGTCTTGAAGAACCATGGTACCATCGACGGAATGTCGATGGCGCCCATGTCTGGGAAAGGTAAGTTCCCCCACGGCAGCTGCTCATACATATCAACTGGTGATTCAGGGAGCCAACTGCCACAGAGCTCGCTTACTTGGCCTGGTACTCGATCCCGCAAGGTCCAGCGCCATCACTTCAGCACGCTGGGCTGCTGCTACCGTGGATACAATGAGTGAATCAGTCATTATGGGTGGCCAAAAACAAAAAATTCGGTTAGGAATGACGGCAATACCTTCAGAAAGCTTATGAATTCTAAGGAAGCACAAACTGCTATGCAATACTTATCTAATTTCTCGGCTTTTCCATAATTTTGTAATTCACTGTGTGTTAAGGTAAACAAAAATTTGTTGACGACCATTAATAAAATCTTAAAATGCAACGTTTCGATGTACTTGCATCATCATCAGGCTGAAATAAAGAAAAAGGAAGACCTCAATACACACCCAGGAACAATTCAGTAATTGCTAAAATATTTGACCTACGCATCGTAAATTCATTGCAATTAACTAGTACG
>LQNS02278091.1:43547239-43557292 GCA_001587735.2 Parhyale hawaiensis | reverse complement strand
ACTCAACTTGTGACACTCTACTTATGACACTCTACTTGTGACACTACTTACGACACTCTACTTGTGACACTCTACTTGTGACACTACTTTCGACACTCAACTTGTGACACTCTACTTGTGACACTCTACTTATGACACTACTTACGACACTCAACTTGTGACACTCTACTTGTGACACTACTTTCGACACTCAACTTGTGACACTCTACTTATGACACTCTACTTGTGACACTACTTACGACACTCAACTTGTGACACTCTACTTGTGACACTACTTTCGACACTCAACTTGTGACACTCTACTTATGACACTCTACTTGTGACACTTTACTTGTGACACTCTACTTGCTGCATCGACGTTTTTTACATGCTCACTCCATTGCGAGAGCACTGACCTATCCAGAAATGGGGACAGTCGCAGGGGGGGGGGGGTGTTGTTGCCACACAAGTTTTCCGGCTAAGACATCATAGCTCTGCCATTCGGTGGTCGACTACAACCGTGCGCTCCTTCACGGCCTAACAAGCGTCTATTTACAGCACGTACAGGCTCATATGGATTTCTCATTTGGGGAGCGTGGCCAGGCTGACTTGGCCTTTAACCTTTACTGCCACTACCTCCACACACGACACCTTCCTGTGTAAGGTGCGGACGACAGTCGACTAGAGACCAGGACGAAAACAAAGGGAGCAGGGAAGAAGGTCATCCTGATTACTAAGCGAAGGCTTTAAGTTTAGATTATTAATTTTTGTCTTGCAATGCAAGGTATTAACAATGAGTTAATTACTGCGCTGTAATCTGTAACACTTTTTTGGTGATTCACAATGCAAATGGAGTTGAACTTTCGTTAACACAGATACTACATACTCTGGAACACCAATGTTGAATGTGATGTGAATAAACATGGTAGAATTATCCATTCCAGCTTGGATATGAAGCCCGCCCAGACGACACGAAGCTAATCCACAGCACAGTATTGTCTGGAGTGCCACTTCTACTCTGCCACACCACACCGTAAGGTCCGAATCAGCGCCGTATCGGCCACAGCTTCAGCTCTGCCTCGCTAGGCATAAAATTCTCTTTTCGGTCGGTGCGAGGCGGTGAGGAGAGGCTGTAAACTTGTTAGTGAGGTTGCTGGCTATCGATCCTGCCTAGCGGGAGGACGGAGACACGGAGTGGCGCTCGTATCAGTGCTCACCCACTGACACCACCACTGGACACCCATTACTGGACCTCGCCTACATCCGTCCTATGGCCCCTGTAGGTGATGACGCACAGGTGATACCCTGATTATCGTCAGTAATGAAGCGAAGCAAATAGTAAGTTATCAGCGGATGATATTGTGCAGCAAATGCTATGCTTACAGCCCGTAATGAAGCGGTGTAAATATTTAGTTAGATTGTATTGCTTAGCTGGCAGTAGACGGACTAAAAGTCCCTTTCCCAGAGACCAGCCGGAACTGATGCTCCGGCTTCTATGGGGACTTACCGTTGTGCCGAAAGTATTAAGATATCGAAGAAGAAAGCGAAAGCAGGGAAAAACAAACCTTCCAAGAAAGTAATCCTGCGACCACGATTAGCTGCAACAGACCGGCGGCGGTGGCAATGGGACGCTAAATTAAGTGAGACATGAAAGATAGCAAATTTGTGTGGCCTTTCAAACTATAGCCACTACATAATGGACAGTTTCGGAGTAGGAGTTCGTAGCCGTGGAGGGATCATTGCCCCAAGTGCTTGTCAAAACGATCTTGAACTTGTTTGCCGTCTCTCTGCACCGACGTAGTAGAAGGGGCGTCGTTTCCAAAAGTTCACTATGTTTACGGAAAAAACTACTGGCTTAGATTAGCGGAATTCTTCGATCTAGGTGGTTGTTGTTTCGTAAGCGATCATTTACCTCTTTCTCAAAAAGTCAAATTGTAGGCACATCGTTGAAGCCATTCAAGTAACTTGATTGTTTCTATTAGCTGCCCTCTGAGTCTTCTTTGCTCGAGAGAGATGAGTTCGACTTCCAATAGGCGACACTCTCTTGACATTTTTCTTAGCTCAAGTATCAATTTACAGGCGTTGCATTGATTTTTTTCACTTTATCTCTATCGTTGCACTGATGCGATGACTAGGTTTTTTCCTCGTACTCGGCATCCGAAGTAAAGAACCGTAGACTTTTCTTGGCAGAATTGTTTTCGTTGTGTGAGCATCACCTCTACTTCACCTGACGAGAAAGTTCGTAAAACTCATCCACTTTTTTCCCATAGCGATATCTAGAGTTAAATTAGATTAGATAGTAGACAGTAGACGACGAACAGGCCCATTCCCATAGAGCATCCGGACTAACGCTCCGGCCCTCTATGAGCTAGTGCCTTACGTCAGAACCATAGAAATATCTGGGGAAGAAAAAAAATAATTAACTCAGCTAACGAGTTGATCGAGTTACGAGTTTGGGAGTCCTGTAGGAGGAGTCCGTAACTGTGGAGGATGTTGCGCCCAAGATTTCTCAAGACTATTTTTGATCGCATCGACTGACCCCGCACCGATAATTTCGGAGACGGGGGTCTACTTCAGTTGCACTCTGTGAAGTACGGGAAGAGCTGTTGTCGTAGAGTAGTTCTTCGATCTTTATGGTTGAGCTTTTGGCCTTTTTTCGCAAGCGAACGTTAACGTATTTGTGAAAAAGTTCCGTTGTCGACACGTCGTTTAACCATTCAGGTATTTGAATGTTTCTATCAATTGCCCTTGAGTCGTCGCTTGTGTGGCGACGAGAATTGAATAATATATTCTAAATGCTTGAGCAGTAGCTATATGTTCTTCGAGGGTACTATCGTCTTACATTCTCACTCTAAGGTCTCTTAAAACTGTCTGCCTTTCGATTCTATGTCCTTCGCTGGTAGTATATAGTGTGGATTGAAAGTGTTGAATTTTTTCCGTATCTTAGCAGCTTGAATTTTGTTTCACTAGAAGTCATATTTTTTTACCGACCATTGGCAGATATTTTTCCAATCTCGCCGGACGGAGGGCACGTCTTCCACAGATTGTACAGCAGCTAGCATTCGTTAATCGTCAGCAAACGACGAAGGGACTGTATAGTTACATCCCAATTAAGGATGATCCAACGGAACAGGTTAGTGCATGCGGAGGGCCCAAGTTGCCGTACACTCCGGGTAATCAGCTTGCAACGTCACAAGGTCGTTCGTTACCTGTACGTTGGTAAATGGCTGTTTTACATCTTTTTTTTTAATATCCTATTATCGTCTTCAGAGTGTCCTACAGTTTTATAGTTACCCAAAAATACGTATCCAAACATCTACAAACTATTTCAGCTTTTTGAAGGATGAAATTTTGAAAGAGCGTTGGTTTAAGGCTTGTAAAAGAACAGTTGAATTCAACCCGGCAAATGCCCATATGTGGCAGAAGCACTTTTGGCGAAGTAATAATGAAGCAGGCAAAAGTCTATAAATAGAACGCAGAAGCCACACAATGCTCGGTAAAATTAGAAAGCAAATATCAGCTACGATACTCTGCGGGCGGTACAGCAATATAACTATTAAGTAAGTGTCACGTCCCACTCGTGGTAACTAACTTGCAAAAAAAAATATATTACTTCAGCAGTTCCCCACATCTAAACTGTCTTACGGAACGATAACGTTGAAACTGGTAATTGATAAGTACATATTTTTTTCAATGATGCTGTAGTTTTTACGGTTAGGAGAGAAGGACTGGATTTCTTAACGACGGCACAGCTTAGGTTCACATTTTACAAACAAGCGATCCAACCGGGTGCGTGCCTGTTGCTGAAAAACAACGTAAATTAGAGCACTCAGAGAGAGCATACCTCCGCCAAGCGAGGCAACGGTAGGAAGAAATTCAAATTGGCTGTGAGACCATAATTTTCTTTGTATAAACTCCAAAATCTAATCGTTTGTGCCTTTGGATGGTAATAACAGCTTGTGCAATTTTCTTGAAGATCCGTTTATAACTTTTCGAGTTATACTGCTAACAAACTTAATGACAAACATGAGTCAAACATACAAACGAATAAACCGATCTGCACGAAAATTCTATCATTGATGTCTTTTAACATTACTGACAACTCTTATGAATTACATAAAGATCCATTCATTATTTTTTTGAGTTATTGTGCTAACAAGCATAAAATTAAAAACAGAGACAACCGAACGAACCCACAGATCATTACCAAAATTTAGTCATTTACTCTTTTTTATATACCTAAAAACTCATGTTAATTTCATAAAAATCCATCCATAACTTTTTGAGTCATGACATTAAGAAAAATGAGGCAAACAAACAAACAGATAGACATATCTTCACCAAAAGCTAATCATCTGTTCCTCTTAACATTCCTAACAATCCCTGTAAATTTCGTTCAAACGGTTCATAACTTTTTAAGTTATCTTGGTGACAGACAAACACGACGAAAACATAACCTCCTAGGCGGAGGTAATAAATATTACAATAATTTGGCCAACAGTATCACATTGATAATTGCTTTGCAAAACAAACTGTAATATTCAAATTCATATCTGAATTATGGTAGACAAGTGCAACTCTTCGACTACGCTACGATCGTATGACCATGTGACGTGACTGCTCTAATGTACGTGCGCCGCGTACGGCAGTGCGCTAACCTGTTGCGTATCAACATCCTTGGTTGCATCCGCACCCCATGTCATTGATTATGATGCGAATAGATCCGTCTCTGACTTATTATAACTATGCTCGAACCAGGAACTTCAGGATCAACATCGTTTTTTAGCGCTGAATTTCTAGAATTCACCACAAGAAAAAGTTTATCTATTTTTACGGTAGTAGGGACCCTCTGAAAAAAACATGCGTTTACCGAAATGGAACCTTTTTACTGTCAATGAATATCAGACCGTATATAATATGGATGCAATGTGGTCTCCTTATTGTATGAATCATCACCGCAATCATGAACACTGAAAAGGTGCCGATACAAATTCTCTAGCGTCATTTGCTATAGCGGGGTCCACTAGATATAGCAATAACCCTTAGGGGCACCGCCCGCCTAACCGCACAGGTTGATGCGCACGCAACAAGAAGCCGAACCAATTTATACGTTACCTCTGACAAACATATCCCTTCGAAACATTATCCAATTCTACGCCATGAGTGACGCGACGCAAAGAAACCAATCCTAATCTTTCCTAAGACTACTCCACGAGACCATTCACTTTTGCAAGCAACAAACTGGGCTGTTGCGGTCAGTCCCTTCTACCCAAGAAATGGTGAGTGCCGATCCTTTGCCGTGACACCTCCACAGGACTTACTTTTATTGCAAGCAAAAACTGGACTGCGTACGCTCCAGTCTAGCCTCTGTTGTCCAAGAAAAGGTCGGCTGCGAACGTTACCACCGCCGCTTCCCAAGACCATCCACTTTTGCAGGCAACAAACTGGACTGTTGCAGCCAGTCTGTGCTACCCAAGAAATGGTCGGGCGCCGACAAATCAAAGTATCGTGGCCCCAGGCGGGCAGCGCAAGAGCCCAGAAGTCGATACTCTGAGGGTAAAACAAAACCCAACGAACAAAGGGCTCTCAAAAGTAGCTTTACGCTCTCATAAAACTGGAGCGCGAGTCGGGGCTAGGAAAAGAATTTCAAGTGCAAAGGAGCCTTGACCGTCAGCAATGCCCGGCGTGTGCGAAGTTACGGAGAAAATACGATGCAGAATGTGAAAATTTTCTCTCAGACTACGGAAGACTACGAAAGATGATAGCTACATCTTAGAAAAGAACGTCAGTGACTAAGATCTGCACAGATCGTATAAACTAAAACTCGTAAATATTGTCGTTGATAGATTTATGCCAGGGGGCAATTACTACAAGCCACAGTATAAAGGTATGGAGATAGCTGATCAAGGTCGACAACGAAGGCAAGCAATTGGCCAAGCAGACGCAACACTCACCAAATCTTGTCAAATGACACCCTCAGCGTCTGGGTTGATCTTTGGCCTAAATTCCCAAAGTTAATAAACGACGCAATTAATAGAGTTTTCTCCTTTTAGAAAGGATATCTTGACCTTCTTTTTCCCCTAGAAAAGTTAAGAGGGACCATCAATACTCAGTACAAGTATATATAACGTTCCTTTAGAAGCTGATTTTTTATATACTGTGCAAACTATGTTACGGCCCATGCTGAATTTTAGGAACTCATTTCAAAACTGGTGAAGGCCTTTATGACAGCTCTGATTATTTTTTTTAGTTTGCGGACTGTAGGTAACAGTGGGGTTTCCTCAACTGTAAATTACTGTTTTGTTGTAAAAGTGAGCCTGAAGCTTTGAGCAGTTACAGTCTATACTACTTGCCAGAGCTACTGTCTTCTTTGCCGTGCAGCGTCTTCCTAAGCATGAGTCCACTTCCGCGCCTTGACAAAGACGATAGGAGCAACCAAAAACATAATCTGGTGTCACCAAGCTCGTAGCATCCACGCCACGTATCTTCTTAGCACTAACAATAATTAATGAATAAGTAACTATTATTATTACTCTATCGTGCACTATGCCTGCCAATTCTCCATCATTGGTATAACACGATTAAGTGCATATACTCCTTAACTGATATGTTGTGTCAATGCTAAAAGTTTGTACAACAACACTGTATATATTAGGGCGGTAATTTCAACTCTTGTTATTGTTCTATTCCCACTTTCACGTCATATGACGCCTTTTCACCCATGAAGGTAGTGTCTTATTATGATATAAATTCCTATTTGTGAATAAATATATTGTAACATATAGCGAAGCTAATCTTACGCTTTTCCTTTGTTAGGCATGAATTTAATTCACGGCAATTGCAACGCTTGTCGTAACGAAAAGCCTTCAATACCGAGAAATGTAGCGACTGTGAAAGAAAAGACAGAGTGAAATTTACGTACGAACGAAGTATAGCGCCCTCGGAAATTAGTCAATGATGACACTCAGCCTTTTTCCACAAACCCTTCAGGGGACATAGGATGAGCATAGGCCACCAAAAGGTTTAGTTTGCCTATCCTACGTTATGAAGAGCAGGACCCCCAGGGGCATTCAATAGGTCATGATAGCCTTAGGTAGGCTTTAGGAACGTCTTTCCTTCGTGTTTACTTTGCTTTTATCCACTTTCATACACCTAATGACGCTTTATTCTATTCTTCCTTTTCTTTCCCCATTTGTTGTTCCCATGCTTGTTGATCCTCTGCGGGAACACCTTCGAGCGTGGGTTCCACGTTTCGATAGACATACATTACGCTTTTATTTATTTCTCCCTTAGATCGTCTATGTTGTAAAGACAGAGGCTTACACTATTCAATACAGTATAGAATCATAATATCTAAAAACATCAATGTAAGCAGTGAAATAAGTACGCATTCTTCACAAATGTTTTACAGTTATAAGGTGTCAAAGATGAAACGACACATTTGACGAAAAAAATATGAAGATATTTTTATATGTTAAATGCTTGTTTATGTATTGAATCATAGACCACACCATACATTGAATGGACACTGAGATCGGACCTCTCGCAATTGGACCTGGAGGCCGATTGGAAGTTGTTCCTCACTTCACTGTTGCTAGGGCTTCATCACTTCTTTCACCCTTCAGCTCCGCTGTCTGTAATGATTTTCTCGCTTAATCCGTATACTAAATAAATTACATTAACATTTCCATCGGCTGTTTAATTGGAATTTCACTACAAATCGGGCATAGCTAGTTACCACGAATTTGATAAGCTTCTGTATTACAACATGAGACTGTTTATTTTAGCTACTAACTATAGCGAAATATTTTACTCTACTGCTAAGATCAAAGGATGTCATATACAGTTGTTTTATGTACTTACCCTTCAAGCCTTAATATTTTTTGTGAATTTGTTGCGTACAGAACTTATAAAGTATTGACAGGTTTGCCAGTCATAAGTGAATGCAAAAGAATGAGACAAAGAGCCGAAACAACGGATGAAAAAGTAATGAGGGATCATTCTATGACCTCTGTCTAACTATCTCCAATACACATGATGCATCTTCAAAGAATTTTTGTTAGTTTTCGAACTTCACAACATGTGACTTAGGGCTTGACAAGTGTGAGGTCGTGCATTATTGTGAAGCAATATTGGATCATGTGAGTTCACTAGTCTGGCTTACTTTTTCTTTCAATTTTTCATGCACATGATCAATTTTTTAATCATAGGATCTTCTTGCAACAATTTTTCCTAGTTACAAAAATGAAGAATGAGTAACGCTCTTTGCAAACCACCATAAAGCGGCCATTAACTTTTTGGGGTGCGATGGTGGTTTTTTTTTTGGGGGGGGGGCATTCGGTGAGTGTCTCGCCCTGTCTTCTTGCGGGTATCGAAAAGTATCCAATTCTCGTCACATGCCATGTGTTGATGCAAAAAAACAAGTTCTCTTCTACGCCGGGAACACAACATGGAGCACACTGTACGGCGCCTGTGTCACTGAATTTCATTACGTAGATGCGCAACAAACTTGTCCATCCTTTTACTTTTGCAATTCCTTTGAGGCGTCGAGAAACCTTGTGATAAATGACTGGAGCTCTGATGAAATTTGTCGGACTGCTGTTCTCGGAATTCGTTTAGCCACAGCATTCAATTCATCATGAGGAATGACTAATTTAGACTCGCTCTTGGTTCATTATTTACGACGCTCACTTCCTGAACGAAATTTTTGAATCTTCTCTAAACTGTTCTGGTGCCAACAAACCGTTGCCAGAAGCCCATTTGATTCTTCGTAAAACTTCTGAGGCAGAGAGGTACCGCTTCAGAAAATCCCTCGATATTGTTCAGTTGTTTACATGGCTATAGAGCGTAGCAATTGTGAGTAGTTGTTATATTTTCTGGGATGAAAATGAGTTAAGATAAGATGCATAACATATAATCGACTTATAATGGCTAATATAGGAGCTCATTAGATATACGATATTTCATGTGGGACATGCAAATGTTTAACAAAAGTTACGCGAACATGGCAGGTAAGGCAGGGGATAAATTTGTTAACTGTGCAACGATTATTTTAATACCAACTAGAGCACTCTGAGAGCGCATACCTCCGCCAAGCGAGGCAACGGTAGCAAAAAATTCAAATTGGCTCTGAAACCATAATTTTTTTGTATAAACTCTAAAATCTAATCAGTTGTGCCTTTTGATAGTAAAAACAGCTTATGCAATTTTCTTGAAGATCCGTCATAAATTTTTGAGTTATACTGCTAACAAACGTTAAGACAAACATGAGACAAACATTCAAACGAACAAACCAATTTGCACCAAAATTTAATCATTTATGTCTTTTAACATTACTAATAACCCCTATAAATTTCATAAAGCTCCATTCATTATTTTTTGGGTTATTATGCTAGCGAGCATAAAATTAAAAACAGTGACAAACGAAAGAACGAAAAAACTGATCATTACCAAAATTTGGTCATTTACTCTTTGTCATATACCTAACAACTCGTGTCAATTTCATAAAAATCCATCCATAATTTTTTTGAGTTATGGCATTGAGAAAATTGAGGCAGACAAACAATCAAACTGATGGACATATCTTCACTAGAGGTTATTCATCCGTTCCTTCCAACATACCTAACAATCCCTGTAAACTTCGTCCAAATTGGTCCAGAACTTTTTGAGTTATCTTGGTGACAGACAGACAGAGGGACAGACAGATAGACAGTCAGGGAGACAAACAGACAGACAAAGAGACACACAGACAAACACGACGAAAACATAACCTCCTAGGCAGAGGTAATAACAGACAGAACTAGAGCACTCTGAGAGCGCATACCTCCGCCAAGTGAGGCAACGGTAGCAATAAATTCAAATTGGTTCTGAAACCATAATTTTCTTTGTATTAACTCCAAAATCTAATCATTTGTGCCTTTTTATATTAATAACAGCTTGTTTAATTTTCTTGAAGATCCGTTGATGACTTTTTGAGTTATAGTGTTAACAAACGTTATGACAAATATAGGTCAAACATACAAACGAACAAACCGATCTGCACCAAAATTTGATCATTTATGTCTTTTAACATTA
>LQNS02278091.1:43531472-43542351 GCA_001587735.2 Parhyale hawaiensis | reverse complement strand
AACAAGCAAGACCGGTTCACAGACTTTTAGTATAATATAGATAGATAGATAGATAGATAGATAGATAGATAGATAGATAGATAGATAGATAGATAGATAGATAGATAGATAGATATGTTGCCTGTGACCGACACCAATGCACGGTGTGTAACGCGATCTGGGTTGTGTCGGTAGGGACAGTAGATTGCTATACCCGACGTTTTACTTTTTCGTGCAAATAAAATTATTGCGTATCACGTCGCTTGCAGCACTGGTGTAGCATTGGCCGTAACGATCAGCCGAAAATGTCAGCTGCCAAGTCAGTTTGCTCAGCTACTGTCAGCATTGTTTCGATTATCTCATCTAATCACACTGCTTTACACTTCCCGGCAGAACATTTGACTCCTGTAAAGCATCAACTCCTGTAAGACCCTTACGTGTGAAACGTCCGTATGTAATCGTCAAAGAAGGCAGGCGAACACTGCAGGAGACAATGAATTTTCTGTCGTTTAAATAATTGACTGGAGTGGATGGTGAGAGTTGATTTAAGTCTCTGGTTTTATCTTAAGAACTAGACAGCGACATGGCCGAATTACAGACTACACTGTAAAACCGCCTCTTTTCTCATCGGTTGTCTGAAGTTTGCTGAACTTCAGCTGTGCTCTTCGAGAAGCCTGTAGCTCAATAAACACGGTGTCGCTCTACGTTTGTAGTGTAGGAATAATTAAAAATGTCATATTTGAGCATTACTGCATTACGTTCAGATAATGTGAAATCCGAGAAAATAATAAATTTAAAGAGAATAAGTAATTTTCCAGTAAATCCAAAACACTGAAGTGACGATGTAAAATTCTTAAGCGAATCACTCACAGGGTACAGAAGGCCTTGATAGCAGCCACGTTTGTTCAACGCAATTTTTTATGAACGTAGGCGTCAACCTACTTGGCATCAACGGCCTGGATTTTTGCTTTACCAAGATCTTGTCACTGAGGTATAGGAAGAGGATATTGTCGACACAATGATATATAGTATCTACCATCTATTTATTCAAGAAAGGCTCAAGAAAAATAGGGTTGCAAACATTGTGTGCTCTGTAGAAAATAAAATGGAATAAGTTAACTTGAATGCACATACCGTACATGAAATCTATCGAGAATTATCTGTTGATGAATTAGCGGAAATAGCTAGAGACTCGAGAACACTCAGAGATTACGCAGCTATTATATTGTTCTAGGCATCTCTACTGGCGATCCAAGGAAAGGAAAAGGAAGGAGCACGTAGTATGTCGATAGAAACGTGGGACTCCCGTACCAAGGTGGACCAACACACCAGGTAACAGCAAGTCGGGAAAGAGGAGGAAGAACAGATCAGAATACAGCCAGCAAAGTACTAAATCAGGAAGGAAGCAAAGTAGGCTCGAAAGAGAGACGTCCCAAAGGCCTAGCCAATGTCTAGATCAGCCTACACATTCCCCTGGGTCGCTGTTCCTTAACTCAGGATAGGCAAACCTGATAAACCTAACCTTAGAGCTACTTGCCCATGCTGGGCTCCCAGGAGAGACTGCACAAATCTATCCTTTTAGTAGCCCATTCATCAACTTCCACTAACTTGGTACACCGCGCAAAATACTTCACACTTAAGCATATCACTGCACACCATGGGTTATTCTATAAATATATGTATCATTCGTTAAGGACAGAAAAAAAGAAGAGAGATGAAATTAACTTTAGGGATGAGAACTAGAAGAAAGACCAAACGAAACGACGGACCCTGCAATTCTGTGTGAGGGCTCAGCGGTCGGCAGCTGGACTATCTAGAGAGAATTCTTCTTCTACAAAGTAGGGGTTGAGAACTGCGGCAACAATAAGGGTTGAAAATTTTTCTCTTTACGTCCTCGATAAAAGTTCTCCTGAATCAAGAGTACATCTATCGAGTACCTGGATATAAAAAACTTTAAACCTAAATAAAAAAAAATTCTAACAGAACAGTGACATAATTATATCGAGGACTTCCCCCTGTATAACTCCTGCTTGAACTCCGAATTCGACCCCCGGCCCGGCCAAATTGGTCACCCCGGTCCCGGTCTTGCCAAAATATAAGCCCCGGTCGGCCTAAACGTGTATTTCATTAATCAAGCATGGAAATTATCCACAATTGTAAATCTACTAATCAACTCCTATTTTTCACATGTTAGTATTTTCGCTTTACATCAGGGTGCTCTGCATTCTAATATATTGAGATGGGCACATCATCTACATATATGAAATACCATTGACATTATACATTTTGTCTGTTGGAAGGCTCATTACCTTCACGGGCAGTGCTACACTGTACGTGAGGCCATTTCGTACTGATGGAAAGTTTTTGAACAATAGCGATTTACAATGAAAAATTCTTCGGAACTGTGGGGCAGCTTTCTGACTCCTTGTTATAAGTTCCTGTAGTCGGCCCAGAGGATCATCAGTCAGTTGTCGGTCCCTTCATCTGGTCATTTCTATGCTACTTGTAGAGCCATAAATCAGCCAATATTACATTTAAGATGCGTAAATATTGCAGCGCATGCAAATCACCCAAAATGTAGTAGCTTTTAGAGAGCAAAGAAATTGTTGCGAAAGTAGAAGCTTAGCAAGAGAGTCACCTAAGTAAGAGTTTAGTACTTGAATATTTTGCCTACAGTATGAGTTCAGATACCGGCGTTACGACTGCTTATTATACTATTCCTCAAAAGTTAATTATATCACGGTAATGAAATTTGCACTTTCTTCAACAATATAAATGAGAAAGAGCCCACAAAGTTGTAGATTTGTGCGCAAAACAATGAGGAATTCACAAATGATATTGAAAATTGAAAACTGTTTATATCCGATCAAGAGGTATTCATATCGAACAGGTTCTCGTAACTCTATTGTACCTCAATCAATTTTTACCGCTTTCCGCTGATTTACATGCGCCAAACACATCCTCTAATATTTTACTACGCTGATAAAAAATATCACGTGAAATTAAGGTCGATTCTGCACTGGAGATCATTTTCAACGTTAATTTTTTTTTAAATAGAACGTTATACCGTCTAGAAGTCGAGAGCCGAGTTTGAAAGTGAACCGACTTAATCTCAACCAATTATTACTGTCAGTAAGGTATAAACAGGATAAGGTGATGTCCTTCAGGAGCAATATCACCGGACTTGTTCTATACATGTTTCGATTTAGTCCCAAAAACTTTTGATTCAGGTTCTCAATTTAACCTTGGTTTTCAATTGACCTGTTTTTCTTGCAGCACTAGTCCTAAAGCACCAAGTGGAAGAGGTGACTGAACACAGAAAGTCATCGGATATACCAGATCTCCGCGCAGCAATGAAGTGGTTCAGATCAGGTCCATTCAACTAAAACAAGACTTGAGGTGGGTTGCATTCAGACTACCCATGTCGCAAATTCTGTTCCTGCATAATCAATGTCAGTTGAGAATTATCTGATAGAATTTAATTCTGAAAATCTTCTAGATTTTGGATTGCAGCCACTGTGACATAGGTTTGGTAACACCGACAACCTCAACATTTATAGAGCTATGAGCTGGTTAAAACAACCTTTATTTACAAACATAGTCTTTGCTTGCAAGCATTGTGATCAATTGATATACGAAAATGAAGAGAATACCCCATGACTGATGTAAAGTTACCCTCTTGCAGGTTTTTCCTATTTTTATCCCAAAAACAGCCAAAATTAATCTCCACCAGCCTTTTTAAGAATGACGTTTCAGCGTATTCCCCGGTCGCAATCTTCCCATATTTTTGAGTTGAACAGTGTTACACCTGACTCTAACAACAACACGACCTAGAGCTTCACTAAAATGTCTCAATTCGTGCTTTCTGATAACTCTGAAAGAGAAGGAGTTTTGAAAGAATACCACAATAATTCTTATTGATTCTCAAATGATTACATAGGAAAGAAAAGAATCTTCAAACGACAGTACACCATTCATCTCATTACGCACAGTGTTTAATTTATGTAAACTTAATAACCCGAGTCAGATAAAGGGTACATGTGGCCGTTGCCATGTTGGAACCACTACTTACGTCTGTTTTTCGAGGATCATCGTATCATTATTGTTTCTTCATAGTTTCTTCTATAGGACGAAACGCAACTACACTAGCCGCAGAACAGTAACCCAATAACATTATGGATCTTCAGCTATGCTTCACTGCCATAATTTCGAGTCTTAAGGAAGCTACTTTCTTCACGTTGCCTCCACACATACTCCAGTTCTCTGCTGGCGAAGAATTCTTTTCCGATTCATTTGGTTTTGAAGCACATTTCTAAATTACGGTGCCTCTACCCAAATACTGCCTAACAAACTTTAGTGAAGCTTTTAAAAATGGGCATTCATCAGCAGTGGTATCAGCTTCCAAAGGCAGTGTTTCTATTTAACTGTTCTTTGCATAAAAAAAAACTGGACACTTTAATCAAACTAACGTGGGCGCTTTCTTCTACAAAATACATTTACAAGTCTCTCCTTATTAATCTTGGGTTAACTTCAGCTACCCTGACGAGTATCCGGACCATTCGAAAAGGACTAGGACTTTTTCACCAACAAAGTTGTTGTCGGAAATATTCTTGAGAATTAAATTCATTGTATTACCTCCTTATCGACTGAAGCATTGATATTGGGACTTTCATCTTAGTCGTACATTTTTCTGCAGCTGATGCCAGTTTTGCTTTCTTGCGAAATTTGCAATTTCTCTTATCAGAAGATATTTTTTTCATCTAGCTAAAGCTTCTCAAACAATACAATAGAACAGGCTGGCTTCCTACTGAAAGCGAATGAAACATCGATACCTCTAGCTCAGAATGAACCAAACTGAAGAAAATCAAGCAAAGGTTTCTTCTGATAGGTTATCTAAGAGGCCTCAACAATCTTTGGGAAAAATTACCATTAATTAAATCATCTCAACAGCCTGAAGTGGAATCATTTTATATTAATCTCTTGAAAAAACAGGTGAAATCGCTATTAATTACCTCCTCCAAGGAGGTTATGTTTTCGTTGTGTTTGTCTGTCCGTCTCTTTGTCAGTTTGTCTGTCTATTTTTCACCAAGATAACTCAAAAAGCTATGAACTGATTTCGACGAAATTTGCAGGGATTGTTTAAAACATGGTAGGAGGAACAGATGATTAACTTTTGGTGAAGATCAGTCCATCTGTTTGTTTGTTTGTCTGCCTCATTTTTCTCAATGCCATAACTCAAAAAGTTTTATGAAATTCACATGAGTTGTTAGGTATATAACGAAGAGTAAATAAGCAAATTTTGGTAATGATCCGTTTGTTCGTTCATTCGTTTGTCACTGTTTTTAATTTTATGCATGTTAGCACAACAAATCAAAAAACAATGGATTGATCTTTTTGAAATTTATCGGGGTTGTTAGTAATGTTAAAAGACATAAATAATTTAATTTTGGTGCAGATTGGTTCGTTCGTTTGTTTGTTTGTTTGACTCATGTTTGTCATAATGTTTGTTAGCAGCATAACTTAAAAAGTTATGAACAGATCTTCAAGAAAATTACACAAACTGTTATTACTATCAAAAGGCACAAATGAGTGAATTTTGGAGTTGATACAATAAAAATCATGGTTTCAGAGCCAATTTGAATTTTTTACTACTGTTGCCTCGCTTGGGGGAGATATGCGCTCTCAGACTGCTCTAGTTACCATTTTAAGTTGCACGGGTTTTCCGTAAGTGCTATAATGCGCCATTATTTTCACGTTAATCCTTTTAAGTTTTGCTTGTTTTCCTTGCTGTGATTTCAAATAGCTCATAAGATACTTTCTCAGATTTGTAACAAACTTCCTCCGTCATTGAGTCATAAGTATTTCTCCAAGTTTTATTAACCTTTCTCTAATTTTTCAGAAGCTGGAATAATAAAATAGAAAACGCGTAATTGCGCCAACAGAGATACGCGGGAATGAATGTGCACGCAATTTGGAGCTTTACTGCACAGTTAAAAAAAATACGGCTTTAATGTCAGGGTACAACCATTGTCTGCAAACACTATGTCTGTTACACGAGCTCTTAAATGTGATTCAAATCGGCCATATCCTTAACGTTTAGACACATATTTTACTAAATAGAATGCAAATTTGACTCACAATAGCCATATCCTATAATATTTAGACAAATATGTTTTCTCAAGACAAGGCGAATTTCCCTTAGAATGGCTACATCCCAGCTAGCACACGACGTAGAATCAACGTGTTATGCACGTTGATCTGTGGACTTCAGATATCGTTGTTACCCCGTCGTATCACAACGTGCTAGCAACGCGCTGGGCACGTCCTTAGCCCCTTGTAGTAAAACGTGCTGGGCGGTTCCTTAGCACGTTGTGATACAACGTGTTGAACACGTCCCTAGTACGTTACAATGCGACGCGCTGACAACATGCTGAGCGAGCTGCATTGACACCGCCAGGCAGTTATGGAGGTTGTCGTAACGTTGTCAGCACGTTGTCTCACAACGTTATCTGGAGTCCACAGATCAACGTCCTTAGCACGTTGAGCCATCAAAATACGTAAAATCAAAACCGCATTGTTAGCAGGGATCGTAAAACTTTCTCATTTTTTAAAAGCGTTGTTTACAAAAATGTATGCCCCAAGAACAAATTATGATCCTAAATGACTGTGACAGTCCTAACAATTTCTACCAACTCCAGCAAAGTAACCAAAGCAATTGTTCCCCTAAACCTCAAGGAATATCCTATTTACTGTATAAGCTAGTGCCATAATAGACCATTTTTGTTCCATGATCCTAAATTTTAATTTCCGCGTCTACACAAAATTTAGCCGCTATAAATAAACTTTTTTGTAGCGTTGCTGTGTCTACTTTAAAGTACTCTATATGGCGATTTACGCCCCTTGTCGGGCACCTACACAGAGCACACGACTCTTGACCGCCCACTCAAACACGCAAGTGCGGCTCACGGCACGGCAAATTGATTAAACTTCGATATAATCTTGCCCATGGTGTCACCAGAGAGACCTCTAAAAAAATTAAAGTGTTCTCGGTCATGCGAGAAATGCATTCCCCAGCAAAAAACATAAACTCGTAGCTAAATATCAACTACAACAGATGATAATTAAATATTAGGACGCCAAAACAGCTAAAACTGGCTATGATAAATTTTGCTGTTTGCCGCCGGCCAGTGCTCATATATGTGAGCTTCTTTCCAATAGATGTATTCGTTGCGTCTCCAAGAACAGTTTATTTTTGTTTTAGGTCGCTTCATTGACTGGGAAAGATTTTATCGAGGTGTTATCTCTTATTAGCTCCACTTGGGAGAAGTGCTGTAAGTTTGATTTAACAGTTTCCCCAAGCTCGCTTGGCATTCCGTCTGGCAATGACATATTCTTTGCTGAACGATTGGGGCTTTCGGGCTGTGCACGACGCTAATGGCTGACCTATTTAAATCATTTGATCTAATTTAAAGACTAGATTCTTGCCTAAATTTTCATTTTCTAATGCAGATGGTTTTTTTTTTAATTAGATTATCAGACGATCGAGTTTAAAAACCTCCCTGTAACTTTGAGTTAGTTAATGATTTATGACTATTGTGAATATGGCAGCTGAGATTTGCTCTTCGAGGGTGCTACCATTGCTGTGGCTAGTAACTTTTGTTTCATTCGTTGTGAGGCTAATCGCCATTGGTGAACTTATTGGGGCAACTATTATTATTATTTAACTGCACGCCCGGGCCGCTACGGACAGGTAGTATAACCCAAATGAAGCAGTTTGCGACACCGGGAAGCCCGAAGCGCTGCTAAAGAAAATCCAACAAAATCATTAACCGCTGACTTAACGCTTGCAGGCCAGCACGACAGAAAGCCGATGCCGGCAATGAATTTCATACCCCAACAGAGCAGGGCAGACGCACCGACTGAACTGACGAGTTCTTCATCTAATACTCTCCAAAGTGAAGGAGTGCGCGTCAACTGTAGCACGTGTAATCCTCCTTAAGACCGTGAGGGCCGCGACAGAAGAATACAACCAATGGCTTTCAATGTTGTAAACCTTATAAAATATACAGAGTTCGGCCACCTCTTTCCTATGGGTCTAAGCCCTCATAGCCGATTCATTATGAGTTACGATTGATCAACATCATATCAATATACTGTCTTAAACTAGAGCCAGTGCATGAAACTCCTGGCCCTGGCTATTTGGTTTTGGTCGCTCCGGTATATTCAGAGGTATATTCTAGCGGGCCTTTTCCCTGCCACAATATATTTGGGCCTTGAGCACGCAAGGGTCCAGAGTGTCTTCTCCGCAGGGGATATAGCAGCTGGCTGAGAAGATTACGTGGGTAAAGTTAGGTAGTTTCTCTATATTTCCTCTTCTGCTTCGTGAGGTGGGCGGTGGTATGCGACCCATCGCATGGGACTCCTATCTGCTCCCGTGTGGGGGCCACGGAAGCGACCCCCCGCACGAGTGTTCACTTTCTTCAGTCTTCTTCTCTTTTCGTCTCCTTCCCTGCGCCGCACGGCTGAGCGATTTCGTTCGACCGAGCCGTGTAGAGTTGGAGATGCTTGCGCCTTATTTCCTGCCAGACATGGTGCACCTGGCCAAGATTGTTCTAATAGAACTCATTTGAGTGCGACTCAACGTTTCAACTATATCATACAAAATTGGATCGCTGTTAGGCTATAAAACAGTCATCGTATCTAATACGGTGCGAAAACCCACAATATAATAATAATTTGTCGTCCCGGCCCCGATTATAGACTTTATTTGGTCAATTTTTACTTTAGCTCACATATTGTTTTTGTGGTCTTTCTTCCCTTAAGTATGTTAATTGCATCAATTCAAGACAGTTTAGAGGAATAATGTTTCTTTCGCAAAATGCTTAGTTTTCGAGAAATATTACTTTGAAGCTCCCATTATTTTTCGATGGGAGAAAATCACCGGCGTCGTTATAAGCTTGCTAGCGACCTTATAGGAACTTAATCAAACCTACCTAGCATAACCTAACCTTACATAACCTTACCTAACCCAAAGAAAAACAATGGAAACTTCAAAGTTGTCGCATTAGCGATGAAAACGTTATTCATGTAAATAATCTTGAATTGACCCAATTAACATACTAAAAGCAAGAAAAAAAAATTTGTGATTTAATTAAAATAATACCCTATTATTTTTGGTCACCCCGGCTCCAAGCCCGACCCCGGCTATTTGGTTGTCACCCCGGCCCCGGCTACTTGATTTTTGGTAGCCCCGGTCCCGCTACTTGATTTTTGGTCACCCCGGCCCCGGTGTTTCCAAAATCGTCGCCCCGGTTGGTCTCTACGTGTTGCTTAACATGTATTAATTCACTCACTTCCTAAGTTTTACGGGTCCTCGGTGATTTAACGAAATAGTTATACAGTTTCTGTTTCATAATAAAATTATTCATATTTCCTCGATTTTTCATGAATGCATTTCAAATTTGGAAGGCGTGCAAATTATTTATTGGCAATGCTGATTACGTGAGTGACTGATTAATAGTTCCATTTCTCCCTTAATTAATTAAGGTGGGTGTCTGCACGATTCTCCCCTTTGTAACCGTCGGTGGGAGGATGCGCTGCTTGCTGGGGCCGCTTTCGGATATCTAGACTGGCCACCACGGCTCTAGTCTGTAATGGATCTCCGAGCACTGGTATGGTTTCACTACAGTTAGATTCTCCAGTCGCTTCTCGTCAGTGGTTGGAGCTTGTTTTCGGGCTTCCCTGGACGTTATAAGGGATGAAGTAGCTTTAAACTTCAATTTATCATATTTATAAACCACTAAATGTGGGTATATGTGCTTGCCTCTGTATTGTGAGACGTCAAATCCATCGCCAGCAAGAGTCATACTAAACCCTCGGGGCTTTGGCTGATCGCTCCCTACAGTGACTGCAACTTTGATTCTGATCCCGTCCTATACAGGCCTTACCAGCTGGCCAATGCTAAGCCTATCGTATTTAAATCGAATTACCACTCTCATTCGGACTGACATATGTTGAGTTAATTAATCTCCTGATTCAGACCTCGTTTTGACTTACATACGTTATTAGTTATTTCTATGACTTATTATAAGTAACGTCTTTCGTGAGTACCAGCTAGAATAAGCTGTATTCGCTAGTCGCCTAGTGGGTGCACCATGACTGTGATGTTGTCTAATTTTCCTACAATGTTATGCTTTAGCCATTGAGTTTCTATAAGATGATCAGCGTTGCCAGTCGAGTTGATTAAAGTGTAGTTATATATAGTAGTAAATTGCGTAATATGGCGAAATTTCGTAATGCTATTTGCATTCCCACGCTGTTATACTATGCATAACGAACTGCGACGATACTTTTGAAATTTCCCTGTTGCTATACGAGCTTACTTGTGCTATATCACCCTTGTTTAAATGGTCTTTGTCCGCAAGGTTCTTTATCTCATCTTTTTCCCCCAGTGTCGTCTCTCTTGTCTTGGCTATGACTGGTGCGAGTTCTCCATACTCGCTCTTGTCCTGTGAGTTTTTTCTGGATTTCGAAACTATTCCGTAACGTAACGCTGGTAATGATTATAGTAGTTACTGATGCGCTGTTCCTACTACGATTTCCGTGTTTGAGCTCTTAGTAGACGGTAGACCAAAATGTGTTATTGAATCGTTTTGTACGTCCAGCGTTGTGCGTCCGAACCCTAAAAGTAACGCTCGCAAGTTTTTCGTTTCTTTAAATGATATTAAGTTTGATTTAAACTAGTGTTTTGGTTCGTCCTAGCCTGCACAACTAATGCTTATCGCCAACCAGAGATTATGCTTCTAAGTGAAAAGTCAAAATAATAGGAAACTAGAACGCCTCGTGGCGTTAGACCATCGCCCGCGGTGGGAGCAAATTTCATCGCCATCATTTTTGATGG
>LQNS02278091.1:43434108-43449167 GCA_001587735.2 Parhyale hawaiensis | reverse complement strand
CAGGCCGTTGCAACAAACAGTTTGTAGCTAAGACAAACTTGTCCCAAGCTTCTTCCCTAAACAAACTCCTATCCAGAGTCCCAGGACGACGGCACAAATTGGCTCAGGGTGCCGGATGGCAGGGAGATCTCTGGCGACACGGCGACTCCGAAGAGCCACTTAAGTCGCGAGCAATGGCGTAGAAATGGAGGAGGGATGAGGAGGTGTGGTAAACGGTGAATGTGTGGTAGAATTAGAGAAAGGACAATGAAACGAGACTGATTTGAAACGTGTGGGTCAGGAGACAGTGTGGCGTGATGACAGTGAACACGAAATGGCACTTACGAAAAATAAAAAGTAGCCCCAACGGGATCCAATGGAAAATTTTGCATAACTCCCCTTGCCAATTTTACCGAACACTGATGATGGATTTCTAGCTATCCGAAACGTATGCTCTTAATTGTTTTTAATAGATGTTTGTGATCAGGCTGGTGTTTTTTATTTTTTTATTTTTAGAATCACACGAAAGCGTGACCCCTAAAGCGCCAGAGTAAAATTAACCATTTCGTAGGTATTGCATCGATGGGAACGACAAGATACAAGATCAGTGACGCTTGGCACAACATCAAGTTGCCACAGGAGGCACAGACTGGGCCATATGTCACATTAGTTAGTTAGATTTGAGCGTCGCCTTTCCTGCCACTTCACTTTCTTCCATTTTCACGCTCCTGCTAATGATGCTTTGTTCTGTTCTTCCTCTACTTTCTCGGCTTGCTGCTCCAGTGAACATTGATCTTGTGTGACGACACCTGGATGAGTCTCACGTGTCTAGTGAAATAGTTATTCTATTCCTTCTCGTCTTTGAAGTTTCAGCAGTTGCCATGTATTGGAGGTTTAACTGCCCGTAATTATCACCCGCGAACAAAGTGAGAGAGGTGACAATGTTTTCGTTGAAGATTTAAATCTATATATATTTGCATATATAAATATTTGTATATACGTATATATATTTGTCTGTCCACATAATAAGTGGTCGAAGGAGTTGAGCTATGTTCATGGTTTATTACAGGGAGTCTGGTGGGTTGCTCTCAATGTAACCCATGCCATAAAACTGGGAATAGGTGGCCATATAAAATGACAACGATGAAATTTGTCCTCCACCTCAAAAACAGGTAGAAGGAGTTGAGCTATGTCAAGGATTTTTTGCAGGGAGTCTGGTGGGCTGTCCTCGATGTGACCCATGCCTGAAAACTAGGATATGCTGGCCATGAAAAAAATGACGGTGATGAAAGTTTCTCCCACTGCGGATGATGGTCTTACACCACCAAGGCGTTCTAGTTAATTAATTCATTCATTCGCCTTGGCTATGGTATGGGAAAATAAAGGCCCCGAAGGACACCCCCCCCCCTCCCCCCCGGGTTAACCTCAGGTTTTCGGCACGTCTTTATTTCTCGTCCACTGGGTTCACTTTAATATTGCACTTCTGCTGACAGTCTACTGTGTGTTCTCCTTCTTCTTTCTTCATTAACGTACTCCGTACGTTAATTCATCCCTTCATTTGACTTAATACGTATCAATTCCTCTTTCCCATCATGAAACACAATATTTTGTCTTTGGGTTATCAAACTCACGTATTTACTAACACGCTAACAAAAGGCGCTGAAGAGCAGTCCTGAGGATATAACGACTGTACCGCCGCCGTCGTCCTTCACCTACGTACCTTCGGTAGCGCGCGACTCGACAGCGAGCAGATAACTGTTTACGCGGCGGGCTGAGTGTCTGCAGCCGCTCTCCATACGGGGAGATTCCAGCATATGCAGACCCGAGTGTTGTGGCAGCTGTGGGCAAGTGAGCAATACTTCCGGGTTATGTATACGGATTGAACTAGATATTGAGTAACCATATCAAGTAGCCAAGAACTTTCTGGATTACCTGGCATTATTGCTGGTACTATTTAACAGTTCGAATCTGAAACTCAAGTGAATGCGTTTTACGTTAGATTACATAGACTGCGGGTAAGGCCAATACAGGACTGTATTATTTCTTTTCATGAAAATCCTTCTGAAAGAAGAGATGGATGTGGCACCTAGTGATCAGGTGTGCTCGTCATATGGAAAAGATGTGTAATGTCGGGTTTGGTGTAATCAGCACTGACCGTTACCACATGTAACACGCACACATAAACTTTACTACGTCAAGTAACGTAGAGCCATTGCATGTAACCCCGCAGGTAGTGAACGGTTTCGAAACGCAGCCCGAAAGGCAAACACGGAGAAGGGCTATTGTTCCTACTCGAATTGTTTAGTGAAACGTTCAATTATACAAATATACACTGGCAATTTAGTTATTTTGAATCACTCAGCAGCAGTTCTATTTACGTTCATATATATAGCGCTAGTAGTAGCCGATACTTTTAAAGAAAAGAAAGAAAAAAATGAATGTATTTCTCAGAGAAATTCTAGGCAGCAAGGCCTCTTTTCGTAAGAAAAGCACAGTTAGTTCAGTCCAGAAAATGGGACAGTATGCGTTATTGGGTTAACTCTCCCACTGCACAAGATAGCGTCTCAAGAGAAGAAAACGGAAGGGCTTTGCACTGTGTCAAAAAAAAAAACAGAGACACCCAATAACAGGATACGTCGCAGAACACTGTAGGTGAAGGATAATATAAAAGGAAAACCACAATAATGATTGGCTGTAGAACTTTCAAAACAAAATGAAGTCTGAGGTCTCCCATGCTTTCTGGTGCCGTTGCTTAAAATACGTAAGTATATGCTAATATAATATCTCATTGAATGTTGCAGTCAATGAGCGTTCGAATCGTAATAGACGTTGCAAGTATTTCACGAGACCAGGTATGAATGCCAAGCCTTTGGAGCCGATGATCACATCTCCGACCACAGAAACAGCAGGTGCTATTCCTATACTCGATTCGATTATTTCTGATATGAATTAGCTAAAAGCTATCATACTGCTGTCACTAATGCGCAATGCGCATGGGAGTGTATCCTAAATGCGGCTTAGCAGATGAATATCACATGAGTTATATGCTGTGGAGCACCGTACGAGGTGTTATACAGATGTGAGACTTGCAGCGGGGAGTTACATCTGGCAACAATGGTGGCTAGCCGTTTGGATGGGAAGCTTAATACAGGAACTGGTGCATCGTTGGGACGGGTTTGAAGTGCGCAGAATCCACACGTGAGATATCGCTATATGTTTCTTGAACCGAATTTTGTCATACGTTTTGCAATAGAAAGAAAATATATTAGAACAGATTATTTACCATAAAGTATTATTCCAGATTCGAGTATGGGATAACTAAAGCTTTTAAGAAAATTTAGTATTCCAATAGAGACGGTATATATGGATCTATAGACGGTATATATTTATCATAGATCAAAGTTTTTTGGGGGTGTTAGGCAATCTGAAAACGCTGCTACTCGATGGAAGATGAACATGCAGCGGAAGACCCTCAACCGCTAGAATTGATGAAAATATAAAAAAAAAACTCTAGCACGTCCTTAACGGCGATTGAGTCAGAACCATCGGGGGGGGGGGAAGTTGAAGTTAAGACATAAGGACCGAGAAGTCCGTGCAAGACTTCTAAAAAGAGCAATTTACGGGAGACCGAACAATATCAGTTGAGTGCCTCATCACAAGAGTGTGTCTCGCCACATAGAGATTTAAATTAGGAGCGAGCTTGAATGAGCACTGAAATTAAACCTTCAAGGTTTGTCTTGTCCGAAACTTCCGGTAGAAGGTTTGGCTTTGTCCCTTTGAATTGTGCTGCAAATGTTGACGTGCTGCAACACGATGACGTTGAACCGGCTTATAGCTTCATTTTGTGAATCAAGATTAAGTTTCTGGTAGTCTCATGGCTAACTCGGGGGCAGTCCCTGAAACTCAATTTAACGTGTCTGCACTAGTGCACCTGCGCGACGTTTCGAACAAGTCAAGCCATAAAGACTTTATTTTTGTGCCCAATCGAACATGCCTAACTATCATGTTCTTCCTATCATGTTTTCGACAATTATGTATTTCCAGTGTCTCCTCAGTCGCGGTATTCTTCAGACTTGAGTACTACCGACTTTTTCATGTTCCTTAAGCCCGCTGCAGACGAGAGTCGAAACAGGGGGAACGTGTCTTCTTACTCATCCGATTTTGTCGCTGCAGGGTATATTCGGTTTGGCCAGATTTCAACGGTTCAAAGTGGCTTAAAATCTAAGCTGCCATTGGAAAAATTCTCATACGGCTAGTGCCAACGTACTGTAAAGTTTGGAATATCTCTCCTAATTTCGAGTGAGTTTTAGCTCGCAGTAGCGTATAGGGCCTATTTCATTGCAATGTTTGGACAATATGCAGTTTATGTCATCCCGAAAATTTTACGATTTTGTTGAATTATTTAAGTGAAATGAGGCATTTTAAGACTTTTTCGTGAATCACTTTTTGTTGCAAATGCTTAGTTTTCGAGACATTTGACTTTGCAGTTCCTATTGTTTTCCTGTGGGATAAAATAACCACACTCGCACAGAGTATGGAAAAACTTTCTTAGGTTAGGTTTAGGTTTAAGTTAAGGGTTAGAGTTAAGGTTAAGGGTTAGGTTTAGGTTAGGTTAAGTTCCTATGGGGTCGCCAGTTATTTTTTCTAATAGAAAAACAATGGGAACTTCAAAGTTAAATATCTCGTAAACTAAGTATTTGCGACGCAATATGTATTCACCAAAAACCCTTAAAATGTCTCAATTCACCGAATGTTCAAACACGATAAGATGTAGTCATGGTCACAGAAACTCCAGAAGTGAAACGTTCTTATTTTTCGACTCTCGTCAGCAGCGGGCTTTAAAGTGAAAACGTCCCTCGCACGAGGCTATTTGGAGCGTTGCAGAAACTGAAAAAGCTGTAATGGACCAGATGAAGGCAGTTCCAGCCTCCGAGTTTCACCGCTGCTGTGAAGAGTGGAAAAGCCATCTGTGCGTCGCTGGAACCTGAATTATTTTATTTTTGGCGCCGCAAAATAAGTCACTGAAACTGAAATAAATTTAGTGCTGCATCGGGTGCCATCGCATGACAATACCAAGTTTATCAGCTCTACAAAACACGTCATTAGAATACCAAACTTGCACTCGCAAAAAAAAAAAAAAAACATGCAGGATGGCAGCGACAGCGAGGGTCCATGTCGGTCACGGTCACACTTCAGTAGCAAAGTACTCTTATTCGAGGTCGTGCTGCAAGGCAACCGACACCGAGGGTCCGTGTCGGCCACACTAAAATAAATATATTAATATTTAGCTCGCTCGGCAGTCAGCACAGCCGCCCTCGGCTGCTAATTTACTCGAGTTATGACCTTAAATTAGGCAGAAATATGGACGCCTCGAGCGAGGAGCTCGCGAGCACCGAGAACGCATGCACGAACGATATGTAAATTATAATAACTTGGTTTTTAGGTACGTGGTGACTGAATGTAAGCTTTGTGTACTCAGTCGTTAGTGCTCTATGCTGTACTAAACATGCATGAAGACCAAGAAGAAATACGTGTTACTTGGCAAAAAGAAAATGGTGAATAGCTGCTATTTACACTAGGTAAGTTAATATTGAATATCAGGAAGCTGTAATGATATTGCCTGAACTCTTGAATTTGACCTTATTACCTCCGCCAAAGAGGTTATGTTTTCGTCGGGTTTGTTTGTCTGTCTATATTTGTATGTCTGTCTTTCACCAAGATAACTCAAAAAGTTACGGACGGATTTTGACGAAAATTACAGGGATTGTTTGGTGAGTTAGGAGAAACAGATGATTAACTGTTGGTGAAGATCCGTCCATCTGTTTGTTTGTCTGCATTATTTTTCGATGCCATAACTCAAAAAGTTATGAGGCCTAAGAATACTTTAAGTCCAATACAAAAGCAGCACAAACAGACAGGCAGACAGATAGAGAAACAGACAGACAGTGGTTCTATTGAGTTTTTCAATACTTGGCTAAACTTGCTTTAAATATTCTTACCAATCCGATGTTTGGAGGAGCAGATCATTAACTTTTGGTGAAGATATGTCCATCCGTTTGTTTGTTTGTTTGTCTGCCTCATTTCTCTCAATGTCATAACTCAAAAAGTTATTGATAGATTTTAATGAAATTAACCTGAATTGTTTTGTTAAGTATATTACAAAGAGTAAATGACCAAATTTTTGTGATGATCCATTCGTTCGTTTGTTTGTTTGTCACTGTGTTTAATTTTATATTGTTAGCCCAATAACTCAAAAAAAAATAATGAATGGATCCTTATGAAATTTATAGGAGTTGTTAGTAATGTTAAGAGACATAAATGATTAAATTTTGGTGCAGATCGGTTCGTTAGTTTGTATGTTTGACTCATGTTTGTCATAACGTTTGTTAGCAGCATAACTCAAAAAGTTATGAACGGATCTTCAAGAAAATTGTACAAGCTGTTATTACTATCAAAAGGCCCAAATAATCAGATTTTTGAGTTGATACAAAGAAAATCATTGTTTCAAAGCCAATTTGAATTTTTTGCTACCGTTACCTCTCATGTTGGAGGTATGCGCTCTCAGAGTGCTTTAGTTTGACCTAAGAATAGCGAGACTTGAGATGTCATCGACTGCTATGACGAAGCAGAATTCAGTAGCTTAGCGAAATGGACAGCACTTGTCCGAAAGTTCAGAAAAGACTGTTGCCTTCGCCGCAATGGATCATGTTGCTAGAGTTAGTAGCCATCCGCTTACGCTTGGTACTACCAAAAGCTCCTCTTGAGGAAGTAAATAGAGTTTTCAGAAATCCCAACGGTTATTGATTTCAGCCATTAGGGCGAAGCTAACGCACCTATCTGAAGTCAAGCCCAGTGTGCTTAGGTTAACTTGACTTTGCCCTGGAAAGCGATGTCAGTTTTACTGTAATGAAATAAGGCAGTTGCTCAGTTCACACTTGTGGGTGAAGGAGAGCTACATTTAGTCGTAGATTATTTTCAACCAAGCTTCTTTGCCGAGAACAGTAGATGGTTATGAGTTCGATACTAGGCAGATATGATGGTAAACAGTGAAGGCTTCACGAAAGCAAATTTACCAATTCTACGATTAAGAGCGAGCACCAATGAATTTCATACTCATCTTGCTGAATTCGAGGAAGATTTCGTTAACATTTCGCAAGTTACATGAATTCCCGGTGAAATGTAAGTCAAGTTAACCGCACCCCAACTGGGAAGCCCAGCTACACTGATTCGTTCTGCATTTAGAGAAGTGCACATCTGCAGTCGATCACAGATTGTCAAAGGTAAGGCATCCAAGACGGAAAGCACTTACTATAACCACAAACTTCCTCTCTAGACCGTGCCCATTGCCGAATAGGGTCAATATCCCTAAAATGAAGTATGTTTGAAGGCCGGAAGAGCTGACACTGCAATTAAGCCAAATTCATTTGTCTGATACTATGGCATGCAAGCACAGCACTCCCATGTCCCATCACTGTGTAAGACCAAAATGGATTGCTACTTCCAAAGCACGTACAGCGAACAATTCATTCGGACCATTGAACTCGTGAACCAACATTAATCAGCAAGAAGACCACTGCATGGAGGTCGGGCCTGCATCAAACATGGCGCTCTCAGTCTCCAGAGAGCCATCTCGTCTCCGATTGAATGCTGAGTTGTGTTGCAGTTCCAACCCCTGCGTTACCTGAGCTACACCAACGTCACCACGGCTCAACAATCTCAATCTGTAACCTCTAACATCTTATTTTGTACATGCGCCAAGGAGGTTATGTTTTTTTCAGAATGTGTCTCTTTGTTTGTCGGTCTGACTGTTTGTCTTTCACCAAGATAACTAAAAAGGTTATGGACTGATTCTTACGAAATTTGCAGGGATTGTTAGGTATGTTAGGAGGAACAGATTATTAACTTTTGGTGAAGATCCACACAACCGTTTATCTACTTGTTGTCTGTCTCTTTTTACTCGGTAGCATAACTCAAAAAGTTACGGACCGATCTTAATGAAATTTGCAGGAGTTGTTGGGGTTAGTACTAGGAGCACATGACCAATTTTTTTAATCTGTTTGTCCGTTTGTCTCTACATATGATTTTATATTTGCTAGGAACACAACTCTAAAAAGTTATGGACGCAGCTTCATAAAATTTGTAACTTTGGTTAGAAAAGCTGAAAGACACAAAAGACCAATTTTTTACGATATTCGGTTCGTCCGTTTGTGTGTTTGGCTTATTTTGTCAAAATGTCTATCAGCGCATAACTTAAAAAGTTATAGGCAGATATTCGTGAAATTTGCAGGAATTTTTAGAAATGGCAAGAGTCATAGATGACCAAATTTTGGTGATGATTGATTTGTCCGTTTGTACGTTTAACTGACATTTGCCAGAAATAACTCAAGGAAGTTACGGACGGATCTTCAAGAAATTTTCAGAAGCTGTTACTACTGTCAAAGGGCACAGATGACCAAATGGATGATAAAAAGGAAAACCTGGTCTTAGGACCAATTTAAATTTTTCGTTAACGTTACCTTGCTTGGCGGAGGTATGCGCTCTCAGAGTGCTCTAGTTTCACTCTGCATCACGACAAGCCTTATCCGGGTTACAGCAGCCGAAACAGGGCCGGACTGCAGCAAGTAACCGGCTACACGGATCTAGCCTAGCTCCAAACGAAACTTGCAGCAAGAACCGCCCTAAAACAGGTCGCCTGAAAATTGACAGAACTGCTCAACAGTGGCAACACATAAAATGTTGGCTCTTTGACTTCGTAATGCCGGGGCCACATAAGCATTCACAGCCCAACTGATTGTTGGAATGCGCAGCACGCACAGTTCACTTACTATAGTAGTTATGTCAGATCTGAGTGAATGCGCTACGCTCTGCAGAATTGTGACGTCAAAATTACGTCACGCCACTGTGGAAATACCAAAGATTCCTCGCTGCACAACAGTGGCGTGATGCAATTGTGACGTCACAATTCTGAAAATTCAAGAACGTAGCGCTTACACTCAAATCTGACCCAACTATCTTCTGTAAATGAACTGTGGCAGCACGCGAGTCGTATCGATATCTATGTATATCTATGTAAAATCTGCAGCATAGATACCGTGGCATAAAGGACGTCCGGGTCTCGCATCCTTGCATCAAGTTGTGTGCGTAAATGCCTAATGTGTCCCCGGCTTTATGCTGTGCCGACGTAGTGATACCTCATGTCGAGGCTACACTACGCAGTCGTACGCTCAACTCATGAGGGGACGCTCAGCTCGAGCGTCGTCCTCATACACAGTAAAAGTTGGTTATGATTAGGCCCATGGAACGTACTTTAAGTTCAACGGTATGCGAGCTGAAAGTGCACTCATAAGTTGAGAGTACGATGGCATTGTGATGGCCCGGCATTAGATATTCAAAAGAGCAATTGTACAAAAACGCCCTTTCGACGCACTCATCTGTGACAGAACTGCTGGCGTGTGGGCTTGAGGGGAGGTGATACAACAAAGTTGCAGATACAACATACTTCAGTTGTTGCAAAAAGCAGCAAAATGTAAATATCACAGAAACAACACTGGGCAAGTGTCACAGAAGCAACACAGTGCAAACAACGCAGAAACAACACAGTGCAAATATTACAGCAAGAACACAGTGCAAACGTAGCAGATACAGTACAACACAGTGTCCATGTGGCAGAAGCAACAAATTATAAATATCACAGACACGGTGTTCAGATATTCTAGCAGCAACACAGTGTATAGACGTCCCAAAAACACTTCCTCGTAGAAAGGTCGCTGCAACACGTGCGCAGCGTCACTGAACTCTGCGTCTATAGGACGGCTGTCCAAAACTGCATGGGCCTGGCGTCGGCGATAGTCGTTACGTCACAAGGTGACCCAAAACCGCCATCAGAAGTCGTGAGAGAGAGCAGTTGCCTAACTACAATTTAAGCTCATATTCAGTCGACCTATGATGGTAGTAGGAATGTTTGGCCTCGGCCCTTAAGTGTTATTGGGCTTCCATGCGGTCACCCAGCAAACTGGCGGTGCCGCATCGTTCACGGTAATTTACCAGGCGTGTTTCATCTACCGTGATCGAGGCTTCAGTATTGAAAGTCCGATTTTCCACTTTGGATATACTGTACTTTTGAGCGCTGATTGTAAACGGACTAAAAGGCTAAATACTCAAACGTGGTAAATCTTCACTTTTTACACTGTTGTAGTTTACCAAAATTTACGCTGTCTGCAAAACAGCTGGGCATCGAAGAGCGGGGTTGTTCTGTTCTATGCTAACGAGCGATCTTTACTGCTTCCTTTAATGGAAGATCGATGAAGCTGTTAGCAGAGAGCTTAGAATGCAAGAGCTCTGTCCACCAATAAACCCGCCTATCTTAAACACAGGCGTTTCGCAAAGCTCTAACTTCCAGCGAACTCTAAAGGGCCTGTAGTGACTTCTAAGAAGACGTCACGCCCAGGGANTCTTAAACACAGGCGTTTCGCAAAGCTCTAACTTCCAGCGAACTCTAAAGGGCCTGTAGTGACTTCTAAGAAGACGTCACGCCCAGGGAAAAGAGAGGAAGAGCTGTACCAAGAACCGTCTCTTTGGCCTCTTAACAGAATGTATTTCAAAACGTTGCATGTGAAGATGGCTAATGATATACTTGATTAAGCATCTAACGCGTCTACACACCACAAATATTGATAAATTTTTCAAATTAAAAATGGGAGTAACTTCCACTATAAGAATTACGATATCAGAAATTTTATGAAACCCCGAAAATGATTGAAAATGCGTCACGGACTGTCCAGTGATACTATATTTAACTGTTTCCCAAATTGAACAAAATGCACAACCTTCATAACCACCACCCCCCCCCCCCCCCCCCCCCTCCCCCATAGATATACTGTCATTAAATCTGCAATTAAGGNAATAAACCCGCCTATCTTAAACACAGGCGTTTCGCAAAGCTCTAACTTCCAGCGAACTCTAAAGGGCCTGTAGTGACTTCTAAGAAGACGTCACGCCCAGGGAAAAGAGAGGAAGAGCTGTACCAAGAACCGTCTCTTCAGCCTCTTAACAGAATATATTTTAAAAAGTTGCATGTCAAAGGGGCTAATTATGCACTTGATTAAGCATCTAACGTGTCTACACACCACAAATATTGATACATTTTTCAAATTAAAAATGGGAGTAACTTCCGCTACAAGAATTACGATGATATCAGAAATCTAACGGAACCCCGAAAATGATTGAAAATGCGTCACGGACTGTCCCGTCATAATATTTATTTACGTTTTTCCCAAAGTGAACGAAATGCACCACCTTCTCCCCCCTTCAACGACGTCGAGGCTAAGCAAGAAAATATAATGCGAGAGGACGACGGAACGACATAGGAACAGTCAACTCATACCACGGAAAGAAACATGTGCTCCTTAATGTGTAGGGAAGAGAAAACCGCACTATTTCACGTACCAGCCAACCGCGCGCCAGCATGGAAAAATAAGAAAACAGTAAATTTAATTCTTTAAATTTTTTTTAGTACGCAGCAATATTCTTAGTGACACAGTAAGCTATACATATATGATACATCTCCCTGCTGCATTGCCAATGATACAGCCAGCTGTAGTATTGTACATCTGCCCGCTGCCCTGCAAGTGATACAGCAAGTTGTAGTATGGTGCATCTGCCCACTGCATTATCAGTGATATCGTAAGCTATTGAATATCCGCTCGCTGCATAAGTGATACAGTACGCCATTGTAGATGTATCTGCCCGATATTTTAGCCGCTTGTATAGCACTGACATGATAAGTTACTGTGCACACAGTTCGCCATGTTGTCATTTAGCAGACTGCTGTAGTTTCTCCTACACTGATATCCCATCACTTCCTAACTCCAGCGCTGTAGAAATGTTAGACGCGACAGTCCCACAAACATTACAAATTCTTACACGCGCTGCACATTTGTTTTTTCCTCACACATTGACGGGGCCGCTCGCTGTCACAAGCGCAGTTGAATTTCCGATTCGTTACCTACTTTTTTTAGCAAACCTTGCATAGTTGAATGATAATTTGCCGCTGTCAATTGGCCCAAAAGAGCCCGGCCGCTGCGACTGCGGAATTCATCACGCAGCGGCAGCGGCAACCATCCGACAGTGTGCCATTCATGCTACAGAGCGCGTAAATGAAATTACTCTTGTATCCCTGCAGTTTATGCAAGCAAAGTCCAGTCAGCTTCCGGCATACGGAACAAGATTTCATGCATTTACACCCGTAGTCTCGGCCTGGTGAGATGTACAAGCTGACGTAGATGATGAACAAGGGCAATGTGTAGGCTTGTCGACGAGTCAAAAGTCATCTAGTTAACATACGATGGAATTATGTGGCTTGTGTGTACTGCACTTGAGGCATGTTCGATTGGCGCCGAAATTAAGCCTTCCAGACTTAACTAGTCCGACTCTTCACACTGAGGCTTTGGATTTGTGGCACTGAAACGTATGGCAAGTGTTAAGAAACGCGATTACGTTGAGCTTGCTCAAAACTCTCTAATGGCAATAGCTCATAGAGGGCCGGGGCGTAAGCCCCGGTGTCTCTCTGGGAATGGGCCTGATCGTCCGTCTACTGCCACCTATCTAATCTAATCTTTTACGCAGCAAGATCTGGCCATCTGGAAGTCTTAACGGCAACCGATAATAATCTCAACTGGTCGAAGCCAGAGCACCTGCTTGAAGTTTCCAGCAAGGCAAGCGCCGAAGTCTTCACTTTGGCTCCCAGTCGAACATGCCCTCTGTATTTTCGGTACAATAGGTCACCTATTTCTTGGTCACAGCGCCCTCTCTATAAGAACATCAACGATTAAGTCAGACAAACAAGAATTATCGCTGCTTTGAAAATAGCATCAGGTGTCATATATGACGTCATGCACAGATGTCAAACAGGTTACAAAAACAGCGTCCCAGACATGCGTTAGAATGCGGTATCACTAACTCAATGGTGTAATAGCCAGGTGCTAAATAGCTTCCTTTTCTGCAGCTCAGTAATTCTCAGCCTCTTCAGAAACGCATCACTGGAAAAATACGCTGTGTGTCGGATGTGTGACAAATTTGCTTTAAGTATAGAGTTTTTGACAGCGTGTGTAGAGAAGAATCACGTGGCACCGCTGACGTCACAATGGACCCCAACCCCGCACCAACAGTTCTGTTAATTATTGTCCAGCCTACTTGGTGGTATCGCGTCCATCATGATTAATATGAGTACAAGGATATGCGTTTACGGTACTTGCAATGCGTACTCCCCTCCATTAAAATGTCTCATTGAACGTTTTCCTAGCAACACAGTCTGTATCTATAGTTATACATAGACCTCCTCAGTCACAATATGACAGAGAGGCAGATATTAATGCAGCACAATATAATAAAATAGAAAAATTACAGCAATTGTTGCTGCAGAATGACGATTCAATAGTAGAATTTACTAATCAGTGCTTCGAAACCAGAAGTACAGTACCTGCACCCCTGCGGGAGGTGTTCGAAATGCAATTCCAAGCGGCGTAATGCATCGCTTTAATTGGTAAATATTTGTGCATCACTTCGCATTAATTCATTTTTTGAGAAACTCCCAGGATCATAATATTTTCTGTAATAAATCAAGGAAGAAGTAAGACGGAGCTGACGCAGGAGAAGATACATTCAAGGCAGAGAGTTCGAACAACGAGGAAAACCATAAAGACCCAGAAAAACATCGATTCTTCGCAGATATCGCGGCGATCAGAGAACATTTTTTTTATAGCTTGAATAATATTACAGAAGAGGTAACTAACCTGTCTCTGCTCAAAAGAGAGAAAGAGCAGGACGAAACTAATCTATTATAGTTTCATAGCGTAAAAATCGCATCTAGAACGTAATACTCGCTTACATTTTCCGAAAAAAGAAAACACTGCTCGTCCTACTGTAAGTTTCATTTTTAATATTGAAGTTGTTATTATTTTTAAGAATTTGACACATTTTCAGATGGCGCTGCATACGCTGCGATGCAGGAACTCTTTCCGTTCAACAGTGTACGGAAGAGCATTCTTATGTGCTCGGGTAAAATACACTTTCTTTGCTAAAAATTAATAATCCACATGTACCTCAACAAATAAACTGCTAAAACTTGACTGGCCACAGGAAATGCTATCAAAATATTAAACAGAGGAGCAATCTACAACTTCGATAATCAGTACTATATAATAATTCACGTCGTGTTTTTAATTATTTATTTATATATTATATCTTTCCTGTCACGCTCTATGGGAATAAAATAGGAGAAAATTCAGATTTCAAAATGTAAAAAAAAAAGTGGGGTACCTTGCAATCTTTTTCTTCAGTATTAGATAGGGGAAAAATACAACTAATAAGATAGGAGAAAATTCAGATTTCAAAAGGCGANGAAAAATGAGGAAGCCAGCGGGGGTTTTCCTGAAGGGCTAACTTACTGCCGCCATTTATCGCACACGTGCACCAGTCATTAATAACCTAATATGCCGTCATTTACAATGACGGCTCGGGACACTAGTCAAACAAATATGCTGTCAAGCATTGCGTAAAATTAAGTAAATTGAGGTACTCCATCAACTTTCTCCCAACACCAAAAGCTTTACTTTTTCGTGTAGGAATAGCATAGTGCAAACATAATCGAACGGTCTTCTTGGGCGGTGAAGATACACCATCAGTAGCGAAGGGGTTAAGCGCAATGAATTGTACTGTCGAGGACGAGTTAGAGATGCTGATTTCGCATCCATTCGCTGCCGAGTCTGGGCCGCTCGGGTTTCACGCGCAGGCCGCTAATTTGAGCAACTTACGGCCGCAAATTGGACCGAAATGTGGGCGCTGCAACCGAGGATCTGCCCAGCACCAGGGATCAGGCCGCAGACAGCCGCTTGTTACGTAAATGAAATCAACTCCCCAGGCTCCGCATTTTAACACGGGACCAGACAATTGGCTCTCGTGAATTACGACCTACCTTTTGGGACCCGGAATTTGCTTCTCGTCTCTGTACGACTCTGGGCCCAGAATTTTCCGGTTACTGGAAGCTCGGGCTATTTCTTGTTACCTCCATACGGCGTACCTTT
>LQNS02278091.1:43404594-43419007 GCA_001587735.2 Parhyale hawaiensis | reverse complement strand
CACCCAACTTGCTATCACGGTCTCGAGTTTGTCTCCTGGGTGCAAAAAGTTTTAACGGCAAAAAATGGTCCTAAGAAACTTCTAAACGTCCAGCGGGTGTTCATTGTACGAGCTGGAACGTTAAAGTGCAGTCTGCCGTGTGAAGTCTTACAAATTAAACATTATGAGACAGGTTCTTCTGAGAGTTGAGTGTGGGGAAGAATTTGCTTTCGACTTTCTTCCACTCACAGCCGTTGTGTGGTTAGAGGAAAGATCCCGGGGGAAAGTACTTCTTTGCTTCCATACATATTTAATCTGACAAAAATTGCTTGCTGACTAGTTCAGAAAGCAATTTTAGGGGAATAAATAATCTCTCCGTGAATTCTGAACCGTTTAGCTGGTGGTGCATGATCGCCACTTGTGGAATCAGTAACTGAGTTTTGTTAAGCCGATTTACTTGTACGGGTATTGATATAACTGCACTTGCATTAATATTATTGGGCAATAAACTTAACACAATTTAAGTGTATCTGAGTCGCTTAATAGGGAACTTGATCTAACTATCGCACACGACCTGAACCAGAACAAGCAACTTAACAAGAGTACTAAAAGTGTAAACACAATAAAATGCTAGGAATCATTGGAGTACAAACCCAAAAAAATAATGCTTCCCTTTTCCAATCGCTAGTTCACCAAACTTAGTATTCGCTCTTCAGTTCTAGTCAACACAAATCCATAGAAATATTGATGGCATAGAGTCCAATTCTGAGCAACAACCCTAATACCTCAGTTGGGCGCGCAACAAGCCTTATCAGCGCGTAGCCTGCAAGAGCTCGGACTCATCTCTCTCGAACAAAGACGATTCACACAGAAAAGTACGAATAAATTCAAGAACTGATGTGACTCAATGATGTCCCAACAGTAAGGCATCGAAGCAGATGGAACAATCGCCTCAGAAACAACGGGGAAACGTTGGAACATACAGAAGGTACCCAACGAATAGCTCAACAAGTCCGTTGGTTTTTCCAAACTTCATTGCGAATATTTAGAATAGGATCCCCTCCCATGACAGGAATTAGTGTTGCAGAGCAAAATATCAACACGTTCAAAACCGCCTCAATAAACACTTGGAGCACCACCCCCATAGCTTCAAATCCCACGTTCGTCAGTTATAAATCAACCAGTAATTTGTTTCATCATTTCATATGCTGTTTGCTAGTATATTTTCCCAGTAATATAGATCTAATCAATAGTGTCCATGTTAAAACTAATGGAGTGTAACTCATCGAGTCACCACATTTGCAAGCTTATCTAATCAGCATTGCGGCTTGCCGTTTGCCACACGTTTCATTAATTTTCTCTAACACTTAAGGTTGCAGCAGTTCAGAAAGAACCAACGTGTGCCGTTCTGTCCCTTCTGAGAGTGAACATCACGGTCCATGCTGTGTGGCGCAGCTCACCCAGTATGTGTGGTGCGCCTGCAGATGTGAAGAGCCAAAAGTAAGCGCAAAACACCTGCGGTGAGAGGTTCTGTGAAGCACTCAAACTAAGCTCACAAGGCAATATCAAGCTCATTACAAACCGCATTATTAACATCATAACGTAAAGCAATAATCAGTATCGAACTCATTACATAATTCAATACAAATTCATTACATAACGCAATGCAAACTCATTACTTTACGCAATACAAACTCATTACTTGAAGCAATATCGAAGTCATTCCAAAAGCAATAACGAAACGGCTCCGGGGCGCAACTCCGCAACAAGCGCAATTAGTGCGGCAATTGCTTAATTTTTCTCCCCAAGCGCAAGAAGCGATCACGGCGCTGGGCGTTCGTTCGGTTCTTCTTGTGTGGTGCAGTCACCACCACCACATGTTTCATGGCATCACAACCGCCGCATGTTTCATGGCATCACAACCGCCGCATGTTCCATGGCATCACCACCATCGCATGTTTCACGGCATCACCACCATCGCATGTTTCATAGCATCATCACCACCACCGCATGTTTCATGGCATCGTCACCACCGCTGCATGTTTCAAAACATCACTATCACTACCACCCCATGTTTCACAAGATCATCACCACCACCACTGCCGCATGTTTCATAGCATCACCCCCACCGTATGTTTCATGGTATCACTACTACCGCATGTTTCATGGCATCATCATCATCACCACCACCGCCGCATGTTCCATGGCATCACCAACCACTGCATGTTTCGTAGCATCGCCACCACCGCATGTTCCACATGGCATCACCACTACCGCATGATTAGCGGAATCACTGCCCGCATGTTTCAGTCAAAGAGAACTACTATCTGTCGCACCCTGCCGTCAAAAATGAGGACACAGAAGATCCTCTTCCTCGTTCTTGTCGGTGGCGGGGTTCTGCTATAGGGGGCAGCAGCGCACCCCTGCCCATGGCTCAACAACATAATATGGCTGTAGTGCAATTAACATGGCTACCTAATTAAATATAAGGCTAATGTTTGATTTCAAATATCAGAAGAAATTAGCCCTGCGCTTTAGCAAAAGAGCACAACTAGAACCCCTACGCCGTCAAACACAGTATACAGCGAAAATAAACGTCATCCCTGGAATTATCAAACAAATGTCAAGGAATATCTCGGGCCACAGCCGTATCCAAGATAGGTACTACTCAAGTGGTTGCAAGAACAGTCTGTGCTAATACTGCAAGCGTGACGAAACGAACAAATTAATGAACCAACTGATAATGCCGAGTACCAAATTGACCTGTCTTTTTCCAAATCAACTGAAACTGTAACCTATTTTTTAACACCCTCCATTAAAACAAAATTAAATTGGTGCCAATCTCAGCTACCAGACATACTTTAAAACGAGATTTCTTACGAAAATTTTGTCTTTTTCACTAAACACCTTTTGAAAAATTTAGGGTTAGTACACTAGCGATAATGTAAAATTTTGCCCCACAACAAATGGAAACCAATAGCGATTTGTTGTTCTGGATTGCATTACAGGCGTCTTCTGTTCAACTCTAAGCACAAATATACGACCCAAATTATTAATAAACTAGAACGCCTCCGTGGCGTAAGACCATCACCCACGGTAGGGGCAAATTCAACGGAGTCCTTTTTGATGAACGAGGCTAGGGCACAGCCCCATTCCTTCCCAGAGATTAGCTTTTCAATGATACCATAGGAAAAAATAGAACGCCCCGTTCTCCAGACGATCTGCCGCGGTGGAGAAAATTCAACGCCGTTTTTTATGGCCAAATAGGTATAGTTTTTCTGCATAGGTCACATCTTGGTCAACGCACCAAACTCCCTACAAAAAATTATAAACATTGCTCAACTCCTTCGACCACTTGATGGGTGGACAGAAATAGAAATATATATACTTAAATCTTCAATAAAAACATTATCACCTCTCTCACTTCGTTCGCGGGTGATAGTTAGACATTGGTACGAGCTAGGTATGTCCACTTTAAATACAGGATACAAGATACTACAGGAAAAAATTTTAAAGGTATTTATATAGAAGGTATGTGCCGCTATAAAAAAAAACAATTAAGTTTGTACATCGTTTTGTAGTGTTCTTCTTTATGTACCAATTGTAGGTAGTCCGCAATTAAAACATATTTACAGTAGTAATATTCGATGCTAAATCGAAGCACATTTCATATTAATATGTTGTGTTTGTAATACATTACGATCGTAGAGCGGGACATCTGTATGTTTGAAAATTGCTTGTACATTGCATAGTTTTAGAGTTTTATACTTTTAATACTACAGCAATTTTTTAGGGAATAAACTAGATGTGGTTGGTCTAGAAAATGCACGCATAAATATAGAATAACTGTGGCATATTATTTGCGTCAAGGTAGTTATGTTTTTGTCAGAGTCTGTCTATAATTCATATGCCACCGAGTTAATTCAAAAAGTTACCGACTGATCTTCATGAAATTTGCATGGATTGTTGGGTATCTTAGGAGGAAGAGATGATTAACTTTTGGTGAAAATCCGTTCAACTGTCTGTCAACCCGTTTTTGATGGGCAGCATAACTCAAAACGTTATGAATGGATCCTTCTGAAATTCGCAGAAACTAGAAGTAACGCGAAGAACAAATGACCATATTTTGGTGATGAGCCTGTTCGAGCTTGTGCCTGTTTGTCTTCATCTTTCTTCTCTTCAGTAACGTAATTAGGAAACTTACGGATAGCTTTTCATGAAATTTGCAGGTACTGTTAGAAATGCTTAGAGGCACCAATGACCATATTTTGGACCAGTTTGAATTTTCCGTTAACATTTAATTGCTTGACAAATGTATGCGCTCTCAGAGCGCTTCTCTCTTTTTTCAATACGGTCAAATCAGTCGTCCACAGATACACACACCCACACACACACGTCTTTCATTTATACTTCAGTTGGTGGAACGCCGCTGTAAGGAAAATGCTCCTCTTTGGTGACTAGAAACCCACACCCCGCAGTATAGCACAACCTTATACGCGATACCAATCTATACGAGTCACCGGGTACCTGAATAGTTACTGCACGCAGAGCGTAGCTATACATACCACCAGCTGCCTGTACAGACTCGCCAGTGAAAGTTTCAACTTTAGAGTCAGCCGATGACGTTTTTAGCATATTTCATTCTTTTGCTGTAAAAAAAATTAGTTCTGTCTCAAAAGAAATCAACCTCGGTCTATAAAATATTGTCAGCGTACCTTCATATTGCTGCACTGCCTCACTAATACCGATTATTTTTACACGTATCAGTTGAAGCCTTCCAAAAAACAACAGGGGTTCAAAAAATGGAAAGGAAATTCAGTACGTCAACTCCTGGACGACCACCGTGCATGATCGAGAACAGCAAACAAGTAGACAAGGAAGAACACTATACCAGCTTTAAGTGGGCGAAGGGAAACTTAAGGAAACAACGTGCCGAACTACGGCTGAAGTAGGAGCGACATGCCCGGATGGATAACCCAGCTAATCGAAGCCTGAGTTCAATGGCCCATTCCATGTGCATTAGGGAGAGTGGTACCAAACCGCAGTCTTTACAGTCGCAAAGAGACACACGAGAATACTGGGTCAAATTACGAGATTTTTCAGCCGACTGTCGCTGGTGCGATGTGGGCCAGGGCAAGGAAGACCTTTACTGCAACTTCCCGGGGCTCGCGCAGAGATAAAACCCGCAAGCCGCTCAGGCAGAGACGTGACAGGCGCGTCAAATACGAGGAGCGGCCTCTGCACAAGCGCCGCGCCTGTCCTGGAAACCTGACTGCAGCCTTCTCGCGTGTGTGACGTGATCTTCTAATTCCAGCCGTGGTAAGCGCAACGACAGTTCCAGGCATCCCGTGAGGGATGTGTATTTTTAAAATTCTAGTCATCTTCTATGTGGCAGGCTTGGGCTTTAATAGTTCCAGGCATACTATTTGTGGCAAAGGCTTCTAGTTCCAGCCATTCTTCATATGGGAAAAGCTTCTGATGCCAGTCATCCAATATGTCGCGAGATCGTTGAATTCAGCCCACTCTACATGAGACAAGAGCAGCTAATTCCAGTTATCCCATTAGTGGCATATTTTTTATTCCAGTCATTTTACGCGTGACGTGATCTTATAATTCCAGTCATCCCACGGGGGACATGATCGGATGGTCGTCACTACTCCACGTGGAGGCAGTCAAAAGGTTTTTAGATAGATCACCCACACCAGGTTACGTACTGACCTGATAACGTTAAATTGGAATTTGAAGCTCCTGCCCAGACGGAAAGGCTAGAATTAAAAGCTCTTGCCACAAATCTGATGGTCGAAATTTTGAGCACACGTCTCGCCAGGCAGTCTCGTCACGCTTTTGCTAGCGCCTCAACTAGGCATCACTCTTTCGTAAGCCTACCACTACTGTATTTGCAGTACCGGGATCACACTATGTGTACAATCGCATGCGCAATATAAGCCCGGTGCCCACGTAACAACTTTCGTTGCCGCTAGCAGCCTATAGCCAACTCAGTTAATCCGACTGCGTAGTCGTGGCCGTGACTTCAGTATTGAGTCTATGAATATCGCGCACTAATTCTTGAATATCAGTCTTTGTTGACTTAAACTGCTCATAATTAGGAGCAATAGTTGAAAGTTCACTAGTGGCTGCAATGTAAAAATTACAGTAGCGACTGAAATACTCGTCAATTTCTTACACAGTTAAATTTTGCGTAAGCTGAAGCCGTGCCGCGGCTGCGTAAACGGATTACTTGAGTTGCCTCTAGGCTGCTAGCGACAACAAAAGTTGTTGCGTGGGCACCGGGCTCTATGCTCAGCTCGCACGTCGTCCCGACACGTAGTGAAATGCAGTAGTCATGATACTAGTGACTCTATGGTAGTCAGAGTAGTGAAGTTGAGCGAAGTGCAAGTTAAACATCCGCTTGTAAGTTGAGCGTGCGATTACAAGTTGTAGCCCTGGCATAATGTCTACTATGGTGCGCAGTATGCACGGAAGGATTAACAGGATAGCTAGAATCTAGCAGCAAACACATACGGTACCGCGAGAATTAAGAGATACGTCAGTTCTTGTGATGTACATTAATTCACAAATGCTCATCGCCCCCAAGTTTAAATACGAACAGAGTCAACGTTCTTTCCACTTCATCCGAACTCAACGCAGTTCGTACTCATTAAGTTGAGAGAAAACTTACAAAAAATATGATAATTAGCGAACTTCCAGCGACTTCGGAATCAAACGCTTTTCGCCACGTTTGATTCCTAGAAATAGATGACTTAACTCTCGCATACAAGTGGTGCGGGGGAAATCTTCTTGATTCTAATTATTACAGTTAATCTTTCAAGGACTATGTAAGCATTTCCGTCGGCTGCAGCCTATAAATTCGTGTTCAGCGCTTCACTATCTATTGGAATAATGGTCTAAAATGTTTAAGTTCAGTTAGGGGCAATCTATAGTGTAACTTTATTGCATTAGTGCTCGAATCTCAATCCATTCCCTTTTGTTCATTAATACATAAGCAAATATAATATTGTTTTGTATGCGTCGGCCAAAAACGCTTTGTATAAAATAACAGTGATTGTAGGTAAAATATGTTCAACCTGTATAATATAATAACCAGGAAATGAAATTACCATATGACTAATTTACCAAGCAATGAATTTCCGTTAATGACGTGTGAAAACGAGGAACCCATCCGCACGAAGGATCATCGGGCATGTAATAAGAAATTTGAAACAAAGAGTTGAAGCGCAGGACAAACGAAATCAGTAGAAGAAGAAATAGTAATGAAGAATGAACACTGACAGAAAGATATCTGGAAAGCCAAGCCAACACTTTACCATTTTTTTGAAGAATAACGTCGATTAAAACTTATTAGACTTGTCTTTTCTACAGTTGCGAGTTGAAGTAACTCAGTGAGTCTCCACTGAGTATCTCTCCGCATGTCTCTACTGAGTAACTCTCGGCATAACTGAAGATGAGCAAACCTAACTAGACTAACTCTGTGACTTGTCGTCTTATATACGCCTTGAAGAGACACTTACATTAGCCTGAATTCGCTTAGTCTGGCTCAAGTCCAAATCTTAATTACATTATACAGTTTACCACGTTGTTGTATGAAGCAGTCCCATGTGACTCCTTACACTGCAGTGTCGGTCGGCTGTGGAGTGCAGCCAAAGTGAAATCTTGGAGCAATTTAAATAAACACGGGCAATCTTGCGACAATCGCGCGCCTCTGCGCCTCTTGGTCGTGACCTAGCACTGACCAGCTCCGTGGGGGGTGATCTTCGGACAATGCAGTTCCAACGAGATACCAAAATATCATGAGACTGCAGTTTGGGTAACAGGCAGAGTCAATTTAGAGATAGTTGAAATTCGTGTCACTATATTCCTAGTTTGAGCCTTCCTACCCACGGCATACACCAAGAAGAAGAAAAAGATGACAAGTAGAACGGATACGCCGAACGGAAAGAGGAACTCACTAATGTGAATTCAAAAGATGGAGAGAAGCGAAAAAGCAGCAAACCAAATTGTACTAGAACGCCCGTCGAGCGAAAGAGTTTAGTGGTCACGATATTTGAGATAATTCTCATCCAATGTCTCATATGAGCAATTCCTTTCACAAAATATTTTAATGTGTTCTCTAAATTTGTAAATTATATCTTTTATCAAGGAATTTTTACAACAGCAATTTTGCGGATGAAAACATAAGCAGCTACGTATATACCCTCAACAGCGGCCAAGACATGGAGAAAGTGACGAAATGGTTCGGCAAAGTAAATGCAAAATGATGACAACATTTTGAATGTTTATCTAGCCTTGAAATGAAATAGAAACACAAAAACAAACAATAATAATACTAATAAAATTTCATATCTAACGCCAAGATTTTTCTTTTCCGTACTTTTGACCGGCTTACTACCGTCATTCATCGAATAAGTATTTACTCTCTTACTTGATTCTACATAGAAAGAATAAGAACGCATAAGAACCCAATTTTATGGATTGCCGCTATGTTACCATTGAGTTGTCTTTTAACCTCCAAATAAATGTTTCATCGCTCTGCTCGCGATGATGAAATAATCTTAATGGTTAAACGATAAATCTGTAGTAAAATGCTACCTAGTGAAACTGAAACTTTGATTGGATAAATCACTCAACAAAGATGGTAAAATTATCTACCGCCGAGTTCAGGAACTCTGAACAATAAGCCCTTATACGGTGAAACCCACTGCACAAAGAAAGCAAAATTTGAAAATAACTTCATTTCTTTCGCAAATAAAAGGAACACTTTAACTTAACACCGCTACATGTTATACTATCTAACCAAGAGGAGCAGAATTCGGACAGTATGCAGTAGAGTCACTCTGTCCCACAAGACACATGGGCGGCGCTCGGCCACAATTTGTCTCCCAAGCGCATGGACTTTTACACTAACTGCAGTCTAGCTGCAGCTCATCCATTAGATAGGCCTTTAATGCACCTACTCACGTCTGAAATATTGCGCTATTGAGGACGTTTTTGGGAGCGGCTCTCCTAACTTATGTTCCAGAATGATAGTGGAACCGAAAGCGCTGACACTCCGTTCAAATGAACTTCTGAGTCACGCGTAGCAGTAGTCTCTAATGGGCGGCGTAAAGTTTCATTAAAATTTGATATGTGTTGGGAGGGAATGCGCTATATTCTTTGTAAAAAAATCGACAGAAGCAACCAGTAATGAACGATTGCACATTTTGTAAACCCGAACTAACAGCCGACTTGGAGAAACAAGTGCATATTAATGAAATGAAGTGATGCATTACTTACTTAATAATGTAATCAAGCATGTTGCAAAAACCGAGAAAGCACAGAGCATCAATGCAAATGATGAACACGTCTCTTGTCGAGATGCGATGCATTACCGACGATGGTTCTGGCAGTCATCAAGAACAAAAAGCCCATAACATTCATATCTGTAAAACATACAGCGCTGCCATGGAAGGCAGAGACAGACACTTGAGCACTTCATCACTTAAATCACAGAACAAAAAATAATAATAAATTGGATAACAGAGCTGGGCGATACGGCAGAGTTACGACTATGCCGCATTGACGATTTCATCGTCTCGCGTCTCGAGTCCAAATTGCAAATGATTCGCAAAAGTCGCAGCGCAAAGTTTTCCCGAATTTATATATACCTACCATTTTCTTATACAATAGATTATACAAAATCAATCACGATCAGTCAGCAGGACATGGAGGACGATTATATTTTGTCCAACAAAATAAAAATTATAGCATGTGCTTTAATGCTTTATAAAATGGAATGGAATCTCACCGGAAAAAATCGCGGTCTACCGGCAAAGTCGCAGAGTCAAAGACACACACGAAAAATGCAAGTCGTGTCCAGAACCGATAGTTACCGATTGAAAATAAGCTCGACTGAGCGCTGAATTAAGCCTTTGAGGTATGACTTGTTCGAAACTTCAAGTAAGTTCACTGGCCTAATTGTTTGTCCTTGAGAATTCAAGAAACTAAATCTTGCTCCATGACTGGATTTTTTAGCAGAGCTGGGACTACCGAATGAAATTCGGTGTTTCGGTCGTACCGACGGCATTTTCATCTACCGAAATACCAAATCTTTTCTGAATCTTCTACCGATATCGAATGGATATACTGAATGACTTTCTTCGGTACTTTTGAATTTCCCGTGCCAACAAAAGAAGCTTCCTAGCTCTCTATGAGCCACCGTCTTTCCTGGAAGACGTTAAGAAAATTACATTGATTTTCGCTCAATTCACCTTTTTCACGCTGTAGTGCACTTCATTGAAGAGAAGAGATGCTGCGTAGTGTGTCATAATGTTTCGCTCACTCAAGTGTCACGTCTTTCGGAGCTTAGTGCAGCGTGAACTGCCAGTGAGTGATCATACACTCCGCATATTTCTGTAATTTCTTTGCTAATCGTGAATATAGAGCGCCAAACAACACTTATTTATACACGTGTAAAAACGTTTCAGCATTCTTTTGCAGAAAACTTAGGAAAAATTTTGTTGTATAAAGTGATACGAGTAAATTTTCCAGTGTCCTTCGTGTAATACAGTGGGCTGTTTCGCCAAAACTTTCATGTAAACAATGGATCCACCTAAATTCTATACTACATCGCCTACATGCCGCATTGCAGGAGTTGTTGCTAAAGAAACAGCTAGGTGTCGATGCTGATATTGAAGATGCTTCTATTACAATTGAACTAGGTGAGTTCATTATGTAATTAATTTATCTTGATTTAGGAATTTATTATTTGATATAAATAAATATGAGCAATGCATTAGTACATTTTATGAGAAGTTCTGGAACATCCTTGAAGATTTATTCTGTTGAAACTAATGTTACCGATTCTTGTAAAATAATTTTACTCCCAAAGCTTCAATATTGTATTTACCATTGTTTGCAGATTTCAAACATCATAAAGTTTATTTATAAATTATTATTACATATAGATAACTATAAGCGATGCATAAGAGCATTTCTGATGAGTTCTCTGACTGCATTACCTTAATACATATATACATTTGAGGAGTTTTTTTTTTTAAATCTACATGCCCGGTGGTCATGTTTCCTCTGTTTTACGTATAAGCAGCTTGCTGGCCTTTTTGCCCCTAGCTAGCAGTGATCTTGCGGCGCCTGATACGGTTAGGAAAGTTTCCCCGTTGTTGGCATACTGGGAATATCACTCCCATTACCGAGGGTCCAGTATCGCCCCATGTCGCCAATTACCGGCCCATTACGCTGATGCTCATTTTATCGAAAGTTTTCGAGAAATTGGTCGCTTGTACGCTTGGCCGTTTTACTGAAGTTATGAGTTTGCTACCTTCTGGTCAGTTTGCATATAGAACTGGTTTGGGTTGTTGTGACGCCTTGTTGTCGGTGCCACACCATTTACAGTCCGGGCTGCATTGTCGGTCTGAGGTACGCCTTGTACAGTTGGACTTAGCTCGGCGTTTGATAGGATCAACCACCGGGGTCTGTTTATTCAAGCTGGAGTCAGCTGGTGTGGGTGGTAGGGTTCTGTCAATCATTCGTGATTTTGTTTTTGAGCGAACGCAGAGTGCGTCCGTTGACGGCGTTTTGAGTCCTTCAGTCACGATGGAGTCCGGCATCCCTCAGAGTAGGGTGCTTCTTTGTTCGTTCTGTATACTAGTGACATGTTCTCTTCGCACAAAATCATGATGATCAACTATGCCGACGATTCCACTATGAAAACAGTGATACCTGCTCCCCGCATGCGTAATGCTGTCACACAGTCTCTGCTTTGGAATGTGTCACTCATTAGTGCATAGTACTCGGCCTGAAGTATGAAGCAGCCAGTAAGACCAAGCCTATAATTGTCAGTCGGTCTCGGACACTTGTACCGCAGCATCCACATCTGGAGATAGATGACACTTTGCTTCAGGGGTTTAGCTCCTTGGAGATTCTTGGTGTTGTCTTTGATGAGAAGCTTACTTTTTCAGCCGAATATTAAGTGAGTGGTGTCATGTGCTTCCAGTAAGGTTGGGCTCCTGTGTAATGTGAATTCTGTGTTTGTTGACAATGAGGTTGTCCGCAGATGCTTTTATGCTCATTTGCTGCTTATGTTAGAGTGTTGATCACCGGTCTGGGCTTCAGCAGCTGACAGTCACTAACGTCTGTTGGACCGACTTGTTAGTTCGGCCAGCAGGCTGTGCGCAGATAATGATCTGGTGAAACTGTCCCACAGGAGAGGGGGGTGGCTGAACTCTGTATGTTTTAAAATGTGTACAATAATGAGAGGCATTGGTTGTATTCTACCGTCCCGGTCCTCAAAGTCTCTAGCAGAATTACACCTGCTGCAGTCGGTGCGCACTCTGTAACGTCGGAGAATGTTAGGTGCCAAACTAATCAGTTCAGTCGGTGCTTCGTACACTGGTCTGTTAGGGTTTGGAACTCATTGCAGGAATCAGCTTTCGGTCGCGTTGGCCTGCAGGCGTTTATATCAGTTGTAAATGGCTTTCTGTTGGATTTCCATTAGCATTTCCGGCTTCCCGGTGTTGCAAAGTGCTTCATTTGGGTTATGCTTCCTGTCCGTAAAGGCCCGGGCCCGAAGTTTTAATAATAATACCGAACCAAATACCGAAAAAATACCGAATCATTCGGTATTTTTAATACCGAAATACCGAACCGAATGGCCCGTTATTTTTTCACTGCAGAATACCGATACGGCGGTACAGAAAACATACCGAATCCCAGCTCTGTTTTTCAGCATACTTAACGTTCATCAGGTTACTATACTTGCGACACGATTCAAAGAGGAAAGAGGCAAAGCCAAAGATTTTAACTTTGGTTTCAGAGATTCAAGCCTAGGAGGCCTAATTTTCGCGAGAATCGAACATACTTTAAGTAGCAGTGAGTGACCGCCGGGATACTTAGCCGACATAACGAGCTTCCAAAGGTTTGTGGTCATCTTAACAAAGCCAAAAATAATTACCGAAATTATCCTAGACACAAATTATTCAACAGACTCTGATTCACATACTCAACAAAGACCAGCCACAGAAGTTAACGCATGATAAATATATTACCCATTGTTGTTCGCACCGCGCCTCATGCGGCCAGTGTGTTTCGAGCTCCGGACGGAACGAAAGCATAATAAGGATGCTAGAACCGTCAACGGTAAAGTAACCCAAGAATTCTTTAAAAAGCTTCTTTTTAACTTTAATACCGATATACATACCGTTAGCCGTAAAAATTTGAACAGCCGGAATGATTACGGAAGGAGACCATGAAAACCAGTCACTGTGTGTTATCAAGTGTAAAATGACCCGATTGATATAAATTCACTTTTAGAAAACTTCAACGACAAGAACTAATGTCAATAGTGTTGGAAAGAGATTTTGAGTAATGGAAAGATCAACTACAGTACATAGCAGTGTCCATTTAATACCCACTTTAACCGGGATCTCTATATAAATCCTAAGGTCAGTAATTCTGGCGACTGATATATGCAGATGGCGAACTGGTATCAGCTGGGCCATATTACGCATCGTGACTATGACAGGTTTTATCGTAGTTTCCCAAAATTCATTAAAATCACAGCTTAAGGATAGGTAGCAGAAGCCATACGCCATTCCAAAACGTAAACGATATCAGTTGTTTTTGAGTGTTTTTCCTAATACCGAAGATCAAGAACGAAGTGCTGAAATCATGGGAAGAATCCCAAAGAGTGGCTTAACTCATGCCTTATCGTTCTCTGCAAGAGACTCAACGTGAACTTGGCTTTAGACTTCCTGCACAAGTTAATGTACTAAATTTATAGTATATCTATTTTTGTTATACAATAATAATCCACACAAACCAAAACGAACTATACTCAACCCATGTCCACTGCAAATAACAAACGAGACACTGCTTGTGCCATATGGAAGCAAAGATTATTCATATTGGGTAAACCATGCATCGTGTTCCAGTGGTAGTGCTGGACATTGTCGGCGACGTCCCGATACTGGGCGGTGAAATGCCCGTGGGACGCGTTAGGTCTGAACACGTCTGTCCGGCAGCTACTGCATGCCTCCAGTCGGCTATTGCTCACCGGGATCCCAACGTAGCTGCCTGCTATGGAAACTCCGCTACCGCGGAAATTTATTTTGATATTCAATTTAAATTCGGCCGAGCAAGAACCTGGGTTGTGTTGCGTCAAAGTTAAAATTTCCTTTTATCTTATCCAGTTTTGAGCAAGATGGGTGAAGTATTTATACTGTAGAAAAAACTCCTGCTAAAAAACCAAGGTTCTAAGCTCTGCTGGTTCAAAAGAGTGTGTCTCAATGATGACTTCTCTACCTTATTTTGAGTTACCTTGAGAGTCTTCGGAAGAAGTCCAGGTGACGTTGCTCACGTCACCCCACGTGTGTGGAGTCACTCTGCTGGGTGTCTTCTGTGGTGCCGCAGTTTGCGACCAAAG
>LQNS02278091.1:43372859-43386725 GCA_001587735.2 Parhyale hawaiensis | reverse complement strand
TTTTGGTGTTTCAAGAGAGGATTGGAGAGGACCGTGTAGTATGTCCAACAACACGTGGAACCGAATCATGAAACACCGCGCAAGAGCATAGCATGACGGGAAAGAAAAGAAAGAACTGAACAAATTTATCGACAGACGCAAGTGAAAAATGAAAGTGGGAAAGAAAAAGAGTTGTCTGAGCCCTAGAAGAAATTCTTTTGCAGTCAGTTCCAGCAGCTGTGTTAGATTTTTACATTTAGGGGCTGCTAGGAATTTTGTTAAGAGAAAAAGCTTAGCCGTACGAATTTAGGAGGCTCCCTGGTAGAATGGCTCCCCATCACATAAGATGGTCTAACCTTGTAGCTGCACTGTACGAGAAGCTCCATTTCAAAGACGGAAATTATATAAATTAGTTACAAATCAGAGAAGCACCCTAATAGTCCGGACCTCCACCAGATAACATAGTGTTAATAAATAATTCAAATTTTCCTGAATCCAGTAAAACTTTTTATCATCACCAAAACTTGACCATCTATTCTTGCAGTTCCTGTGAATTTCATGAAGATCAGTCAATAAATTTTTGAATTATGTAATGACAAACAAAACAAAATGACAGAAGATCAACAAAATTTATTCACTTGTTTTTCGTAACGTTCACAACAATTTCTGTAAATTTAGGAACACCAATTCGTAAGTTTTTTGGGTTATATAGCCGAAAAAACAAAAGACAAAGCACTTTAAGAACGCATATCTCTACCAAGCAAGGCATTGTCAACGAAAAATTTAAATTTACCCTGAAAGTAGGATTTCCTTTTTATCGTCATCAAAATATGGTGATTTGTATTTTTTGACAGCAATAACAGTTTCAGTAATTTTCTTGAAGATACGTCCGTAACTTTTTGAGTTACATGCATGCTCTGACAAACATGTTGACATGTTGACGTATGCAAGGGGGGGGATTTCATGTGCTGGCATGCTTGCCGTCAGATCCACTGAGGCATTAAGCAAACCTTTGTGGCTCGTAAAATTTGCACTGTCAACAATGCACGAGCTGGAACATGTGGAAATTCCACAGAACAAAGACACTGTTCTTCAGTGATATCACAGACACGTGTCATGCTAATTTTCCCCTATCTAATATTGAAGGAACCTGCGGAAACTCTACAAAACAAAAGCATTGTACCTCAACTAGAGCACTCTGAGAGTGCATACCTCCGCCAAGCTCGACAACTGTAACGAAAAATTCAATTTGGCTCTGAAACCATGATTTTCTCCGTATCAACTCGACAATCTAATTATTTGTGCCTTTGAGTAATAATACCAGTTTATGTAATTTTCTTGAAGATCCGTCCATAAGTTTTTGAGTTATGCTGCTAACAAACATAACGAGAACATGAATCAAACACACAAACGAACCAACCAATCTACAATAAAATGTAATCAATTATGTCATTTAACATTACTAACAACTCCTATAAATTTCATGAAGATCCATTCATAATTTTTTAAGTTATTGTACTAACAAGCATAAAATTAAAAACAGTGACAAACGAGCGAACGAACTAGCGGATCGTTACAAAAATTAGGTCATTCACTCTTCGTAATATACCTAACATCTCATGTAACTTTCATAAAAATCCGCCCATAACTTTTTGAGTTATGTCATTGAGAAAAATGAGTCAGACAAACAAACGGATGGACGGATCTTCACCAAAAGTTGATAATTTGTTCCTTCTAACATACCAAATAATCCCTGTAAATTTCGTCGAAATCCGTCCATAACTTTTTGAGTTAAGTTATCTTGGTGACAGACAAAAAGAATAACAGAGTAACAGAGACACAGACAAATCCAACGACAGCATAACTTCCTTTGCGGAGGTAATTATGACGCCCTCGGACCCGTATCATGCATACGAAGGTTGCACTAGGACGCCTCGTGGCTTAATGCCATCACCCGCGGTTGGGGCAAATTCTACGAAGTCATTTTTGATGGCCAGCTAATCCTAGTTTCTCATATGGATGCTGCGTCCAACAAGGTTAGGGCACAGCCCCCGTCAAGATCTCTTAATAATACCATAGGAAAAATAGAACGCCTCGTGGCGTAAAACAATCTGTTGTGGTAGAGGCAAATTTAATGCTGCCATTAGCATTTAAATATTAAGTTTTGCTGCCACGGTAGCTGCATGCTTCCGTTCTCAGCTTTAACACCAAGTATCGCTCGCTGGTTCGATACTCCGCCAGACACTCGAGCTCTTTGCAGATCTTGGTGTGCTGACTCGGCAAGTTGTTCAAAGACGCAAGCACAGCGCTGTGGCAAAACTGCCTTCCTCAGAGATGAGGGGGGTGGGGGTCTCGGGTCATTTGTTCCTTCCGTCAAATTAGCGCCATAGTTCTTGGTGACCCGAGAGCGACTGCGACTACTCTTACTCATCTGGGGCCAGTGGGCCTATATCCGCAGCACAAACCAGTGCATGTGGGTTTCCCATGTGAGGGTGTGGTCTAAGTTGACTTCACCCTTACCTTTACCAGCGGGTTGTTTCTCGCTCTGGAAATTTGGACAATGCATTTTACAACCTGTCTGAAGTCAGTGCTTGAATTTTATTTACGACTGAATAAAAATGGAGGTGGAGCACAAGGGGCTACAATGAGAGTGTCTATTATCACCTTCTTCCAGAACCTTATAGCAAAAGAATAGTGTTTGGGACCATAAGGGTTGAATGGTTAAGTAGACACGAACGAATAACGAATGCGCCTGGAGGTTAAGTAACGCGAATTAGCTCATAAAAAAAGCCCTAGTTTGGATACTTAATGTACCTGTTCAAGTTACGAATTGTTCACGCGAAAGTGTGCATTTAAGAGGGCCACAGCTGCAGTTGTAGGACAAGGCAAAATTTCAAATTTTTGCGAAGAACTTGCAGGCTTTTGAAATGTGACACGCAGAGTCCGAAATTTTAGCAAAACCGCAGTTGTCGATAATTTGGCGGTGATTAACTTCATATATACCTACACTGTTGGCAGTTATCCTTCTTTCGACAGTTAACTTTCAGACTCCTTTCATAGGGTTCTTCTTTTCTTAATTACGCACTTCTGCTATGTATATATTTTGTATATTTTTGAGGTAATGATTAGGCACCGGATTTCCAGCATTTATTATATAAATACTATAATGACTGCAACGATTTTGAGAAAATAGCATTAAAAGCATTCAAAAACTATGACTACAAAGAAACAGCATTTAACTATAATAACTATTAACATATAGCATTCAACTATACTGTCTATGGATGAGATAAATGACTATATATGACCATTAATATATGGCAACACAGTAGATACACTTATGGCAAAACTGTAGAGACTTACTGAATGATGCAAGTGATCCAGTGATACTAGTAACTTTAGTAAACGTTCCTAAAGTGAAGTGTATTAAACGCGTTGTTGTTATAAAATTGGTCGAAGAATTTGTATGTGATGTGTTGATCAGGAGATAGAGACAAATTGAAGTATATTGCTTGTGACACGGAAATGTGCTAGAGCAGAAAATCTAACATAATCGCTCATCTTGAAGCAACTAAGCATAGGAACAATTTACAAGATGGCGGAATTCGTGCAGAAAACGAAGATCTGAAGAATGTGGATGCAGCGAATGCAAATAGGAAACAACTTAATTTAGACTTGTGTGAGGCTTTAGTTAATGCCAATGTTCCCATCTGGAAATTGAAGAACAAATCATTTAAAGATTTGCTAGAAAATTACACGGGAAATATAGTGCTGCATGAGTTAACTATAACAGAAAAAAATTATTCAAATGTTCACTACGACAACGCCACGAGCAAAATCAGAACTAACGTAGGCAACAGTAAATTATGGATGAGCAGGGAAATGGACATCACAGGTCGACATATTGCTAACATGATAATAGGAACATAGAAGCTGGGGAAGCATCTAAGATATGTCTCCTCCTTATGCAGCAATTAGACAAACAAATGGCACTACAATAGCTCAATTTTTTTGTAACTTCATCAGCTTTACTCTGGTCCGATAACAGGCTTTTTGAGAACATCCTGTTGCTGGTCGCGGCCGCAGCTTCATACATGCAGCGGGCTGCTACATCGCTTCATGTATTATATCCTAATACGGTGCCTTTCACTTGTTTGTGTCATAGATTACACCCAATTAAAGAAGAAATCAAATTCAACTTCCCTAATGCTGACAATTTAATTCAAATGTGAACAAATTCTCCTCAAGTCACCATCAAGACTTGAAGTGTTCGAAGACGCAGCCCCAAACTGAGCACCACAACCAGTACTCACTAGATGGAGGACTTGGCTCAGTACAGCTCAGTAGCCTACTACGCTAATAATTTCGATATCATAAAACCGTCATTCGTTTACTTCCCCTGAAGAGGCCTGAGCAATTGAATCGTCTCAGCATCTATTGGATGATCATTCATTTATAAACGATCTCACTTACATATTAACCAACTTCTCAATACTGCCGGACACCATACAGAAACCAGAAGAGCGGAATTTAAACACGGCAGATGCAGTTGGTGTATTCGAGGGAGCCCTGCAGAGTATGAGCGCCGCCTGTGGTAGTGTACGGCTCGCAGTAGAAAACAATTACGAACGCATTTTATTACAGAATCCAGGGCTAAAAACCATGAAGAAAATTAGAGAAATAATAATCTGGAAAAAAGAAGTGCATCTTGGAGAAAATATCGCCCACAATGTTCACCTACGTAGCTCTATACAAATATGGGCCAGTGACATTAGTTGAAGTAGTAAGAAGTTTTTCTCAACTGAAAATTGTTCTTTCTGTCAAACGCCTCAACTTAACAATAAAACCGTGAAGAAATATCTGATCACATCCTTTAATAATGTTCAATGCTAATGTTGCTCTAATAATGTTATTGTTTTATTCAGAATTTTTTTTAAGTGGAGAAAAATAGTCATTGGCGCTTTATTTATTTAACTGAAAGTGTCCTAATGATAGAAAATTACATCACAAATCATGGTAATATTCAAATCACGCCCACTCATATATGAAATTAATCATAGTCATCTGAATACTAACACCCACTCATATTTAAAATTAGTTATAGTCGTCTGAATTCAATTTAGCACTCTATGGGCAGGTCCAACCTAGTGTTATTGGTGCAATAATTGGCACTTATTAAAATACTTGTAAAATTTTTTCGAAAATCTATTTCAGAGAAAGTTACGAATCAGAAAAGTATTATGTAATAAGTTAATGTAAAAATTTCTGCTATTTAGTAATACGAACACTATGGAACCATAGAAGATAGTACGGTACCCTGTAAGTTAAAAAAAAATAGTTTGAATGGATTGTGGTAAAGTTAGTTCAGCAATAGATGTATTTTCTTTAAGATATATTATAGAAAACGAGGTCAATTTGACGCCTATATGGCTTTTTTATAGGACTATTTTTCTTGTTATTAGAACTTCATAGCTTCTTTATAGGGCTTTAGCTGCTATTTTGTCTTGCTATAATTACCATCTTTATAGTGATATTTTGACTACTTTTAACGACTGAAAATCCGGTCCCTGGTAATGATACAACTACAACAATATACCTGAATTTCCCTAATGCTTGTTATTTTTTGTACCCCATTATACAATCATCACTGACCGATCGAGCTGCCTTCACTGACCTTTTGTTGGAGATATTCAGCGTATTGGGTAATTCATAGCAATAATTTTGATGGTCCTGCATATGGCCGGTTTGTAGTGAGAGGATTATGGATGAAATTACAAATGAATATGCAAAATACAAGCTGCTATTAACCATAAAATTATATGGTCTATAACGACCTCGTGCTCTCATAACAAATAAGGTTTCAACATTCTACGATAGTATCATGCACCTATGGAAAGTAACTGAAATGTTAGTTTTAATATCCGTAGACTATTTTGCATGTTTTAATTGATAAAGTCCAAAGTAATTATGTATTGGCCTTGCAGTAAACGGCTGCCATACATTACCTATTGAACACATTTCATTTTATATAATGCATTTAAAGTATCCAACAGACTGTGTATGCACAGCCACTACCTTACGCGCCTTTACACAGCTAAGGACATATGTTAGTGGATAATATACAGCAATGTGTATTGTACTCTGCGATCATTGCAAGATAGAACATGAAACTGTGGGCTTTGTTAGGACATCAATTTTTGTTTTTAGTAGCTTACCTTATTGACGCTAGTTCTAGAGGCACGCTAGGAGCACGCAGTCAAACCTTCCTGCTTTTATTGTCAAGAGGTTACTGAATACCGTATACTTAAGACCTTCACTTTTCATATGACAACGGGCAAGCGTGGATAATGAAAAAGAAAACAACGAAGACAAGAGTAAAACAATAACAAGATAGAAGCGACGTTGTAAACACGCACGGGCTTCTCAAAACGCGACCTACAAAAAAGTGCGTACGGACACAGACATGTTGGAAACTACACATCCTCGCGGATACTCCGTGGGCTGTGAACAATACACGGTCGTATAGAAAAGTGACGGTCTGTCAACAGAAGAAAAGTAAACAAACAGCCATGAGCTTTAGTTAATGTAAATATTGTTCACACTGTATATTTCGTTTCAATCATGCCCACAACGGCAACATATGAAGAATCTTCGACAGAAATGATGCACAGAAAACGGTTATTGAACGAAGATATCTATTCAGTTGTTCACTTGAATTCGAGCGTATGCCATCCCGTTGCTATAATTTTTTCAAAATATCTAATATATTGAATTCCTCACTAGCTTCAAACAGTTAATAGTCATCACTAATTTGCACGTAGGTGCGAATACATTGCTATACACACTGTAAGCAGAGCAAGACAATTCACGGTTATCCCTTATACCGAAACCATACCATGCATTCTCATGTACAACTTGACCTGAGGATGTTGAGCTCGCACGTCGCTCACGCTACCGTATCCGTGATAGCGATTGTAAATGTGTACCGGAACAACGTGCGAGCTTCATATCCTCGCATCACTTGTGCGTGCGAATGTATAATGTGGTCCCAGCATAACGCTGTCGCATATAACAAAACTTATATCAAGTCAAACGTTCATACTTTAGCTGAACTTTGACTTGAAGACTAAACTACTCTCGATCATTTGTACAAATTTGTATAGACGACTTAAGCATTTAAGGTCTTCTATGGCTTGACAAACTCAATTTTGGAGATAACTGTAGCGGCTAAATTCTTATTTTCTGAAATTGAGGGGTCTGGTGAGGCGTTGGGACGATTGGGTGGCTGTTGACAATTGGACTCCATGCCCTATTAGGATACGATCGATTGCGAAGCAAATTTAAGCCCGCGATGCTTAACTTGTACAAAACATCAGACAGGTGCCTTGGATTCGACTCGTTGATTCCAGTTTGAGGTGTTGACTCTAAACAGATTACCTGTGACAGTTCCAAGTACGCAATCATATCTCGTAAAATGGAGATTTCAATTTGCTATAGACATAATCGGGTTGTCTCTACCACCTGCAACACGATTCAAAGTGAGCAAGCCAACGTTTCTGTCTGCAGCTCCAGACTAGTCAAGTAGAGTGGACTTGGCTCAGATCAACTTTGACGATGCAGTCGAACGCGTCCTTAGTTTTATTCAGAGCACAAGCCTGCCCATCCAAGGCAGCGGTGAAGCTAAGAGAGCAAAGAAAGGTATACGTGCAGAATGTCAAGAGCAAAGAAGAACCCGTGTACGGAGAAACACTGGAAGTGCAACCAGCAACCAGAAAAAAAGAGGAAGACAAGTTAAAGTTTGACAGTGACAAAATGAAATCGGAAGAAAACAAAGAAGGTACGACAAGCAAAACGGTCCAACAGCTCAACTAAATCTTGGACAACCTACTGGGCTCTCTGAGGGTGAACTCCCCACCTTATTTAACCTTTCACGAGCTCGTGGACGACTGTTGAAGATTCCCTACTTATAATTACGTAGCGCAAGCATATGAAAAAAGAATTAAAGAAGAAAATCATTACGATATCACCTATAACAACAAGAAAACATTCGCCGCGCTGCAATTCCGCACTGCCCCAAACACCAGCTGCTCCAAGCAATACTACAAGAGAAAATAATTATACGCTTTCAGAACAAGCACCGCTCCAATTTTTGCAGCTCTCACCTGCTTTAGCTGGCTAGGAGTGATAGAATATCCCCTAGGCAGCAGACAGAGCATGTTAGAACATAGCTCTGCACAATCCTGTGCGAAAACAATAATTACAAGTTTATGTAACAATCAAACACCCCTAATAATTACTGTCAGAAGGTGCTCACAGTTCTGGTATTACGTGACGGTGAGTGCTGGTCCAGACTCGGTTCGATACGTCCCCAAAATTGAGCTTGGGCTTCTCGGAAACTTTCGGCAAACACTCCTATAAGACACCGGCACATCCTACCACCAGCTCTTCTCGCTCATTACTGACCGTCCGGGCATGCACCGTCCGGCCGGACCAACTGACACTCCCGAATGCAGTCCCGGGCCAAGCAGCTTTGCGGTGAACAAGCAGAGTGAAGTATTTGCGCAGAATTAATAAATACTCTACGAGGCTAAAATATTTTAGCATAAGTACTTCTCTTAGAATTCGTTGGCTTTGTACAGTGTCTCAGTTTCTACTTTTATGTCTGAGCCAGGCAACAATGCCGCGTCTGCACCACATCGCGGTCTGTCCTTCGCTTTGCCACTTCCTGCCCCCCACCTGTGATCGCCCGTACTCGGTAACCCCGGGTACAAGAGATGTCATGCTCGATTCTTCAACTACCATCGAGATAATCCAGTACGATTGTCGTTGACTTGTCTTGAACCTCAACGCTGAGAGATCCATCTCCTCCAGTTTCAGCCTCTCAGAAGCTGTAATTGCAACCGATTACGCTTGATACCGCCGCATACTCAGCCATATCAGTATTGCCATAAACTGAAGAATAGAGACTTTCAGTTTGGATACGGCGGCAATGCAATTTAGCACTGCTGGCGTCTAGCAATGAGACGAATAAATCCTGAACGTGAAGACCTAAAAGAGTAGAACGGTTTTTCGAATCTGATCGGTTTACTTGGAGGTATGAGCTCGAGTTTTGATGGAGTGGGTGGTTATTGTCGCAGGTCTAACTATCGAGTATATTATTTCTTTGTCCGTGAATCTTTTCTTTCTTTCCTTCTTTCTTTCTTTTCTTGAATCTTTTCCAGTGCTGGGAATGTCTGACAATCATTTTCACATTTCCTATTGGAAGTTCAGAAATAATTAAGAAAAAATCATAATTATAATATACCTATGCACTCAGGTTCTACCTTTTTTATTAGATATACGCCAAAATTGGAGGTAATTGGATAAAAATTTTTTATTAGATATACACCAAAATTGGAGTTAATTGGATAAAAAGTTGTATGAAATATAACTTATATATTTATATTTATTATTCATTGCTACACTCCTAACCATGGATATGAAACTTAGATACTCACTGACGAGAGAAAATTCGGTATGCAACATATAGCCATAAGACTTGCTTATGTTTAATCTTAGCTTTGTATCCCTACTAATGAACTGTTGCTGGTGAGTAGCAGATCCCCGTTATTTGTTATTTGTTCAGTTGCATGCATCCCGTCTTACAGGAGAGGAGCATCGCTCCAGCTGCACCACACTCTGACATAATATAAGCTATTTCGCACTGTGTCGAAGTGCTAGGAATCACAAGGCGAGTATGCAAGCACTGCGCTAGTGCGGTTCATTCTAATGTTCCCTAAAGGCTAACTAAAAAGTCGGATACTCGTATGAATAGCATTACTTAAAACGTCCATTTGGAAGTACCGCCGTCCTTGTAGAGAAAATTCTGCGCGATATAAAATCTGTTGAGATGCAACCGAAAATTCAACATACAACTGAGCTCGCACCAGGAAGTGGTGGTGACGTTGGTCAGCACTGCGTTAACGCGCTGCCTTTTCGTAGGGTGGTTGTCTTATGCCTCTTCACACGACAGCCAAATGAAGGTGTTCTATCAACTCAGCAACCGAATGTTTTGCTGTAGCCTTGTTAACGTAACTGTATGGATAGAAAACAATTGCTACAATGTTCGTCGTCCAGTTAGCTTAGCAGGCGTCACTTGCAATTTACATACATTTCTGGAAATTTGAAGCAAATCAGAAATAAAAAAGCTATGAAACTTTCTGCTGTTGAAACAGCCATAACAATGCATACGTACACTGTGTAAACGGAAGCCTTTCATATGGTTCCGGTCTAAGTACACCTTCATGCCGTGACATCACTTACTGACCACCTCTGTGACGTCATCTTAATTGCGATCTTTCACTGTCGGCCAATGCAGGCCTCACCTGAACGTCATGCGTATAGGTATAGTCCGGAGTTAAATCTGAAATGGATATACTGCTACAGTTGCATGCATCACGTACAGCCCTGATATGCGTTTACCTTGTCATAGAGTATTCTGTAAAGTATGTAAGTGCAAAACGCAACTTTCAGCTATTGTTGACAATATTGTATCTGCCGTTAAGTATATCCATTTAAATCTAGTTATTTATGCGAGACGTTAGCCTAATATTGTGTCAGTTCTCCACATGAACTCATATTCTCTTCACGATTTCCCACGGTAGCAGCGGCCTAGGGTGCGGAACTTAAGGCATTAGACGTTGTAGGTTCGAATACCAACCCAGGCAAGCGCACTCTTACAGCGCTCGACTCGGTGACTGAGTATTTGATAGGAATCTGCACAGATGCCGTGGAGGTAATTACCATTCTCAGAAATGGGAAGGTGAGGGGAAACGGGTCGTTGCATCAAAACCTTCCGTCGATGGCACCGTAGTTCTTTTCGATCCATGATCAACTACCGTCGTATATACCTCTAAGACCAGTTGACCTATATCTGCAGCACGAACCAGTGCTTGTGGGTTTCCTAGTTGGAGGTCACGTTGACTTTACATTTGCGTTTCTTTCAACGCCTTTAGTTTATCAGGAGCGTCATCGGTTTTCAATGTAATTTCGGCAATGCTAAACCGTCGTCAGTCTACAACGTATTTCAGAACGGAATCTGCCTGTCGACGTGTTCGCTGCACCCGCTCAGCGGCAGATTAAGTAGTTTTCAATTTCGAACGGCATGGCCGAGAAAGTCGATCTGCCTTGAAAGCCGATTACAGTAGCGGCTGCGAACTGAATTGAGTTTGCGCTCGTCGCTCTTGCAACGATGTCTTCCATGACAGAAGTGTTCACTGACTTCGGAAGCAATTACTGTAGTTAGTTGTTCTTTCATACATTATCAGGGCAGCTATGGAGTCGGAAAGAAATGTTTAAACGAGACGAGACCAAACTAAGCTGAGGACGAAAAAATATCGTAACACTCTTCACATACGTTTCGAGATTGACTTGCTTGGTTTCAGTAACAATAACAGCAATATACTTTCGACTACACTTTTTTAAATAATTAGAGAAACAGTCTGAGAGCGCATACCTGCACCAAGCAACGCAATGTTCAAGAAAAATTCAAATAGGTCCTGAATCTAACGTCATTTTTCCATCATCACCGAAATGTGATCAACGGTTGTTTGTAACAGTGCTAGTACTTCCTAGAAACTTTCTCAAAAATACAAGCATAGCTTTTCGATTAATATTCTGACATAGAGCTCATGAAGACTGAGCGCCCACTTGAGGCATCGACAAGGATGACAGGTCGCACGTTAGCCTGCCAGTACGATGCAGCAGACGTGTTTTTCACATATTGCTCCATTACTTTTTCATACTTTGCTTAGAATATTTTACTTAATTCTTTTTGTATTTAGTAATGATTAGCAACCCGGTGCGTTCTTTTGAAACTTCTGTAAGTAACAACTTCACAAAAACAAAACTTCTTGAAGTGTAATATCGTAAATCAACTGTTTATGACATCTTTTAGTTTTTACACTGAACCAAAATGATATCGTTATAGTTAGTGAAGTGAAAAGTTGCATGGTGTAGAACAGAGTCTTTTGAATATGGTGATATAGTCAAAGTTGCAATGAAACGCCAAATAAGCAGCTAAAGGAGTTTGGTATACGCGCTAAGAGAGAAAATCAGAAGAGACAGAAGAGCTGAAGGATGAGTTGGAGCAGCTGGCAACCATGAAGTGATGTAGCCCTGGCAGCCATGAACTGATGTAAGACTGGCAGTCATGAAGTGATGTATCACTAGCCATGAAGCGATGTAGCAGTGGTAGCCATGAAGTGATATAGCACTAGCAGCCATGAAGTGATGTAGGAGTGGCCACAATGAAGTGATATGGCATTGGAAGCCGTAAAGTGACATAGCTTTGCCAGCCATAAAGCGATGTAACATCAGCAACCATGAAGCGATGTAACATTGGCAGCTATGCATGAAGTGGTGAAACAGTGGCATCCATGAAGTGATGTAACACTGGTAGCCATGGTGTGATGCAACATTGACAACCATGAAGTGATGTAATAATATACGTAACCATAAATTAAGTGATTTAACTGAGGCAACCATGAATTTATTCAATTCAAGCAACCATGATGTCAATTAAAGTAGACAACTATAAAGAGATTCAACTTATACAACTAAGAAGTGATTAAATATACGTACCCACGAAGAAAAGTTACGTAGGCACCCATGAAGGAATGAAACGTAGACACCCATGAAGTGATGTAACGTAGGCACCTAGAAAGTGATTTAAACTCAGGCAGGCATGAAGTGATCTAATATATGCAATATGAAGTGATGTAACGTAGGTAACCACGAAGTGATTTAACTAAGGCAATCATGAAGTGATGTAAATAGGCAACATGAAATGATGTAACATATTCAATGACGAAGTAATTTTATATACCTAAGCAGTCATGTGATATAACATTGACAGCCACGATGTACAGCTCGAGATAGTTCCAGTTGTGCAAAAGGGTTGTGTCAGCAACAAAATGTCATGTTTTAAGATGATTTCAGGGCAGTCCTGGTATCTTTATCTCATGGTCAATTATGCATTTTTAGTTCATGGCTACCACTGTGAATTAACTTTGTGGTACAACCGTGGTTTTAATTCACTTCTTCGGTGTTGCTGGTTTTTCTTAACCTACGTATTCTGCCGGCTATTTGGATGAGCTCTGCCGAAAGGCAAGTTCTAGAGTTACTGCTTCCAATCCGTCAATGGAAAAAATTAATTATATGGATACTGAAGCACTTTACGTGTACTATGTATGTGCCCATTTTTGCCGTAAAATTTTAATATTCTTAGAAATCATGGCGAATTTCCAATTCTTTTTGGTGTGCAAAGGTGTGATATTTATCGCCCACTGACGATATTTGAATTTTTTATTGAGATTTCTATCATTATTAAAACTCATTTTATCAACTATTACGAAATCGGCCTCCAGGCCGGCCCACTTGCGAAAGGTCCGGTTTAGTGAGCAGTCAAGGTGACGTGTAATCGATGGTTCTGACCAACGAAATGGCAAACATAGAGACACACAAATAGACGAAAAGTTCATCACTAAAATTTTATGAATTATGCCTCTTAACATTCCAACAGTCTCTGCAAATTTCATAAAGATTCGTTAAAATTTTTTTTATTATGTTACTGTCAGTTAATAAAACAAACTTAGAGACAAACAAACAGATCATCACAAAAATTAGGTCATTTGCTTTTCGTAAAGCCCTGTGCCCACGTAACAACTTTCGTTGTCTCTAGCAACCTAGAGCTAACTCAACCAATCCTACTGCTTAGTCGTGGCCGTGACCTGCATGACGTCAAAAGGCGTCTTTTTGTGGCCACGCTCGTAATCAGAATCACCGTGATCATGATCATCGTGATCACTGAAAAGCACAAGAACGGTCAATGATTTTGTAAACAAACCA
>LQNS02278091.1:43310940-43322925 GCA_001587735.2 Parhyale hawaiensis | reverse complement strand
ACCGCCAGGAACTGATCAGAAGCATCACATTATTCACATACACGAATATCTCCCCTGCCATACTGCCTCCTCCAGGCTTTGTACTGCCTCCACAACATACCTATTTTTCAATTACTTCTAGCTTCAAGTTGACGAGGAAGCCAAGGACCGCGCACCTCACCAGTTTGTGAAGGGAAAAACGTGCCTGGCCAAGCAGAGACTGCACAATGGACATCAATCGTCCATGGCAAGGATCCACTGAAAGACCATCAAACTCAAAATCTCAATCCCCTGAGTCAGCGACAAGGTCATATCTTCATATGAGCCCCTAAACCACAATCCTCTGGCCCTGTTGATTAAAGCACCCTCTGCAACTGGAGCATGGAATAAGTAATCACAAATCGCGAGGGAATGGCCACACATGAAGAGAGCGTGTGCCACTGTTACAGTAACTAGCTACATCACCAATGCTATTCGGCTGTGAAGTCAGAAACAAATCCAGCACATTGACTTCTGGACTCGGGTGAGACCAGCCTGAGGAAACGTGCTCAGAAACATGCACAGCGGTTCATTCCGGCAGAGTACCTCTGTGGGAGATATCAGCGATTGGCGCCTCAGGTCTCGGTGCACCCCAGCGGTACTCTGCCTACGCTCACCACTGCAAAAATATCCTTAGAACATTCCTTCCATAGGCTCTGTGCTGCTTGCACTGACAACAGTTCTAATTGTGGGCACAAACCCAACTTAGGTTTGTCATGGTGACTACTCCTCCTGGGACTGCTAGGTGGGCAATTCATGGCATCTTTGAATGCTTATTCAGGCTTTTCAAAAAATACAACCAGGACGAACTATGTAGGCTTCCCCACTAACTTTAGTCTGGCCCCAACTCTAGAACCCGCGAGTAGCCAATGTACGCCCAAAAACCTCCAACTGAATTATTTTTATGCTGAAAATATTGTTTTGATGATATAATTCAGATGGTCACGTTCAGAGAAAGTGCTTTAGGTAAAAAAAAAACATGTGAATACAGTACCTATCTTCACTGATTGTGTCAAAATTATGTACCGATAGGCTATATTTATAGTTTGTATGTATGTAATTACTGTCTACGTTTCATGCAGAATTAATATCATTTTTCTCTTCTAAGAATAGCTAGAATAAGCATTGATTAGCAGTTTCTGGCTGTACAAAAATCGCCCACTAGTAACATACCTATAGATTATAGCAATAGCTAGCTATGCAAAATATGCTTGCCCTTCTTCTGTATCACTTACCCTTAATAAGCAATATTATAATACGGTAGGGGTATTCCTATGAAAAAGGAAAATTAAATCCTGCAAGAGTGGGTTTAAAATTTTGTCATATTTTTTCCAGCACGTAGGCTAGTCTAGTTTGGGAATATCCTTTAGCAAATAATTGGATGGAAATTTCAAGCCTATTTCGTCCCTATCCAGTTTAGTACGAGCAGAAGCATGGTTGTATTGAGAACAGCATGCACCGGTAGGTATGTCTGTTTCCACATGTGTTTTGCCAAACTAGTGATGATGCATGCTCGAACTAGCGTGTTTTTCTTAGTGGAGTAAACTAGTGATGATGCATGTTCGAACTAGCGTGTTTTTCTTAGTGGACTGTTTTTCAAGTGTACAATACCTTTGACCTCAATCCAAATGGGTTTTGAACCAATTCCAGCATCTGCGTCTGTGTCTTGGCTTATTCTGTATGGGTGATGGTATATACCCTAGTGGGCTGTGTTTGTCCACGCAGACTTTCATTTTCCTACTCACAGAAACTGTTGCTGACAGTAAGTGAATGCATGAGTAATTGTGGGATGAGGTAGCTAAATGAATATTAATGCAGGATTTGCATTGCATTTTGAGACTGAGTGATATGCGGATGAATTACCGATAGGTAGGTACCATTTTATGTGGGCTGTGCATCAGTGTAAATCTTCTTCACTGAGTGGTTAACAACTGTAATTGTGGCTATGAAGTGTGTTCTACAGACATCAAATTTGTGCAGTGCACTACCTAAGGGCACATATAGACACTTTAATTGCCTGTAGCCAGGTACTGCCGTTACGATATATATTTTTGTGTCAACCTGTTTTCGTTTCAATTGTGAAGTCTTACTGTAATATTCTTGTTTGTTTGCTTATTTAAAGTTGAGCTTCCTAATGATAGCTCTACATTACAGCCCTACCACCTTGAGCATCCTGGGGCTGCCGGCTTCAGAAGATGCTGGACCTAACTTGGCAGATATTGCCCTGGCAGGAAAAAACTTCTTTCACAGGTAAGAAAATTACTTTGCTAAGTACATATTTCTCATAGCTTTATGATTATGTCAGTAATTACCTCCGCCACAGGGGTTATGTTTTTGTCGAGTTTATCTCTTTGTCTGTCACCTAGATAACTCAAAAAGTTATGGACGGATCGTTACGAGAGTTACTGGGATTCTTAGGCACACTATGAGGAACAGATGATTAACATTTGGTGAATATCCGTACAGCCATTTATTTGTCTGCTGTTTTTTTTTTTTTGCACCATAACTCAAAAGTTATGGACAGATTTTATGAAATCTACAAGAGTTTTTAGGTAGCTATATTACGAAGAGTAAATGACCAAATTTTTGTGATATGTTTTTGTTTGTTAGTAAAATATCTCAAAAAGTTATGAATGAGTTTTGATTAAATTCACAAGAGTTATTCGGTATGTCACAATTTTTGTGGTCTGTCTGTTAGTCTCTGTGTTAGATTTTATGTTTGTTTGCAAAATAACTCAAAATGTTATATATGGATTTTTATGGAATGTACCTGAGTGGTTGGGTACGGTATATCTCGCAGAGTAAATGATCAAATCTTGATGATGATCGGCTGATCTGTTTGTGTGTTTGACTCATGTTTATCAGCAACATAACTGGAAAAGTTATGGCTGGATTTTCAAGAAAATTACAGAAGCTATTATTACTGTCAAAAAGTACAAATGACCATATTTTGGTGGTGACGAAAAAAATCATAGTTTTAGAACCAATTTGAATTTTTCGTTGATGTTTCTTTGCATGGCTGAGGTATGCTCTTTCAAAGTGCTCCACTTTTAAGTGATATGCAGCTCGTTTATATGTGCTTCTGGAATTTTTTATAGCTTAATTGTTCATAGCAATAGTAGGTAGGCTATGGTACAGTGACATTAATTTGCAAACCGCGGCCGTACAACAATGGAAATGGATGCTCATATCAAGAGAAGTAAATTCTTCTTGGGGGTCAGAGGGGCGAATTACTAAACAAGCACATTTCAAAGTCCTTGTATCAGTATCTGATAGACGCTTGCAACAGAATACTAATTTTAATGCGGAGTTATATATTAGTACCCAGTTCAGACAAATTCCAGCTGTTGACTGGATCAGTGTGAACCTCTTTTTTTCAAATGTTTGGAAAATTTCCCTCGACACAATTTTCACTTTCGCCATCCATTGTTTTTTAGCCTCTCACTGATGGAGTCTAAGTACCACCCCCACAGACCCCCATCAGGCTCACTGGCTACCCGCCAACGCGCCCCGACCTGATAGAGGCTCTTACATTCACTGTTGAAGTGTGCCACTGTATGCAGCCAACATTTACCCTTGTCATTGAGTCTTGCAGCGTTCACAAATCTATACCCGTTATTCTGCCAGTGCTCCACATGATTCTGTTTTAATTTCAGGTTTGTCAGTGCCATAATAGACTTTCCCAAGATGCTGGTAGGTGTCCTGAATGGGCCTGCTGTTGGCATGGGGGTCACTATTTTGCCCCTCATGGATCTGGTGATCAGTGTTGACACTGTGAGTTGAACAGTCTAGTGCTATGTATACCTTAAATTTTATAGCTTGGACGTTTTATGTCTCCGCCGAAGAGTTTTTTTTTTTTTTTTTTTCAGCAACATAACTCGAAAAGTTGCTGAGTGATCTTTGTGAACTCTACTGGAACTGTCCGGAATATCTCAAGGAATAGATGGTTAAAGTTTAGTGATGATCCTTTAGTACATTTTGTATTTTTAATTTGTCGAAATCGTTAGCAGTTACCGACAGATCTTCATGAAATTTACTGGTAGCTACTGCTAAAAATGTCACAAGGAACAGTTGATTAAATTTTGATGTTAATTCGTCTGTCAGGCTTTCTTTCTAGAACCGTTGTGTTTCTTGGCAGAGGTTTGTGCTGTCCAAATGCAGCTTTAGTTATTACAGTGCTAGGTCGTTTTACCCTCCCTACCCATCGCTCAACGTACCAGCCAAAGAAGAGAAGAAAGAATGGACATCTCGTATGACAGAACTACAGTACGTCAAACTCGTGGATGGAGGTGTTCCCACATTGGATGAAAACATGCCAAAATTGGAAGTCAGGAGAGAAGCAAAAGCAAAAGGATGATGTACCGAAGGCCTGGCTAAAGTTATAGTAACCTGTAGTGCCATTTAAGATGTGACCCCCTCATTGTAGATACCGTAGGTATATGATATAGCAATGTATGAGAGAATCTATCGCCCTAACTCCCCGCAGGATAGCATGTGCTATTGGCCCTCGGGCCAAATTTACTCATACTGTATTATGGGGAGCAGTGCTCCCAGGGAAATCCTACGGTATATATAGGTTGCGTTAGCCTTAGCTAGGTATTTGGGGGCATCTCTCCTCCAGCCCCACTTTGCTTTCTTCCAGTTTTATACTCTTAATGATGGTCCTTGCCTCTGTTCTTCATCTCCCGTATCGACTTTGTTTACTCATGCGTGTTGATCCTCTGTGGGAACACTCGTGTGTGGGTTCCACGTTTATCTTGGCATACTGTGTGTCTCTTCCTTTCTTTCTGTTAAAAGAGCTGAACTGGGAAGTCTTCAACTAACCTGTATAATTAACGAAAAAGCACTCTGGGAGCGCATACCTCCGCCAAGCAAGGCGTTGTTAGAGATAAATTCGAATGAGTCCCTGAAACCAGGATTTATTGTTTGTTATCAGTGCCAAAATTTGGTCGCTTGTGCCTCTTGACATTAATAACACTTCATGTAATCTTCTTGAAGATGTCTGTGTAACTTTTTGAGCTGTACTCTAGACAGACATATTGTCACACATGAAACAGACGTATCGATCGTCACCAAATTTGGCCTCTGAATATTTTCAATGTTTCCTGTAAATTTATCAAAGATTCGATCATAACTGTTTGAATTATTTTACTGACAGACGTGAAAACATTTGCAGAGACACACGGACTGACAAATCATCACAAAAATTTGGTCAGTTGTCTTTCGTAACATTCCCAAATATGTTTTCATAACATTCCCAAAAATTCCTGCAAATTTCATGAAGACCCGTTCATGACTAATTTATATCTCCAAGAAAAACAGGCAGATAAACAAACAAACATGGTTGAACTGGTCTTCCTTCGCTAAAAATTAATCATCTATTGCTCTTCACTTATCTAACAATACATGTATATTTCATGAAGATTCGACCATATCATTTTCAGTTACTTTGGTGACAGACAGACAAAACTCCCACAAGAACATAATCTCTTTACCTACTAAGCTAAGAAACTGTGATGGCCCATGCTATGTTTCCTATGGGGCCTTTTTCAGTTGATTCTTCATGAACTTTTTTTAGTTCATTCTTCATTGTCTCCACTTAACGGGAGTTTTCGTATCGATAGCTTTTTGAAGCATGACCATGTATGTAGGCTTAGTTCTCGTAGACAATAATCTCAATTGTACCATTTGCAAAAGCGCTCCAAAATTTCAGATTCTGGTTTAAAATAGAAACGACGTTCATATCTTTTGCGTTCGCTAATGGTGTAATGTTCAAAGTAAGGCATTGGTAACGAAACAAAAACCAATTTACCTTATGAATCAAAAAATAAATACTTTAATAATGTATTAGCTATCCCTAGCACACAGGTTTATTTTATAAAACGCTGAACTTTTCTTTACATGGCTCATGTTATTGTACCTATGTCTTATATTATGTGAAAAATAGTTCAGCTATTGTCCGTGCCTTGGCTTCAATACCGTGTCGAATTACAGTGCCCACAAAACTTCTTCAGACTCAAAAGATTCGAATAATAAACATTATTGCGACCATATAAAGCTTCCTACATATACTTTTTCCTAATTTGACCATATTTCATGGTTAATTTATCGTGACTCAAGTTTAAGATTGTTTTAATAGTTGAAGGCTGTTGTTCAAAACAATTTTCAGCAATAATTTGGAATAACTTTCAATTGCAAATAGGTACCGTTGACTGATTGAAAAATTTTATCAACCTAAATATGTGAATCCAATAGAAAATTGTAGAACCACATTAACAACAGACTTCTTAGAAAGAATACCAGCTCAGTTTCCGAGCAGTATGGTGAAGCTAAAATTACCGTGAGAAGGACGGAACCCTAAATATATCCAGTTATCTGAAGTAAAGGTCAATTCAACTTGGCAGCACCCACAACTGGGAAACCCTCACGCAGTGGCTCGTACTACAGATATAGGTTTACTCACCCCCATAGGAGTGCACGGCGGAAGTCGATCGCAGATCGACAAGAGCTAGTAGTGATATGTGCCTTTCCCAACCCTCCCCATTTTTGACTAGGGTCAGTACCCCCGCAACAGTTTTGCATGACATCAAATGCTGAGTAAGGTCGTCAAGAGCAGCAATAGCTCTCCTTCTTGGGTGGTATTTGAACTCCCGACCTTCAGTGTCACATCAGCATTCTCTCGCCTACCGTTACTGCGGGTATATGTTTATCTTGAAGATGAAGGCGAACTGATTAAATATAAAGGTACCTATTCTTTTTTCAATGAAGTTCTTTATATACAACTTGATGTTATCCCAAATTAGATTGGTATGAAGGGTTTCTTCTGGCACTTTTGTTTTCGTCACTTAGTGATAAGAATATCAATTTTCTGTAGATTGTACACAAAATTGCAAGAAGTTTGCCACTTTGTATGAGCAAAAAGTTCAAATAGAGAGTTAGCCCTCTCGTGCTCATTGTATACATTACAACTTGTGATGTTTCACGAAAAGTTTTGTGTCTGTGGTGTATAAAGCGTTTATGCCTATTTACCAGGCCACATTCTGGACGCCGTTTGTATCCCTGGGGATGGTGCCCGAGGGCTGCTCATCCTATACATTCCCCCGCCTCATGGGCCAAGCCAAGGCTGCTGAGCTGCTCTTCTGCAACCGTAAGGTAATACCTTCCCGTGAGTATACAAATTTACCTCACCTGCTAATTCGTAGTGGAGTTACTTCTAGGTATGGAGCCCTCCCTATTCATTCGCTAGGTGGTGTTGCTAAATAAGAGAAACAAGGGCATTAAGTATTGTGAAGAAAATGGCAAACCCTTGAATGGTTGCTGCTTTGTCAATCAGCAAATCGAGAGGAAAGGTGTAAAAATTCATGGCACGCATAGGCTATGACAACACAATGAAAGTAAAATGGGTACGGAAGGAAAGATCTTAAGTTTTAACCAGTTGGAATCTAATAAATATTTTTATTCAGACTCTAGCTCTTGGCACCTTTGACTCCTCATGACTGCAAGCTTCACTTTCCCGTAAGAAGAACGCACTCATGTGCGTATCATAATTTATGAGCTGTGCAGTGCAAGGTTAAGGGAAGCCATGGGGCATCTGTGGGCAATACTTCAATCAATATACTATGGCAAAACGTAACCCTATCGCCCGTGCAGTGTCTCTGTATGTTAGCAGCATTGACTTGAGTCTCCCTAAGCAGTCCGACAGTACCTCAAGAGAGTGAAACATAGGGTAGTAGAATAGGTACATAAAAATAGCACTCGTGCAAAAAGGAAGAACGAGTCGTAAAAGAACAGGAAGAACTGAACATAAATTGTCAATAAAAGCAAACTACGCAAGCCCATAACTGAAACACGTGAATATAGCATTTGCAAGGCCGTTGTATCCTATAGAGTCCCACAATGCCGAAGCCACAACCCTGCCCAACCTAGTGCTCTGTTATGTTGCAGCTAAGTGCAAAAGAGGCTGAGCGGCTGGGTCTCGTGACGAGAATCATACCAAAGGCTCAGCTAAGTGACGAGTGGCAATCCCTGCGCAAACTAGCGAATGAGAGCCCGGTTGAGGCTCTCACCTCAACTAAGCTGCTCACAAGGAAGCATATCTTACAAGAACTGCACCAGGTGGGTACTGTCAATTAGCGCCTTTAAGCTCAGCATGAATTTCCTTCTCTTGACATGATCGTGTAGGTATTGCAGTGCGGCCTCTGCTTGAAAGTTGTCTAACTGTACCGTAGTGTAGTCTCGGTGCGCTGACGGAGAGCTGAGAAATTTGGTTTTAACCTTACCCTACTCAGGTTCTGCTACCACGCTTTAAGGACTCTCTCTCCCCTAGGAGTACGATAGAGGAAAGAACCCTTGCAATTACCACAAATGGAACAGTTTGAATAAAATAGAAATAAAATGAAGGAAATCGGATAGCGGACATACAACAACGATTTGAGACAAGATAATGGGCAGAGGTATTGCGACAGGGTTTTTTTTAAGCGTACAAACTGCAATTTGCTGATCTGGAAGGGCGTCCATCTTGTACACGAATGCACTTCCTACGCTCAGCCATAAGTATGCACTACTGTGTGTTTGTCACATGTCGTATCGCCTCTCCTATTTCTTTCCGTCACTTGTGTCTTTTTCACTGTAGGTATCAAAGTACAGAGGTAACAGGAATGCCACAGATCTCAAAAAATGAAAACAAATGGCAAGAATTCTGGCGATTCGACTATAAATAAGGCTGTGCAGGGCGCACTACCGTCATTCACGACACGTTGTGTGCGTGTTTGTGTACGCAGATCGTGTGCGTGTGAGCGGCGTTCAAGTTGGCGCGCCGCGCTGCTCGCTGTATCGCTGATTAAGTTAGGTTAGGTAACGTTAGATAAGGTTAGAAAGGTTAGGTTAGAAAGTTAGGTAAAGGTAGGTTAGCTTAGGTAGTGTTTATTTTAGTGGCGGCGCGCGCAAGAAAGCTTACGTGAACGCAAAGGTGTCGTGAACGACGGTAGTGCTTCCAGGGCAGGCTTCGTAATGAATTGCCTTTATTTTACTGTGGATTTTTTACCCCGATATCTGGCAACACTTTAAACGAGTTAACTTTGAGATTATGTGAAAAGCATCTCGAGTGGAAGAAAGTCGTTCAAATATCTTTTCACCAACAATTGGGAACTTTAGTTGTAAATACCCATCATAATGTTTGTGTTTTATGTTACTTTAGTGATGAGGCGTGCCCCGGGTACCTAATAAAGTAGCTACTGTATGCTTTAGTTTAGAACTGAAGAAATATTCATGCTTGTCCTCAGGCCAACCGAAAAGAGTGTGATGAACTCTACCAGCGCTGGCTGTCGGAGGAATTCTTCCAGTGTCTCGCCTCCAATGCCTCGAAAGCAAAGCTGTGATAGCAGTGTGTGTGTGTGTGTGTGACGAGATGCACTTAATATGTGTTACACTGCCACCTTTGCATAGCCTCAAAACGACTCTTGAATTTTTTTTTTTTTCTTGTGGTGGATGTGATCCCAGGAAGGATGGAAAAGTCTCCGAGTGTAAAGGCACTTTGTATCAGCAACTATGTGCTAGTGAATGAGGAAGTGTTATGCAAGGTGCAAGTTAAAGAGGATTTTAATACGTTGCCGCCATTGCCTTGAGATGAAAATGTAATAATTCCTAAAGGCATTTTTTTCAATTTAAAATGAAAATTATCTCCTGTAGCTCCATTTGTTGAATAATTAATTTGTCAAGAAACAACCTTAATTTTGGTGCCAGGTGTACCGCAATATTACAAGTACCTACTTATGATTATCGCCATAGATAGCTTTCAATTTAATTAGCCTTATCGCCAGGCACGGTAGGAACTGAAGTTTTACCTGCCTTTATGTTTCAAGAGATGAACCAATACTTCTCTGAAGTAGCTACAGTACAGAGTCGATAAACTCAACGAATTGCGAGAAGATAGTTCATTATCAGAATAGTCAGTTTATTAGTAGCCGGAATAACACCTTGTAAATTAAGGGGGCCGTTTAGATGAAAAACATTTAACAAATCAAAATTTGTATTTTCTGGAATTGTTCGCCCAAATTTTATATGTAGCTATATGAGAATGTGAAATCGGAATAAAAAATGACTACAGTATTATCATTCATGCGCTTCTTCAGTCCAAGTCCCCGAAAAATTTTTAGACTGATTTATCTCAATTTCTATATTTGCAATGTATACAAACTTCAAATCACTGTATCTTTGGCATTGTTCGACCAATTTTCACCACTCAAATTGCAAAATGAATAGAAAAGTGTTAGCTATATACGCCATCAGGTAAAATTTAAATTTTTGTCCTCGGAAGTTTTTTTATTTGAAATATTTGATAAAATTGTAAAAAAAAATCGGAAAAATTTAGTTTTTTTTAATTTTTCAAAAATCTTAATATAATTAAATAAAAAATGTGACCAATGCCAATTGTTTTCTCATGCATTGTCAACGTTAAGAAGCAAAAACAAAAAAAAAAATAGAATAATTTCAGTGGAACGCCGGTTTGTTGTGCCGCTCTTCGGTATTTTCGGTTTGCGGTCTAAAATTTCGTCAAGATAATGTCCCGGTTTGCGGTAGCCGCCAAAACAACACATTGAATAAGCAATTACGTAGCCAGTCTGCTGCCGATGGTGCTGGTGTGCGTCTTTTTGAAGCTAGTACCTATTGATTGCACTGTGCCTTACTAACGCTGCCTTTCTATTTCACTGATTATTATTGTAATTAAGTCCCGTATTAACATCATTACTGTGTTTAGTGAAGTGTGCCGGTTTGCGGTGCTCATCCAGGAATGAATTAGTACCGTAAAACGGGGTTCTACTGTAATCTAACACTTTTCAAAAAATGGAAACTCAAAATTTTCCCCTAAAACTGACAATTTTCAATTAAGCCTACTCAAAAAATATTAAAAATAAAAAATTCTAGGAGCTAAATCGTCTTAGACTTCATTGTTACTTATAAATACAAAGTTTCAGATAAATCGGATGGTAAATGAAAAATTTCCTGAAAAGTTAAATGGCTTACTTAACTGCGAGTTTGTGTAGTGGAGCGGTTGCTCCTGTGGTGGGCTCATCCAAGAAATGCTCGTTATGGCACCGGCTTTTTTCGCCAGCTTTTAAGTTAATTGACTAGCTAAACGTCGGTCTTCCGTGGGAAATTGAGCGAACAGAGATCTGTTTACCGTAAATACGAGAGATTTTGAGTGTTTATTGTACTTGGATAACTTGCATAGAGCCTGGAAGACATTTTCTGTATAGTCCTTGCATTGCAACATTTAGTAGGTACAAAGCTTCGTAGACTTGATGATTTTCGTATGAACAAAAAGATCGGAAACATGTATGTGTTCCATCCGTTTAATGAATGACCTTGCCGAAGAACAGTACTTCCTTAGAAATCTACTTAAAAAATTGTGCCATGTTATTGTAAGTGAACTAATCACGTGTACTCATCAATTTTAATAAACTTAGGATCGTTTAGGAGTTGCAGTAAACTTCTCAGTGCCACTCACATTAAATTATCCCTCTCAAGACGGCCATTTATTAGCTTGCTTCTCCCTTAGAACGTCCGTCACCCCGGAGCATCTATGAGAGACCCCCTCGATGTCTGCTTCTATCTTCTCACTCCATACTACCTCCACTGCCCCGTCCCCCACCCTTCCTAGAGTCTCCTCTTGATTTGGACCGCAGCTGTGCGTAAACACAACAGCCTGGGTTACGCTGCATATCCTTGCACCGTCCCTATGTTAGGGCCGGCTTTTTCTATGTATCGGGACGACATACGAGCTGTAGGTACATCTTCTCAAGCTGAGCGTGCGACTGGATAGCGTGGTCCCGGTTAAGCATAACCAATCTACCGACAGTGTTTGTGGCTACTTCTTTACAGCAAAAGCATCAATTCAAGTTAGTATAACTATTGCTATTTTTTGTGTTGGCATCGATTGTTATTAATTAGCAAAGTAGAGTTTTAGCT
>LQNS02278091.1:43297837-43310819 GCA_001587735.2 Parhyale hawaiensis | reverse complement strand
AGCTGAGCGTGCGACTGGATAGTGTGGTCCCGGTTAAGCATAACCAATCTACCGACAGTGTTTGTGGCTACTTCTTTACAGCAAAAGCATCAATTCAAGTTAGTATAACTATTGCTATTTTTTGTGTTGGCATCGATTGTTATTAATTAACAAAGTAGAGTTGTAGCTGCACGCTGTTATATTGTTTGTGAGGGATTGTTATGATAAGAAGTATATATTTTTCTATATGACTGTTACTTGTGGGAAGTAAACAATTTCGCAAGCGTTGACATTTAATTTTCCGCATGACAAACAGCATCAGGAGATTGCCGTCTGCGAGCTAGTGCCAGTAGGAGCAACGTTATTTAAGCCCTAGATATACAGTATCGTCAACTGGCACGCCACGAGGAAGATAATCTAATCTCTTTAGCTTGTCCGACACTTTCGATTGCGTTGTAGGCAGTAATGCCAGTAATAAGTGTGAAGGTGTCTCAACCATAGATTGTGATCACTGCCCAATGCTAATGCTTGCTAAAAAGTTGCTGAAGCTAAGCGGATTGGATAATGTCGTACGATGCACCAAGCGTTGACGTCTTTTTAATGTACTACAATTTTCCATCATCTAGTGTTATAGTTTGTCTGGAAGCGGAGGTTACGGTCAGTTTTTATCAAGAAGTTCCGCGATACGTGAGGTCTACAGTCTTTAAAAATATGAAAAAAACCTAGATCCAGTTGGACACGGTATGTTATCGCCCGATTACCGTAAGCAACGGTTTATTTGAATTCACATTGTCTAAAGATAAAAATTTGTACATTCTTGCTTTTTTTATTATAAACGTTTCTCTGAGTAGCTAGTAACGTTCACTATGTCTGATACTGCGATAAGCGTTTGACCATTGACTCGAAGCCTTCAAAGGCTATTATACAACCTGGACGATCGTGGCAGTAAATCGAGATGCACCTTTCAACAATCAATGTATTAACAATCTCGTGACACTTTTATACAACACCTCTTACCAGCGCCAGTTCCTTCATACATACCTGAATTATAAATATTAATAGTAGTGATATATTTATTAACCCTTTAGTGCCTACAGTACACATATGACACTACATGTAGTGTTATTCCTACGAAAAGTGATGTTCTATTGAGGCACTAAAGGGTTGAAGCAAAAAAAAAATTAGTCAAGGACATCAGCAAACCTAGGGTAGTGACGCCCTAGCACCTCGAGTCAATACCACAGTTTCACAGATTATATGACTGAAATTTAGACTGACAAACTGTTACAATGGTGCAAAAAAAAATACCACTGGCATGCCAAAGGAAGAGAATTAAATAACATTATAAACTTGCACAATGTTAGACCGAGAGAGTTGCGACTAGGTAGTTACCGATTGACCAGCGTACCTTCCACTGTCGCAAACAAATAGGTACCTTATTACTCAAAATGAATTTATTTCAGTAGGCAATTAGGGTAGTGAAAAGTTCCAATAACGAATGAAGCGTGAGAAAAACTGTGTTGCTCGCTAACGCTTATAAAAACTGCTGTCACAGCAATGATGCGCTTGAGTGTAGAGTCCCATCTGTTACAGTTTTTATCTAGTAATTATTGGTTATTTGAGTTAAGGGCGACATCGTTCATCAGAAATAGCACAAGAAATTGCAGTAGAACAAAGTCCGAGGGTGTCCCCAATGTACCGTCGAATCAGTTCAGCTTAATACTTGCTTGTATTGGTACAACCACAACTAAGCGGTCGCACGGAAACCAAGTAGAACTGAATCTTAGGAAAACTTTTCATAATAGTTTGTGACACGGTGAACAGTAGAAATATTTACACTTCGGCAGCCCTAACGCAGCCCAGTATTCTAAAAAAAAAAAAACACAGAAAGTGCCACTCGCCTGCGTAGGGTAAGCGGACAGAGGCCGAGAGCCGTTTCAGTGTTCTGGCAATTTTAACAGTTAGCACACAACCTACAGCGCTTCAAACTCATTAAATTATGCCAAGAATAGAAAAATGTAACTGCTAGGTTGTGCTAGTAGAAGTAGTAGTTTTACTACCGCATCAGGGACACATTGTCTATATTACGCCGAACTATTCCTGTGGTTTAACACAGGCTTGTGCGCCACTAGGACGCGTTTAAAATTGCCACTGATTTTAGTGTCTGCGTTTCTGCCCGGATGTCTCAGAGTGGTCAGTGCGCTACTGACAGGAAAAAGGCGCAAGTTAAGCATCTCCAACCCCCGGGCACGGCTGAACGCTTTCGCTCAGCTACGCCGTGCTGAGGAAGGAAACGAAATACGTTTCCTTCCTCAGCCACCTCGACCAGCGGCCCACCTCCCGAAACAGAAGGGGAAGTATTGAGAGCCTACCTTAATATACATAACTAACCTCGTCAGCAGGAATTGCGGCGAGCTGCAACATCTCCTGCGGAGAAGGCACTAGGGACCCTTCGGGTTGTGAGGCCCAAATATATTGTGGCAGGGAAAGGGCCCGTCAGAATATACCCCTGAGGGTAATTCAGGACTTTGTGCATCGCAAAAGTGGATTAAGAAATAGCAGTATATATAGGCGGTAATAGCAGAGCGGACAAAGTAGCCTAGTCCCTAATGCCGCACAGCAAAGATCTCTTAGACCGACGACCCTATGACTCGCCAAGCTAATAAAAGTAGCATAAGAAAGTTTAAGCCTTCCTAAATAAGTACTAAGCTCTTCTAACAGAGGAAAAGGAAGGGACATGTAGTATGTCGATAGAAATGGGGAACCCATGCACGAAGGTATTCCCACACAGGATCAATGCGCATGGGAACAGTGAGTCAGGAAAGTAAAGGCTCAGAATAACGCATGAGCAAATAAGAGTATGAAAATGGAAGGAAGCAAAGTGGGCACGAAGGACGTCCCGGAGGCCTAGCTAATGGCTAAGGTAACTTACACGAGCCCCCTGCGGTCGCTGTGCCCCATAACACAGGATGGGCGAGCGTACCTAACCTAACCCTATGGCATGGCCTATCCTATGCCTCCTGGGGAGGGGGGGAAGCTAAATCCATAACATGTGATCGACCGTGAAGTTTTCAGGTGCGGAAGGGGAGTGAATACTTCCCCATGGTTAACAAACGTCTTTACATTTTGTACAAAATAGAATGAAATCAGTGATACATTTATCGGTAAAATAATACTGTAAAGTTGACTGCAGCGAGCTTATGGGTTACACACAGCACATGAACACCAAAAAACACAACACTGCAGATAGTCACTCTACAGAAGTTCGGCCAACAAATTTATCAACGATAAAAAGTACAAAACAGAACAATGGACGTGAAATCTTTTATCATTAGTTGGATAGAGATACGAGCTTTAGTGCTTAAGATTGTTCTCATGTTATCCATGATTAGTCACATGTGACAATAACTTGCGACCAACGGAATAAAAAGCTATTCTTGGGACCAAAAGGCAAGATTTTCGTGCATTCTCCAGTGCCCATACTGCAGCATTACTCTTCGTCGTCATCATAGAGCAGGCTTAAGGAGCACAAGTTAAGAGCACTTGCTGCTCCCAATGTGTGGAAGTTTCAGCAGTAAACATGTCAGAAAGGAACTTTAAGACCTGATGCACTAGGAGGCCATAAGCTGTTCTCTTACCTACCTGTCCATAGAATGCGTTCCACAGTTCTCGGAATTTACACAAGTCGATATATCAGTAGGGGATCGTCAAGCTATGCATTTCGTGAATTTGAAGTCTCTCAAAATTTTGATATACATTCGGTACCTCAGCTCCACCCGCATATCAGTACCTTGTAGCAAGTTAGCAACTAAAGCCAACGCCCAAGAGATTATTAATAGAGTCCTAGTTTAATCATCGCAGCAGCAGGCACGAAGACGCTCTGTTAGCAGTGATGAGTTTTATTCGGCATTTCTGCCGAAAATTCAATTTGATGGTGAAGTTACTAGTCGAGTTCTATACTTATCTCAATCTTGGCACAGTGCGCTACCTACTGGCAAGTAAAAACGCTCAAAGAAGAGAAAAAGACACTCGAGTGGATGGACCCTTCAGTTAGTGGCCTTAAACACGAGAGAGCGAGGAGAAATGTCCCGTGGACTAGGTCAGCTATCATGATCGAGAGCCCGCCACGCGGAACGAGAAGGAAAATACAGACAACCTACCTGACTTTACAAAACTAACCTCGCCAGCAGGAACTGCGGCCAGTTGCAACATCTGCGGAAAAGGTACTCAGGTTTGCCCCTGGGTTCGTAAGGACCATATATATATTCTGACAGGAGAAGGGCCCGCCAGAACATACAGTACCGTCCAAAACTAAGGGACAAATTTTCAAAACGGCATAACTTTTTGTCTAACCATGCCAGGTACTTCTTCTTCGGCACACTATTAGCCAGTAAGATGTTGATTATTGTGTTAAAATTTGAGACATGTATGAATGATAATAAAAAATTTACGAACGAAAATCATTTCTCTTGAAATTTATAACGTCCAAAACTAAGGGACAAACAAGAAAAAAATGCACATAACTCAATATTTTGCTACAAAATATTCAGCAAAATGGCAGTGAACAATCGATATTTGGTAAATAGTCCTTCGCTTTCGATTACAGCAGCGCATCGTCGACTACATGACCGAATGAGCTGACAATCTTCAACAGTAATTTTCGCCCATTCCTCTTGAAGTTTCATCCAAAGATCTTCCGTATTGATAGGGTTTCTTGCCATAACTTTCACCCCCAGTGTTTTTCAAAGATTTTCGATTGGATTTAGATCAGGACTTTGTGGTGGCCAATCCATAACTCAAAATAACTTATGACCGTCTTTGCCTTGTGGCAGGGGGCATTGTCTTGTATGAAGATAGAGCTGGGGACTCCTAAGTTTACAATATTAGGCCTGATAATACCTTCCCATAGATTTTTTTACACCTGAGCATTCACATGAGTTTGCAAACGAACGAGAGGCGATGTCCCTTGACTAGAGAACATACCGAAAACCATCACGCTCCTGCCGCCAAATATCACAGTCTTCGTAGTACAATTTACACTTGATTTCTCACCTTCACGTCTTCTAACAAAGTTCTTACCGTCATTACCAAGCAAATTGAACTTGCTTTCATCACTGGAAAACACTCTAGCTCAATTTTCATGGGACCAGTTAACATGCTTGTTTGAAAACTCTTATCTTTTTATTGTTCTTGGCACTCACAAGCGGTTTCTTCTGTGGGCGTCTTGCAAATAACCCTATTTCTTGAAGGTGCCGAGAAATGGTCTGACGTGAGGCATTCACACATGTTGTATCATTCATTTCCCTACTTATCGCAGCTGAGAACTTAAAACGATCCTTCAATGACGTACGCTGGATGACTCTAGTCCTCTCTGACGTTTTACGGGGCCTGCCGGCTTTTTTAGGGACATCAATGCAGCCGGTTTCATCGAACGACTTCACTATTCTGCCCACAACACTTTTCGAACGATTTACTTTCTCAGAAATTGCTCTAATGGTAAAATTATTCTTGTGCAGCTTGATGATATCTTGTCGCAGGATATAATCAACTTTCTGACGAGGTGCCATCATGTAACGAACAACAATGTTTTCAAATGGCAGTGTCAAACTTTGTCTTCGATGTAAATAAAGAAATACGGACTGAAAAAGAAATTAACTAAATTTTTCTTTTTTGTCCCTTAGTTTTGGACGTTAAAAACTTCAAGAGAAAAGATATTCGTTCATAACTTTGTTACTATCCTTCATACATGTCTCAAATTTCAACACAATAATCAAGTAGTAGTAGTAGTAGTAGTATACTATCGATAGAGGCGCACATTGGCGCCAAAATGCTTTAAATAAGAGTAGCAAGGTGGTGCGCTGCTGAAAACCTGCTAAAATTGAACACAATACATTTTGAACCCCATCAAGTGTCTCCNAGAGCGGACAAGACGGGAGCAAGAGCGGACAAAACGGGAGCAAAAGCCGCGAGCCAGGGATGAAAAGCGCACAAAGGCTCAGATATGCTTCATCTTGGCGCATAAGCGGAGGAAATGGCGCAATCAATAGTAGTAGTAGTAGCTGGTAGTAGTAGTAGTAGTAGTAGTAGTAGTAGTAGTAGTAGTAGTAGTAGTAGTAGTAGTAGTAGTAGTAGTAAAGGTTTTACTAGCGCTTCAGTGGCACAATAATCAACATCTTACAGGCTAATAGTGAGCAAAAGAAGAAGTACTTGGCATGGTTAGAAATAAATGTTACGCCGTTTTAAAAATTTGTCCCTTAGTTTTGGACGGAACGGTATCGTGAGGGCCACGCCCAAGAATTTAACTGCATCACATTCGCGTAATCGTTTACTTTGATCTCTTACTGATAGCTACAGAAAAAAACTAATAGCACCCAACACACTTCCTTACTCCAAGACAAGAACAGCTGAGGTAATCCTGCAAGTCAGACGCAGCTACCCTCGTTATTGCAAGCTTCTGAAACAATCTACAATACCAGAGTCTCTCGAATTATTTACTGCCCAATTACGTTTTCTTTTCCTCAGTAGGATCCACGCGCAAGTTTACAGGTTTATCGTAGCCCATGATGCGTCCGTAGTGCTCAATGTCCTTGAAAGTCTCCATGTCCACAAACAGTGGCTTATCGTTCACAATAAACGTGGTGAACATGCTGGGGATTTCTGGAATTTTCACATCGCTTGGCTTGAAGTGTATCTGAAAATATGGAACAGTAAAGAAACAAAAAATTTCATAATACAAGAAATTAACTTTCCAAATGACTAACGGAAAAACGACATCGTTTTTAACAAAATATTAAGAGAGATAAACAAGTACTACACAACGGTGCAAGTGCACACTTGTTTCGGCCTTTGTTGCAGTGATGCCAACTTATGCTCAGCAACGCCGATAATAGAAGAATGCCAGAGACCGGTTATCTTTGTAGTTTTCAGTCTCTCGTCCTTTGTTGGCAATCCTGGAAGCTCAATACGTGACATGCATCTCTCGTATATATAATGTAAGGATACCTAGTCAAGTACGCTCAAGAATATGAGCCCACATCTACGTGTGACCTGAATGTTTCATTATCAGAATAGAACTCTGCATATTCGGCCACAGCAATACTTAAACTTTCCCTTACGTTCATAACGCTACGAGTGGCAATAGTTACTTACTCATAGAAAAGCATAGATTCTGGTCATACGCTTGTCATGCAATTTCTTATTGACAGCTATCCAAAATGCAACAAGCTGGGATAATTTCAAAGTTACGACAAATAGCTGACTTTTCGTACATGTCGTCAAATGTTATTTAAGTTTGCTATGGAGTCAAGGGAACACTTTGTAGAGTATAGGTAATTTTTTTGCTACTTTAATCCCAAATTTATAATAACTTACCGTTTTTTCTCTCAAGAAGAAAGACAGGGTGGTGGCGGCATAAAGACCAGTCTTGGGATCGTAACGCAATCTGAAGACGTACTTTCTGGTGAACCAGTGAATGAGGGCGGGCGTGACAAACGTGAACATGCCAATAAGGGCACTGAAGGACATCAGCAGGCTCATGCTGGACCCCAGATGCTGCGAGGGAAAACATACTTTAGCTACACAATGTAGTTGATTACAATTATTTACAATTCAACCCTTTACTGCTCGTGGGTCGTGTGTCGTGGAAATAGTGCTATCCTGATAAAATTATTGTTTAATAACGAGATAAAAGTCTTCCTATCTACAACAATGGCGACGGTCCCAATAATAGAGAAGGAAGAAGGGACATGAATCACGTCAAGCATAAAAAATAAATAAAATAAGAGAACAGGAAATTGGATGAGAACAGAAAACATACAGTTCGTAGAATTAGAAGAAAGAAGCAAGCAATGTGGTAATGAAAATAAAAAGCGTCACAATGGCCTAAAGAAGATGAGCTATGACTTTTCTTGGGGCGGGGAGGGGGGGTTGGCTCAGCGCTCTCTAACATTAGGACCGTAACTAAGTCAAAATCATACGATCTGTGGCCCATCTTAAGACCTCGGGAAGGATATGCCATACGGAACAAAGCAATCAGAACAAAATTTTAAATAGCCAGACAAACAAAATTGCATAGCCGTCATGGCTTTAGCTATAACTTCCGGAATGAACACATTTTGAGCAATAGCACATAGAGGGCAACTGGCAATAGCTCATAGAGGGCCAGGGCGTAAGTTCCGGCGTCTCTTTGGGAATGGGCCTATTGGTTCGACTACTGCCGCCTATCTAATCTCATCTAACCGGCTGAGTGTCGGCGTTCACGGCAGTGGCGAGGGTTTTGCTTGAGAAGCTTCGGATAAAAAAGTAGCTTTATACATAAAAGTATATCCGATGGAAAGGGCTCCAATTATCTTAGGAAATGACGTGTCAGTTGCTATCTTCCTTTTCTCAACTAAGTTTACGATTCAATAAGTTGGCTCAAACCGTCCTAGTTACAGCAACGATGTCCCACGAAGAGAAGAAGAAACGACAGATAGCACTGCGAGAGAACAGTGGCTTCCAAAGCCCGAAGGTATTCTCACTAAAGATCAATGGGCATGAAACGAACGGGCAAGTCAAGAAAAAGATGATCAAAACAGTACTCTATTAAAATGATCTGAAAAAGAACTGAAACTAAGCAGTCACGGAAAAAAATGTGAACCTAACAAACCCAACCCCATGGCCTGGGGCCCATCTTATGACCGCACCCTCCCGCTGGAGGGGCAAGGTAGCCCTATCTCGGTTAAAAGCTAGCGAATTACATAGGGACGTACGCAACTGTAGTCGATAATTGCTAATTAAGGCCTAGTTTTTTTTAGGAGTGCTGAAGCTACAAGCAACTGTGTTTTTTGCTTTTCTTTTGGTTCTGCAGACTTGACTGTATTAAAGTTACTTAATCTTGTTTCATATTAGACTTCTGGAAAAGCGTTTTTTTACTAAATTAGGGAAAAAAACAAGCAATAATAATGAACGTTATGTAGTAGTATGGCCTTTGAAATATAGAATAAAAATTTTCCATAATACCACCCGTATGAGCTAAGTGTTCCCATGCAACGAGAAAAATATGAAGCAGCTAACATAATCTCAACATAACTTACAGAGAGAATATAGGCTCTTATGGTCCAATTTTTATTTCTTGGGGTGTGTATATTTTTGAGTTTGCTGTCTAATTATTAATGGCAATGTAATGAAGCCTCTTTGAGTTTGAGCAATTGACGAGGTCACAGCAAGTATCAATCACAGAGTCTGAAGTTCACAAGCAATTTATGGTGGGTTTGGTTATTAGCGCCACCAGCATCACGCCCGCCTCGCGCCGAACACACAAAACCAAGAAATCCTCAGTTTTTACACTGTCACCGGCTCAGCGCAGTGCTGAGTATAAATACTCCATTACAATCATAAATCTAAGGTCTAACGGGGTCATAGGCCCCATCTGTTCCACATTTCTGCCACTAAAATATGACTGCACTGCATCTGCGCTGCTCCCCTATCCATCTCAATAAAGCTTTGAGTTGACAGCTTCTCGAACACGTCACACCAGGGTTGCGGAGTCGAATGGTTCAAGGTCCGACTCCTGGCCCTCCAGAATTTCAAACTCCAACTACGACACCCGGTCCTCAAGATTTTCCGACTCCGACTCCGACTCCTTGGTGAACATTAAACATGTCCAAATAACTTTTGCTATTAGCTATACACATATATTAAGTTAAAGCAGCTAGGAGTATTGTACATATACAATGATATTCTGCATCATTTGGGACATTAAATTAAGGACATGACATTAAAAAAATATTGGGTAAAATTTTCACACCCGGTATATTTGAGAGGAGGGCATGGGAGGGGGGGGGCAAAATTATCGATTGTCAAGATTGTTTTAAAATCTACACCATACATGTATCTTTTTTGCTCCCATAAATTTTTGGATTTAAGCCTTAGTTTTTGAGATAATGGGAAATATAAATATACCTATGTGTATTTCAAATTTCAAAAGAATAGAACTCGATGAGTCTTGGTGCTACAATAAAAGCAATGACAGTTTTGGAATTCTTGAAACATTTGAAACATTTTAACAAAACTACAGAGCTGGATTTTCCATTTTCTATTCTGTTCGATTGCTAACTAAAATATAGGGAAAAAATACGGTTTTGAGCCGTGTTGAAGAAAAAAATTATGAGGGCAAAAATTGAAAATCCAGCTCTATAGTTTTGTTAGGAATTTTTCAAGGATTCTAAAACTGTCATTGTTTTTATTTTAGCATGAAAACTCATTGAGTTCTATTCGTTTGAAACTTGGAAAAAATGCATACATATTTACATATATTTACCATTATCTCAAAAACTAAGGCCTAAATCAAAAAAACTTGTACAAGCAAAATGAGTTTCTTTTTCAAAAATACATATACTGAGCAAACTTCAAAACAATCGGTCTAAAATCAATCATTCCCCACATGCCTCCCTCATATAATGTAGCAGGTGCGAAAGTTCTTCCTATCATTTTCTCAATGTCCTCATCATATGGAATAGGAAAATACAAGGTAGCTGTAAAAGAGAAATTTACAAAAAAAAATCTGTCCACATTTACAAAATATTTTATTATTTTTTAAAACTTGAGGCTGAGAATTCTGAAAAAATATTTCTTATAAATGGGATTCTGGAGTTGGGCTAAAAATGCAGACTCCGACTCCTAGAGCAAGTGGGATTCAGACTACGACTCCCCTCAAATCCTCCGACTCCGCATCCCTGGTTAACACCGCTCCAAGAATCTGTAACACATTAAAATTTCTATGGAGGAATTCACGAAGGATTTCCACCATCATCGCATCTGTGTCCTCTCCTCGAGGGTGTGGGAAATAATTCTTTCTGATTTCAGTATAGCTGGGTACTCAGCCAAGAAATGGCGTACTGGCAGCGGTACAAAACAGTTTTCACAATAGGGTTGAGGGCGGCGTTCCATCAAGTAGCTATTAATCATCATTACAAGCAAAAGAATCGTTATAATTTTAATGCTGCAAATCCCCAAAAATTGTCCTTTTTACAAAATTCATACCGTAATTGCTTGAAGAAAACAGTCACTTACTAACCTATGGCATTCAAGGGGGTACAACTACAAGCCGGCGGGCCACACGTATTACAAAATAAATTTGTAATTCAGACGGTGGTGGGCCACAAACAATCAACCGGCGAGTCACATGTGGCCCTCGGACCAGTTTTTGGACCGCTTTGAGTCCTTTGAAATCCTACTACTCGAGCCACTTCCCACCATTTATGGAAGGCCAACTCACCGAAATAACGATTGGTTGAATGGAGAGGCCAATGACTGAAGTTCCAAGAGAGAAGCCCTTAATAAGTTTCACTTGGGTGCTCAACAGTCCTTGGTAAATCTCTTGCCACGATCCACCACCAATGTCCTCAGGTCTGTAAGAATAATTGGCGGTAGAAACTACATTTCACTTACTACAGAAGTTATGTCAGATCTGCGTGTATGCGCTACGCCCCTGAAATCTTCAGAGCTGTGAATGTCACAATGGCGTCACGCCACTGTTGAAGCGAGGAATCCAACAACATGCTTATACTTGAAAGTTCCAGCGCATAAACGTAATTAAAAACATTTTGCTCGGGGGCACCGAAGATTGCTGACCCCCACCGTATTATAGGTATATAAGTGAGCTTGCCAAAGTCAAATCTCTAATTTCCTGCTATCTATCAGCAAAGAGCGTGACACAACAGGCAGGTATGGGCATGCGCATAAGCATATTAATAAGATCCCCGGATAAAAAATTAGTCACTTGTAGCTACCTGTTATTTGATACAAGCAGGAGGTAGGTTTGTCTTGCTCTGGGGCCGTTTTAATTAGGCCTACTCGGAAGTGGGCCCTTAGGTTTAAATAACTATCAAACGGAATCAGGAAGACTACATTGAGTTGTTAAATGACCAAGTTGTGCCATTTGCACAATATCTGCAGGAAGAGCGAACTGCTAGTCTGCTACTTCGCTAATCTTCCAGGATGATAACAGTCATATAGATACATTGAGTTAGATTGGTCATGCACTGGCATGAAGATCAGTCTGGCTACATAAGGCGCCTAAAATGATAGGCTAAGTCTCCAGACATGAATCCCAATGAGAACGTATGAGACCATCCTGAATGACAAATTAGGAGCCGAGAAGATCCTCCACATACCTACTCTGGCTGATATAAAGAATCGATTGATGCAAGAAGGGTTCAAAATGGATCAAGTGAACATCAGAACTCTTAAAGACTGAATGCCTTGCAGAATTACTGCTATTACATATGTGTGCTAGTGGAGGTTCTACACTTTATTGGTAGGTAGCTAACAAGTGTCTAATTTTTTGTCTGGGGAAAAAGAGGGAGAAGGAGTTCAGTAATTTTCACAATTTTTTGCAGGGAGTCTGGTAGGTTGAGCTAGATGTGAAAAATGCCACGAAAACAGAGTAAGCTAGCCATAAAAAATGACGGCGTTGAATTTGCCCCACCGCGGGTGATGGTCTTCAATCCATGAGGCGTTATAGCCGTTCTAGCCATTAGTGGTTATTTGGCTATCAGGTGACAACTGTAGCATGGACAGATACTCTAGAAACATTCTCGAGTCATCCAAGTAGAAATAGGTAACTACTGCATAAGTTCACAAGCTAGGGCATGGCAATTTTGAAGTGAGTTTCATTGATCCAAAATTAGATAGCTAATAGCTATTCATGGCAATATGCTACTCAACTTGTCATTTCACGTTCAGCTGGAAATTGTAAATGCACCCATATACACTAGTTTAACAAAAATTAAAAGAATTAAATTTAAGAAAAAATATTTAAAGCTAGGAAACTCAGATGAAATACACCTGTGTAGCATCAAATCAGGACTACAGCATGGGGCCTATTTCATCCACTTTCATCACTCCAAGTAGGCCTATATATCGGACAGTACAGTAGCAACCTTATCAGTAAACTACCTGCCTCAGCAGTTTGAAGTGAACAACTAGGTAGTTTACATTCTCTAAACCCTGGATTCTATTA
>LQNS02278091.1:43249181-43261444 GCA_001587735.2 Parhyale hawaiensis | reverse complement strand
ACTTGCTAGCCCACTCCAGTCTTATTAATATGCAAAGCGACTGGCTAGGTGCCCCTTACTTGCTAGCCCACTCCAGTCTTATTAATATGCAAAGCGACTGGCTTGGTGCCCCTTACTTGCTAGCCCACTCCAGTCTTATTTTACCCAGTCTCGTCAGTCTGCTTCAGAACTTATTGGGCACGAGAGGGCCACTCAGTGTAATTACCTCTGAGGAGGTTTTGTAGCAGTTTGTCTTCATGAAACTTTTAAGAACAAACGAACTAATACGGTGTGCGATATCCTCTGAAGGCTGACGACCCTAACTGAAGGACCAAAACAGCTGCAAATTTGCTGGGTCCCGGTCATGTGGGAGTTGCCGGAAACGAGAGGGCTGACAGCGAAGCTAGGGAGGTGGCAGGAGCCCCAGGAGAGGGGGTAAACCCGGCTATACCAAGTCAAGATTATTACTACTTCATACGGAGATCTATGAGAGCGGTGTGGCAGCAACGGTGGAATGACGTCAATAATAACACGTTGGGAATACAAGAGTGGGCAACGTCCAGGTGCGGCGACCGTCGCGTGGAGGTGGTACTGTGCCGCCTGCGCATTGGTCACACCAGGCTAACCCATCAATATACTTGATGGAGCGCCGCCCTCAACCCTATTGTGATGACTGTCTGGTGCCGCTGACAGTACGCCATCTCCTTGCAGAATGCCCCAGCTACTTGGCAATCCGAAGGAGATACTTCCCATACCCCCGGGGAGGGGACATAAATGCGATGATGGTAGAAATACTTTCCGAACCCCCTCATGGGAATTTTGATGTGGGAAGGATCAAGAGATACTTGGAGCGAAGTGAAATCTACGAAAAACTGTAAATTCGGAGTTTTCGTAAAATGGATGGGAGAGTAACGCGGTTGCTACGCGACCATTTAGTAGTAGCAGAGATGCTAAATTGACAGGGACTATGACCCCCGATAGATCTTAGATCTATGATTGCTGAGGAAATGTATGTTCTCAGCACTATGCTGGGCTAGTGACAGAGTGTAAAAACTGAGAACACTCCGATCTTGTGTTTTTCGGCGTGAGGCGGGCGTGATGTCTGCGGCGCTAGTAACGAGACCCACTATCATGATAATAATAAACGAACTAATTTTTATTTTGTCTCCATCTTTGCCTTTCTGTTTGCCAGAGGTGGAGTTTGCCAGTACCTAGTATGAAGTTTTTGTTTTAATTCTAGGAGGTTACTTTTACTGAATGATCCGAGTTCTCATGATGTACTTCACTTTCAGATTCCTTGGATTTGTGGACAAAATTGGCACTGCTTACCAAGCCTCTGAGGTGTGCACCGGCTTTGGTCAATACTTTGCTACTCCTATGCTCAGAGCTGCTAGAGAAAAGAAAGCAGATGGAACATTCAGCCAGGCGGAGGCAAGGAAGGTAAGCGGTTGCCTCTATTCCCGTGTAATACTTTGGGAATCTGCATAGTCAGGCTTTCTCACTGTAAGGTAACGATATGTTTTTTTTTTGGGGGGGGGGGATTATGCAACTGAATAAATTGGCTATCTGGCAATTACTGACCATTACTATGGATTTATCAACTTCGTCAATACTCTGGTCGAGAAAGGGGCATATATAGGTTTTAATTTAGCCTAAGCCCCCAGGTGTACCTATATTCTGGCCCGCCCAGGAAGCAAAGAGTGTAACGGGAAGACCCAATGGGACTAAAATAAAACTTAGATGTTACCGCATGTTGGCGAATGACGTCACAGCGATGAGTCGAATATGGAGGGTCGGACCTTAGGCCTTTGTAAGTTGGGCTTTTAATCCTAACCAAAGAGTATTAGCAGTGTTATATTCTTGATGCGAGAGATACCGTAGGAACAGTTAGCCTATTGCTCAATGACGACCATTGCATGTCTACCTTATTCTGTACGTGGATGCCGCTCAAGTAGGTGGCCAATCAGGAGCAAGAGAGTGCATGAATTAAAATGAAAAAGACAACAAAATAACTTCACTCAGACAGCAGAGTTTCTTGGAATGACCTTTGATCATCATCTGACATGGAAGCCACATTTGAGTGCTCTGATGGCAGATTTCACTAGAAGGCTCAACCTACTTAAGTGCCTCTCTCATCTCTCGCGAGCAAATAACACTGTTCTGTTCTGTGAGGTGGGCCGCTGATCGAGGTGGCCGAACTATTCCGCGGGGCATCTACTTCCACTCGTGCGGAGGGCCACGGAAGGGGCTGTCCGCCCAGGCTTTTCTTTCTTTTGTCTCTTTTTCTCTATATATGTCTGGCCCTGGGCCGCGTAGTCTGAGGGACTTCGTTCGGCCGAGCCCTGTAGGGTTAGAGGTGCTCGCGCCTTATTTCCTGTCGGAAGTGGTGCACCTGACAAGATTTGAAACACAGAACTCACTTACGTTAGTTCGCCGTCACTCAAGACCTTCCAACAGAAATGCCGAGACAAAATATCTGACCTTGGGCATGATGCAGCTTAGAATCGCTGCAGTAGCAACGTTTTTCTAATCTAGCTACTTTAGCCTCAGCTAGGAGGCATTCGTCACAGTCGTCATTTGCGCCCACCTTGCATTCTTAATTTTTCACGAATGATGCTTCGTTGTGTTTTTCCTTGCCTTTCCCGACTTAATGTTCCCATGCGCGGGAATACCGTAGTGCTCTCACGAACCCAAGGGCTGCCCCGAGTGCCTTCTCCGCAGATGTTGCAGTTGGTCGCAGTTCCTACTGAGGTTAGATTACTAGGCTAGGTAGGTCTCTATATTTCGCTTTCTGTTCCGCGAAGTGGGATAGCCGATCTAGTGCGCGGGACACCTCTACTCTCATGTGGAAGGCCACGAAAGGGGTCGTCCACTCGAGTGTCTTTTTCTATTCTTTGCGCCTTGTTTCCCTACCTGTAATAACGCACGTGGCCGACTGGAGACAAATAATGTGTCATTGAACATTTGGTCGTCTGTGGTGTGTTACGCTCATGGTGGCCGCACCGAGCCTCACTGCTTGGATCACACTCTGTTGTGGATGCGGTGATAAACATGGAGTTAATAATAATACCACCCTTCTGCATGGGTTCCATTTTCTATGGACATTGTATGTGTCCCCTGCTCCTCAGGGGGGCATAGGTTGGGCCAGAGGGTTAGGTACGCACCATCCTGTGTTATGGAGCCCAAAAATCCCAGGGGGCTCTTGTAGGTTACTTTAGCCGTTGGCTAGGCCTTCGGGACGTCTTTCTTTCGTGCCCACTTTGCTTCCTGCCCGATTTCATACTCCAACTTTCATGTGTTTTATTTTGTTCATCCTCTTCTTTCCCGACTTGCTGTTCCCATGCGCGTTGATCCTGTGTGGGAATATCTTCGTGCATGGGTTCCCCATTTCTATCGACATACCTACTATATGTCCCTTGTTCTTTCCTCTGTGTCTCTATGATATCGTTCCGCTCGGAAACGGAGGCTTAATTTTTCTGACTATAACATAACTATGTGTCCCATGCTCTACCTTTCTTGGAATACCTCTTGCAGTGAATGAAGAGCTTTTACTAACTTAATACATATAATAATATTGCCAATACACTCGGTTCCATGTCGCTGATTATAGAAACTTTGGGGGTTTTCGTTTCGTTGGAATGCAAATGCGAGGTATACATAGATACTCAACACGAACAAGTAAAAGCGGCGGAGCTCTTAGTTTGAGTAACGGTCTGTGACTCTTTGCTACGGAAGAAAAATGAAAATTTAGATTTTGAGATTTTTACAGTTTTAGCATCAGTTTTGTTATTTCTAGTGTAGAAATTATTGTAGCCATCAGTGGATCGGGTATTGCCACTTTGAGGACAAAGTTATCACTATTCATTATAGTCTTGGTATTGCCGATCCTAAGTATCATATCATTTGGCTGGTGTGATGATTTTCTATTTTGCGCTTGGGTAACGAAATATATGCCAGGACACGCACATTCCTCCTAGTCTAAGGTATTGCTCACAACGGAATACTAGTTTATTTTCCAATTTTGTGTTACTTCACCTAACTCCTCGACTAGGAAACCCACATGCACTGACTGGTTCGTGGTGTAGATAAATCTCCGTTATGGCCCAGAGACGTACACAGCTGCAGATCGTCAACCAATGTTTGTCCGAGCTATGGCATTCAGGGTAAAGACGTTCTGAAACTATTGCCGCCGTTCTCAATGATGGATTGGTCAGTATCCATGCAGTTGACTATGATAACCAGCAATACTGACTCGGCATTCTCGAGCATTAAGTCTTCGCCCTCCAAGCTGCAAAGTAACCCTCTGACCCAGCAGCGACTTAGGCTACGAGTGGCATCCACCTGCTACTATTTTATCAAAATGGTCCCAACTATTTTTGTGGCACTATCCACCAAAGTATCTGGTTATTCATATTGGTATAGACCTATACTTGTGCTGACAGGAGTTGTGATTTATTTGAGAAAACTCATTACAGGTGGTAGAAGACGCGATGCAAGTGCTGTACTACAGAGACTGCCGTGCCTTCAACCGCTATATGGTGGCTACCATTACCAAAGATGGCGTGACGATCGATGATGACTTAGACTTGAAGAAAGACTGCAATTGGGAGGTCGCCAATTACACCAAGTAAGTTTACTACATTAGCCTAAAAATCTCGGCTTATCCTTAGTTGTCAGCACACCTGGGGCTGCTGAACCAGAATTATCCGGAGAAATCCTCTCTCTATTTAAGTACGGTATATTTAGAGTGGTTGTGCCATAGGACAACTCATCATAAAGCCGCTGAGGTAGATGCACCTTGCCTCCAATCGTCGTGTGTCAATGGGTCTTTCTTGTTCCCATTGGTGATGCCAAGGAGACAACCCGCTTTTGTAGTACCATTTGTTTCGCCGTGGAATGCGGCTGTCACGGGGCTGCCAGCGCATCGCGCTCAAGGTCAAGTATTTCAACTAATGTTTTTACGACATCTGGCCCCTATTGCTGTGACGCTATTCTCGTTTCAAAGGTCATTAGCTGAAGCTGAATTTACGAGCATCATTAGAATGCTTTCGTTAGTCTGGTTGTAGATAATTATGATGATAAAATTCATTATCATTATCCAGCTTGAAATCAAAATCACATAGATCAGACCGTGTAGTTTACCAACGAGGTCTTCATGCTTAATGACGATCATGACTTAAAGTTGTCAATCGATTGAACTGACCAGGCTTGGCTTTGACAAGGGTAATGCAGTTGAAATGAAGTACCTTGTACTACAAAGTAACTAGTGCTTTTTCCGCACGAGATGTTGCAGCTTGCCGCAGTTCCTGCTGACGAGGTTATTTTTCTAAAGTTAGGTAGGTTCTCTAATTTTTCTTTTATGTCCCGCGAGGTGGGCCACCGATTGAGGTGACCGACTTTTTCTGCGGGGCTCTTACCCTCGCCCGTGCGGAGGGGACGTCTGCTCGGGCACTTCTTTCTTCTGTCTGTCTGCCGCCCGAGCGCAACGTTGTGGTTCCGGCTAGAAGCCGAGTAAATCATCTTAGATCGCTATTGATCGTCATACATTCGGAAATAGCGGGACAATACCAATATAATAACCTTGTACTATAAATATGTAATTATTCCCCATTTACAGTACGTTACCTTTGATTATGCAAATGTAATTTTTTTTACTTATTTTCCAAGACAAGTGTCAAACATTTAAAATGTTAATAGTAAGCTAGTGCACAGGTATGTTGTAACTAGAAAAACAATTACAGAAAAATAAAACGGAACCATTCCCCACGTTTTGGCAACATTTGCTTCTCGCACGGGGTTCTCCTGTTACGCCAGATTATGCAACATCATTCTCTAGTCCACATGGGCAAGAAAAGCGGTCTAACCAGTAAAGAAATGACCAAATGACCTCGTTCATTGGCTTCTGGTAAGACAACACTCGAAGTTTCCAAGGAATTACGGCGTGGTCACCGAACAATTAAAATTAAGGCTTATGGAATTGAAGGGAAGGTCAACTGGAAAACTCCGAATAGAGCCTATACGAGGAAATTGACTGCTTGGGATATGCGACATTTGAAGTTTCTATGGCTAGAAAACATCTTTCTACAAGTAAGGCGATATTTGAAGACGCTGGAGCTCCAATACTAAGCAGAAACACCAGATGTGAAGAAGAAGAAGAAGATAGAAAACATGAAAAAGGCAATTAAACGACCACTTCTTTCAAAAACCTCTAAAGAAAATGGGGTCAAATGGGCTGAAGAGAACATGAAATCTGATTTCTCCAATGTCATATTTACTGACGAATGCAGAGCCACTCTTGATGGTCCAGATGGATGGGCGTCTGGAAGGGTCCTCCATGACCGACCTCAACAGACACGGCTTGAGCGTCAACACCATTATTGGTCCATTTGAAGTGGCAGAAGGAGTTAAACTGAATGCAGAAAAGTACTACCAGTTTCTTGAAGCCAACTTGATTCCATGGCTTGATGTCCAGACTATCGCAAGCAGATTCAAATTGGTATTTCAGCACGATAACGCTCCCTCTCCCCGAGCTCTGTACATTGCCAAATGGCTTGCGGACTGAGGATTTAAATCAAAAAGGATTACTACCTGGCCAGCGAATAGCCCGATTTAAATCCCAATGAGAACCTCTCGGTAATGGTCAAAAAGGTCTACGAGGGTGATCGGCAGTTTTCGAGCTAAGTAAGCCTGTGGGATGCAGTAAAAATAGCTGCATATTCTATTCTACCATCTGAAAAGCAAACCTGACATAGTCTGTTCATAATCGCCTGATGAAAATAATGAAAAGTGGAGGTTGCCATTTTCAAAATTAACTTTTTTGTTTACCTCTACTGAACACTTATTTCGGTGTTAATTGAATTGCTTTCGTTATAATTTCTTGGTTTTCGTCGTTTAATAAAAATATTCCTGTTCACTTGTATTTATTTTCTCGTTATGACTTTTTATTTACTTAATGCATAATCTGAGGTAACAGTATAAAACGCGTAAATATGGAAATTGTATGATAAACTTAGAAAATGACTAAATATTTATTTTATCAGTGCTGTTTACATTTGCAACATAGCCATACATTTGGTTAATAGTGATATTTTAAAGTTAGACTCTTATCTTGAAAAATAAAGTAAAAAATTATTGGATTTGCATAATCAAAGGTAACACACTGAATATAAAAGTATTTGGGCAGCATTAGTACTGCATGTCTACCTAAATGCAAGCTCCACCATGATCATCTCTAGGAGTGGGCTTCTNCTCCTTAAATTTTCCAAATTTTTCTCCAGTTCCTGAGCGTTTTAGAACGCTGCTCTGACCTTACACCGAGGTTATCCTAATAGAACGTTTCTCGGTCACTGTACAGCTACATAAATAAAGTAAAAAATTATTGGATTTGCATAATCAAAGGTAACACACTGAATATAAAAGTATTTGGGCAGCATTAGTACTGCATGTCTACCTAAATGCAAGCTCCACCATGATCATCTCTAGGAGTGGGCTTCTTAATCCGTTTATTANAAATAAAGTAAAAAATTATTGGATTTGCATAATCAAAGGTAACACACTGAATATAAAAGTATTTGGGCAGCATTAGTACTGCATGTCTACCTAAATGCAAGCTCCACCATGATCATCTCTAGGAGTGGGCTTCTTAATCCGTTTATTACTGCCCTCAGGGGTATGTATATTCTGGCGGGCCCTATCCCTGCCGAATAGTTACCATGCTACAACAATTGCAACGCACTGGAAAGACAGTGTGTATCTGTTGGGTGCCTGGCCATGTCTATGTTGCGGGCAATGAGCTCGCTGATGAAGAGTCGAGGCAGGTGGCCCTGACGGAATTGCCTACGGCAAACCGTGCAGTCCCCTGCCGAGACTATTACCCGCTTATCAAGCGAAACCTGCGCGAACTATGGCAGTCCCAGTGGCTGACCCAGAGAAACAATAAATTACGAAAAATCAAGGAAACCGTCCGACAATGGCACTCATCCATCCAACAGCGACTACCGTCGAATGGATGTTGTGCTGTGCCGCCTGCGTATTGGGCACACGAGACTTGCTCATGACTATTTGTGAACGGGACTCCCGCAGCCCTATTGCGATGATTGCGTCGTACCCCTCACAGTCTTACATCTGATGGCCGAGTGCCCTACCTTCTCCAACGAGCGGAGGGACTGCTATCCGGACCTTGACGGACAGGATGCAGACTCCATACTCCGGGGGATGCTGGCTGAGGGGCTTCGAGGCCAATTTAACAGAGATGCTCTTAAGACCTTCATTATTAGATGTGACCTCTACAATAAACTGTGATGAACCCATCACGATAGATACCACCACCAACTATGACATTATCCCCTTGTTTGCTAAATACATATACTTTATGTAAAATTAATATTAGTCGTTCCTTAATACTTCGTATTAATGTAAAATGAGACGTACCTACTTCGCGCCCTTGCGGCGCACGAGCCTGTGGATAACCATGGAAATAGTTCGGCGCGATATAGGCATTGTGCCACTGAAGCGCTAGTAAAACCTTTACTACTACTACTACTACTCCCTGCCACAATATATTTGGGCATCACGCACCCAAGGTTCCCGAGTGCATTTTCCGCAGTTCCTGCTGACGAAGTTAGTTTTGTAAAGTTAGGTAGGTTCTCTACTTACCTCTTTCTATCCTGTGAGGTGGGCTGTCGATAGAGATAGCTGATCTGGTACACGGGACATCTCTAGTCTCTCTCGTGTGGAAGGACACAAAAGGGGCCGACCACTCGAGTGTCTCCTACTATACTTTGCGCCTGTTTCCCTGCTCGTAATAGCTCACGTGGCCACCACGCCAACCCATTATGCTGTATTTGAATACTTCACGAGTAGCTTCTCTGTTGAAACGCTCAAGTTGCATCTACGGAGGTTAAACAAAGTAAATAATAATCCATTTTTTGCAAGGAATTATATTTTATAGAATTTAGACGCAAAAGTAACTTCAAGGATATATTTTCATGCAGATTTCCTAATTCAATATAGGCCTATCTGTTATAGAATTGTCATTTTCTTCAATATCTGACCTGCCTTCACGTATAACATCTATGTCTTGTTATATTCAATTCTATGCTCACTTTGCTTACGCAAATACTCGGGCCCCAGCATACACAATGGCTAAATGCACCTGGTGACGTGCACGCAACCCTTACTTCCAGTCAACAACTGTTGGCATTTCCTTTTATTATACAGTTTTAACCAGATGTGCAGATTTAGAGCCAGGCATGTTTTGGGAGCATAGACCCATTAAACAATTATGTAATTACATCTGATTTTTCCATATGTAACTTGTTACTCTCATATGAGAGTCAGACACTGCCTGGTCCTGTGAGCCAGATCTGATTTCACAACACTATTATTTAACCATTGAAGGGTGGCATCATGGCTTATGTTATGTTCTATGGTTAATATACAACGTTCATTGTTGCACATTAAACCTCTGTTGTAAGGGTACCTGATGTTTTGATCACGTTCACAGCAAGGCAACAGGTGTGCTCAAGTGAATCATTTTCTGGCTATGACTTCTTCTTGGTAAAACGTGTTTGCCGGGGAAATACGGCGAGCTAAATGGAAAACAAACGCGTTAGGTCCTTTAACTTTGGTGTGAAGTATGGAGTCCCAGCTTTTCAGATTAGACACGAACTTAAACCGGAAATATTTGAAACTTGTAATGCGAATGTTTAAGTTTAAGCATTTTTTAAGAAGTTACTTTCATGCATCAGTTGTTCATGTTAGCTATTTCATGAAAGCCTAGGTTTTACTTTTGAACACAAGCCATAGTTGTTTTAAGGCCTAGGGACATAAACTTATGTCGGCAGTAATGACTGAAGTTTATGTTCGCGTTACCAATTCCTCTCATTCCATTTTTCAGAGCGTTCTCTTGAGTTTCTCTGGGGTCCAACAGCTGCTCTGGCAACTCCACGTGGTGAAAGATTTCGCATACCATTTCTTTTTAAATATACGAGTTACAGTGTTTAAGTTTCTAATTTGATACCTTTCGAACGTAGTTTCCGTTCACAGTCGCCAGACTACTTGAAGTTCCTCCATACCATTTTTTTTTTTTACATTTCCGTCAATAATCTTGTACTGGTAAGGGCTATTTATATCAATACAATAATAGTTTACGCCACCTTCTGTGCACTCAAGAAGTAAGATTGGCTTCTAGTTTAGCTACTTAGTTAACCACGACCGAGTCATATCCAAGGGAAAAAATAGAGACATTCCTTCAGCACAGCGGCTTTATTTAGGACGAAGCAGCAGCAGATGATGAGGCGGTGTCCACAGCGCTGAACTTGTCCTTATCCTTGCCCTGAGCAGCAGCTCGACCGGCGGCCTTCAGTTCTAACAACTTCTTGCGGCTATCAGTCATTTTAAGCTTAACAATGCACACCTGCCCAAAACGAAGTACAAGTTGAGTACATCTTAATTCTAACGATTATTCTCAGAAGGAAACAAATAATCAATTTTTATTACAGGAATCGTTGAGTTTGTCATGTGATTCTGTCGAGTCTCTTAAGGAATCTAGATTCAATGATTCAGGGCCACGCCAATCATCGTTCCTTATGGCGGCACCATCTGAACCAAGCCAAAATAACCATGCTAAAAATTTAAAAATGAAAATGTTCCGTTGAGAACGCTTCAGACTTTGTGTTCAGAAAAGCTGGCTAATTCTAGCAACTGGCAATAGCTACAGCAAATAAGCAACACCGACATTATCACTATTAATGGATTGTCCCACGTCAAACTAACCCCATCTGTACGAGGCCGTCTTACCTCGCTACAAGGGTTTTTGTTTTCGTACCAATCAAGAGAAAAAAAAACACTAATTTTAAATTAAAAAAGCGCGGTATGAACAGGATTAAAAACACCCACTCAACAGCTATTTCTGTACCTTCTCTCGTAAGTACAATAAAACTAAAACACGATCTTAAATTCCGGTTCAGATGTCCAGTACTAGATAATGCACTTCCCGTATCGTATCTTTAATAAATCAATGGTGCCAAGAATGTTTGCATCTTTTGATTCGTGCATCACTTTGATACAGCAGCGAGGAGCAACTGACGGGCACACAAATGCGTACATAGGTACTTGTAGGGACCACACTGAAGTAGATTACACAAGGGAGATATCTCACTCGGTGTACCAGCAGCAACCAATTGGAGTTTTGTTGATACAGTTTTACTTACTTCCACAGATACCAGCAAAAGTGTTTGAGATTATACTTGAAAACTTTAAATGGCACGTATTATTGCACTTTTGCTCGTCAAAATGCTTCTGATATGTTTTGGATTGTTTCATACTGCACAGGCTATGGCTGAAACATTTACCAGTTCATTGTTCACGTATATTCCTGAGGTGAAGAACCTAACGGGTGCAGATTTCAAACACGGTTTTATAATAAAAAGAACAGAAATCTCCACTCTCTGCAACCCAAAGAAGGCACTGTTATTCTTAGCAGAAGAAAGATTACAGCAAAGTCAAATTAGCAGAGGTATGTGGGGTATTAATTGTCGTGTTTGCTTTTACTAATAGTGAAACTATATGTTATTCCAATATGAACAGAGATTGACAACCAAAGAGAACTTACAAACCAGAACGCCTCGTGCCGTACGTACGGTGGGGGTCAAATTCAACGTTGTCATTTTTTATGGCCACGTTACTCCAAAGTTTTGGCATTTTTCACAGCTAGGTCAAGTCTGGTTAGCTCCATTGACTGCCTGCAAAAATATTATGAACATTGCTCAACTCCTCCCTCTTTCTGGGTGGACAGACAAATTATACTTAAATCCTTAACGAAAACATCACCACGCTCGCTTTGCTCGCAGGTGATAACAAAGAACTGCATTCAACTCATTTACCGTATGACAAAAATATTTCTAATCCTTTGCTCAAACCGGCTTGAATCTTGCCGATACTCGCCATCTTCCTTCTAATGTGTAAATATAATTTGAGTGTTTATCTAGAACTAGCACCGTACCTACATCTCTTTACTCAAAATTCCAGATTACTATTTCACTAGAGTTTTCCTTCAATTTACCTTCCGATTCGGATAAATTGTTCCATTTTCAAATCTAGTGATAATTCTGTGCGGATTAGCCCTACTAAAACTCGCCGTAACAGACTGAATCCAAAAAAAAAGACCTCTTGCGATAAAGAGCTATTTATGTAGCGACAGTGACCGAGAAACGTTCTATTAGGATAACCTCGGTGTAAGGTCAGAGCAGCGTTCTAAAAACGAGCAGGAACTGGAGAAAAAT
>LQNS02278091.1:43181785-43198715 GCA_001587735.2 Parhyale hawaiensis | reverse complement strand
TACGGAGAGCTCTCCGGAGACCTCCGAGATAGTGAAAATTCTACACTTTTTTATCCAGTTCCTACTGTTTTTGAACCCTGCTCTGACCTATCACCGAGGGTATCCTTATAGAACGTTTCTCGGTCACTGTCGCTACATAAATAGCTCTTCAACGCAAGAGGTCTTTTATCTGAAAAAGGAAGGCCTAAATCAAGAAATTTGTAGGAGCAAAATGTGTTTCTTTTTCAAAAATACATATACTATGCAAATTTCAGGACAATCGGTCTAAAATTGATCATTTTGCCCCCATGCCCTCCCTCACATAATGTACAAAGTGCGAAAGTTCTACCCAACATTTTCTCGATGGCCTCATCATATGGAATGGGAAAATACATGGTAGCTATAGCTGTTAAAGAGAAATGTGCAAAAAAAAATATCCACATCTACATTTTTTTTTAATTTGTGACTGAAAATTTAGAATTGAATGATATTTGTTTATAAATGGGATCTCGGAGTCGGACTAAAAATTCCGACTCCTAGAACAAGTGAGATTCCAACTCCCCCTCAAATCCTCCGACTCCGCAACCCTGGTGAAAATGTCTATTTTTCGTGATGTGAGAAGCTCTGTTTTTGTGACGAGTGATATTGCCTGTGTAAAAACATACATATTACGTCATTATGGAGAGCCTGCTGTGGCCACCTGCCAGTGTAAACAGTTAAGTACATTTGCTAGCGGCGAAAAACGGTTAATGCAGAGATGGTGTATGTTTATCTACTCACACTTTCATTTGCCTGTCGTGTGAACCCGCCTGCAGTGTACCTCTTCCGCTACTCAGAGTACCTATGAGTGTATGCAGATTACGAGATTTAAGGTTTAAGCCTAACTAGAACGTGTCTCGTTGGCGTAAGACAATCACCCGTGGTGGGAACAAATTTCATCGCCGTCATTTTTTTTATGACCAGCTATTCCCAGTTTTTTTTTGGCATGGGTCACATCGAGGGCAACCCACCAGACTCCCTACAAAAAATTATGAACATTGCTCAACTCCTTCGACCACTTATTGGGTGGACAGACATATATGTGCAAATATACCGGTATATATACTTAGATCTGCAACGAAAATATTATCACCTCTCTCACTTTGTTCGCGGGTGATCATTATGCCAATAATAGTGTATTGTTCAGTTAACTGCAGCACCTTGGAAACACAGGTATGAACATTTCTTCGAGGCATTGACTGCAAGTAGCTAGGTACCAAGAATAGTTTTTTTTTTAAAGAATTTGAGCGCAGAGCTGCGTGAAGAAGAGTCCTAACGTTGTATTAATCTCGATAGAATATGGTTTTTTGTTGAAACAAACCGCTGCTGTAGCCTTTCTGCTAACAGGTCAGGTAACATCTCGGTAAGGACGATCAACTTTGTACATGCCATTATTTTGCTGCCCGAGATTGTGCATGCTATTTCCTCAAACAAAGGCTGAACAAGGTACCATCCAAGAGCATGCAAGCACACGAGCATAGCACAAAATTCATTTTTGGATGAGGTCGGAGTGCATATTATTCCACGGCACTCTCAATGTGGGAAAATAGCAAAGCTTAATCAATTAACTAGATTACTATTAAAATAAACATATTTTCTCGTAGGAACAGCACGATGAATACCGGTAGTGTACACATAATTGGACCCTGTGCAGTAATTGATTAAATGCAGTCGTAGGACGACATGGCAGTTTCTCATCCTTTTTATTTTAAAGTTGCTATTGCTCCATCATTTATGTATATTTTCCCTATAATTTTCTTTTACAGGTTGTATCAACTGTTGAATGAGATGGCTCAAGAAAAGTCTTGCAAGACCATTATTTTCATTGAGACAAAACGGAAAGTTGAGCTTGTCACTCGGTCCCTGAGATCTTCTGGGTGAGTGGTTGTCATCTTGTTTGTAATTTTCGTTATAGCTAATTTGTTTTTTCACCATCCATATTCGTCTTGTTTTCTGGATCTTCTGTTTCATTTCTAGAACATGTTAATATTTTGGAAGCTTTAAGTGCACCGGGAATTTGAATGTGAACGACCATTTACGTTCTGTTTTGCAACTTTCTCTATCTATTATGTGCAGATGGCCCGCTATGTGTATTCATGGTGACAAATCCCAGCAGGAGCGAGACTGGGTCCTCAAAGGTACGGAATAGTGACTTTGGAATCATCGTTTCTAAGTTAACTCATTTATTGATCACGACCAAGTGCAGGGTGGAGGTGGCTAGGTGGCGACCCATAAAAAATAAAACCCTTCCCAATATCTTACTCTTCGTACCTCAATTTGTCTTGTAAATTACTCCTTTACAAACTTGCCGTTGGTACCTTTATATTATTTTGATTAGAAAAATTTAGTTTTTTTTCTCTTTATTTTCCAATAATTCCCTGATCTTTTTCAGAAAACTTCTCTTTATTTTGCAAGAAATCTCTGATCTTTTTCAGAAAACTTAAAGTTTGAAAGACTGTAACTGATGATAGTGTTTTGAACGAGTTTGCTGTACTTGGTGCAAATACTTAAGTTTGTCGACTGTATTTAAAAAGCTTCGAGAAACACGTCCATGTGTCTTGTGCCTATTTATACGGCAAAGGTGCTGGAATGCGGAGAGAGCTGAGGATGGTTCCAGGGTTCTTGAGTATTGAAGGAAACTGACAAAGGTGTGCTCTCGGAACGTTTTCATTGAGGGGTGACTGCTCCCGTGCTCCCCACCCCTGGAACCGTTCCTGGTAGTATTTATTTTATTCTAAGTCAAGTAGGCTGATTGTCGAAAATAGCCACCATTCACTCTTATCGCTTTTTGTATGTGCTGATTAGATAGACATATAGCTACTGGGAGTGCGGCTGCGCGTGAGCCGTATGTATAGACATACTTCTGAGCGTCTGAACATTGAACAATAGGGTGGAGCGTTTTTTCTCGATTTTAAATTTTCTAAATTTGACTCTTCTGTTTAAATATTCTATTATATGTATATGTTATATAAACTTCCTGTATTAATTATCCTAAAGCAGTCCTAAATTTTTTGAAATACATAAAAAATAAGTTGTGCAAATACTTATGTCTAGGCACTGTAGGTAACTATGTTCTTCTTTTACTCGGAGCTTGCTGTCTATATAAACATTGTCTTAGCTGCGCTTGGACAGGTATTAACTTTTCTCAAAGGCAACAACTTTATTAAAACCTTTCTTTCGTCATAGGCAGGACGCGTATTCCCAGTTCTTCTAGTGCACTTGCTAATGAATGACTGTTCGTTCCATTGCAGAGTTCCGCAGTGGCAAAGCCCCTATCCTTGTTGCTACTGACGTTGCCGCCCGTGGGCTGGGTAAGTACTGTAGTTTTATGTGTAAATTTCAGTTCGCTAGATCAGAGTACGTGTTTGTGTATGAGTGATGGTATGTGCGCACGTCTAATGTGACTTTTTACTGATGGTGGTAAGGAAGCAATAGTTCTTGAAAGAGTACCTATGTGTTATTATGACTAGGGCAGGATGTCACTTATTTGGTTTGCTGTTATTTAAGAATGCCAGTCTCAGTTGCAATTGTCGATCTCAACAAACAATATAGCTTACCCTACATGTCTTCGTAGATAGCATTTGATGCACAGTTCAACTAGTAAGCAGCAAAGCCCTTTTCTTTGTATTGGAATACTGGAACTAATTGCTGGACCACAAGACTGACTTTGATTGCGTTTTTCATTGCAGAGGCCCATAAGCTCGAGTTAATGGTTGTGATCGTGCTTAGCATGGTCCTGGCTTCACTGAGAGCTCTGGTGCCTCTATTGGTACGCCCTACCGTAGGGCTGCTACTATGCAGAGAGGAGAGTGAGAGCAAACACCATGTGGTGGTGACTTGAGCACCGTCACTGCGGCCATGGTGGTGGTGGTGATATCTACTGCTGCTGGCTGCTGCTGTTCTTGCTTCAGCTCTCCTCATTCTGCCATGCCTTTTGGAACAAAGGAAGCATACTAGAAGCGGCTCGCCGGCCCTCTGGTCGGGTTGCTGCAGCTGCCGTTTCTTTGTAGCAACTCTTAACGTGTCACCGATTTACTCATGTTAGGAGCCACTAACTCAAGCCTTTATGTCACTGTCTTCCCATGGCCTGTCACTATGAGGCTCTCTCTGGGAGAAAGAGAGAGGGATGCACGCAAGCTCTGCCTCTGGAATCGACGGCTCATGGCCGTGTTTAGCGCCTGCCTCTCTGGGCAGCATCTCTGCCAATTATGTGGGAAATTAAGGTACCGCTCTCTTGATGATGGAACTTGAATTGACCCGTTTAAACTATGCGTCTAAGTGGTGAGTCAAAACAGTAATTCCTGCTGGTGATACCGAGCCTCTCATCTGGAGGCTGCTGTATTTGTCAAGTGCATGTGAGTGACTTCATGGAGCTCTGCTGCTTGTCAGCATCCTGTGTTCTGCTACAGTACCTCGTGGGTCTCGTGCCTACATTCACATGAACATTTGGGACGCCTACTTCAAGCCGTGTAGTGTAAACGGGTCTCCATCAGAAGAGGCGTCTTACATTCACTAAACCCGTCCGTGGCTGCTGGTGTGGCGCCATCACCATCTGCGGTGGTGGCATCAACTGGCGCTCCTAAGCTCTGGGCGTCCAGCTGGGATCAAGACGTCGGCTGACTGCCGGCGCTTTTGGTCCTGGACGTTCCTTACGAAGCTTTGATGTTGGGCGTTGCTGCCCGCTCTTGACGAGCTAGTCTTGACAACACAGGTAGGCGTCACTCATTCATGGCCCAACTGATGTGTTGTGTGAGGGTTTGAGCAACTTCATTTATTATTTTAGCCTCACACCTAGGTTCGAACAAAACAGAGCTCCTCTGTTAATTAAAAATATATAAATATATTGATGAAAGGATGGAATAGTACTGGTGTTTGGGAAATTTTGAAGTTAAGGCGAGGACCTAATTGGGGTTTCTCGTTTCACCATCACGTCGTGTGTCATTGAACATTTTTACCTCCAGGGGATTGCTTAAGAGAAGAGCTATACCGTACCGGTATCTTTTTTTTCACGAATCAGGAGAGGAACAATCTTATTCTTTATTCGTAATTATTGAGAGAAGTGACGTGTACTGTTGTTGAACGAGAAGCGACAGAATTTATATTAGTGTCTGCTCCCGTCCATTGCTCTTTCTCTGTAGGAATTTGTGAGACTATCGCATCTCCCTCCCTTCTCATCTCCTCAGGAAGCATACGATGGGCCATACCTTTGAGTTGATCAGCTTTGCCCAACCTATGTCACAGGGAGCAGCGATCTCGCGAGGATTCTATAGGTTACCTTGGTCATCAGCTAGGTCTTTGGGTCGTCTGTCTTTTGTGCCCACTTCAATTTTGATGCTCCTACTCATAGTGCTCTATCTTCTTCTTTCCCGACTTGCTGACACCCTCGTGCATGGGTTCTACGTTTCTATCGTTATACTATATGTCCCTTGTTACTTCCTCCATGAAACTGTTACATGAACTACTCTCAACTAATTCTACATTTTTGGAACTGCTACCTATTATGCGGCTCGAAAGCTTGCGATGAGAGTTACTTCAAATCCTTTCATATGTGTAAATGTTTTACACTCAGTTTTCACATTAATAAAGTGAAGTGTTCGATTAGACCGAGTAGATATTGATGTTAGAGTTTGTTTGTAGCTAATCCCCTGGGCAATAAATAACGTTTTAAAGCTCGTCGTACGTCGCCCATGCTAACATCCCTTTCCCGGGCATTTAATGACTTATTCGTTGATATAGATGGTAGGTATAACTTCATTCTGTGGCCATTTCATCTTTGAGAGATAGTCTCATTGCTATGACATTTGGTGTCAATTTCATGACTGGGATATTTTTCAGAAAGTACTCTCGAGATATACGCTTTCTATTGAAGATCGTATGACATAGATATATCTTTACTTCATGTTCATACTAATTTCACCATCGATGGGCACAGAAGACAGTGCATACTAGGCTTGGGTGCATTAATATATATCACGCGTTTTTTTATATACAAGATGTAACTGCTGACTTCGGAATATATTGGAAAAATTCCTTGATTTTGTTTTAGTGTGGTAGCTATATATACTTCATAACATGATGTCCCTTTCTTTATCGCCATACGAATTTTGTTCTGTGTAGGGACTTACGGAAATCGGAAAACATTGAATTCTTTATCATACCTACTTCAATAACACAGCTATATGACTACAGCTATTTGATACTTTCTATATATATTATGGTAAATGTGCATCTTGAATATTGTGCAGTGATCGCTCCGTTGTGCCCACACCCTCAGTGTGTCGGTTGTAGCTAACACTGGCCATCGCCGTCACCTAGTATATTTTCATATGCACAGAATTATAACCTACTTTAAAGTTTTGCATCTGATATACCCACTTCATCATTCTCTCAGCTTCATCACATATGTATATTACACTTGCCTGATATTGTTTTTGCATGAATACAAATTTGATTCGCGTAGTATCCTACAATTACAACAAACATTCCCCGTACAGATATTAATTGACAGAGTAGAGAAAAATTCGTCCCTTCTTATTTGGGAACTAGAACTTCGTTACCTTATAAAAATAGTGCCAGGCGACCTTTTCAATTTGGGTATTCTTTTTCAGGTATTTTCTCAATTCATAGCTGTTCAAGCGGTTGCGATCGATTATTCTGTTTAGTGCACATGCTCCATCTCCTTTGTTTGTACTTACGGTTGTTGCACTCCATCGATTTCTGGTTCAGGAGCCCTGATTTTCAGCGCATGCTACTTGACCCTCCTATTCCTTTTGTTGCTAGTTTTTCCCGAGATGTAGTCGCTGGCTTTCCCAATTTTTTGCGGGCAGCAATGCGTCCGTGACCTACCGATCTGATGCTTTATGTAATTGTCATGTCCAGTGGTGTTCCCTTAACCATTGGAGGCTTCCCTCGCGTAGCCTAACCGTTTGAGTTTCCAATTTCCTGACCAGTAATTCCTATTCCCCCAACATGATCTCTTAGGTGTTTGTATTACTTGGTGAGTAGCTACCTAATATTTCTTCAAATTCACTGTCATTACATACCCGTGAGGGGAAAAGTTTTTACATCTGGTAAATAATACTGTGAAAGTACCTAATAAATCAATCGTACACCCTGTATAATTAGAACGATGCATGGTGTAACGCCCGTGTCGCTCCTTCCATATTTTGAATAGGTAGTTGTCCAATCACCCTTTGTGAACAAAAGAACTCCATCCTTTTATGATATCCATCTAGACAGCAATCCTTTTATGATATCCATCTAGTCAGCAAATTTTCAACGCCTCTCCATGGTGCTCACTCTTTCAGTCTGTCATTATCTTAATACTTCCTTTTTTTGTAGCTCTATGTGTTTTTTTTTTAATTTATTGGGCTTGTTTCCTAAAGTTCTTCCGTATTTGCCGATTCAGGGTACTGTCATCTTCAGATGCTCTTGGCACATGCTAATAACCAAACACTGCCATAATTTCTTCCTATTTCTTATAACAAAGTTGTTTTCATTTCATCTTATAGCTATGTTAAGTTTCAGATGCTAGGCAATACTCTTTACTGTCGCCATTGTACTTTTAACCCTTTCTTTCATGAATTAGTCAGCATTTCTTGTAGGACTAGCGCCGTTTGAAATGTACGGAGGCAACGCTACGAGAAAAACGGTCAAGCAAATTTAGTTCACGGCTGATATGGTATATTTTAGCAGTTGCCGCTATTTATGGTTGCTAATATTATTGTTTTCGCTCACAGACGTCGATGACGTTAAGTTCGTCATCAACTATGACTACCCGTCATGCTCCGAGGACTATGTCCACCGTATTGGCCGTACTGGCCGATCAGACAAGACAGGCACGGCCTACACTTTCTTCACTCCTGACAACTGCAGGCAGGCCAAAGATCTCGTTGAAGTTCTGAAGGAAGCCAACCAAGTTGTGAATCCCAAGCTCTACGAGATGATGGACATGCGTGGTGGAGGTATGATTGTGAATTATAATGCTATATAGCTACATCAGAATTTTGTATTTTTATTTTCGTGCAAGTCCCACTAGCAGGACTGAGCCAACGGTTGAAGGGTTAATTTGGGCTGTGTCCTAGTGAAATCCTAAGTAACTTAGCCTTTGAATAATCTTCTGGACAACTTTCCTTCCATTTTGCTTGGCTGTATTCTCTCTAGACTTGGATTCCACTTGCGTTTATCTTTTACATTAATGTCTTATTCATTACGCTCTTTAAACGCCGTTGTACTAGCTATAAAAACTCTAATAATTTTACTATCTATTCTGTATCTCCGTGGCACTGCCTTTGGTGTTACGAACCGCATATTGCTGTTATGTTTGTGTGTACTTGCAGTGTAAACATTTCAGGAGGTGGCCGCAATAGATGGCGTGGTGGTGGTGGACGCGACCGAGACAACCGTGGCTTTGGTGGGTCCAGAGATGACCGACGTGGAGGCGGTGGCGGCAGAGATCGCGACCGGGACCGTGACAGAGACCGAGACAGAGATGGCGGTCGCGGCGGATACAGCAACGGCTATGGTACGTCGAGTTCCTCGTCGGGGGGCTTTAGTAGAGGCGGAGGCTCAGCCTCGTCGTCATCATACAGTGGTGGACGGGGTGGCAATAATTCTAATTACGGTGGCGGTGGCCCCAGTAATTCCAACTTTGGTGGCAGTGGCGGCAGTAACTCTTCTTCCATGCCATCAGCTGGTCAAAGTGGAGGTCCGTCTGGACCGCCACCTCTCATGGGGAGCAGACCGCCTCCCAACTCTAATAATTACGGCGGCAACGCCGGCGGTGGTGGAGGTGGAGCAGGAGGAAGCGGCGGCTCCAACTTCCAACAGCAACGACCCATGCAGGGCAACTTTGGTGGTGGTGGTGGTGGTGGTGGTAGTGGCGGTGGCAATATGCCACAGTTCAATAACAACAGTGGTGGCATGTACGGCAACATGCCGCAGCAGCAATCCCAGCAAAATTGGAGCGGCATGATGCCAGGACCTGGCAATATGCCCATGGGCGGTGGCATGCCCCAGATGAACTGGAACCGCTAGGTCTGCTGTTCTCTTCACTTTGAGCGAGAACTACAAATATAGGTTATCTGGTAGTCTCTTAACTATCTCTTGTACAGAGTGCACAGCTTGTGCTTGTAGATTGCGTAGTAGTTCTAGCTTTTTATTATCATGGCGAACTTCCGTGCTTTCGTCTTTGCTTATGTTTTTCATTGTGTGGTGGATGTTTGAACTTTTATTACACATTTCGTTGAACATAGACAAATCTTAGTTCCCTCAGTGCAAGCGCTATTGATTAATAGCTACATGAAACAGCGCCCTAAGTGTCAGCTCGTTTAGTGTGATAGTAGTGTGGATATTTGGCTGATCTTGGTGCAGTGTCAGTGTTGGGCTGCCAAGAAACTCTTTGTTAACGCCGTTCTTCGTCCTGTTATTGATTTTATCTCAATTTTGGACGTGGCCCATGCGTGATTCAAAAACATATATTATAAATGTGCTTATATTTTTCTTGGAATTGGCGTTGGTGCATAGATAGCACTGTCAAGTAAATTGATCTTGAATATTTTGTGTCGATACTTCCACATTAAATATATAGGTTCAGAACGTGGGAGTTCGTCTGTTCTCGCAAACACGCTATATATACGAGAGCTGAGGGCTTATAAGGTCATAAAAAGCTGTTTGGAAAATAGTAGCTGGTTATGTTTTCTTTTTGCTCCTTGCGTTTACGGCGGGCAAACCCATAATATAATATGTTTTCTTCATTTCATACCTACGTTTGGATTCTACTTTACATTTACTGTATTATTCAATAACCGTAACATTCATACTAAAAGGTATGAGATCAAGTTTACCGGCTACTTCTCAGTAAACGTATCAGATTTATGGTGTGCTCTATTTTTAACGGTAGATAGTGACAATCAAGAGACTTTTCCCAACCTTACTATCTCACGGAAATTAGTGTTGATAGCTATTTATATTTGTTAATAAATTATTGTTTGTTTCCATTGTATTTTCGGTATCTTATAGTGTCTGTATCAATTCTTTTTATACATTTTTGGTCGTAGTGGCTGCTTCTTGAGGGAATTTTGCAGTGCTGCTTTATCTTTTCATTTAAAGCTAGCTTAGATCTTAATACTTCAAACTCAACCTCACATACGCTCTTAATCATTTTTATGATACGGATTTTTCTGGGAGAGGGACGAAACTTCTATTGTGTATGTGCAAATACTTGGTTCAAACTTACAACGACGCATGCTTATGCGGTGAAGTTTCTGTATTTTGTGTAGTGTTGTTCACCATATCTATGACTGGATAGGCGATTGCTTCACGTGGCGACTTGAGTTCATTTCTTCGTGATCTAAAAATAATTAAGTGGTGGTGTGCGTGTGTAAAAATAGTGGCTCGTTCTTGACTTGTGTTATATACCGCTAGTCTAATATGCATCAACATATTGTTTGGCAGGCAGGTGAAGTGATGTCGCCGGCCTGAAGGGTTGCCCTGCTTCCTGCACCTCCTCCCAGGGGTTGCTTAGCTCGGCATGTCACGCTCTCTCTCATTCTCACGCACACGATACACTGTATCTCCTTCTCTCTTAACTCTCTCATACGGTGTCTTCATTGAGCTCTAGAACGCTAACAGCCTTCCTCCGTTTCTCAAATGTGTTCTATGACCAGTCATTTAACTTGACGCTGCCGAGTAGCGCTGTCGGCTCAAAATAATCTGGAATATTTAAGTCGTTCTTTTAATTTTAGAGTTCCGCTTTACTAGCGGATTTCTGTCGGAACAGTTTTTCTCTCGTTCCTTTTTGATTCGTTAATGTCAAAAGGCTACAACAGGGGTGTGTCGCAATCACGTCAAACCGGGCTACCACAACCTGAAAACAGGTTGTAACCCGAAAAGTGGTTGTGAGAACGCCATCTAGCGACGAACGGTGTATGCTCAAGGACAATAAAATTGTTTTATTCAAAATTTAGTGAATGGAAGTTTCAATTAACTGATCTGAATTACTTATTCTTGTGAAAGGAGCTGATTTGTTGCTCCTTTTATTCAAAACTGACGTTTGTGCTCGGCGACCTGCATCACCGTAACCCTTGTCGCAGTCGCCATTTGTGCTATGATTGCGACTGGCTGGGTCACCGGTGTTAAGCGGTGTAGCAACAGTAACCCAAAATATGCTGATTGCCACACACCCCAGCTAGCTTTCTGGTTGCCTTGATAAAACTCGGATATTTTTTTTTTAAGTTTTGGACAAACCTTGAGGTTATTATGGGTGTTACCAGGATAAAGTAACATTGCTTCTAGCATATTGTGCTCGGTTACCGATGAATTTGTATCGTAAACAAATTCACCATCAGGTGTTCCCTTTATTCACTGCTAACATAACTAACTATTCATCATGTTGCAGTAGTCTACCTGGTCTCTTGATTTCTGGGAAAACACTGCGGTATTCTCGTCATTTTTCATTATTGTTTTGCAATTATTAATATTGGATAGTGTTGAGCATGTTACAGAAAATGCTATAGGTATGCTATATTGAAATGTGTTGCTTGCTTTAGAAGTTCAGCATTTCCCCCTTTGGCGACCTGTGGCTGAATTGTTTTGTGTTAATTTTGTTATGGCCTATTTATGTATAATAAATTTTAGTGGAATACAAGATTTCGAGAAGCGTATGTATTGTACAAATTGTCCATTTGATTTAGAAAAATAAGGAGCCGTGTGTTATGCGTCTTTATTAGAATCTCGTGTTCCTGTGAAGCCTGTTTTTTTTACCGCTAAATTTCATTTTGTAGTTAGCACCATACTTTTTTCAACTGCTGAGGCATGACGCCTACTGATGATGGTATTGCTGTTCGCAGAAGTGACTGCATCAGTTGTGACCTGGTCTGGTAGTGAGGTACGTGAAAGAGCGTGACACTACGGTAGTGGTTAATCGGATTTGTTGCCGATCGAGGCACCTAGTTTTTTGTTGTGTGCTGGCGTGACTTTTGAGGGCTATTGGACGCAGAGACGTTCTTACTTGGCTCGGTGAATGAAAATTTGAACCCAAATGGTTTAACTTGCTTGCAATTTCGGAAAGAAGCCCACTTTGGTTCGTGTTGAAATAACCCAATTACGCTGGGGGTAGATGAAAGTTTCATTTTACTGAGCAAGATCGGGGTTTCAAAAGTCACATGGGTAATTAATTGAGAGTTAGCGCTTGAAACTCCTTCCAGTGGATCTGTTTGAAGGATATTGAGTGGTCGAATTTGTTGGGCCTGTGGAGCGTAACGTGATGTTGCCGTGTCCATCGATGGCCCGTTGCCGATGATCGCATTTTGTGAGTGATGCCCGCAGCGGTAGTAACCCATCTCACTATATTATAATAATTGGCGATGATCTTTACTTGGGGAGCAAAAAATGTTCCTGCAAGAAAAGAATTATACGAAAATTTGAAAAGTTATAATCTTTTCACATGAAGAGAACTTACGTTGGCAGCCAGTGATAATTCAAATTTAAGGCAATTTGCTTTGGAGCTTCATTGTGGAGGAGTCCTTATTCAACACCTGTATAGTCGTATAACTGGGATGCACACTTCTCTGCTCAGGAGTGTCAGTTAATGCCTACTACGATTCAACAGCACTTTCCATCCCTTCCCTTTCCAATTAATCTCCCACTAGATTTCTTGTCACTGCAAATCACCCAATATGTTCATTGCGCAGACTCTACTTTTCCTCCTACAAGCAACTTCCCGGCTCGATTTATGCTGCGTGACTAAATTTGTGCATAGTTCGTTCAGTTCGTTATCTGTGGTGAATCACCGTCTTATGTTTTATTGCAGTTAGATATCGTTCTTTATTCTTACGAACAACTGCAACATCACTGCCCAGGATTCGTCATTGCATGTTTTTTGTACGTTTTTCGCATATTTCATTTACTTTTCTGTCTGTACTGTAAGAAGGTAATTGCTAATTGTATAAACTATATTATCTATTTTCGTTTCATTTCTCCTGGCACCAAACTAATGTACAACATAAAGAAACTCGATATGCTGTTGCCTTTGATGTACAAATTGCTGCTGGAAGAACAAAATTAAATCACAGTGGATCATAGCTCACAAGATTAGGTCTGCTCACCCTGCGTTTGTTATGAGACGTTGTGNTTATTGTTCTGTCTCCACTAGACTCTTCCATGGGCGTTGATCAGTATGGGAACGCCCTCGTGCATTGATTCCGCGATTTTATCTACATACTCGTCTCTTTCTTTTCCTCTAGGGTCTAGGGAGGCTTGTATTAACGAATTCTAGACATAGGTACCTACATAGTAAAACTGCGTAAAATGAATGGGGCTTATATCTAGGACTACTCCTATGAAGACGCCCTTTCTTTGAACGTTTTGCCTGTGGTTAAACACTCCCTTTACCAACGCATTTACTGGTACGTTCGAACAGTTTTGTTATAAATTGGTGAAGGGACACTTCGCTACTGTGACAAGGATTTGATCTCTGGGATACAATTAGTATAATTGTATTCAAGCTGAACTGCACCTTCTCGTGGTGGTACCGTTAGTATACCTACTTGATATCTTCTCGATTCTTTAATTACTTCAGAGATGTTTATTTTCTTTTTCCATTACGATCTGAAGTGTAGGTAGAACGAACGCAGTCAGCGCCCGGTCTTACCGGACCGTGGTTTTCCTTTTATTTGTTTATTTTGGTGTTTCTGACCTATTGATAAAGGGGAGGATCCCGTCTGCACGGAGGGGGCCCCACCCTTCGCGGTCCCCCTCTTCTTATTTGCCTCTGAATGACGGACCGCCCCCCCCCCCTTAATGGACTTGGACATGAACAACGAAACCTCAGAGTCGGGCCCCGTCGCGAGTGTGGGTGCGGGCACTGCGCCGAGCTCCGACCACGGAAGAACTGATTATGAGCTGTTGCCGTACCAGCCCCCCCGGACGCGTCGGGGCAGGCTCTGGGCGCCGACGCCGGTCGCGGCGCGGCGAGAGCGCAGGCAGCTGGGACGGGAACGAAATTCGAATTTTCCATTTAACTTCGAAGCAAACAGAAACTTCAAGCGCTTCTATGATATCTCTACGAAAAATGAAGATGACACGAGCAGCATAGACATCATAAGAGCGTATTACGACTTGCAGCGGAAGCTGCCAAGGTCACCGAGACGAGGGCCGGCACGCTCCTGGTCGAAGTAAAAAACGAGCAGTAATCGAGAGCGATGACGAGCGTGAGGATGCTGGGGGGAGTTGAGGTCTCCACCGCCCCAATGATCGCCTCAACCAAACCAAAGGCACGATCTATTCCGACAATATACAACAAAATTTGGACAGCGCACGACTATCCGGGACGCACTTTCGTCTCTCACGACGATTTTGCGTTCACTTAAGCTTTCCTGCGCGCGCCACCACTAAAACACTACCTAGGCAAACCAAACCTACCCTTACCAAACCTAACCTTCTAACCAAACCTTACCTAACCCAACCTTACCTAACCCAACCTAACCTAACCCAATCTAACCTAACCCAATCTAACCTAACCCAATCTAACCTTACCTAACGTTATCTAACGTTACCTAACCTAATCCAACTTAATCAGCGAGCAGCACGGCGCACCAACTTGAACACGATCTGCGTACACAAACACGCACACAAATCGTCGTGGGAGACGATAGTGCATCCCGGACGCGCTATCGTCTCTCGCGACGATTTGTGTACGCAGAGCATGTGCGCGTGAGCGGCGTTCAAGTTGACGCGCAGCGCTGCTCGCTGTATCGCTGATTAAGTTGGGTTAGGTTAGGTAAGGTTATGTTAGGTAACCTGCATCTCGCCTAAAATCGACGCGCGGCCCAGTTTGGTCCGTTTTTCGCACTTTAGGTCCAATTTTCGGGTATACCCGAACATAATTTCGGGTAAGTTAGTAAAAATTCGGGTTCTATGTCGGGTAGGTCAGGGGGGCAAGGCCTGGTTTCTTTTTTTTTTTTCATTAGAAATTTTCGGGTGAAGGCGCGTGTAGTCAGTGGTGAGACTGGGTTGGGTTAGGTTACGTTAGAAAACGTTAGGTAACAATACGTAGGGTTAGGTAACGTTACGTAAGGTTAGGTTAGGTTGGGTTAGGTAAGGAGGTTAGGTTAGGTAACGTTACGTAATGTTAGGTTGGGTTAGGTAAGGAGGTTAGGTTAGGTAAGGGTAGGCTAGGTTAGGATTGCCTAGGTAGTGTTTATTTTAGTGGTGGCGCGCGCAGAAAAGCTTACGTGAAAGCAAAATCTTCGTGAGAGACGATAGTGCATCCCGGACAGTGGCGCCTCGCCGCTGTACTAGCTTTCATAAAACCAGATAAACCTCCCACGGAACGAAGTAGCTACCAGCTGCCCCGGAAAAATTATGGAGAAAATTGTGAACACCCGTCTGGTGAAATATCTAGAAGCCAACATGCTCCTCTGCAACGTGCAACACGGTTTTCGACAGTCCCGTAGCACCACCGATGTCATCGTGCGTATACAAAATCACATCATAGAGAACAAGACACCCAAGGGACACACTATTTGTGACTTCTTCGATCTTAAAAAGGCATACGATACAGCCTAGCGACACGGAATACTCTTACAACTACATAAATTAGGCATGACGGGTAACATGGCCTGTTACTTGCAGCAATTCTTGAGCGTGCGACGTTTCAGGGTCAGAGTGGGACAGGCCTTCTCCCTGTGATGACGCAGAATGAGGGGGTTCCACAGGGGAGCGTCATTAGCTGTACCTTATTCTTACGTGTACGGGTCACTATACGTAGATGACCTGATGCTATACTCCTCCTCACTACATATCGAGGGCTAAGAGCCAGAAGTGGCTATGTCCATTTTTGGCGAAATCGGGTTCCATTCACAAAGTGGGTGCCCGTGAGGCATATTTTTTAGTGTCACGGGTGTCTATGCCATATATTTTCATGCCAAATCTCTTCTTAATGAAGAGATATGGCATAGACACCCGTGTCACTACAAATATGCCTCACGGGCACCCTTTTGGAGGAAGGAACCCGTTTTCACCAAAAATGGACATAGCCACTTCTGGCTCTAAGCCCTCGATATGGAAAATCTACATCGACGACTGAAGCGAGCCATTGGACGTGTTTGTAATTGGGCGACCAGCCATTACTTCGCCTTTTCTGCTCCCAAACCTCTGCCCTTCACATCAGGCGTGCCAGAGATGTAATGTCACCCGAACTTAAATGTATGGAAAACGGATAAATTATCACGAAGAGGTGAAATTCCTCGGAATGATAATAGATAGAAGATTGTCCTGGAAACCCCACATCGAGATGCTTAGAACACAATGCATGCGTAGGCTCAACCTACTCAAGCAACTGACGATACTGTCGTGGGGCGCCGACCGGCAAACCCTCCTATACCTCTACTAGACCCTTGTACGCTCGAAACTAGACTATGGCTGTGTCGTATATTATTCCGCAAGGACTAAAGTCCTAAAACGACTGGATGCTGTGCACAATGCAGCACTAAGGCTATGCACCGGAGCCTTCCGTACATCACCCATACAAAGTCTCCTCGCTGAGAGTGGCGAACCCTGCCTGCAACAGCGCAGAGCGCAACTTACCTATCAGTACATACTTAGCCCGCTTAGAACAAGGCTCTCGATCCCCGGCCTGGGACAGTGTGTGCCGAGACCGGGCAGAGGGAGCAAACTTTCCGGACACACTTCCCTCCTCCAGCGACTATGAAGCCCTCTCCTTTATAGCGGAAATCGAGCTATTCAAGGTGGCCCGGGTCCTGTTCAGTAATAAACCAACCTGGCGCATACCAGTAGTAGTAGTAGTAGTAGTAGAAGTTTTACTAGCGCTTCAGTGGCACACTGCCTATATCGCGCCGAACTATTCCTGTGTTTAACCACAGGCTCGTGCGCCAACTAGGGCGCGTTTTAA
>LQNS02278091.1:43153672-43164051 GCA_001587735.2 Parhyale hawaiensis | reverse complement strand
AAAAGAGGAAGAAGAGAGAGGAAAGGAAAAGAGCATCAGGTGGTACTACCCGAGGGAAGGAAGAGAGGAGCAGACTGCGGAAGACTGAGTACCCAGCTATGGCACCAGCCTGTTCATCTTCTCTCAGGGATGCCGTCGAACCAAAAAGGTCTCATCCGCCTTTAGAGTGGCATTTCCTCCAACTCAGGGGCTACCCAGAGCCCCAAACCCAAAGCCAGCTCATACAAACAAAGCGGCGTCCCGTGGCCGGACAATGGGGGCGGCCTGATAACGCGCAGGCCACCGCGAATTCACAGAAAATGTTTAAAAAATTAATCATAACCTATTTCAATTTGTAGTCAAGTTTTTTTAATTGAAAAGAAGACTTTTCGCTTCAAAATACGAATAAATAAATTAATAAGAGATAAAAGTCAAAGAAATCGAAGAAACAAAATCCCTCCTTGATTAACACATTTTATGCCTATATTAGTTTCGTTAGGATAGCGTCTATTGCATGGTGCAACTTATGTGATGCAACACGGTATTTCTCGCCACGCTTCTTTCTCTAGGTTTTGCCCATTCCGTAATCTCTCAGTTGCGTGGCTGGGGAAGCACAACCATGCAAAGGAGCGAAAACCCATCAATTCAAAAATATTCATAGCTCTAAATACAAAAGAGTGGAGGTTGAACTGCAGTCGCAAAATACGCAAACCATGTATAGTGTCAAGTGGGGTAAGAAAAGAACGACCCACATCACGGGTTAGAAATTAACTTCCTCTCATGCAGTAGCTTAAAATTTTAGTTCATTCCTTACCCCTACTGTGAACCTTTCATTTCTTCCCTCACTTGACTATTTGTGAAATGAAAAGGAAAAGCTCCACTATCAAGAGTAAAATCCCACGACCTTGGTTTAAATCGCAAGTAGCTAGTTCAGTCGTATTACTCCAAAAAGTTGCGTCGTGAAAACGGGGCTGAACCCCATTGATGGGTGCGCACACTCGATATTTCAAATTATCAGCCGCATTTGCTAAGGCGGTAATGAACAAAAACACTTATAGCATTTCTTTAGTACGACTGAATGTCACGGAGCATAAGATCTTGCCAGCAAGCGGCTAAGGTACTAATTACCAGAGCTGCCAGTAGATGACCCTAATCTTTTGTTAGTGTTCTTTAGGTATTCTTTCTCAATTTAAAATACAGTGCTTAATAAAAATTTCCTAGTTTTAGGTGTTTTGCGAGCTCACTTCGATTGTAATTTTTGAGAGCATTATCGCTCGTTGAAAGATTTCTTCCATCATCAATAATTAATGTCATTACGAAATGTGTGCGCAACATCAGCCAAACTCCTATTTTGTTTTACCATGTGCTGATGTTAAGATGACATCACAAACACTCGGCAAAAATCCCGCTGGAATATATTCCAATGTAGCTTTTCGATGCACTCCAGCGAGAGAAGTCAATTAGTTAAATGGTAAGGCATATTCTATCGCATCAATAGCCCCTTAAATACAGTACAAAGATTTACTACACTGCCACACTTTTGCGGCGCTCACCAGGTTCTGTGCAGGGCTTGCAGGTATAAAAAAAAAAGAAAGAGAGAGAGAGAAAGAAGAGGAAAATAGAGAGAAAGTATCGGCATGCCCCTCATATTCAGTGGCGCAGCTAGGGCCCTTCGCGCCCAGGGATAAAGCGAATTTGAGCGCCTCCCGGTAGATTGTGGGTTCAGAATACCTCACTGAATTGCTGCTGCCGATCTCTCTTGACACGCTAACAGCACATGCCTAATTGCCACGGGTGTGCGAGCTTCTTATTTTGCCTGTGCTCTAGGGCCGACGCACCCGGGTTTTTGCGAAGCCCATTGCGCTACTGTGCCAGCAACGGTAAATTCCTAGTGCGCCCTTATAATTATATTGCACCAACAATAATGAACAGTTTCAAGTTGCTAAATACACTTTCAAAAAGACCAAAAACATATTTCTCTCGCCTTGGCCACTATAAATAAAGAAAATTTGCCAGAAAATTCCAAAATCTTGGAAACTAGCCCAAAGAGTCGCAGCCTAGGCGAATTACTTCTTTTCGTTTTTGAATCGAGAGGCACCTCTTTCAAAACTTCGCCCACTGCGCCCTAAAGGACTAGTGTACCACGTAGTGCACACTGGCGGACTATGTGGCCCAATGCCCAGCATCGGTAATTTTGTTTACTGATTGCGAACGTATTTGATGTTTCGTTAGTATTTTGCTGTATTCCGGGCTCAGCTTGGCACCACATAGATGCTGCGCCCAGGCACAGATACCCCCCCCCACCCCTTAGCTGCGCCGCTGCTCTTATTAGCATAACCTGTTAGGCTACATGTTGGTTGCATGTACAGTGCCTCGCTATAGCAACATATATTATTACCTACACTAATTATGCACTAGTTAGCTACAATAGGTAAAAAACGTCACTTCGAATTATTCTATACCTACTTCATCCACTTACTTAATCGTTTGAGGATTTATCACTAAACTTCTAGGAAGTGTTCTGTATTATAACTATTATAAAGTTTACGAATTGGGATTTGACTGGACTTACGGTTTAACTCCTTCCGCCATGGAGGTTATGTTTCTGTCGAGGTTTGTCTGGCTGTTAGTAACATAGCTAAAAAAGTTATCAACGGATCTTCATGAAATTTATAGGAATTACTAACAATGTCACGGGGAACAGATGATTAAATATTGGTGAGGATCCGTCCGTCCGTTTGTCTGTTGGTGTGTGCTTATCATCCTGCCTCTTGGCATTGCCTCGCTTGACGGAGGATTGAGCTGTTGGAGCGCAACGCAAGTTGTCACTTATGTAGATCGCGGTTTTTTCTTGAGGCAGGACAAGTTTGTAAAGCTATGCATAAATTTATGGTACAAGCAGTATTGGGCTGCAGACAAATACCCAGGGGGCGAGGGGCACTTGAACCGCGGTTCTTTGGCATATAGTTGAAAATTCCTGGTTTGAAACGTCAACAGATGTTGACACTGGGCGACACACAAAATTAATTGAACAAATTAACTGAACCACTGCATGTCATCACATAGAAAGTATGTCAGTAACTCACCCCAGTGCCGGCGTTGCGAGCCATCGCAGTGTCCACAATGCGGCGGCAGAAGACGTCAAAAGGCACATATCTCACGGCCCCGCTCTCACTCATGTACCAGTAGCTGTTACTGTTGTAGGGGCTGTAGTACTGCTCCTGGAACGGGTGGCAATTCTTCAAGTTTCAGTTGACATCGGTAACGGTAAGAATATGATAGTATTTACTTTATTAATAAGTTTCTTACGGCCGCCTCCTTAACACTATAGCTTTACCATTACCTGTGACCCCCAGGTGGGTCACATGGCAAGGAACGGGTTAAGATTACACTGCTCGTATGCGGTCTTAATTACTGAAGTTGAATTAGAGCAAATACAGAAGGAATATCCAGAAAATACTATTTAATAATATAAGTCTAGAGAAGTACTCTTTGTGCCTCCGTCAAGCAACGCAATATTAGCGAAAATTTTAAGTGGTCCTGAATGCGGTATTTCTGTTTGATCATCGCCAAAATTTGACCTGGTGTTCATCGTATGTAACATTCCTAGCAATTCATGCAAATTTCTCTAAGGTCGGCCCGTAAATTTTTAGGTTACGTTCTGACAAACAAAAAGACAAACACAGAGTCAAACGCACAAACAGATAATCATAAAAACTTGGTTATTTGCTCCCAGTAACATAAAAATTTCATGTAAATTTTATGGAGATCCGTTCATAAATTTTTGAATCATGTTGCCAAGAAAACACAAGTATATAAACATTCGGTTAAACCAATATTCACCACAAGTAAATCATCTATTCTTTCAAACGTAACTAACAATTCCTTTAAATTTCATAACCTCCATCCGTAACTTTTTGAACTATCTTGGTGACAGACACAGACAAACGGACAGACGGACTCACAAACTCCAACAGAAATATAACTTCAAGAGTTATAGTATCTTGAAGAGACGGTTCAGGTTTTTTAAACCACCCTCTATAGACAGTAAAACTCCAGCAAGCCTCCCTTGGCAGAGAGCTGTCAGTTGTTCACCCTGCTCCGTGTCCTACAACAGAAGGAGCCTACATACGATGATCCACGTATGGCAAAGGAAGATAATATGGGACAAGCTCACAATGTCCTCTCTAATAGGGGAGTATAGGATCTAGTGCACACTAGTCATTGTACGGGTAAGATACCAACTTTCTTAACTAAAGAGAAGGATTCTGGTGTGTCACTAGGCCAGTGCATGAAGTGTCTTAGGGACACTGTCGGCAGTGTAACCTCAGGTAACCTCGACGAGCTGTAATTACTCAAATTATGCTACATACCGGGGTGTAATTTTCCTAGACTAATAAATGCTAACCTGTTCAGCCGTGAGATGTACTTCCACTACCCACGTGTCCTGCATCAGCGTCTGCGTCACAATGTGTCGAACAGGGTCACTTCGGATCCCTGCAATACATAAATACTATAAAAAAATAGGGAATAAAGATCGCACCCAGTTACTTAACACATATTTACCAAGTCGCTTCATTATTTATTCATAAAAAATGTACCAACAAATTAGGGCACACCTGGCTACTGTAATTACCACCAGCCACTATCTGCTGTTGCTCAGAAAGGGACTTACTGAAGCGCTAGCAAAGATCGTGCAGCGGTGGTAGTCCAACAAGTTTTAGCTTTGCTTTCCTTCCCACCACAAGAGTAATCCAAACAGCTGGAACGAAGCGCATGCAACATGCCGAGCAAATTGAGGACCTATAGAAATAGAATGACTCTACGTTCTGTTTATATGCTCTATGTGAGCAGCAAACTGGGAGCGAAGCATTAAGCAGCAAAGAAAAACTATATCCGCTAAATCATGGATTCTTTGTAGCAGATATCAAACTTTTTTACTGATGAATCGATAGGTTGATGGAGATTGTCCAGAAATAATCTGCTTCACTGGAAGTAAGATGCAGAAATACTGACTTAAAAGAGATTAAATTTTCATACAAAACAAGCATAAGACTTCAGACCACAAAAACGCAAGTATGATTATACGTAAGAAAAATATCCATACCGTACCGTACAGTACTTAATTGCTGTTACATTTCAATAGACAGTCTAGTGAATCTCGAGATAGAAATGAGCGGACAAGCTCGTCAGCAGTAAAGTTTAATCACATTTCAATGTGTTTTGAGCGTGTGTGAGGACGCATTGAGATTTGAATGGTTATAAGTGTTCTATATGTTTAATATTATTCTTAAAATACACCAAACTGGTGACGTGAGAACGGAGTAAATTCCACAAGGTTATAAAACCCCCACGCAATCAGCCCAGCAACAGAAAAAAGAAAGAGAAGATTAGAGATCACAGAATCACTCTGTTTACAGATTGCTTAAAGCTGCCAATACCCGCACCAACAACGGCAGAGCCATCAAAACTATTCCAACAATTTACACATGATGGAAAAAACGAACGAGAATACTGGCTTTTTTCTCCATAAGGCAGATACTCATCTATCGCACGTGAACTTCAAACAAAAGACTCTTTCTCTGTTTATATCTTTTTATTGTGACTATCCCTCTCTACCGAAAGTAATACGTGCGAGGCTGCGACGCAAAGAGAGGGAGAAGAAAAAAAGGCATGAGGTGCGAGCGAACCTGTGCGTGGGAGCAGCAAGCCAGGATAGAAGAGAAAGCACAGTAGTACGTAAAACAACTAAAGGGCAAGACGTTCCGAAAGACCAATTCCAGTCTATATGTCTACTTCCCTGAGGACGTAAGTCAGCTCAAAACGTAGGATGGATGAATCCAACTAAACTGATCCCAAAGCCCATTTTATATTCTCTGTGGGATTGCCGCAGTTGCCTAACCGAGATGACGGTATATACAGTGGCGCGTAAAATTCAGAGAACAGTTAAAAAAGAGTTCAAACAATCGTTTAATATGAAAATAGTAGAACACGGACACAGCTGTGCAGTACAAAATAACTCATTCAATTACTCAGCGTTTTTAATTCAATATTTGAAGCATTTCACTCACTTACTGAAGCATAATTCAACATTAAAGCAAATAAGTTAATTTTGTCCCTGTGTAAAAGTTAAGGAACACCTAAAAAATACCTCCAATTATATATCTTATTGCGCTTTAACAGACTAAATAACACATTATTTGTATAAATAAGAGTATAGCTGCGTTACTGGAACCAGAAAGACCGTGAACAAACAATCATGACGCCCGTGCTACGACGTAGGATGTTTCTAAAAAAAGGTTCTGTCCTTGCATAACGCTGGAAAATCCCTGTCAGAGATTTCTGCCCATCTAGGAAGGTTTCGCACTAATTTTCAGTGTATCACGGCTAATATAAGCAATTTGGATACGTAGAAGCTGGAAAGAAAACCGGGCGGCCGCCCAAAACCACTCCAAAAGAAGATCGGCTGATTGTCAGAATGAGTATGAAGGACCGCTTCAAGTTTGCTGCAGAAATTTCACTTGAGATTAAGGTTATGTCAGGTGGAACTGTGTCTCGGTCCAGTGTTTCTTGTAGGCTTCAACAGGCTGGCTTGGAAGCACGCGTCCCCTTAATTCTAAAAAGAAACTCAGAAACGTAGGCTTCAATTTGCTCAAGGTCATATCTGGACTGAACAGTGGTAGGGTACATTTCAATGACAAATCAGAGTTCAGCGTCATCAGATCTGACGGGAAATCACATGTAAGGCGTAAAGTAGGAGAAAGACTGCCCGTGAAGTGAGTCAAGAAAACAGTGAAATGTGGTGGTGGAAATGTGATGGTGTGATGCTTTGGGGAATGTTTTCTGCTGATGGGCCTGGACTACTAATTTGCCTACATGGTGAAGTCAATACAGAAGTTTATGAACAGTAGTTACAGCAGCATTTGCTTCCATACCTACGGGCCACGAGTTTGAAACCCCAACTTTCATGCAAGATAATGCTCCTTGCCACAACGCTAGAAATCTCAAAGCTTTCTTTGAACAGCAAAATCTCTCAGTTATGGACTGGCCGCCCCAGAACCCAGATTTGAATCCAATTGAAAACGTTGGGAAGATAATTGGGGACAGAGTTCATAGTAGGAATCCCAAATATACAGAAGAATTGTGGAGGATACTTCAGGAGGAGTGGGGGGGAGAGTTAACTCCCTCTTTTTACAATTACGTAATTGATCACCGTCGATATTATAGCGAAAGGTGCGCACCAGTTATATGTAGATAGTAAGGGTATGTTCACTAAATATTAGTTCTTTTATTGTCTTCTGACAGTTTGGATATTTTTTGAGGTGTTCCTCAATTTCTGCACAGGGGTAAAATTGCCTTATTGGCTTTAATATTAAATTATTCTTCAGTAAGTGAGTGAAATGCTCTCAAATTTTGAATTAAAAACGCCAAACAACTGAATGAGGTATGTTGCAATGCACATCTGTGTCCGCGTTCTACTTTTTTCGTATTAAACTATTTTCTTGAACTCTTTTTACTGTTCCCTAAATTTCACACGCCACGGTGTGTATATGGCAATATAATCTACGGAACTCCCACCATGCATTTAACATACAAAATTGCTGCGGTGGCGTGGAGTTGGCGCACGACCGACGTCCGTACTGTACAATAAGATATGAACTATGAGTGCTACATTGCTCTTGTAAATTATATAACGTCTGCAGAGGGACCACCGGTGTGAAATATCTGCAGAACCTAGTAAAGGAAATAGTATTCAATCACTAAGCACTATTTAGCATTAAACATACCATCGCAACCTGACAGCTGCACTGTATTTTTACAATCCTCAACAGTTTATGAAAGCAGTACTCAAATTTTTTACCTTGGTGACATATTAACAAAGCATTTGCGAGCATGCATATACTTGCCAGATCGCTTCCTATTGTACAAACAAAATACCAATGAAGTGTGTACGCGAGCAAAATCCACATATGATAACCCGATTACTGGAGCTTTTCTTACAGAAAGCCGGAGCCTTGCGGCCTTTAGCACACACTAAGCAGACTAATGAAGGATCATTCGTAAGCCATCAACCCTAATCTTCTTCTTCACGAAATTTTGTATATAGTAAGAGGATGGTTGTTGAACTGGTAGTCGCGTGGCTGTCGTTAATTAATATAATAGTAGTCGCGTGGCTGTCGTTACTTAATATAAGGCAAATGGTATGAGTATTGCCATATTATCCGCACTGCAGGTGTGAGACTCGAGGTATTTTACGATAAAATATAAAGAATGCCGCGTAACTGCAACTCTTACGGTTGTCTCAAGCTCGAACCCGAAGTATTCAGGGCATTCAATAGTGTTAAAGAGACTCAGGTTTTGGGGGTCCAAGAAGTCGGAATCGGAGTCAGACACTGGCTAGACCTACGAGTCGGTGTAGCATTAGGCCCATCCACCTCCCAACAAGGTTTCCTGGAGACAAATCCATAACTGATGCGATTCGTTCTACTTATTCTGTGATTGCCTACGATTCCTTCCCTTCGTCTGTATGAAACAAGTAGACCAAAACAATACAGCTGAGAACTTTCTGAGGTCTGCAGGCAGCTGAACACGACAGGTATACATTGTCGGGATGCACGATCACGCGGCATTTGCTCAACCGGGCTAAGAGACAAACTTGTCCCTTGAGGCAAGTTCGCAAGATGACAATGAGAAAATTTTGTTCACTATCAGCGTATGAGCATCTCACGACAACTTAAAACAAGCACCCATTACCCAGTTTTCCCGTAAGCACAGTCCTGTTATGGCATAGGGTAAGTACTTCTTTAATTCTTCAGTAGCGCTGCAGCAGGAGGCTGTTGTAATACAAAATGTTTCTGAAAGAGTGCCGAATGTATAAAGAGAGCTCTCAACACTAAACGCACGGATGAATTTGTTCTATGCAAGTGTAATCTCGGTTCCATACTACGTAAGCTGTTTATAAATTCCCATAAAAAATTCTATTCCAAGCACTATCCCAGTGGACGAACAGAGCGCTTGTACCTATACTGAAAGTATCACGGCAAGCCTGGCGTTCGACTGTTTTCCTCTTCAAATCGTAGATACCGCAGCTCAAGTATGCGTGCCTTCACACTTCCTAACCGAACTGGCATATGACGTCGACAGTAGATTAAAACGAAATTTTTATAGCATTAACATAATACATCTATCCACCGAAGACAAAAATTTTACCTGAATGATGTCTAAGCAAACCATATAGTAAATATATTGAAAGATATTGCATTTAGTTTGATTAGAAAATTTATCTCCTTAATAGAATTTTTTCAACCTAGCGTGTCTAACTAGACCCAAGCTGTTTCTTTATTTGATTCGAAATATTACAAAAATGTTCAGAAGCCGTACCATTCGATACATATCTACAAACTAAAAATGTCAGCAGTCTCCTCGACTAGACGTACCATAACAAGATATAGTACGTATATTGTGGAGAATTGGATATTTCTATTGTGTTAAGGGGATGTAATAGCTTCAGCTACTCTTCTAACGCTTTCTGTCCCTTTTAGTGGACTTTACAAATGGTGCTGGTCCATCGAAAGGGGACGTTAATTACGGCACTAAAGGACTTACCACAGCGAGTAGTGCGCTGACCAGACACAATGTGTGGCATGACTAGCGTCCTGCTGAGGGTCAGCAGACCCCTGACGAAGCGTGCGAGGACTAGGGGGTCTCCTACGGCCCCACCAACCCTGCCATCAGCACCCACTCCCACCAGCAGCTGGGAGTGCAGAGCGCTGTTAAGCAGCGCCACCATCCGCTGGACAAGAAGAGCGTATAAGCATTACACCTGCTGCTTCCGCCCAGACCACTGGACAAGTTTGCTGCTTCGTTGATTGCTTTCCTGTGTGGGCTGCTTCATTTGTTCCTAATGCTACCAGTTCGTAAAAATATACATTCAAGGCAAAACTGAAACCTTTGCTGTGTGTCTGCTTGCAAGTGAGTTGATAAGCAAATGTTAGGTAGTTACATAAGTAACGAAGTGCGTGTGCTATAATACTAACAAACGAGCAGTGTCTTCATACGATTTCCTACACGTAAAAATGATAAGAAACGCACGTACTCAGCGCTGTAAACTTACTTTGACTCGGTGGCACAAACTCATTTAGCAAAATAATATTGTACAGATGATAATACAGTACGTTAAGTACATTAGTTTACGTCTTATCAGATAACCAACCCTGAATGAGCTGTGTATATAGATGAACAATCATTAGATTATTTCTAAGCATTGCTACAGTTAAGAACTAGAGCACTCTGAGAGCGCATACCTCCGCCAAGTGAGCCAACGGTAGCAAAAATTCAAATTGGCTCTGAAACCATAATTTTCTTTGCATAAACTCCAAAATCTGATCATTTGTGCTTTT
>LQNS02278091.1:43095403-43115457 GCA_001587735.2 Parhyale hawaiensis | reverse complement strand
AATGGCGAAATTTTTCAACTATTTTTGGGTTATTCAGTCTTATTTTGTCCAGTTCCTCTAGAATTTTACATCTCGATGAAATGCTAACTCTTCCAGAGAGGTAATCCATTTACTGGTCTAGAAGCTGGGCCCGTCTGCTACATAATGGGGCTATTGCATAGCTCTACACGAGCACATTTGTAATACTTCCAGGAATAAAAGGATGACCACGAAATTACGGTTACGGGTTACACCGACAGTTCACGGGAGACTTTATGGGCTTGTCATTTAGAATTGCAGGCCCTAGCTCTTCAAGGCTTGAATAAATGTTACTTGTGACCAGGGCAGGTCGTTATAGACAGTGGTTAAGCCTCCGTTTCCGTACGAAGACGATGTCACCGAGAAAAGAATGTCAGCAGATCGAACAAAATGAGTGAAAATAACGCTTATTACATAAGTCCAGAGAAGCTGAAGCTAATGAGTCTTACTTCGATGGAACATCTCAATCAATGACGCAATACCCTTCTAATCCCAAACAACTCAAAGTGCACACATACTTAGATAGCTAAGCAAAAACGGCTACACTAGGAAACGTTTACTTCGTTCTTACAAAGGTAATAAACAGAAAAGATTCAACTCTACGACGATACAGCCATACGCACGTCCTTTCATTTCTGTGACTATGAAGTACATAAGATTTGATGAGAAGAACAGTACCTATAATACGTTACTCCTCGTGATTAGATATTGAAATAAAACTGAACATTCCGATCAACAAGTAGGGACAAGAGCACAAGTAAACTTCATAATTTCGATCAGACCTTTTTCAAACCTCTCTAAACACTACGGTGCTTCAAGGGAGAAAGAGGAACATGTACTTAGTAGGTCAAAGCAAATGTGAAAACCATGAACAGGATGAAATATGTAGGTAAGCAACATCTGAGACAGCACGTCGATATTCCAAGTAAACTATCGGATAGATTAGTACAATATAAAGAGATGCAATAACTGAACGTCTGTGATACAAATAAGCAAATATAAATTTGTAGCGAGAACAGAGAAAAATAAATAATTTTAAACAACATAAATAAAACACCATTTTTTGGGTCAGTCAGTCATTACAAAGTCGTTAATGCTACCAGAAGCTAAATCAATAGTTTCAATACAATAAAACTTAAAATCCACAACGAAAGACAGAAAACTTTCTTTAAAGAAACAGCCAAAGAATCACAGCCTTATCAAATTCCAAGTCTATATATATACAACACCAGAATTAAAAGAGGCAGTTTCATTACAAAGGAGAAAATTACCAGCTAATCCAGCCAATAGGAGAGTTTCTTTTCCGCTTTCCACATGATGTCCTTTTGATACACGGCAAGCGGCGGCTTTGATTGGTCGCACACTCCACGCAGTACGATGACGTAAGTGTTGAAAGCGTTGTCATTGGTTCCTTAGGACGTCATCAATGGTGAAGTCACATTGGTGACACCCGATTTAAAAGACCGGTCAGGCAGTACCTCCTTTATCTCTATAGTGGCCTAAATATAGTTATATACCATTGCCAAAGCACACAAGCATAACATAATAACGAGCAACGCAACAAGATACATATATTAAAAATTATACGAAAGCACTTGAATACGATACCTAAAATTAAATTAGGCAAGTTATAATAGATAACTCCCACTGACGTAGGAAGTAGCAATATTTTTTTCTTTATGGAAAGCAAAATTGTGTTACCCTCCTGGTAGCCATTCTTGGATCTTTCATGAAGTTTAACATTCCGAAAAGGACGGAAAAAAATTGGATGTGAGCACCCCGTGCTTCCCTCAAAAAATTCTCTGCAGTTCCCTTCCGTTCGGTACTTTGCGGTACTTTTTATTTTTTTTATTACTTGTCGGTACTTTTTGTTTCTTTTCGGTTCTGTGACGTCATCACTCCCCCTCCATCCCTCTGGGAGGTGCTACTCTCTATAAGGCGGCCTGAAGCCGGTGTTCCTCAGATCGTCAGGTAGGAGTGACGATGGACGAAGGTTTGACGGCGTGTGTGGGAGGAGGAGGTCCTCGGCTAACACAGTTGTTTTTCATTCCATAAAGAAAAAACATTACTACTTCTTACGTCAGTAGGAGTTATTTTTCCTTCGTCATTTCAAAATTGTGTTAGCCTCCAGGTAGCCTTCGCGATTTCAGACCCTGCCTTCGTCCGAGGTAGAGTATGGGAAGGAGGAGCAGTCAATTGGGAAATGAAAAAAAAGGACAAAGAAATCCCTTCTATCCCGAGAGGGAAACGTCCAAAAAAAAAAAACAGGGATAAGTGGTTCTAAGGGTGTAAATAACACAAACTTGTCTGAAAAACAGAGCAAGGTAGATACTAGTGCCTGCTTCTTTTCGCAGCAGAGAAAGAAGACGTCAGGTGACGCAAACCATCTTGGTGGCTCCCTAGTCGGGAGTGGGCAATAGAGCGCCCATATCCTCGCGTGCCGTGAGGCGGGCAAGTATGAGGGCCCCCTGGTTAAAGGCTCTGGCGAGCTAAGGGAAGGAGCTGCGAGGCATTCACAGGAGCTGGAAAGATGGTTGAGTGACTCTAGGTGGGACTGGCATGTTGCTACCCGCTGGAAGTGCCAGCTACCCAATACAGGAAAGGGAAGTCCGGGGATGTTGGGTTGCGAGGTTAGGACAAGGACCCGAGGGGTGGGGAGGACGGCTTGTCGTCTGTGGGCAGGGCTTGCTCTGGGTGGTAGTTGCCAATACGCTCGCTCCCTTGCCGGAGGCACGGGCGAGTAAGACAGTTTCGTGGGACGAAAATTGTAGGGCTAGTGGTTTCGATGCCCCTAAGGAAACCTTAGTTTGGTGGGTAGTGGAGGAACTGTTTTCTCGAGGGCGGGGTTGATCCTGCATGAGAGCGTGGGTTCAGGAGCTAGAAATGTGATCTGCAGCAACGTGAGAAGCTGCAACCTGATCAGGATGGAGGGATACGAGATACTTCATCTGGGAACCCATCTTGGGGAGCCTTCTGTAATACTAAGGCTTGGCTTTACTCAAGGGAGGAGCCATGGAAGGAGAACTCAGGGACCAGGGCTCCCGTCCCGATCGAGGGTGTAATGACCCACGGCCATCTGGACCGGAAGAGGGAGAGGTAGAGAAAGCTTACTGTTCTAGTGCATTGCCACTTATAGATTAGCAGCCTGACTCCGGCCATCTGGATTGGTGTTCAGTAGAGTGGGGATGTGGGACACATACAAGTTGGATCCCGAGAATGAAAAATTTTCGTTTCTTCGAAGCGACGAAGGGCGAAGTGACAGAAGGCGGAACTACGCGAGAGCTTTCGTTCGCTTTGTTCACTTCTGTTCGGTTATAAAGCGAACGGGCGTGATCTGAGAAGCTGTGGCATAGCTTCAGGTGAGAGATGTAGACGGTGAGGTAGGAGCGAAGTGACTGGCGAAATTCGATGAAAGATTTTGTGTCTTCGACTGGAAATTAGAGCAGAAGAAGACAATGGCGCCGAAGTGACGTGAAGGTCGAAGATTTCATTCTTGTTTCTTCGAAGCGAAAGGAAGCGACGCGACGAGAAGCTGAGCGACGGTAGGCGAGAAAACCCTCGTTCGCTACTTTTCGCTTCTTTCGTTACTGTTCGCTACTTCGGCAAACAGGACTGAACTGCCTACTCCAAGTCTGTGACACTAGGAGGCGCGAATTTGATGCCGTGAAGGTAAGGCCGGAGGATATTACAATTCTCGGTTCTTCAGAGCAGACGGCAGAGAAGTGACACGGACGCCGAATATTCCACATACTGTTGTTCCGAAAAGAAGAGACGCGACGAGAAGCTGGGCGATCGCGGGCGGGTGAGGAACCACACCGTGCGGTACTTTTCGGTAGTTTTCGTTTTTTTTTTCGCTTTTATCGGTTCTTTTCGCTTCTGGAACCATTTTCGAGTGGAAAATGTCAATTTTTTGAGAACTTCTTCTTGGAAACGCCAAAAGGCTAAGATGTGCGACCCAGTAAATGGGCATACAGATGAGAAGAGGCTAACTTGAGCACAGGAGAAGACGCGTTGCGCTGCGCTGGAAGAGATGTTGCCTGTGCGGAGATCCAAGACAATCTGAGGAACACCGGCTTCAGGCCGCCTTATATAGAGTAGCACCTCCCAGAGGGATGGAAGGGGAGTGATGACGTCACAGAACCGAGAAGAAACAAAATGTACCGACAAGTACCAAAAAGAAAGGAAAAGTACCGCAGAGTACTGAACGGAAGGGAACTGCAGAGAACTTTGCGAGGGAAGCAAGGGGTGCTCACATCTAATTTTTTTTCAGCTTTTTCGTCTCGGGGAAATGAAACAAAGTAATGTTGAACGTCATGAAAGATCCAAGAAAGGCTACCCGAAGGCTAACACAATTTTGAAATGACATAAAGGGAAAATAACTATATGTCAGGGCACCTTTTTACAGGACAGAGTTGTTTAATAAAAGTGTTATCTCACTAATTCCTGAGGCAAACTGCATGGCTTCCTGCTTCAGTTACATTGTTAAGAAGAACATAACACGTAAATTACACTGCGAAAAAAGGACAAACTCGATGGCCCAATCCCAGCGAGGAGATGAAGCCAATGTACAGGCTTCTGGTCCCCGACAGCCATACTAGCCACTGCCCATTAGCTACTGGCGCCTGTTATGGTACAGTCTCCGGTGAACACTTCGGGTATGTTACATTTGTGTCAGAGTGCACAAATTTCAGCCATATTTTACTTTCCGCCATTTCCCGACGAGGTCTCGATGCGAACTAGAGTATGATCGTGTATTTTGAAACCGAAAAACTCGTACTGTATAAGCCGTGACTCACCTGTGTGTCTTGTGACGTCAGCTTCTTTGGGCCCTCAGAGCTTTACAATCTGAAACGGCTCCGACAGCTACGGCTAATTTCCAGGAAGCGATCTTTTTGAAACTGGAGCGTCGCCCATTGTGAACTAGATAATATATGCATGGCCTAACAATTACGTTAGTGGAGACAGAATTCTTGCCCTATTCAAACTTGAAATGCTGTCCGTGTAAAATATGGTTCGTCAAACACAGAAGATTACATTGTACTGTACGAGTTTCGGAAGACGTAACTACAAAAAAGATCAAACTAATCGAGAGTAGCTCGATGCTTTTGGATTTGTAGAATGTGATTGGAAACATCATATGCTCACTAGAAAACAATCAAACAAAAAACTTCATTTAGGTATGTAAAACAGCACAACACACCGTATATAAAAAACAGAGGGAGAACAGTGTTCAAAAGGTGGGGACAATATGCAGCTAGATGGCAAATGTTAATGACTGAAATTCAGCGCAGAGTCTACAGTGATACAATAAAGCTATTCACGATTTAGCTAGTCTGCTTGTCAGGGTTGGCCAGGGAGTTTTACCAGGCCCTGGTAAAACTCCCTGGCCAACCCTGCTGCTTGTTGAGTAAAGCATCAGTAGTCGAAGTATTATCGATTGGGAGTTTCATCAAGATAAGCTCATTACATTAGCTTAAATTTCTGCAGAACTTCAGCCATAAGCGTTGGTTTCGCTATCTTAGCTCGAGACTTTATTTCCAAATGAATATTGTTGCGACGGCCCCAAACTCAATCCGGGCTCGCAGGATCCTAAGTCGCGAAGCCAACGCTCACGACTGAAGTTTCGATTTAGTCTATTAAAGCTAATGAGATCAGCTATTTTGATTCAACTGTCCCAATCGATGGCGCTTTAGCAATATAAAGCGAGACATACCAACTGCCCCAAGTCCCATACACGATTTTGACCTATTAAAGCATGAATCAATGATTAGGTTGGAAGAGTAGTAATTCTAAGGCTATTGGGTGAACCCATTGATGCATATTGCCCTCCTTATTACGGACGTTATCAACAGTGATATTCTTATGTAAGAAAAAGACAACTATGCACTAATGGGTTCAACAACAGAAACGATCGATGGTTGAACAGTCAGCGGTCAGTTGGTACACTTGAATCAGCCTCCTTACCGACAACAATGGTGATCCGGGATGAAAAAACAAGGGAAATATAGCATGTTTAGCAAAATGAGGAATTCACATACGGAGGTCTCTAGCGAAAAGGAACATCAAGTCGGGAAAGGTGAGGAAGAACAGAATAAAGATCATCAGCACAGGCACTAGCTCCTTCTACAGAGGATCACTAACATTCGTTACAGAGACAGACCAAAAGTTTCGCAATGCTAGTTATAGGAAGCTTGCGAGTATGAAAGAGCTAAGATAATGATGATGCTAATCCTAGCTTAGGCCTCCCAATCCACAACGTTCGCCGCGATTGAAAGAAATGGATGAAGAAATTCACATAGTTTATAAAGAGAAATGAGGCACCCATACATAGAAACTGTAAGCCGGGAGAGAAGGGGAGCAGGAAACATCGAGTACAAGGGACGCAATGGGCCTAAACGGTGCAATGTCCCAAAAACCTAGAAGAGGATATTACATACACAGTTCATCTGTAGGTGAGACAACCCGTAACAGAAGTAGATGAACATTGATGAGTTCAAGAAATAGGTGAGAAGGGCGAAAAGTCGAGTTCAACAGTGCAGGTTATGCGCTGCAATCGGTGGCTGTACGTAGTCTACGCCTACCTCAATGCTGCGGTCCCTCCTATGCTCAACTGTACCAGTCATTTTTGCGGAGACAGCTAAAGATTTGGCGAACCATGAATCTACAAACCTCTCTTTTACTATCTACAGACGATACAGTTTAAAGAACTATAGCAGCAGCATCTACAATTTTGCACAGGTATTTTGCATAATTGCAGAAGACAGCGATTACTAAAGAATCGTCTGATCAATGTTTGCAGATCTACCCATAGAAGCTCAGTAGCTACAGCTAAATGCTCTCAAATAAGAGATTAATGCACTAATCCTGCTCTGCACGCTAACACTAAGAATATGCGGCCAGAACAAAATTCCGTGCCGGTTACTACTTCAAATGAGATGGACGGCTTGTTTTTAGCATAAGGCTTCGAATTCACAAAGCACAAGTGTTCAGCCAAACGGATCCATAAACAAGTGCAATGGCCGGATTTCGCAGAGTGAAGTGTCTCCTAAACCGGAGTCGCATGTTTTCTTCATATCTCCGCTATTTAAGCAAGTTCTTTCGGCATTCTAAGCGGGTCCTCAAATTTTTCCAAGTGGGCCCTCTGATATTTGTATGGACTCCTTTAAGCCTTCAAGCGGCTCCTCTTTGTTTGTTCTTTAGAGAGTCTTCTTAGCTTTTCAAGTAAGTTCTCGGAGCTGCTAAAATAAATCCTTTGTTTCTCATCATTCTAAGCGAGTCATCGCTGGCTCCCTCTATGAAGCAATACCAGCACACAGCTGCACTATTTGTAGAGAATAAGAGCAGTGCACCGCGGCGACACAGTTTCATCAAACACTTTGGTGAGATGCGCGCTGGTACACAGCTTGGACTCGAGAGCATAAAGGACTCGGTCCAAGAGGACCAGCGACTCCAGCACACCTTGCATAGCCAACTGCAGTCCAGTGACGGCCTCTAGCAAGGGACCCAAGTGTCTGTGCTGCTCATAACAACGGTGCAGGGCTGGCAGCAGTCTGGCCAGAGAGGAGTCTGCTGGCAGCGGTGGAACAGAATTTCCCAAGTTGCTATTCTGAGCAGGATCTTGTGAAGCTTTTAAATCAGGCAATGAAGTTGCTGGTACCGCTTCCTTAGACGCAGGTGTGGTACTTGCTTCTGAAGTGTCTAATGCGATCAGCGAAGCTGAACAACATGTGTCGGCAACGTCAGAAGAACATGAAGAGGACGCTCTCACAGAAGCAGTTGCGCTTGTAATACTGGTTAGTTCTGGACTACTCAAACGATTACAAGACTCTGATTGCTCTAACGTACTCGACGCACCTGCAGGAGAGTTTTGCCTCATGTTGATGGTAGCTGACGACGTGGCTGCGGAAGTTGGAGGCACTGGAGCTGAGGATTGGGTCAATTTTAGATCATTTGCTGCAAGTGATGATTCTTCTGAAATTGGAAAAGGCAAATTCGGTAAGGATGTTACGCTGGGATGAAATGAACTTGTTTCCATTTCGGCATTTATTAATGGAACAGGTCCAGTTTGACTTTTGCTAACACTGTCGTGTGGCGAGCTCTTTCCCGATTCAAAAGCGTTTACAGTCACAGACTTTCCATTCTCGTTCTTTCGGGCATCATCAACTTTATCAGGAGCAAATGAAACACTCTGGCGACTCTCACCCGAATCACTAGCAGGGATGGTAGAGGCATCCCCAACGCCTCCGCTATCCACTTCGTACGAATCCAACACAGACGAGAGGTAACTGTCAAAAGACCCAAGCTGTTCTTTTCTGGCGCCTCTCCTCTTTTTCTTGATCAAGTTAACTCCATCTGAAACAGAAAATAATAGTCAAGATACGGAGCAACACATTCACCTTTCATAATCTTCGCAAGCAAATCATTGCATTGGCTTATTAGTGCTACATTCCGGGAGCGCAGACCTCCGCAAAGCAAAACATATAAAATGATAAAAGATAGAATGGTAGATGGATGAACCAAACAAACAGATCATCACTAAAATTTAACCATCTGGTCCTCGTGACATCATTCCTAACAGTTACTACAAATATCATCAAGCTGCATACATTAATTTTTGAGTTACCTATCTTGCCAACAGAGCGTCAGAAACACAAACAAACCTAGGCATAACTAGAACGTCTCGTTGCGTAAGACCACCATCACCAGCAATAGGGGGAAAATTCAATGCCAGCATTTTTTTATGGCCAGCTTACTCTAGAGTTTTGGCACTTTTTTACATCTCAGTCAACCCATCAAGCTGCCTGAAAAAAGCTATATATATATATATATTATGACTCAACTCCCGGCTTTTTTTGGGACGACAGACAACTAAATTCATCCCAGTCATTTTTGATAGCTAGCTAATTCAAGTTTTTTGGCACTGCTCATATCTTAGTCAACCCACCTGACTCCCTACAAAAAATATGAACATTGCTAAACTCATTCTGCCTCTTTTGGGTAGAGTTACAGATTCAACGCTGTCATTTTTGATGGCCGGCTTAGGTACTCAAGATTTTTGCAATTTGCACAATCTCAGTCAACCCATCTGATTGCCTACAAAAAATTATTCTTATGACTCAACTGCTGCCTCTATTTGGGTGGACAGACAAAAAAATCGCTGCCGTCATTTTTGATGGCCAGCAACATAATTCCAGTTTTTTGGCATAGGTTACATCTAGGTCAACCCACAAGACTCCCTGCAAAACAATTATGGACACTGCTCAACTCCTTCTACCTCTTTGTGGGTTAGAGTAGATTATTGAATAGTTTAAGCCTCCGTCTCCACAGCTGAGGTGATCTAACAGGGGAAAAAATAAGGGACATGTAGCATGTCGATAAAAACGAGGAACACATGTACGAAGGTGTTCCTACGCAGGNTTATGGACACTGCTCAACTCCTCCTACCTCTTTGTGGGTTAGAGTAGATTATTGAATAGTTTAAGCCTCCGTCTCCACAGCTGAGGTGATCTAACAGGGGAAAAAATAAGGGACATGTAGCATGTCGATAAAAACGAGGAACACATGCACGAAGGTGTTCCTACGCAGGATCAACGCGTATGGGAACAGTAAGTCGGGAAAGAAGTGTAAGAACAAAAGAAAGTAATATCAGTAAGAGAATGAAACTGGAAGGAAGCACAGTGGGCAAGAGACAAACGCCCCGAAGGTCTAGCTAATGACTAAGATAACCTACACAAACCCCCTGGGGGCGCTGCTCCCCATAACATGGGATGGGCGAACCTACACTAATCTTTGCGGGTGGACAGACAAATATAGAAATATATAGCTATAGTTAAATTTTCATCGAAAACATTATCACATCTCTTTGCTTTGCTCGTGGGTGATAAATATAACCTCCACGACTGATGTAACTACTTCCATCACCAAATCTACAGGGACAATCCGGGCAGTAATGCCAGCTTGCGAGTAGTCTTCAACTCCTGGCTAGAGTATTAAAACTCATCAATATAATGCTGAAGCTTTAATCTGTAAGCTCGTTGGCTTGTAGCCCTGCTTGCACACTCAAGTGGAAGCTACGCTTTCAGCCCGAGATGGAGGGAAAATTGGCATTACAGTAGCGCCACCGCCGGTCCCCACTAGCTAATACTGCAATATGGGTGTTATCGCGCCGTAGTATGAGTGCGCCACAGCACCATCGTAGACATAGTAGGAGTTTTGAACTTTTGTGAATGGAATGGGGTGGCAAAGTGCATTAATAAGAAAATTTTCAAAAGTGATGGTTTGAGGACGCCACCAGACTCAATCGCTTGCAAGGAGAGACCGTGACTGACAACACGTTTCACAACCAAAGGAAATGTCTTATCGAGGTCACCTGAACACAAGATCAGATCTATTTCTCATCCGCGAAATGCTGAGAAGTCATTAATAATCTTTTCTCAGTGGCGGTTACTACAACCATGACCAATTATTTGTTGGTGTCATGGGAGGCCAGTGACTCTATTTCGGCACAAGCCTCGACCTAGAAACAGTCTGCAGCTCGGTGGTTTTACGCTAGTAGCTACCAAAGTAAATGACAACACTTACGCTTGGTGCAGACACTGTCCAGAACAGCTCTGAAGAGGAGGGCGTTCTCATGCTTGTGATGCTCACACTCCTGCATGTGGCGCCAGCGCGCCCCAGGCTCCTGGCACGCCAGGCGCAGTCCGTACACACTCAGAGAGAAGCCCCAGCGGCACATCAGTATAGCCAGAGACCGACTCAAAGGGAAGTGCTTGAATAGACAGTTGGGATCTGACAGCCGATGGCATGGAATGCTGGCAGGAAGATCATTGCCGCCATGCGTAGCAGAGGAATCAGGCACATGCCTGGGTTCGTGAGTGTCATCAGCAGAAAGATTGCCGCCTCCACACTTTTCATGTGGCTCTGAGCACCAGGAACTTTGGTTGCAGCAACATTCCTGGCTCACATTTTCAAGCTTCGCAGGCTTTAGCTTATGATAACAACAAGACAGTAGAATCATGGAGGAAATGCTATCGCAACACATGAAGATTTGCATCATTGTGGGGGATAAGTCAGCACATGCATGAAGCCCCAGCAGGGTTATGCTTTCATTTATTTGACCAACATCGTCAGAAGCCGGAGAACTGCTTGGACAAGATACTAACGGTTGACTAGTGTTGTTACTAGAACTGGCGTTTTGACTAGAACTAATATCAACTTTACTAGTTTGGCACTCTTCTGGAACGGCATAATCACAGGCAGGACTTGATTTGCTTGGCACTTCACTCAAATTAATACTGGAGGCTTGACTACAGCTAGTTTGAAACGACGCCTGCTCTCTATTAGCAATTGGGCACGTCGTCAGCGCTGCAGCACCAGTGGAAGATGACTGTTCATCTCTTGGGACGTCAGCAGGGCTCGTCAAAGAAGAGCTATTGGCATTAGGGAGTCTGTGACAAGTGCACGGCTCAGGCATGTGTGTGGACAGAAGCTGTTGCACTACAGCTCCAGCGCGCAGTATGGTGCTTCTGTCGTCCTCGAGGCGCCACACGAGGTACTGCAGGTGAGAACACTCCTTGCCACACTCGCGCACGTGACGGGCTCGGGCGCGCAGCACGCGTTCCGACTCGCTCTCCACGCCCAGCACCCGAACTCCAAGCTCGTGGTGTAGCAACGAGTCAACATAGCCCTGAAACAAAAACGGATCACTTTTACCACAGTTATGGCTTCAGGTAAGGACTTTCCATGTGGAGCAGTCGACAACGCCGTTCAAGGATAAGATTCGAAATGAGTGTGCAAAGACTGATACCTCCAATGCTATCATCTTTCATAACAGCTGTCAAAGAACGGAACTAATCTAACAGATTTTGAGGGGCGCCTGGAGTTCAAAGTGGGTCATTAGTCAGAGGTGGTACTTCATATTCTGCCAGCAGAACCTCCATTATAGGTGTGTTTCCAAAATTGCGTGTCACGCTTTAGTGCACGATCGTTTTTTCAAAATATTGGCAATAAAAAAATTAGTATCAAAGTGAGCTTCAAACCAAAGATGTTCCTACTAACAATAATATTCACATTTATATCTAAGACGACTGATGTCAGTGATGTAGTACCTATAAACAAAATAATGTCGTCATGCATTGCGTTAGGATTCATTTGCTCATGTGCCACGCCTTATTGCAAATATACTGAAAATGTCATCTGTAAGCCAATAATACACAATACATTCCTTGTAACAACAAGCAATGTATATGAGGTCGCATAAAAGAATATAAGCAAAATACACGACAGTAAGGAGTACTAGCACAGAAGTGACTCCCTCATTTGTCAACGGAACTTTCTTGTTTTGATACCACATAAAATAGTCTTAAATAGGTTTTTTGTCCATTAAACCTGTTAAGCGATTAATTTAGGCATCTGCAAGGGACCAAGTGACACTTTTGACGTTCTTCTACAGGGTTTCCTTCAATATATACTGTGCACTTCCCTAATAAATCCTTTTCAAGATGGACCAGAGATGGCCAATGGGGTTTAGATCGGGTGAAGAATGAGGACAAGCCATGAGAGGTTCTTCCTTCATGGTCAGAGCATCAGGAATGAAACTGTAGCGTTGGCTGAATGCGATATTACATTATCACGCATAAATATCAATTGATGTCCGAGTCCGAGTGTGAGTGGAGGGTCATCTACCCATACTGACAAGTGTTCATCCAGAAACCGGGTGTAGGTTTTACTGATCTTAATAACTACTGGTAAGAGAAATAGTTTTCCCAGTTCCTTACCAATGATCAGTGCCCAAAATATCACCTTGCTGACGCCAATAGTGACTGAGTACATAAATTTTCCCAAGTTTTACACATTCAGAAGTCACGATATAGCTACTTCATGGAGCTAGCTCTTCAAAGAGACATTATGCAGGGTTATCGTTGTAATTAGGGAAAGTGATTGTACCTACTGTTGTTATGATAATAATTTTCATTCAACCCTTTGTTTCTACAACAAGGGCGACCTAACATTTGAAGAAATTATGGAGCTAAACGTGAAAACACGAAACCTATCGACGAGCGTCTTCCCACACAGGATTAACGCGCATGCGAACAGCAAAATGGGAAAGAAGAAAAAGACATGAATAAAGTATCAGTCGGAGTATGAAAGAGTAATGAAGCACAGTGGGCCCAAGGAAAGACGCCCGGAAGGCCTAGCTAAGGTTAAGGAAACTTATCAAGTCCCCCAGGGCCGCTGTTCCCAATAACATAGGATGGGCAGACCCATCAAACAACTTCCAGGGAGAAGTGATTATATTGACTGTATTTCCATTAGTGGTTCATAGAGTGGGCGATATCGCCCTTTGACGGTGTAGTGGTCATTGAACAGCCACAAGGGGGAGGGGGAAGAATAAATGCCACCCATGGAGTGACCGCATGGAGGAAATAGATTGAGGCATTTCGATCCTGCAGCAGAGTGCTGCAGGCTCCGGTGCACGTTACCACTGAGATTCAGCAGTGGAACCGAGCCTCGGTCACACCAGAAGTCTTGCAGGGACTAAATAGGGGCGGGCATGAGTAAAGTGCAGCGGGTTATATTGCAACAGTCGTGGCTGCAGCAGCTAGTGGTCAATGCAGCAAGTTTGGTACAGATTCCCAAGGAAAGTGACCATTACAAGCAGCAACTAACGTTGACTCTAGCTCTTGGGAGGTGAGGCTTGTAAATATGAATTAAAAGCCCATCAAGTTCCGGGGCCAGACTCCAAGGGGTTGGAATGATGAGCTAGCAGTGACGCAAAAAGTGTGGCGCACATCGACGGTGAACCATTTTTCGCGTAGTCTACTCATGCCATAACAGAATTTATGGCCGCCAGAGAATAGATAGAGTGTTGCAACGAATTTTTTTTCAGTGGTGAGCGAAGATAGAACACCTCTGTCGGTAGCACCAGACCCGAGACAGCGCCTAACTCTGGGGGCGTCAAAATGGTAGTTAAAACCGTTTCGAGGGGTAACCCTCATTGTAGACAGCTTTCGGTGTTCTATCTTTTTAAGGCCCCGCCCACCTGGTACCTCTAACCTCGGGGGTATCTGGCAACCATCACCAGAGAATTGCCGTACACCTGACCCTCTATCTAAAGATAGCTTGTAAATAATAAACTGCCTTTACTGGATTGTCCCAGAACAAGTTTATGAAGTAAAACCATGTTAGGACAATATTGTTCTAATCTGGATTCTTGCTATATTCAACCTTTACCTGAAGGTTCTGGAGATATTAGCCAGCGAGTAGAATCGCTTGTAATGCAAGACATTCCTGGACCCTTTAGGACTACCGCTTTTTACCCGGTTCCTTCTAGACACGGAAAAGCTTTCGAGTCCTTTCTGTATCCCTCTTCGAGTCATTGTGAAAACTGACCATTTGTAGCAGTGGTCGAATTCCGAGAGCGCTGGCTTTTCAGCCAGAGCCCTGAGCCATTGCTCCACCTTTAGTATATTTAACCCTATCTGCTCCAAAGCGGTACAAAATTGCATCACCCTACCGTTTTTCGTTCACAGTTCTGCTCCCAGTGATACTCAGCGCCCAAAATTCCGTGACTTTTCTCAATTGAACAGGACTATGAATAAAATTGTAATATACCTGCACATTACAGCCAAAAATATAGATAAATATAAATATTTCAGAAAATGAGATAACATTTCCGTGTATATTTTCTTTTCGTACAAAAAAAAGAACTTTCAAAATTATCACTTTAAAAAGACAGCAACAAGGCTAGAAATGAAAAATAGATGCGATTATACGTTCAGCTTGTGAAAGTATGAAAATTGCGGCAGATGTGCTGCCGGAGTATTCACCCTGTACTGTCCGGAGATATTTTCTTATATTCGAATTTAACTGACATCAAAACTACACTGAGGCATTATTTTTTTAATTAAATAGGCGAAAGAATAGTTGTGAAGTGGTGGTGAAGTGACAACGGCTCGGCTTCGCATCAACAGAGGCGCGGGTTCGATTCCCCGGACGGCACGCAACGGATTTACACTGCGAGGAGCACTCCAGCATCGAGAGGCCAGGCGATGCACGATGAGGGATCCTAAATTGACTCTCAGCACGGACTGCTTCTCCTGCTCTTCACACTACTGGATCTTCAAAATTCTAGAATTAAGGCAATAAGAAAACCTCGATAGGTGTATCCATTGTACCCTGTATACGAGATAATAAATTATATTTATTTATTTATTTAATAAATGACTTTTGAGACTATGAAGAAAAAACTCTGATATTGATAAAGTTATAAGCATTTTTAGTGGGCGGTACAAATTTGTACCGCCTTGGCGCTCAAGCGGCTGAAAAAAATTGGTAACGGATAGGGTTAACCGGTGTCTTTCCGAGACGACTACCTATTGTAGACAAGAATTACTCTGGGCTTGTCTTCCCCAGCGAAGTCTCTGCCGGTAGGCTGAGCTTTCTCCTGAGGATTTTGGATGCCTGGTTCTCCATGGGAGAATCCGCGGCCTCATCCACACTAAACCAGCATCCTGAACTGTCTGCTCGGTGGAGTAGGTTAAGCCAGGAATGACGCTTCCCAATTCTAGGAACCTTACACTTCCATTACAGGACTACCATAAGTACCATATCCACAGAGCCGACTGAAGAGGTAGTCACCTCCTAGGCTCGGGAGCACAAACCTCTGATGCCCAGTAGACGCTAATCAGGGGAAGGATTTTTCACTTGTGTCTAGCTAAGGAGAATATCTTGTAACGAATGTGTTTTCCACAGTCGTAGAAGAGCAAAACCTTGACGGGACACTCAGGGAGGGTCCTGTACTGATCTTAATTACTCTATGGTTAAGCCAGCTTCTCCCCTTCAGACAAGGTCAAGGGGAACCCTCGATGAGGACCTTGTGAGTGGGGAGAGAGTACGCAATTTGGACTTACTTCGGCAATGGAGACCTGAGCCTATTTGAGGCTCTGGTCTTGGACAAAAAGGGGTTTTGGTCAGCTCGTTTGAGAAGAGATTTTCTCCGATTTTCCGGAACAGAAGCACCTACCATTCCAGGCTTCTGCCCGAGTCCAGTCTCCTCCAGGTGACCGACCCACTATCTAAGCTTGTCACAAATTTATTGCAGTATTTGTAGTATTATTTTGCAGCTTTTAGCTGCTACTCCTTGAACCTGATTAGGTAGGTGACTACTAGGCGACTTGGCATAAGGTTATAGTCGCCCTGATTTAGGCGGAGCAAATTTAATCTGCTCTTACCGGGCCCCATCCTGTAACTGGTGGATGGTTCTCGTCTATACTACTTGGCTCGGCCAGCAGCCCAAGGGAAGTGTGCCTTATTCTGCCGCACTTTGGCTAGAGGCGCTTTCCTATGTTAGAGGGGGAACTCCCTAAAAACGGCGGACACAACCTGTATCGCAGCCTATCTTGGCCCCTCTGAAGTTGCCTAACCTGGGAAAACTTGAGTTTCCCTGTTACCTTTTAGCTAGGAGATAACCTCCTGTTCGACTTAGTGTATTTTGCACTAGCTTACTTCTAGCCGGAAAGCTATGCTCGGGGGAGCACTAGGGTTTCTCTATTGTGAACCACTCGAAAACCTACCGGCGTTTTCTAATACAGCTCCTGGAAGTTTGAACTGTACTACTATCGGACATCTACTAGTAGTTCCCCTTCAGGATTTTACATTGATAGTGGCTGAACTTCTGCTTGTTGGGAGGACATAGATCTGTCCAGCCAACCAGGTCTGCAAAAACCATTCCCTATGAACTTAGGGTAGCCCCTAGATAGACTGGACCCATCCTCAGATTATTGTAAGAACTCTTTCTCTGAGGTCTCTGGAGTAATCTGAGCCTCTGAATCTTGTGCGGCCTGCGCTGACTACAATCAAAGAAATTGTAGGAGTAAAATTTGTTTCTTTTTCAAAAATACATACACTATGTAAATTTCAGAATAATCACTAGAAAATTGAGTATTTTGCCCTCATGCCCCCCCTCACATAATGTAGCTACCAGGTGCTAAAGTTGTAGCAAAACTTGTTTAATGTCCTCATGTCCTCACTTTAACATCCCAAATGATGCAAAATACCATTGTATAGGTATGTACATACACCTAGCATCTTTAACTTGATATATGTTTATACTGTAGCTACTAGCAAAAATTATTTGGACATGTTTTATGTTTACATCAAATAACTATTTGTTGGACCTAGGAGTCGGTATCAGAGTCGGAAAATCTTGAGGACCAGGAGTCGGAGTCGGAAATTCTGGAGGGCCAGGAGTCTGAGTCACACCTTGAACCCTCCGACTCCGCAACCCTGCAGTTCATGCAGTCAAGATGCACGACTTTCATTAGGAGAAAAAAGGTTCAAAAAGTTATAATTCAGCAAACACACAGTCAGTAAAAAAAAAAAAACAGTGTGAATCCACACTCAATCCCAAACAAATCTAAACACAGCATCTAGCCAGAAGCACAAATGTACAACATACCAAGCCAGAACCAATATCCAGCACTATGCTGGAATGAGTGCGCTGCTGCACATCAGCTACAAGCTTTGCCAGTCGAGGCACCTCATAGCGCTTCTTCTGGCCCACACCAACACCTGGAAGTCCAGAGCAAAATTAACAATACACATGTGTATACCATAGGAACAATACCTACCTACCAATAGCCTATTCAAGTCAAAATATTCACCAAATTTATATGCTACCATACATAAATGCATCTGTGATAATCAGCTCCTAGATGATATAGCACCACTTTTCAAGTCCTTTGAGGAGTACGATACAGTTTGTGTACAGGGCTAATGGTTAGGTTGCAGCACAAACTCACTCTTCCATTCTCGAACAGAGGATTCATCCACATCAGGGAGCAGCTTGTAAATAGAGAGTCTCTTGCAAGTGTGCAGGAACCTCTGCAAACTTGATGGGTAGTGTACCTGCAGAAAACCATAATATCTAGGAGACAAAAGTAGCTACAAGTCCGAAACTTATAACCAGTTGTGCAAAACAATGTTTAGTAGGCGTTTTACATGCCCTGGACACAGCCTAAACCCTTTAATGCAAAGGTTAGACATAGAGACACTTGGGTTTTTTAATAGGGCTTTGGAAGTCTACCTTGGTGAATAATTATATGATTTTGTTAAGTGATAACTTGATAGCTACAGGCACACATTCCAATCTTGGGCTTTGGTTTTGAGAATGTCTATTTGTTGGCGGTTGGCGTGCCTGGCTGTGTTAGACCAACGCTGTGCAAGCTACTGGGGCCGCTAAGGTGAACAAGTCATTAGAAATATAGAACCCATGCAAGAGAGGTATTCCCACTCAGTACCAACCTGCTGAAGTATGCAGTACAGCAAGTTGGGAAAGAAATGAAAGAACAGTTAGGATAGCATCATTAGTAAGAGATGAAAAGCAAATTGACTAAGTGGGTATAGAGATAGATGTCCGAAAGTAGTAACAAAAGGTAGCTATAGGCTATACCTGCTTATCAAACACTGTGACAAACAGTAAATTATGACGCCTTCTGCATGGACATCTCACTTTTTTGTGAAAAAGTACAGTTGTACTTAAAAACCTTGGTTAATTTAAGGCAAATATTAGCAAGTTGGCGTGCTGGGTGTCGACATCCAATACAAGTACGGTACTTGTCTTAGGGACCGACATTATTAAGTAAAACAGTTGCAGCTGTCCATTATCCATTGAAAAGAGATGTCCAGCATTTACTTCCAGGAAGAGTTCATGCCTAAATGCCAAAACAAGAACAATGTACAATTTCTTTCAAAAAGGTTTGAATGAACATTAAGATATATCAATTTCTCTTACCTCACTCTGACATTCAGCAATTCCATTCAACTGGCTTGTATTCAATTTTGTAAGAGTTTCACTCCAACTCTGAGGAAGAGACTCCAGCAATCCACAATCCAATATCTGGAAAATGGAATATATTAATTTACAACAATTCCAGTTAAGCCTCTCTACCTGAATCGTTATAGAAGCAATTGTAATGGCTTGCTGTGACAATATTGCTAAAGAAAACCGTACATTTCAGCCGAGTTTACATACCAACACATTACGATCTCAAGCGGTTACACCAAGTTCTCTTGACGGATATAGCTAATCAAGAACTAACTATTCAAGGGCTTAGTAGCTAATTAGTATACCTATCGAAAGTAAAAGTCAGCTAATGCACAATTGATATAGAATTAATAACATAACCTCTTAAAATGAAAATCCCGCAAAAAAAAAATAAAATAAAAAATACATAGGCAGTACTTGGTTATAAAAAACACAGGGCTGATTCTGACTTCCCTTCTATTCACTGGCAGCATCAGCTTTAGCACACCAGCTCGTAGTTCGAAAATTAAATTATTGCACATCAAGAGGTGATATTATCAGCTTTAACTTATCAATGGTATTCTAAAATTGAGATGAACAGATCCAACTTCAGCTTTAACCGTCTTTTCCTCCAGTAGCTATCTTACAAATCCTTCCTATTCTTATCTCTGATATCATAATCTATCTAGCTATACCATTTTATATTCAAGTTCACATAGCTTTATTTCATTTCTCAAAAATAAAATTAATATCAATGCAAGAAATACCGTAGCTTACATGCATAACTACACTATCTCATGTGAACAACCTGCACCGTAAACTCATACTCACAAATCTGCTCTCACAGATAATACGATCGGGACACTAGCTCACTGAATAAAGTAATTCATTATCACCCGCAAACGAAGAGAGGTGATAATGTTTTTATTGAAGATTCAATTATATATATAATTTGTTTGGTTAAAAAACACTCTCTATTCTTAGTTAAAATATCTTTATTATACTTTTCTAAAAATCGAATCTTGCCAGTGGTTGATGATTCTGTGTGGTGTATCAGCTGTCCAAAGCTAAGGGAGTCCATATCTTTGTAAAACGTTCCAACGATTTCCTATGGTCGTCAGGCATTGGCAGGGATGATGCAGGCAGAAGGCAGGTCAACTGAGAGGTGCGGACATAAGCAGTGTTCTGGGCGTGTGGACTGATTTGAAGCGATTTGGTGACCTTTAGATAT
>LQNS02278091.1:43008568-43020133 GCA_001587735.2 Parhyale hawaiensis | reverse complement strand
TGCAAAGACCAACTGAACTCAATCGAGGGTTATCTGACTGCAAAACGCTTAAAGGCGTTTTTAAATCTTCCAGTTTGATTGCGTTTATCTATCTAATATAATTAGCCGTAACTTGTTAAGGGCTTACTTATTATGAGAGTTCCATTCACCACTCTGGATTTGGATAGCTTAAACTGTAAGGGTTAATCGAAAGCTGTTTAAGCTCGACACTAGACCAAAACTCAACCTCGCGGACTGCGGGCTAGCCTATGGATGAGTTTTCGGCTATCTCAAGGAGAATAGACTTAGGATTAACGCCTAAAATTAAATTCAAAGGGGCGAAGCGAATATTGAAAGCTGCAATTACATTTATTCAATATTAGAAGCCGATTTTGACGTGCCTCCACCCGGTGGTGCCGAGCGCTTAAATCCAAACCCTGTAAGCGCGCATTTTATAGGCTATGCAGGAATTTTTATTTTCTTTAGAAATGAATTATTACACGAATCTGTAACACGTACGTACTTAGGTGAATAATAATCTCGAGGCACTGATTATAAATGTCGAATATCACTAGGTACATAAATAACAGATGTTATTGCAGAAACTTACACCCGCAGCACAGTGCAACTTCCCACGATGGAGCCAAACAGGTACTGGTTCGCGAACAGATTTTGCCCGTTTGGACGGGCACGCTCACCGCTGTTGCCTATATTACCTGTCTTTCACTTCGCTACAACAATCTATAATTATACCACATTCTACTGAACTAAATATTCAGTAGAAGCGTTAATTTCATCATGTCAGTTCGCTCCAGTGGAGAGAGACACTTGCAGCTGTGACAACGCATGTATTATTCACGCACATACACACACCGGACGTGTATGCACAGCTGTACAGTGATGGGTTTGGTTATCATGGATACAAGTCAGCTGTTAGAATACGGCACAGCTGCTGCAGTTTCTGCGTGCACCTGACGGCCATCACGTATGGTAAGCAGATCAGGTTATCGTGGGCAAGTGTTGTGGCGTGTGAGGCGTGGCACCTGGTGACCCTGCGCGGCCTGAGTGCTGACGTGCACCTGACTTTCAGCATGTTGGGGAGTTCCTTGTCATGGGCAGATGGGGTCTGGAGGATTCCAGTATGTACCTCTCATGGGGAGTTTAGGAGCACAGCTAATGGCAATCGAAAGAATATTGGTCGGTCCGCAGGTCACGGTGCTCATAGGTCGGTCCACAGTTCACGGCAGAGCTCGGCATCTGAGATTATGGTACCTACCATGTTACGGTGGCACAATCGATGGTACGATGGCCATCGCCATCGCGCTTACGACGGAGAATGCAATACCATCGCCATCGGAACCAAAATCCGCCAGTTTTCATCGGCGATGACCTACGATGAAATAACCATAAGCGATGGCCATCATAGGGCGTCTCAATTGGCGATGGACCATCGCATCAACACATTTTAAAAATAGGTATAGCTATAGCCTATTGTATTGGGTTAACTGGACAAGACGGTTTATAGCCTGTGCCCACGCTAGTGAAAAGAACGAGTTTTGTCATCTCCGCACCCGAATGCATTGATGTGTCCATTTCAATAGCACCCACTTGAAAACGATATTGAGTTATAATTTCCGCAAAGTCTGAAGAAATTTCCGGAACTTAATTTACCGCACTTGCTAAGCGAACTCTGACGGCTAATATTTTGTACCATTTTTAGTAAACTTGAAGCTGTGTTTACGAGGGCTCAACAAAACGTTCGGACGTTCATCTGCCTAGCGTGTGTACCAGCCTTTACAGAAAACCAAAGTCGGCTGACAGCTTGTTATGGATGCGAAGTTGCTAGCACTGGTTCTGCTGTTTTATTTTCTCATTAGTAGTTATAGGTACAGGGTGTGCAGACAGTCACAATGCATTGTTCTAATATTTTTGTCCTGAAAAATGTAAACCTTGTGTTTGTGTAGTTTTAAGAGATGAGGACGCGTATGGCTGTTCGAACTTGAATTGGAAGAAGGAGGCGGAATCGCAGACGTCATTCGATAGCGAGTTAGAAAAAGATAAAAAAAACAAAGCTTGTCTAGTAGGTATCCAAGCATACGTTCTTAGTGAAGTTCCTAAGAGGTAATGCATAGCTTATTAATATTAAAAAAGTTTCCTATTGAGTTTTATCTGTGGCCAAGTTCATTGAGGGCCGCCCGCGCTGTGTCAACCCTGACAGCCAACGCAAGGTGCCGTGGGGCATGTGCGGGTTGCTAACTTCGTTCAAGAAAATCTAATCTAATTAGCCCTAACTTATCCAAAACGACATTCCTAAGCATTCGTTTCGTCACTTTGAATCGAGTTTCAGAAAGAACCTGCAAGCTGATTACGCCGGAGTCACTGATTATCTCGAGCGTCATCGTCTTGCACTGCTGGAACTCGATGTAGAGTGCCGAATGAGGTCCACGATTAAAATCCCGAATAGGTACTTTAAAGCTAAGAGGATAAAATTATCACGTTCTTCTTACTTGAACTGACTCCTATAACTACCTGCTGTGTTCGAGTAAGGGTTTCAAGCGCTCGTTCCTCTCGCACATTTATTTTTTCTTCGTCTGTACTTCTATTGATGATTTTTTAGCTACTTTTCTTCTTCAAATTCTTTACATTCTCATGCGGACCAACACTCAAACAATCAAACAGATCATCTAAAAAAAATTTTGTAATTTACTCTTCGTGATACAGCTAACTACTCATGTAAATTTCATAAAAATCCATCTATAACTTTTGGAGTTATGGTACTAAGAAATAGAGGCAGGCAAACAAACAAACAAACGGCCGAATGGATCTTCATTAGAAGTTAATCATATATTACTAGTTACTACAAACATGTCTAACTGTCGCTGTGGATTTAGTGTAGATCCGTCCATTACTTTTTGAGTTAGGCCTATCTCGGTGACAGACAGACAGAATAACGGACGAACACGATAAAACATGCCTAACCTGCTTGGCGGAGGTAATAAAAATTCGGCGTTCCAGTGGAAATAAATTCGGAAAGTGTTTGTAGTTTTCTCCGTTTCTATAAATGTGCCAAGTTTTCCTTCTTATCGCTACAGGAAGAGCCTGTAGTTCACATTGATTACGGAGAATATTTTCGCCCCGTCTTCTAACGGCAACTTTTCAATTTGAGAGATATTGCTTGGATTGTCTGTTAAAGGACTTCTTAACGGAGGGTTTCCTTTGTTACCGTCAAGTCTCACAGAAATCTGTATAAGCGTCGTTTTTCTTCAATATAATCCTAGTTTGACCACCAGATAACTTTTGTTGTAATGGCTCCATTGATTAAGGCACAAATTCGAAGTTATGGGCCTGCATGACGTGGGTTTGAGCCCGTCCTTGATCTCTTGTTTTTTTCCGTAGATCCACGTAAATAATTATCGGGAAGAAAATTGTGAGTGCAAAAACACTGACGACAATGTAGCCTATTTATGTCTCTGTGACAGAATAATGGGACCTGTAAATACGTTTCTTTATGATTAACAGGAGGTTCAAAAGTGTCCGGCGAATGGCTTGCTGAAGACTTTATGTTGTTTCATGTAAAAATTTTTCACAGTGAAGTGGGGAATGAAACGAATTTACGGCATGATCGAGTTTTACGGCGTTTTGAAATTTATGTTAGAAGTATACAAAAGAGACGCCATATTTTTGGGTGGTGGGCGACCCCCTCACAAAGTACATGCAAAAATAATCAAAATTATGAAAATAATTAAATAATGTAAATAGCAGGTTTTGATAATGACAAAGTGGATAAAATGAATGAAAAATCAGCAACTTAACCTACTACACCTGAGTCTCGTCGCGTAGATACTAAATGAAACACACAACAACCAATTAAATAATTTTTTGAAACCAAAACACACTCAATGAAATGCAAAAAATAAAGGAATGATGCGTCTTGCCGTAATTCTTGCTTCATTGTTAGGTGTATATAAATCTTCTTTGTCCTCCTCTTTGCTCCATGTAGTAGGTCGTCTCTCGCGGCACTCCTGCATGCTCCCACGTGGCGGGCCGTGGATTAGCTCCTTTGCTCACGTGTGTCTGTTCGTCTTTCTTCTGTCTTCTTTTTTCCTTCCGTGCTTCGCACTTTGAGCTGTCTCAGGTGTAAATAGTTTTTGATTACCACCTAAAACTCATTTCACACAGGCCAACCTCGAGCCCTTAAGGTGTAGAGAAGTTGAAGTTAAGCGAATCGATCATGTCCGCAGTGTCTCACTCACAGTTCGTTTACTACAGATAGTTATGTCACACAATAGAGCCTGCAGTTGAAGCATAGTGACGTCACACAAAAATGTATAAGCCAATAGCGTCACTCCTTTAGCGAGGGGGCATCCTGGGTAATGCCAAACCAGATTCTTGGCTAATTTCCACAATGGCACCGTGTGTGGGAGAATGGAAGTGTGTGTCGTGATTGTTTATTTCATAAACGTCGGTAAATTTGTTCGGTTGAGTTTATTGTGCTTTTCATCTATGTATAACATTCTAATTTTTATTATTATTGAAGCACACCAGACTGGCGAGGTGGGAACGGAGAAACTCCATGAGGTAGACAAACCCCCACGCAACCAGCCCAGCGAGTGAAGAAAAAAGAAAAAAAAAAAGGAGAAGATCCGAGATCACAGAATAGCTCTGTGTACAGATCGTTTAAAGCTGCCAATACCCGCACCAGCAAAGACAGAGCCATCAAGATCATTCCAAACATCACACACGATGGAAAAAACGAACGAGAATACTAGCCCGTGCGACATCGTAGCGGTTCCGAGGCAAACTCATCAAGAGCACCAGTACGCCGAAGTCTACTTCACTCGAACAAATGACTTTGGAAGAAAATCAGACAGTGGATGACTAGGGCAGTTATAAATTTAATACAAAACGTAGACTCCACCAACTCTGCGACGATGCGCCAGGTCACAAGGCACAACACCATCCATCATGAACGCACACCGGCGAGCCACTTTTTCAAGCAAACACAGATGACAATCGGCGGCAGAACCCCAGATTACGGAGCAGTATTCCAGAAGAGGAAGGACATGGCAATTAAAGTAGCGACGTGTCAATTTTCTACCGAGCCAAACTCCCTTCAAGCACGTCTCTTCAGGCCAATTATGCACGTGAGGCAACCGAACAAATGTGGGGCTCAAACGTCAACTTTGGATCAAAATTAACTCTCGCTGTGCGTGACATGGACACGAGCTTGGTCTTAGTCTTGCCCTTATTTAGCCTCATTTGGAATAGACTCCCTTAAGACGCTGTTAGTATGGAATCAGTCAACGCGTTTAAAAATCATTTTGACCTACATTGGGAGAGACATCCCCCACAGCTAAGAATTCCTCCTCCAGGAGTCGCACACTCTTAACGGCCAAGGCTTCCGAGGCTACCTTAATCCGTCTTCTTCTCTCTTCCGCTCCAACTACACAGTCTGATATCGTTAACTCCGCATATTAGCGGCTATTGATCGTGCTTTCGTGCATTCATGATCGTGTCAGTTGCAGAGATTCTTCTCCCTTTTTTTTTCTTCTCTTTTCTCCAGTCCTTTATATCCTACTAATATAATGGCAATAGCTCATAGAGGGCCGGGGCGTAAATGTCGGTGTCTCTTTGAGAATGGGCCTGTTGGTTCGTCTAGTGCCGCCTATCTAATCAAATCTAATCCACCTAGAACACCAGGAATCAATCACTACCAAATCATGGTGAATGGATTCTGAAACCTCCAATGTATCACTAGGCTTATCGCAAACAGCCAGTAAAGTAACATCATCAGCGTAAACAACAAGTAAATTATTAACAAGATCAAACAGGTTCGCTATATATACAATGAATAACAAAGCGCCCAGAACGCTACCCTGTGGGACACCAGAACCCACCTCCACAAACTCCCTGCTCTTCCCGTCAACAACTACACATTGACGTCTGTCAGATAAAATAATTACCTCGGAAACTGAACCACCAATAATGAAGTCAAGCTGTACCAACCCTGCTTCATGACCCCCACCAAGAGCTAGCTGCAACACATGAGAAATATGAAGCAGAACATCACAAGTTACCAAGCCCTTGTGAAAACCATACTGTGTTGGGGAAGGACGCCCTGCTTCTCAAAAAAGCGACCCAGCCTCGACGCAATCAACCTCTCATAAACTGTAGACAAAACAGGTGTGATCGAGATGGGTCTATAGTCGGAGGTTCGGGATGAAACAGAGCCCTTCGGAATAGGCGTTACACGAGCCACACGCCATTATTCCGGAAAAAGAGCCCAGCCGTAGCATCTAACGGAACACGGAAGCAAGTGGGGCTTCCGTGGGAAGTGGGGCTTCCGTGGGGCAAGTGGGAAGCAAGGTACATCATACAATAAATTCTTTGTACACAACCGCCTGGCCTGGGATACAAAGACGGTGGTGCGGCAGTGTGTGAGCGGCAGCTGTGGAGTTGAGAGCGGCTGTCCGTGCACAGTTTTTGGTTGCCCCGAGCGCAGTTTGCGTTTCGGGGTAGAGTGTTTTTGTAACCAATTTTCCTTCTTGTGCTAAACTAAGAAGTACCCTACCAGTACTTGAAGAAAAGACTGTGTTTAATTATGAAAAAAGAAAAAAAAATCCTACAACCCCTTGACTTTACGCTGACAATTAGGAAGTCCCGATGCTATTCTCTGAAATAAACCAAGCCCGTGACAGCAGACGGGCTGCGATACACTGAAAACAGATAAAAATTCCTGAATGAGCCACAGACTCGAAGCACCATCTGCTCACAACATGGACACTCATATTCACTCTGCCTGGACACAACAACACCCTTTCGAACGTAAACAGCCAGGTCCCTAAATCCAGGGCACAAGTCTCGTAACCGCAGCACTGACTTTCAAAGTTCGGGATCATCAGCTCAGAAAAATGACAATGTCTTGAGACGAGCGTCTCCGAACATAGAGCCATATAATTGGAAGAAGATACGGCGAGCTCAGCCAAATTACCATAGAGACCCCGAACATTACTAGGTTCATAAGATGCGGCAGGAGTGAGATCCAGAACCACAAGAACCGGGGTTCACTTCCACGTCCGGATATCTAACTATCAGGCACGCAAAAAACAAATAAACAGACACCATAAACGAAGGAAATCATAAAAAATTACAATACGGGAAAAATCGACAATCATGATAGCTACGAAAACGGCCAGCTATCCACGCGCCCCAGACCCTGCCATCACCAGTACGCGCTTTGGCCGAAAAGAGGAAGATGCAATACAATAGCTACACCGAATGTATGGTCTATTATTTTCCTTTACTTAGCCTATGTAATTAAGTGTATGGATAGTTCCAATTTGGAGTGATAAATGATAAAAAATTGGCGAGGAAGTATTTCTTGTGTACTGTAGTGCAACGAGCCATCGCTCGCAGCCTCATTTGATTACATCAGCATAGCGACACGGTGGTCGCTCATTGGCTGAAACTGACGTCAGTCTGGCGGTCGCTGATTGGCTGAACTCGGCTCCGGAGTGTTCACTTAGAGCTGATGGTGAAATACTGCGAATCGTGGCGCTGGGTTGCAAAAAGTTATGGATTGGCCACAAAAAAAAAAAAAAAAAAAAAAAAAACGCGCGCGCACCACGATCTTCGAATTTGATGCACTGGTTAATCACACCGCAAAATAAGAGCGCTGATTACTTGAAATCGGACCAAAGGGTTGGTATCCGACTCAATACGGCGGAGGACGACAGTAAATCATTGCCAAGCAGGCTCTCCCCGAAGATGGGTAGAGACGCGAATGCGGTGCGCACGTACCAAGCTCTGCCCCGGGACTAACTATAATTTTCTCAAAGTTTTTATTTTCCCTACTAAGGACCTCCCCACTTCTTTTAAATCTCGAAGATCACGAACCACCACCTAATATCTACCAATAACTTCCCCAAAAGCACCACTGTGCTTAAATTCTACGCCTCCAGTCAAATTTCGCCCTTTATAACTGGCTGAGGATCCTTAAACCACTCCTCCTCAAATAATACTGGGACCAATGAGACATCTTACATCATTGGGTGTGTACGTTTTCCCCAAACAGTGACTGTTGCAATACAACCTTCTCTGTTTACATTGAGTGACGGTCCTTAAAATTTATGGATTTCAGCGTAACGGTTCCTGTAACACTTGAATTCTACTGTGGTCCTTACATCCTGTCTCACGAACAGGCTCTGAGATCCTAACAGTTTAGTCTCGAAAATGTTCTAACTTCTTCATGAAATAGAGCACTACCTAGTTAGTGAATTTTCATAACTTCTAATTTTTTTACCTCCTATATAAATACACACATACATACAAAGCTACCTTAACATTTATATGTGAGAAGTATTGTTTCGTAGCACCTGTTAATTAGGTGAAATTTTGCAAGTGACGCTAAAATCACCGGCAGAAATATACTGCAGGCAACTCATAATCTACCCAATTCAGGTTAATTTAATGGTAGAGGTCCGTGTGTCTGAAGTCATTTGAGTGGGAGTGCGAGGAAAGCTGGAGTTGAAGAATCGCTGCACTAGACCAAAGAAGAGGCCCGTGCCAGGGTCACCAGATTCTGCAGAGTGCGGGACTCCCTGACGTTTATATGTAGAATACCGTAACCTCCCGATCATTAATATTTCAACCCCCCTCATATAAATTTATGTACAGTATATTCTGATTATCTCCAGTCAGAGTTTTCGTGCAATTACACTATTTACGTAATTTTTAGGTCCTCTTGATGAGAGTGTACAAAATTATTGGTTCTTGAGTGTCACGAGGATCTACCCATTTCAGCGCTGGTATATTTTGAATAAGGGCGGGCGACAGCTGGTCCACAACAATGTAGCTGTGGCTCAACGCACCAGTCCTTGTCTATAGCCTAGAGATCGTAATTTCGGCTTCGGCCTCGCGTTGCAAAGGCAGCTCTCAATTGGACAGGATTACTTATTCCTTCATCCTGATATTACACCATGGTACTATTTGAGGAGTATAAATTTTTGCTATAAAAGAAAACCTGGTCAAGACTAGGATCGCCAAAAGAATTGTTCGAGGACTTGAGTTGTTGTAGAAATCAACTCAATGAAAATAATTTCTGCAAAAAAAGATTCTCAGGGTCACTTGCAGATCTTTAGAGCATATTGTTTACGCTGATGAATAAATTGTTTGATAGTTTCTAGTACCGTAGCTATGTCATACTCTAGCACACCGCCAACTGGAAATATTTTTTCTGCGCGTATCGTAATGCCGGNCTCAGGGTCACTTGCAGATCTTTAGAGCATATTGTTTACGCTGATGAATAAATTGTTTGATAGTTTCTAGTACCGTAGCTATGTCATACTCTAGCACACCGCCAACTGGAAATATTTTTTCTGCGCGTATCGTAATGCCGGTCGCATTGTGTCCCCAGGCGGCCTGCTGGAGCCCTCGGTGATCAAACAGGAGCAGGAGGCTGCTTCTGACGACGGGCACGACGGTGGGGCTCCTGAGGACCCTACTGACGGTGTTCCTTCTGCTCCTGTAGGGGACAAGTCTCGTTCTGGCAAAGGTAAGTTATTTTATTTGCTTATTTGAGCTACGTCAGGCAAAGCTTTTGAAAAGGTAAGATGTCATGTGGAGCTTGCGACTACTTTCTGTTGTTGTAGCTATTCCAAGATAAGTCATCTTATTACCACCGCCGAGGAGGTTACGTTTTTGTCGTGTTTGTCTCTTTGTTTATCACCAAGATTACTCAAAAAGTTATGAACGGATCTTTACGAAATTTACGGGGATTGTTAGGCATGTTAGCAGTAACAGATGATTAAGTTTTAATGAATATCCGTTCATCCGTTTGTTTGTTTGTCTGTCTATTTTTCTTAGTACCGTAACTCAAAAAATTATGTGCGGATTTTTATAAAATTTACATGAATTATTAGGTACATTGCGAAGAGCAAATGGCCAAATTTTTGTGATGATCTGTTTGTCTGTTCCTTTGTTAGTCCCTGTGTTTCATTTTATGCTTGTTAGCCCAATAACTCAACAAGTTATTAATGGATCTTCATGAAATTTACAGGAATTGTAAGTAATGTTCAAAGACATAAACTATTAAATTTTGGCGCTGATCGGTTGGTCCGTTTGTGCGATTGATTTACGTTTGTCATAATGTTTGTTAGCAACGTAACTTGAAAAGTTATGAACGGATCATCAAGACAAAAACTATTACCTAACATTATCAAAGGGCACATATGATTAGATTTTGGTGTTGATACAAAGAAAATTTTAGCTTCAGAACCAATTTGAGTTTTTCGTTTCCGATGCCTTGCTTGCCGGAGGTACCAATGCGCCCGCAGAGTGCTCTCTTGTTTAATCATTTTAATTTGTGCCACTTCGGAGGAAGACAAGGACGCGATAAGGCCTGATTTGGCCAGTCAGTCTAGGAGTAAGTGTTTGCTCTCTGGACTGATCAATTCGTCGTATTGAAATTTTTCGACAGTACCATATCTTCGAGGTTCCAGAAGCAACGAATTGGAAATGGTAAGTTCGTTGTCGACTTCATAAAACTAGCTCGTTGCTTAATCGAAATCTGTAGCACAAGAGTCTGCCTATTACATAGTGCATCCTTGTTCTACTATGAATAATTTAAATGTAGCCTGCGCAGTTCCGATGCTGTGGATAGAAGCTGCGAGCAACAATGTACCTACCTACCAAGTTATGTGGGTGCTTGCAAGCTGTCGGCATGTTGAATGTTTTTATGGCTATAGTAACAGCACTCATTACGCAGTTAATTTACGCATTGATGCTGTTCTACTAATTGCGCTATGATTTGCCACAATGGTATAAGCCGTTGATCGTTTTTATAGTGATAAGCAGTCTTTACTTTTGAATGCTCTAAGCAGCTAATAAGAACGGTCTCACACTGAAGAAAAATCCCTCCCATGTACTAGCGGATAGTTTGGTTTAGTGGGCCGACTCTCTCCGGTTTTTTAAGACAGGGCTGAGAGGCATGGCGTTACTTAATTAAACATTGCGTAACTTATTCCGGCTTTCAATTTCATCCCCTGTATTAAATATTAAAGGATCGAATTTTCTCTGAGACGCTGAAGATATCCGCTAGGAGTAGACAGCTCTTGTGTCAGTCAGTACTGGTACTTTGTCAACACTGTAAATTACATAGTCACTCTATTTTCTGAACTGAACTAAATTCAAAGGAATTCCCTGTGGGAGAATAAGCACTCCGACTGTGACTTATAAAGACAGTCATAGTCCATGCCATCTGCTCGCAGATGTCTACAACCACGGAATAGCGCGTCAACGGAATAACAAGGGTACCTGGACGACGATAGAGGAGAGAACACCCTTGTGATCAGGTGCTGTGCACTTTTGTTCTCAGCTTACCACTCATGTGGAGAGAGGCGGTAGGGTCGTGAAAATTGTACATGCAAACTGTTGAAAAGCGTCAGTTAGGGGAATTACCCAATTGTCGAACAGATTACGGTCTTTCTAAGCAATCGCTTGCAGACGGACAATCAAAACGTTCCACGTGCTGCTAAAAACGTTTATAGTGTCTTCAAACCATCAGCAACATGGAATTAAAGTGCCCCA
>LQNS02278091.1:42960307-42977720 GCA_001587735.2 Parhyale hawaiensis | reverse complement strand
ATTCAAAGTGACGAAACGAATGCTTAGGAATGTCGTTTTGGATAAGTTAGGGCTAATTAGATTAGATTTTCTTGAACGAAGTTAGCAACCCGCACATGCCCCACGGCACCTTGCGTTGGCTGTCAGGGTTGACACAGCGCGGGCAGCCCTCAATGAACTTGGCCACAGATAAAACTCAACAATAAACTTTTTTAATATTAATAAGCTATACATTACCTCTCAGGAACTTCACTAAGAACGTATGCATGGATACTAGACAAGCTTTGTTTTTTTTCATCTTTTTCTAAATCGCCATCGAATGACGTCTGCGATTCCGCTTCCTTCTTCCAATTCAAGTTCGATCAGCCATACATGTCCTCATCTCTTAAAACCACACAAAACTTACATTTTTGAGGACAAAAATATTAGAACAATGCATAGTCACTGTCTGCACACCCTGTACCTATAACTACTAATGAGAAAATAAAACAGTAGAACCAGCGCTAGCAACTTTGCATCCATAACAAGCTGTCAGCCGACTTTAGTTTTCTGTAAAGGCTGGTACACACGCTAGGCAGATGAACGTCCGAACGTCCGAACAGCTGCAACTTTACTAAAAATGGTACAAAATGTAGCCGTCAGAGTTCGCTTAGCAAGTGTGGTAAATTAAGTTCCGGAGATTTTTTCAGACTTGGCGGGATTAAAACTCAATATCGTTTGCAAGTGGGTGCTATTGAAATGGACACATCAATGCATTCGGGCGCGGAGATTAACAAAACTCGTTCATTTCACCAGCGTGGGCACAGGCTGTAAACCGACTTGTCCAGTTAACACAATACAATATAGCTAAAGACTATCATATAACTTCGGGAAAATTTAAACGTTAATTAAATAGTAACAGACTTGAAAATAGCGTAACGCTTCGGTGTAGTCTCTTACAGCTCTGAGGCAAAACGGACATTGTAAGTCTGTTACAACACCACTGTCAGGGATAAAATTGCATGCAAAGCAAAACCATGAAGCCAGGCGCGGCCACCGAAAACTCAAGGAATTTGAAGCAAAAAATAATGCGGCTAGCAAGCAGTCGCGTTAGTGCTGTAAAGCGTCCCATTGTGCAGCCCAGCGCAGGCAGACGACTGCTGTGTAGCGAGTGGTAGCTAGATGGCAGCACGAGATACCTATACTGTACAGCCCACTTCGTGGGGGTACAGATACCTACTTTAGGTCACGGAGACCATAACCACCTCGCCCTGGACACCTACCCCTCAACACTGAGACCAGTGAAACGACCTATGAGCACCGTGACCCACGGACCGACCTACGATCACCGTGGTCCACGGATTGGTGACCTATGGACTGACCTATGAGCACCGTGACTTTTGGACTGACCAAAGAGCACTGTGACCTGTGAAACGCCTTATGAGCACCGTAACCAGTGGCCCGACTATGAGCACCGTGATTTGTGGGCCAACTTATGAACACTATATGTATGAGCAATGACACCAGACTACCATCCTATGAGCACCGTCACCTGTGGAATGTTCCTTCGAGTACCATGAACCAGAGCGTGGCGCGATGGCCATCGCCTATTATACGAAGGCGATGGTGTGAAGACCATCGCCATCGGATGAATGACGATTTTACGATGGAACATCGCAACAAATCCATCGGCGATGAAACGATGGTCCGATGAAATTGTATCTAACTATCAGCGATGGCCATTTTCTCCATTGGCGATGGTGTTATGAGGAAGAACTGGTTCGATGAAATGGCTGAACATCTCATCGGCGATGGCATACGATGGGCATCGTCATCGGTTGTACTTCCGATGCCGATGAAATAAGGCTAAGAGCACAGAAAACAGCCTTACGAGTTTGAAACACTTATTTTTTAGGAACATTAAGACAAAGAGTGGGTTACAAAGTTTAATTTAATACATTTCCCAGATTTAACAATGTCAAGCCCAAGCAAGTTTTTCTTAATTAACCCTACTAACCAGGGCCTTACATTTCGCACCTTTTATCAGGTAGGAATAGTATTTCTCTATGAAAATTGCATACAGGCCGAGGTTAAAAGGAATGCTGTTTTTATTCGATGTTTGTGGTTTGAGATCTTTGTATAATTAAAATGTGTTGATGCGATGGTCCATCGCCAATTGAAAAGCCCTACGATGGCCATCGCTGATGGTTATTTCATCGTAGGTCATCGCCGATGAAAACTGGCGATTTTCGGTTCCGATGGCGATGGTATTGCATTCTCCATCGTAAGCGCGCATAATCTCAGATGCCGACCTCTGCCGTGACCTGCGGACCGACCTATGAGCACCGTGACCTGCGGACCGACCTATGAGCACCGTGACCTGCGGACCGACCTATGAGCACCGTGACCTGCGGACCGACCTATGAGCACCGTGACCTGCGGACCGACCTATGAGCACCGTGACCTGCGGACCGACCAATATTCTTTCTTTTGCCATTAGCTGTGCTCCTAAACTCCCCATGAGAGGTACATACTGGAATCCTCCAGACCCATCTGCCCCATGACAAGGAGCTCCCCAACATGCTGACAAGTCAGGTGCACGTCAGCACTCGAGTCGCAGGGTCGCCAGGTGCCACGCCTCACACGCCACAACACTTGCCCACGATAACCTGATCTGCTTACCATACGGGATGACCGTCAGGTGCACGCAGAAACTGCAGCAGCTGTGCCGTATTCTAACAGCTGACTTATATCCATGATAACCAAACCCATCACTGTACAGCTGTGCATACACGTCCGGTGTGTGTATGTGCGTGAATAATACATGCGTTGTCACAGCTGCAAGGGTCTCTCTCCACTTGAGCGAATTCACATGATGAAATTAACGCTTCTACTGAATATTCAGTTCAGTAGAATGTGGTATAATTATAGATTGCTGTAGCGGAGTGAAAGACAGGTAATATAGGCAACAGCGGTGGGCGTGCCCCGCCAAACGGAGCGAACCAGTACCTGTTTGGCTCCATCGTGGGAAGTTGCACTGTGCTGCGGATGTAGGTTTGTGCAATAACATGTTATTTATGTACCTAGGGATATTCAAATTTACAATCAGTGCCTCGAGATTATTATTCCCCTAAGTACGTGTTACAGATTCATGTAATAATGCATTTCTAAAGAAAAGAAAATTTCCTGCATAGCCTATAAAATGCGCGCTTACAGGGTTTGGATTTAAGCGCTCGGCACTACCGGGTGGAGGCGCGTCAAAATCGGCTTCTAATATTGAATAAATGTAATTGCAGCTTTCAATATTCGCTTCGCCCCTTTGGATTTAATTTTAGGCGTTAATCCTAAGTCTATTCTCCTTGAGATAGCCGAAAACTCATCCATAGGCTAGCCCGCAGTCCGCGAGGTTAAGTTTTGGTCTAGTGTCGAGCTTAAACAGCTTTCGATTAACCCTTACAGTTTAAGCTATCCAAATCCAGAGTGGTGAATGGAACTCTTATAATAAGTAAGCCCTTAACAAGTTACGGCTAATTATATTAGATAGATAAACGCAATCAAACTGGAAGATTTAAAAACGCCTTTAAGCGTTTTGCAGTCAGATAACCCTCGATTGAGTTCAGTTGGTCTTTGCAGCTGAGACGCTAATGGTAATCTTGAGCGAGATTAAGATTTATCTGGAGCAACTGTCATCGAGCGTCCCTTTTGTTAATAAGCACGGCTTGGATTCATTTTGGGTTAGGCTATGGTAAACCGAAAGCAATTTTACCCCAGATTTACATTCAGTTCGAGCTGTAGTTAATAAAAACACCATGCAACAAACCTAAAACATAGATACAAGCATAATCTGCGGAGACTGAAAATTTTTACCCTGTAAATTTAAATGCAGATATTGCTGCTCAGTCTCCAGAGATGCAGCGGCGAATAGAACGCACTCCGAGAAAATTTTATCCAGATTAACAAGTGCGGCTTAGGCACCTACCTAACTATTATCGATAATGGTAGTCCTTGCTACCTGATTAGTATCTGACAGAAGTTAACGGTTACTCATGCCACGATGTCACGGTATTTCTGTTCTTCGCAAAGGAATTTTAATGAGAAAGAGGTTGCAAAGGGTGCGGAGATCTGATGATGATTTTTCCGGCATGGCTGAAGTCTGGTTGGCGCGATGATTGGCTGTAAGCCTCTTCTAGGTGGGAATGGATGGCTGAGAGCTTGTGATTGGTGAGAAGAGATGGCTGAGAGCTTGTGATTGATGGGAAGGGGATGGCTGAGAGCTTGTGATTGGTGGTAAGGGATGGCTGAGAGCTTGTGATTGGTGGGAAGAGAGCAACCACCGAAGAACAGAGAACTTCCTTCCAGTACAGTGATATTGCAAAGGTGGTTGTGCTCCCTCCTTCATATCAAACCTTCTTGTAATGGGCAAAATATTCCCTCGCTCCCAAAAGGGTAGGCACACAACCAATTTTGTGACTAATGGCCCTAAGGATTATGCCGAGGCATTCGCGCGAACAACTAGAAGAGAGGTTGGTTAGCAAGGAAGTTTAGCTAATAGAAAGGAGAGAGCCAGGAGCCTTGTCCGTGAAGCTCAAGTTTCCGGTGTGGCTCCTGCCAGTCGCCGTATGCATCAATCGCATATTTATCACCCGCGAACAAGTGAGAGAGGTAATAATGTGTTCGTTAAAGATTTAAGTACGTATATTAGTACATAACATATTTGCGTGCATAGGAATACATATTTGTATATATATAGATTTTTTATATGTCTGTCCACCCAATAAGTGGTCGAAGGAGTTGAGCAATGTTCATAATTTTTGCAGGGAGTTTGGTGGGTTGCCCTTGATGTGATCAATGCCAAAAAAACTGGGAATAGCTGGCAATAAAAAGACGGCGCTGAAGTTTGTTCTCTACCCAAAATTAGGTAGATGGAGTTGAGCTATCTTCATGATTTTTTGCACGGAGTCTGGTGGGCTGTTCTCGATGTGACCCATGTCAGAAAACTAGGATTAGCTGGCCATAAAAAATTACGGCGATGAAATTTCCTCCCACCGCGGGTGATGGTCTTACGCCACCGAGGCGTTCTAGTAGTACATCAGTTTGTTGCTCCAGCGTCACTTCCACCAATGAGATTAATGCGTCATCATTCGTTCGTTACAGTCGCCGGGTGCCAGAGGTACTACTTTAATGAACGCGTCACAGCCATACCGGAATGGTTAGAACGCTAGCTCGCCTAACTTAAAGCGGCGGGACTCCCTCCTCCTATTAAAGCTCCTTGATGGTAAGTCCACTCGTCATCCGGAAATTCATTTTAAGCTCGGTAGCTTAGATACGGTTGCATGAACTATATGCAAGCAGCATATTCTCGCAACACGTTCCTGTGATAGCACAGTGCCGGCAGTAGAAGTCAAAACATGGCAACCGAGGACGTACTGTGGCCACGACGCTCCCGGCACATTCAACCCCGTGAGCATGGCGTTGAGTCAATTGAGTGAAGGCAGAGCATGAGATAGAGAAGGCGGGTATGCGGGTGCCCAGAGCATTTATGTAGTGCATCTTACGCTTTCTCAGAGTAAAGAGTCCACACTCTTCTGAATGAATGTGTACATTTTTAAACAGTGTAGCAACGGAATCGACCATATAGCGCGATGCATGGTAGGTACGGGACCTATGTAAAGAGTGAGGGCAGAAACTAAAACTGCCACATTTGCATACACTTCCATCTCTATGCTGTGCTAACAAAGCCACACACACTAGTCAGTATCTTTAATATACTTCTGTATAGAAAGAAAACCGAACAAAACCGTCTATATAGTGCCACATATACTACATAGAGAGGGAACTAAACCGTCCGCACTTCTGCGTAAGTTTACGGCTTTTTCTGCGCAGTGCAGTAACTAAGCCGCCAATACTTTGAAGAAAAAACATCAGAACGTGAAATAAGCACTGTATACTTTTAGCTATATTGCAACAGCACACAGAGCACGCGATTTATTTTATTATGAAGCCAATTAAAAGAATACTCAAACTTTGGCTGCGAGGACCACAGCAGCAGATCCCAGTGCTGGTTGCTGCCACTTCCAAAGAGACTGAAAACGTGAACATTACCATCGTCTTTGACTAGCTGCTGAACAGTAGTCATATAGCTATTAAGTTCAGTTGCTATATAACTATACAAGCTGCCCGAGATAATTCAAATACTGTTAATGCTCCATACGGAAACCTGAACAGCACAGTGTTGATGGATAGTTTAAAGTTCAAAGATGCAAAACTTGAAATCCGAAGTTATTCGTATTCGCGGTAATCGGAGGTGTGTGACCCTACAGCGTTTGTTCGTGTGTCATCCGCGTATCCTTCTGCTTAGCGTAGGTATATTCCTGCAGGGCTGACCTCGTTACAGCAGATCTCTACGGAACTCGGCTATAATCTATGTTATGCTAGTGGCTCCTACAGCAGGAGGTAGGCAGGCTACTGCCCCAGGTAATAATAAAAACACTTCTTAGGAACACGAGGTACATCAGAAGCAGTTACCTCAATGCGACCAAATACTGAGTACCGTAGGTAAATAAAATTTGTTCCCCGCAAGAACGACACTGTTTGGGTCGCCCTCCGTAAGCGCACGCCACTCTATAGTCGAATGGAGAAACACCAACTGTATCTCATGCTATATACTATTACGTGCACCACCTAATAATAATAACAATAATAAATAATATTTTGGCAGGGAGAGTGCCTTGCCAGAATCTACCTCTGAGGGCTGAAAAAATTTAGACTCAAGCAAAAGTACATGAAACAATTTGATGTATCCGATGCGTATGTTTTGTAGCGTATGGTAACATTTTTATGCCATTGCCTCTTATGACAAAGACTGAATAAAATTAGTCATAAAAAATATAGTACACTTACAAATGTGCTGTGCGGTAAGCAACAAGTGTACTATACATGAGTATTGATATTTTTGATGTGTTTAAAACTAAAAGAGCAAACGTAGTAGATATTAGTTATTGAAATTTCTACTACGGGCAGAAGAGTATGCCTCTTTCACTTAAGAGAATTTTAGCACAATTATTCGGGTCGCTCGAAGTGCGACAACACCATCCTGGTGAGCTGATTATATTCAGTCACATCCTCAATGGAATAGGGAAGAGCATTCCAAAGCTTAGCTCCAGAAATAGAAAGAGCTTGTTGACCAGCCGTGGTGCTGGTGTAGCGCACTTGGAGACGCTCTCGCCGAAGAGATCGTCCGCTGATTTCACAGTTTCGAGTAAACTGCACAACCTCGGCATTTATATGAGCGCTATATGCAGCGAACGAAGGGCGTATTGGGCTTCATCTAGCTTTAATTTCGTGCTAATTCGTGGCCACAGGAGCTTTTCTAACAATGGACTGGCATGATCGCGTTTGGTGAATTTTCCATTGAGAACAACTTTTGGTGCAAAGTTCTGGGCATTTTGTCCATCTGATACAAGATATTCAGTGACTTTAGCACAGATCAAACTACAGTACCTAGTTGAAATGAGAGAAAACCAGCGAGTGGATGAGAAGGAGGCGCGATTTTTTATCTAACAGGTGTTTAATTTTATGGAGAAATATTAGCGTGCCGTTTACGGTATTGCACAATATTTAAATGTGATCGTCAAACGTTAGATGTCTATCCATTCACAGCCCAAGCGATTTGACAACATCGCGAGGGGTAACGATTGAGTTGTTAAAAGAAATAGAGAAAGAATGCAGCTGCTTGTAGAGTTGCTGAGTACCAATTAGGCTACAATGCATTGGGTTTCATCCGTATTCAGTTTTAGCCCATTTGCATCATACCATGTTTTTAGTTTTTCCAGGAGATTTCCCGCATCTTCACACGGAGTTCTCGCTGGAAGCACGCAACCAACCTTGTGCAGAGAAAGCCACGGGGTTCGTGCCTTAGAAGTGCTGTAGAATCTAAGATTTCGATTCTTGTAAGTGGTTATCTCGAACCCCCAGGGGGTGCAAGTGCTCCAGGTTCGGGAACCCCTGCCGTAGAGTCTCATAACTCACCTTAGATTTGATAGCGGCACCATGCAAGTTCAAGAAGTAAAAGTGCATGGCGTCATGCGCACCATCCAAAGTTGTTAGAGATCCCTCGTTGCAACGGTCGCTTTCCGTAAGGTGGAGACTTGTAGGCCAGTTGTGGCCAACAGAAAAGCCAACATTGAGTTACATCCAACAGGGAACAATCACAACAGAAAAACAGGATAGAAACTGGCTCAAAAATCATGACGTCACTAAGAACTACCAAATGATCTTCTTGCTTGAAGTAAGCACAGAACTTTTCACAAAATTTGGCGGACCTTTAATAATATGATTTTGATAAGAATAAAATGCAGGTGATTTCACATAAACATCAGCAGATGTGATGAAACACACGTCTTGATTAATATTTTCAAGAACAACTTAGGCTGAACTCTAGAATACGCATAACCGTTGACAGCGGATGCATCAGGCTTTTTTTTTTTAAAAAGCGTCCACTAGGAAAAGGTTATTGTATTCTAAAACCATTATATCAGAAGCATAACTGTAAAAGAAGTGTGGACAGACGCAACCCTACCAAAAATTAGGGCCGCCGCAGAAGCTAAAACTCCATAACTTAGCGTCTGCGTGGGGCTGTGGGTGTGGGAGCCCAAAATTTTGTTAGAGAAGAAAAACTACCACGTTCTTCAATAACAGAAATCTGGACGTCCCAAAAGCTAATACAAAAAATCAGTTTCTGGGAGCGGATGAAAGGTTGCTAGGGATTCATGGAATTGGGCTGTGGGCCACCTCACGCCCACATACACGAAACAACGACAAAACCTAAGCGTCGTAGGGGTCATTTTAGGGCTTCTTGAGCCCATTAAAATGTTTCTATTCCCCTAGTATTTGACTGATTTTATGTAAATATACGTAGGTATATCGATGTATTGAAAATAGAGTAGATCGGCGTACGGGCACATTCCTGGGCTCGCCCCCTCCCCTCATCCTCCTTTGCAATCTCTCAATACTAGTGACGTTCCTGAACTTCAGAAGCACTTATGTCTAGTACTAGTATTGCGCTACCAGCATCGCAAATACATTCAAATACTCGCATACAGGCTATCGTGGTCCCCGGACCATTCATCGCCACGCTACAGTTTACATTTGGTGGATCATTTTATGTCAGCTTTGAATGCCGAGGGAAATAAACATCACTCGTGAAGCAGTTTAAAAACGCTTACTTAAGAAAGGATAGAATCGTTCACAAATAGATAAAATAAAGTAGCTCGAAATAACCCAGATGGAGGTACTTTCATACAAACATTTAGAGCATGATTTAAGAGAGCTATTTCTGAAAGAACAACACGTTTTATCATGGCACATTACCATAACTTCATAAATTCACTAAAGGGTTGTGGCTGTACCTCTTCTACAGAAAATTATTCTATAAACATTATGCTACTGACAGCACCTAAATAAAATTTAAAAGATTCAAGTGACACAATACGGTTACGCACCCAACATCATGGTTACGCACCTAACATCATATCTTTCTCGTAGGGCTACACAAATATCTTTTATTCGTTATGAACAGGTCCGGTCGTTAAGGAAAACGAAAATCCAACAGAAACACCGAGCAACCTTAATATTAGGCCTATACCGGTATGCATGGAACGTTACTAAGCATCACAACTCGGAAAACGGTCACTGCTCACTTGAACGCCAGCAGATCCATTCGGCCAAAGTAAAGGTAAAGTCAACTTAGACCACACCCTCACCAGGGAAAGCCACATGCACTTGTTTGTGCTGCGGGTATAGGCCCACTGACCCCAGATGAGGAAGTGTAGTCGCAGTCGCCCTCGGGTCACCAAGAACTATGGCGCTAATTTGACGGATACAACAAATGACCCGACACCCCTCCACCCCCCTCATCTCTGAGGAAGGCAGTTAATTCTGCCACAGCGCTGAGCATGCACACACAACTTGCCGAGTCAGCACACCAAGATCTGCAAAGAGTTCGAGTGTCTGGCGGAGTATCGAACCAGCGAGAGATACATGGTGTTAGGGCTGAGAACAGAAGCCTGCAGCTACCGTGGCCAAATACAGATTTAAATAATGCAGACACTGTAATTGAATCGTTATTTCATTGTCTTATTATAACGTGTATATTATAATGAACTTATAATACACCCCTAACAAACTACTGAAGGCAGCAATCTTAGTTGCCAGAGAAACGATTGAACGAGATATATTGCGGCACCCCCAGAATTTTTAGAAAACAGTTCGCGGCATACGGTATATCTATATTTCGAATTAGGTAATCACGAATCGCTGCAGTTCGGTGGCAATGGCCTGAGCTCTTTAGCTGCAACTTTGTCTCGATGCTTTTTCACCACATTTGATGAAGTGAATAATGTTAATATCAGACCGATCACCCTTAAGACGGCGAAAACTCAGTCCTGGTCAAAAAGATAGTCTTTATTTTTCATCCGTATCAAGGAAAATCGGCTAAAGGCTAACATCTGCAAAACCTACGATTCAAAATAGCGGATCCAAAGATCGTGTAATTTCCGGATAAAGGAAAGCTGACGGGATTAACATATCTCGAATGGTGCCTATCGGTGACGCCTTTACTATGCGTTGCCAAATAGTGACTGCAATATTCCAGTCGGTAATTTGAAGGCGATTACCCAAGGCTGCACACTTTGCAGCACGGTACTCGTATATAACGTAGGTATATGTAAACATCGAATAACTGCTTTTAATTGCACGATAGGGCAGTGCATGTAGTACATCTATGGCCATGTCCTTGTGTACTACATTATCTATTGTGCGGCACACAGTGCGGTTTGGAGGCGAGAATTCGCTTAATTCCATCAAGATCATCTGACCCCACGGTGGACATGTTCGATTTGGAACCGATTTTGAGCCATCGTTGCATAGCATGTCCGAAACTGCAGTCGAAAGCTTTGGCTTTGCCACTTTGAATCGTGTTGCACGTGTCAGACACAGCGCGATTACGTTGAGCCTGCTGAAAACTCGATTTTACGAAGCAGAAGTGAGTTTCTGTAAATCCCAAGGATAACCAATTCAGGACCAGGTCGTAGTCAACGCACCTGTCAGCAGTTTTGGAAGAGTTAAGCCTCGAGTGCTTAATTTCGGAGCCTAGTCACTTTAACCCATTAACTTCAAATGACGGAAATACCTGTTCCTGAAACGGAGTTCAAGAAACGCATGCCGCAGTTAATGGGTAAATTCCAGCGCAGGGACTACCGAATGAAATTCGGTATGTTGGCAGTAGCGGCGGTAGTTTCGTCTGCCGAAATACCAAAACTGTATTGAATTTTCTACCGACACCGAATGGATCTACCGAATGACTTTCTTTCGGTAGATTTGAATTTCCCGCGCCCACAAAAGAAGCTTCTTAGCCCTTTATGACCCACCATCATTCCCGGAAGACATTAGGAAAATCCCATTGATTTTCGTTCAGTTGAGCTTTTTCAAGCTGTATTGCACTTCATTGATGAGAAGAGACGTTGGGCGTAGTGTGTCATAATGTTTCGCTAACTCAACTGTCATGTCCTTCCGAGCTTAGTGGAGCGTGAACTGCCAGGGGATCATGTATGTAGTTCAAGGCTTGAAATAGGTGTTCTATGGTTCTAGAATGTATTAATCAAAAGGCTTTAAAGGTGTTTATATAAATATAAATATAAATAAAGAGATTTTCAAATCTATATGTCCGGTAGACATGCTTCCTCTGTTTTATAAGCAGCTTGGTGGCGTTCTAGTCTAGCCCCATAGCTAGCAGTGATCTTCCGGCGCCTGATACGGTTAGGAAATTTTCCCCGTTGTTGGCGTATTACTCCCATTCCCATGGGTCCAGTGCCGCCCCACGTCACCAACTACCGACCCATTACGCTGACGCCCATTTTGTCAATAGCGTTCGAGAAATTGGTCGCTTGTAAGCTTGGTCGTTTTGCGGAGGTTTTGGGCTTGCAGCCTGCTGGTCAGTTTGCGTACAGAACTGGTGTGGGTTGTTGTGACGCCTTGTTGTCAGTGCCACACCATTTACAGTTTGCACTGGATTGTTGGTCTGACGCACGCCTTTTTCAGTTGGGCTTTATTATAGCGTTTGACAGGGTCAACCACAGGGGTCTATTATACAAGCTTGAGTCGTTAGGTGTGGGTGGCAGGGTTCTGTAAATCATTCGTGATTTTGTTGCTGAGCGAACGCAGAGGGTCTGTTGACAGCGATTTGAGTGCCTCAGTCGCGGTGGAGTCTGGCGTCCCTCGGGGTAGCGTGCTTGGCCCGCTGCAGTTCATTTTGTATACTAGTTAGTACATGTTCTCTTCGCTGAAAAGCACCATGATTAACTATGCCCACGATCCCACTTTGATACCAGTGATACCTTCTCCCCGCATGCGTAATGCTATCTCCCAGCCTATGAATAGGGATTTGTCTCTCATTAGTGCATGATGTTGGTCCTGGCGTATGAAGCTGAATGCCAGTAAGACCAAGTCGACGATTATAAGTCGGTCTTGGACACCTGTACTGTAGCAGCAGCAGCATCCTCCACATCTGGAGATTGATGACACTTTGCTTTAGGAGTTTAGCACTTCGGAGATTCTTGGTGTTGTCTTTGATGAGAAACTTATTTTTGAGCCGCATATTAGGCGACTGGTGCCACGTGCTTCTAGTAAGATTGGGTTTTTGCATAATATGAATTCTGTGTTTGATGACAGTGAGGTTGTCTGCAGATGCTTTTATGCTGCCTGTGTTGGAGCATTGCTCACCGGTCTGGGCTTCAGCTGCTGACAGTCACTTACGTCTGTTGGACCCACTTGTTAGTTCGGCCAGCAGGCTATGCACAGATAATGATCTGGTGAACCTGTCCCGCAGGAGAGGGGTGGCCAAACTCTGTTTTGTAAGGTCTACAATAATGAGAGGCATTGGTTGTATTCTTCTGTCGCGGTCCTAAAGTCTCTGGGAGAATTACACGTGCTGCGGTCGGTGCACACTTTTTCACATTAGACAATGTTAGGTGCCAAACTAATCGGTTCGGTCGGTGCTTCGTACCCTGGTCTGTTAGTGTTTGGAAATAATTGCCGGCATCGGCTTTCGATCGTGTTGGCCTGCAGACATTCAAGTCAGCTGTGAATGTTTTTTATTATTATTTCTTTTAGCAACGTTTCGGGCTCTCTGGTACTACAAAGTGCTTCATTTGGGTTATGTTTCCTGTCCGTTGAGGCCCGGACGCGAAGTTTTAATAATAATAATACCGAACCAAAATACCAAATCATTCGGTAGATTTTTTGTAAATTTGCGGAAATAACGCACCCAATGACCCTTTTTCATCTACCGAATACCGATATCGGCTGTACAAAATAAAAATACCGAATCCCAGCTCGGGTAAATTTGCCTCGAACTTTTTATTTCTCGGCGGAACTACGGTACTTTGGATTGAGTTTCAGACATTATACGTACAGCGGCAACGCTTGATATGGCCAAAAGCTCAATCCTGCGGAGGAAACAAAGTGACGTATCGAACGCCAATAATTTAAATTCATTGTCAGTTTCAGGCGAATCAGTTAGAATACCTCCATGGAATAAGCGAATTAGACTAAACTAAATAATGACCTGTAAAGTCCATATGAACCATTTAGCATGGTAGGTACGGTATCTGAATTAGCCTAAATAGGGAGCTACCAAGTTTCGTAAGAATATCACTTCTAGTAACGTCCATAAATCAGTAGCCTACCTACGGCGTCTTTTTGTGACCACCGCGCGGATGATTCCCCCTGATCGCGCATGATTCGCACGTTTTTGTGACCGCAGTTTGACGTGATTCTGATAGCAATCAACCGCGATCAGTGGTGAGCATTGACCCCAGGCTAATTAGGCCCTATACGTGATCAAAGAGTGATTCCAGCCGTTGGACATGTAAACATTCAAAATTTGAAATGCAAGGTCGTGATGTTTTCTTATATTTAGGGATAAATTGAATAATGTTATGATGATTGTTTGTAATATTGACTTCCAAAATTGTAGTTTTGTTAGTTTTATGCCTGTGTATGTTTAAAATACTTTTAATACTGCTAGTTCAGTTATACAATGGCTTCAAAATAAATAAATGCTCATAAGAAATTCATTCCCTACCATTACCCGTAAAAATACAATAAAAATATGTTTTTCGAAAATTGACATGTCGTCTCTGGTTTGTTTACAAAATCGTTGACCGTTCTTGTGCTTTTCAGTGATCATGTTGATCCTGATCACGGTGATTCTGATCACGAGCGTGGCCACAAAAAGACGCCTCTAGCCCTAGCTACATTTGATACCTTCGAAGTTCATCAAGTGGTGCAACACACACCGCCCGTTGCGTGCAAAGATGATAGGTACTGCAATCCGTGACCAATGGGAGATTCAGTAGAGAAATATCTATACTACACTGCATGGAAATGTTATAGCTAGATTGTCTTGCAGTATAATGATTGCAATTCTTTGCTATTTAAAAGCTTCAATGTTAATCGCATTTCAAATATGACTGGCATTTTGTTGAACAGCCTCAAGCAGCAGTTTTTCCCCGTACTTTAAGGTGAACATTTGGCATGGACTGCCTTCAGAAGATGTCGGTGCATAGACAACCAACGTGTTTGAATATAGTATTGATAAAAATTGGGAGCAACACCCTTCACAACGACGAACTCCTCCTCCAGGAATCCCAACTCTCAACGGCCCAAGATTCAGAGCAACCTTAAATCATTGTCTATCCTGCTCCAACTGCACAAACGTCTCTGAGTCCCCGATAGTCTGCTGCAGGAAGGAAAGAGCGTAACGTGAGGACTCACGAGAAACTAGCATCGAAAAGTGACATCAATTACATAACATCGACAAACGGTACGGTACGGGTGAGCAGCGTATGGGTTTTTATTTAAAATTGCAAGAAAATTTGTCGTCAATTGCAGGTTTCATCCCTCAGATTAAGTACATAAATGAATGAAGAGCGGAGAATACTAATTGAACAATGCACAGTTATCGGTAGAAGATTGCAGTGGAAGCAGTAGAAACTTTCACAGCACCAGAAGCAAATTCCTGGCCAGTATAACGACCTGCTTTAACTTCTTTAAAGTGAGGCCTTATTTACACTTCATATTCAGTTCACGCTGCTCTACACAAAACATATTGAAACATATCACCGTATTTTTCGACTTCATTCAAGCTCACTAGCCAGCTATTTGAGCTGCACCAATACACAGAACACGGTCCAATGGTTGTCGACAGGTAGATTGTTTAAGCACTAACTGTTGCAATGGTATCTCCCGCATCAAGAATATACGACTGCTTATGTTTTTTGGTTAACATTTAAAAGCCCAACCTACGAAGGCCTGAGGTCCGACCCTCAAATATTTCGACTAATCGCTATGACGTCATTCGCTAACATGCGATTACGGTTTTATTTTAGTCCCATCGAGTCCTCCCGTTACAATCTTTGCCTCCTGATCTGCTGCAACTATTGCGCTTGCACAGTCGCCTCCTAGGCTCGGCATTGTTTTTTACCATTTTTTTTTTTCACTTTGCTTTCTCCCTCCTCAGCCTCATAGGCCCTATATCTAAATTATTCGACATAATGGCAATAGCTCATAGAAGGCCGGACTATCGGTTAATAAATTCCGGCTTCTCGTTGGGAATGGGCCTGTTGGTGCGTCTACTGCCAGCTATCTGATCCAAAATTGAAGGCTGGCCCATACTAGAACATTTCGTTGCAACTGCATCGATAGCATTTCCGATTTGGGCTCGCATTTCGCAAGTATGATCAGTTGATTCCGAGTATTTGGCAACAATTCGCTCATTCTTAAATGCAGTAATACCTTCCAGAATAATCCAAACATATAAAGAAGGCCTACGTGTGTTACGCGCCCGACTCTTCGTCGGACTGAGTGCATTTGAAAGTCGACAAGTCCTCGAGACAGCTTAGTTCTTGTATGCTTCTTATTGTAGCATGGCCCAGGACCAAGGAAGAGGGCCCGAACTACATCTAGCAAGATTGACACGAGGTATATTCCAGGCCTTTCCATATGATCGGTATCCACAGAGGTGAACAGTATTCAATCCTAAGCCGTACTACTGGCATTTTTAGCCATACAATGAGCAGGTAGGTAGTACCTACCCTAACTACTACTACTAGGCCTCTCGTGCCTAGAACGTTCGAAGCATCCATCCGCTCCATCTCTTTCCTATAGTCACAGCTCTGGCCATATGATCCTCAAACCTATCACTACTTGCGTTCTCACTCCAAGGTCTTGATAAATTCTTACTATTACACCCACAGGAATCCAGACATTTTAGACCTTAATTTAATAGACATTGATGCGCTGAACTCGAATTTATAGGTTGCAGCCGTCGGAATGCGTACGTACATATCAAATTTTGCTTTAAATCAGTAGATACCTATTAGTAGTCACTTCCACAAGCCATTTTTTCGTCTGTATAAAGAGTAGGCCTAGGCTACCCAAGCTGCGATGTCATTAGCAGAACCAGTCCTTCGCTCTTAAGCTGAAAAAGTAATGCATCTTTGGATACAAAATTCATGGATTTATCGTTCTCAATCGTCAGTGATGCTTCCTCTTGACTGCGGAGTTGTGCGTCTGTACTTTCGTCTGTGACGTGAGCAGTAGCTAGACAGTGCGCAGTCGAGCGACCTCGGCGACGCAACGGCGATGTTTGTTTCATTAGACCGCGCAATTGTTTAATTTTGTTTATTGTGTACATACTTTTGCTGTAATATTACGTTACCAAATGGGAATGTTTATTTCCGTGATGATTTAGCCTAGTGTTTTCTATGCAAATTTTATTCAGAAATTTCCTCACATAATATAGGCTAATCGTTCATTTAAACGATTCCTAACAAACTGCGCTGGAGTGCTAATGTACCGTAATGCTGAGCTTGATAACTAATATCTCAAAATTACTCATTTCCGACGGCTGTGACCTATAAATTCGTGTTCAGCAGAAAATTGATTTAAAATCCTTGGGTTGAGTTGCGGGTAATAGTAAACAAATACCAAAATCTTTTTTTTCGATTTCACTCCCATTACCTACTCATTGTGCAGGATGTTGATTCGATAAGAGAGTTTTCCCTTCATCATGACGTTTGAAATGTTGAAGGTCACGTTGTTAGGTACCTGACAACCACCACGCACAATAGACAGTGCGTAGGTAACTACGTTTGCCACTGACTGCACCCCGGCAATTTTTCGCGTGCGGGTCGCAAGGAGCTAGTGAAGAGCGAACTGCAACTTCGCCTGGGGTGTCCCCCAACATAGTCATGAACCATGATGAGTCTAGGTGCCAGGTACTACCTACCTACCGACCGCTCTGTCAATACTCTGTTATTAACCCATTAACTGCGAATGACAGAAGTTACGCATGTCCACTCGCGGATCTAGCCCCTTCACGTGGAGGGGGGGGGGG
>LQNS02278091.1:42898311-42924131 GCA_001587735.2 Parhyale hawaiensis | reverse complement strand
TACGTGAACTGTGGGGATAACTCGCTGTTAGCCACCCCGCTGGTCACGGACTGCAGCATCACCTCTGTACAAGATGGGCGGCGTGCGTAACGTCGCCTGGACCTCGTCCGAAGTATCAGCAAAGGTATAAAAGGTAAGGTATAACATTAGTGTGATATTGAAGCATTTGGCTAGGTTTGATATGGATCATTAACCCATATAGGCAGCATTATCATGGGGTATTTCTCGGTAATGATACAGTAATATTCAAAATATTCAACACTTTTACTGATGAGTGACAGCGGGGCTTGCGAACGTCCCCCCCCCTTCACCAACGCCAGTTAGCGTAGTTATGTTTTGATAGTACTAGTGCGCTCTGACAGCGCATACCTCCGCCAAGCAAAGCAACGGTTACGAAAATCTAATATTGGTTTTGAGACCAGGATTTTCTCTTTATCGACACCAAAATCTAATCATTTGTGCCCTTCAATAGTGTTAATGGCTTCAGTAATTTTATTTTAAGATCCGTTCATAACTTTTTGAGTTATGCTGCTAACACGCATTATGACAACACGAGTCAAACATACAAACGAACAAATCGATCTGCACCAAAATTTGATCATTTATGCCTTTTAACATTACTAACAAATCCTGTAAATTTCATAAGGATTCATTCATTATTTTTTGAGTTGTTGTGCTAACAAGCATAAAATTAAAAACTGACAAACGAACGAACAAACTAACCTATCGTTACGAATAGACGGAGAGACAGAGAGACAAACCCGACGAAAACATAACCCCCTTGCCGGATTTAATGAGCAAATGCAATGTATATGGATGAGGCTATAGTTGAGAGCGCTGACTGCTCGAGGACTTCGTCTTAGCAGTCAGCGGTAGACTTAATAAGCGGTAGAAGCATGCAGATGGGCTGGAGCTGCCGCACACGTGTTCCGTCCAGCTTCTTTCATTCTTTGGCTTTGCCATTAAAACTTTACTGGAAAGAGAAGCGGTGCGCTGTAATCTCTCTCTGTTCAAACTCCGCTCCTTAGTTTAGTGGAATATAGTGATCCATCTCGTGTGGGGTGGGCAGCCTCGAGGGCTTCAGGGGCGTCCAGAAAGGGAGAGATCAAGATCGCGCTCGAAGCTCTGGGGTGGTTCATGGATTCTTAAAAAAAGAAGAAACCAGAATTTACAGCCATCAGAAGAATTTTTTATGCATTCTCTTTGTATAGAACTCTTGCAGTTAGGAGTCTTAATTTATCACTGTTTGCTGATGGCGATAGCTTCTTCGAACCTACATTCAGTGTTTTTTTTTTCTGGAGGTTTGAACGCTCATCATATGGAGTGGTTGGGATAGCATCGCTACTCCATGTGCAACTGTGCACTGCTGGAAATAGTCTTGGCCGTATATGTTTTGACCGATATCCCGAACTTGGTGCCAATATCTATTGGCGTACCTGGTAGCACCTCTAACCACTGAAACCCTGCTATGTTGTTTTAGTACCTATCCCTGAACGCCCGGGCACGTAGTTTCAATATTAAATGGAGAAGCACTCTGAAAGCGCATATCTCCGCTAAGCAACGTTGTGTTTACGAAAATGATTTTCTTTTTGATTATTACCAAAAGTTTGTCAGATGTGCCGAACATTCCTAACAGTTCCTGCAATTTTCTTGAAGATTCATCGATAACTTTTTGAGTTATGTTCTCACGACAGAAATATAGTCAAACACATAAACATACCAACAGATCATCACCAAAATTTGGTTATTTCTACTCTTTAATATTTCTAACCATTCATGCAAATTACTGTAAGATCTGAAAAAATAAAACAGAGACAAACGGGCTTACAGATCATTAAAAAAATTGAGTTATTTGTTCCCAGCGACATTCCTAGCAGTTCCTCTAAATTTCTTGAAGATCACTCCATTAACTTTTTGAGTTATGTTCTGACGAATATCAAGGCAAACGCACCAACAGATGAATAAACACGAAAATTGGGTCATGTATGCTCCTTATCCATCCTAACAGTTCTTGCAAATTTTATTAAGATCCGTTGAGAAGTTTTTGGTTATGTTGCGGACAATCAGTAGATGAAACGCACACAGTCAGGCAAGCAAAAGATCATCACAAAGTTTGGTCAGTTGCTCCTCGTAACCTAGCATTTCCTGCAGATTTCATGAAAATCCGTCAAGAACTTCTTGAGTTATGTACAAAAAAAAAAAAAAAAAAAAAAAAAAAAAAAAAAAAATTTAAAAAATTTTTTTAAAAAAAAAAAAAAAAATTTTTTTNAAAAAAAAAAAAAAAAAAAAAAAACAGGTAGGCAAACAAACAAACACTTGAACGGATTCTTACCGTTGGTCATGTGCTCCTTCTAACTTATTTTACAATCTATGTAAAGTACTTGAAGATCTGTCGATAACTCTTAGAATTACTTCGCGGACAGACAGACAAACTCCGACAAAAAACATCAACTCCTTGGCGGAGGTAACAATCGTGCGTGAGACTCTGGTGTCCAGATTGAAAGAAAGAAACTTGGCTCTTGGAATCGTAAGATCGTGCCTAAAGCCTCAGGAAAGTCCATGGAGTTGTTAATAGATAGGAAGATACTGGCAGCGTATGCAAGGCTCTGTATATGGAGATCCACAGGGTGTCCCAAAAGGATGAGACCAGCCAGGATTATGTGCTTTGCTTTCGACTAGGTCATTCGCTGTCTAGAAATGAAGATACTAGTATTGTGCATAAGGTTCTGGCGGCGGCAAGGGGTACGTGTCTACAGAGGTAGAAACGAATATCCCGCTGGAAGCTCTGGAGTCTTGAGCGAACGTTAGGTTGCACAAAGGAAGGATGGATTAGGCGGAAGGCGTTCCAGGTCTGGGATGTCCGAAAAGGAGATACTGACATCGTGGAGGCTGCTGTATTCATACGGTTCCCAGAAAGGAAGAAATCAGCTTCGTGCCACAAATAGCTCGAGAAGGAGATGATATGTAGAGTATCCAGAAGCCAAGAAACTAGGATTGTGTGGGAGCTTGTGGAACCGTGGGATGTCAAGAAAGGTGGAAACATAGATAATCCTTCGGCCTCTTGCATTTTTATTGTCCATTTTCCAGCGAGCCCTGGCCTCCCGACTCATTCTCTAGCCCTATCTGATTTTTCGATTTGTTTTTCTCTCTTTTCCTTCTCTCTGTGCCTTACCTGTCTTAAAAATTATGAGACGTGGTGCGTTCTGCAGAGAGCGTTCTCAAGTTATTTCAAAGCGGTATTGCTGAAGGATGCTAAATTTCATTTGAAAGTTTTCTGGTTAAACCACGATCGAAAATTTGGCCTTCCTGTAGCGCGGGATTTTTTTCAGGTCAACATTTTTGATCCCGGTTTCGAAAATGAGAGGCAAAAAAGTCCAATTAAGATTACGATGGCGACATTAACCAAAATTTAATAAAAAGTCGGCGATCACGGACAATAACGGGGACTACCATTCCGCGATTGACAAATTCTTATTAAATTTGAATTAATTATTTGCTCGCGATCGCAATCCCGGATTTTTTGCCTTTCAACTTCAATTCCGTGATTGAAAATCTTGATAAATAGAATAATTTCCCACACTACGGGAGTGCCATATTTGAGATCCCGGAGTAGTTTCAATCTCGGAATAAACCTCCAGCACTACAGGCTAAGGAATTTAGGCATGCTTTTTTCATGGTTCGTCTCACTTTCACTTCTAATAACATTTAAAAACAATTTATTTATGCGATAATAATTCGGATTTATCGGGTTAATCACTTACAGTGTCTCGGCTTTTCCCACGCCTCGCCTCACTTTCCCTTCGGGTGCACCAAATTATATTGAGGCGTTTGCAGGTTAGGCTCGTACTCGGTCCCAGCTTTTCCCATGCCTCGCCTGACTTTCCCTTCCGGCTGTCGGTCCCCGGCAGGCCTGACCCCCCTACGCCCCCCCCCTGGCCCCCATCATTTTCCTAACTCCTGCGACAGCTGGCGTTTGAAAGAACAAACCTCCCCTGCCCCGCTCCACCTCTCACTCAACTTCTCTCACTGACTTTTTTTCCTCATGCTGCTCTTCTTTTTACTCCTACCCTGATACTGCTTTATCCCCGCACCTTATTTCTGCCTCACCTTAAATTTGCTTCGCTCTATTTCTCCTGAACCTTTATACTTGTTTGCTTTATTTCTACCGGATATGAACTCTTATTTGCCTTATTTCTGGTGGACCTCACTTCTACTTGACTTTTTTTTTCTCCTCTTTATAGTTGTTCTCCTCAATACTACTTCATATACTACTCCGTAACCCAATATGTCCGTTAACAGCATATTGGTGGCGAGGCGTTGGAGCGTTCAGGTGCATATATGTATATATATGCTATACGTAGAGTAAGATATAGATGTTATAGTAAAATTGTGAAGCTAAAGATTTCACTAAATTCTCAAAATTTAAGGGGAAATTCATGTAGGTGGTCGAGATGTAGTGGGTAGACTAGCGCAGGTTTGGTAAAGCGTTGAAAGATTCAAAATAAGTTGAATAGTATATGAAATCATTGAAATTTTAAAATATCGTGAAATAACAAGTCTTACTATATTACTACACTGTAACCTGTAAATTAATATGTATTATAGTTACAAAAGTTCTATCTGATATAACTCATTGTTCCTTCGCCGGGTTTTCATTACTAACGCTCTTGCGACCAGTTCTTTTTTGTGATTTTTCATTAGCATCTTATTATTTTTGGTTGCACTCACAGATGATGCATGCTTATTACTTATCGCCGCTCCACCGACTCCCCTTCTATGTTGTTTTAGTTTTCGAAATGGATTTTACTAATCAGTGTTGTTCCACTGGCTGCGTGATTAAAATCTACTACGAATATTATTCACTCGCCGTACAGCTTTTCGGTGTCTTTCTGCCTTTTATTCTTCCCGTTTCTTTAGTGTCTCTTTACATCTGGCTGCTATACGCAGATGACACTCGCGTATCACCTCTATACAAACTCGATTCGCCTGCCGTCCGCTGTTACTTTTCCACGTTTTCTCTTTGCTTTTGCTGCTCCTTCCGGACTCCTCATTAGTCCACTTTTGCGGCTATCTTTGCGTTGTGGCGTTTTTGCGACGTAATTACTGCGATGTGTCTCCCTGCGTCATGACTGCTCGTCCCGGCGTCCTGCTCTTCTAAGCTCGCCGCTATCCTGTGTCGAGGGGCGTGGCGAGCTCCTGAAATTATTCTATATGTAGCATTTGGGTGCACGGCAATGAGTGTTATAACTGTTATTCTCATAGTAATAAGTTCGTTACTTTTCAAATTAGATTTGGGTTCAAAATTCTTCACGTGGTGGAGAAAATTGTGTTGTAGCTAATTATTATAGTCAGAATAGTACTATATGTTTGTAGTAACATTCCCTCAATGTATATAATTTTGCTTGCGAACAGGTGCGCCTCCAAATACTTATGGTGTCAAATTGTAGATCTGGTTGCGTGTGGCGCACCCAAACTCTGAATGTCATGATTTTCCAAAATAGCTGTCATTATAAGCGCGTGCTTTCTTCACTCTCGCGTTTTGTGCATTCCAACATATATAGCTATGTTAGGTAGATAGATTGGAGGCTCACCTTCATTTTGGAAGCTGTTGTGTTTGCCACTTTCATTTCATTTAATTGTTAATTAGTTCCCATTTCAAATAATTCTTGGCTCAGTTTAAACATCAATGCTAATCAATGGATTGCTTTCAAAATATGCCAATTTATTCCGTAATTTAAAGTCAATTACTAATTAATTCTCGTACATATATATTTGTAAAGTTAACGCATATATTATTCGTGCCCTAACAGGCTGGGACGGTACCAATTTCTTCACGTGACTGATAAGCCATTTCTTAATTCAGAAGTGCTATAGCGAAACCTCATTCCCAAGCTGCCCTTAGCTCCAAATTTCGGCTAAATTGCATATACTTTGTCAGATAACTCTGACTGAGGGCATAATAAAACGTTTCACTCTGTCTTTAAGAAACCATAATTATTTCCATCNAATGATGCTTCTTCGAAAACGTCGCAAAAACTGCGTTATTTTAATAGTATACTTAAAACAAGCTGTGCATTTGTTTCTATAATAAAAATTATAGTAAATTTTTGAGTTTGCTTACTCAAGCTGATTCGAGCATAAAATTCGTCTCAAAAAATGGGACGTTGTACTGTGGAGGGTTAGTATTATAGTCCGACCATCCTATCAGGGCAGTTGGGACGTGGCAAATTCCTCTTAGACAGCGTTGCCAATTCTATGGGCGTAACTGAGATTTTGTTCGGCTCATATCTTAACCCCACCCACTACCTGTATATAGAAAAATTTCAGAAATACCCATAGAACTGGCAACGCTGTAGAGGAATTTGTCCGCGTCCCAATTGCCTTGATCAAATGGTCAGACTATAATACCCTGTATCCTAAGTAATAGGTACTGTGAACAGTGCACTGATATATCCTCGTTGAATTAATCATCTATTGGATCGAAAATGATGCCTGCTTTTTATCCAATCATTCCTTCTTCCTCATTTCAACTACCTATTGTAGTTCAATCTGAGGTAAAGCCTGCGAATTCTTCAATGAGATTTGCAAACGCCCAAAACTTTCCGGCGGAAGTCCATCTCAACAGCAAATTTATCAACCGCGATCATGCCAATCCATCGTTAAAAAAGCTTAAACGGCCGCAAATTAGCTCAAAATTTAATTTTAATTAAAACCTAATAGAATTTTCGTTTAATGCATGGCGCTCTCGGAAACGCCGAATTTGTGCAGTTTACCCTCAATAGCGAGCCCAGTGAACGATCTCTTCGGTGAAATAATCGGAAAGTGTGCTACAATCGCAGTAGCAGTGCTGCTGTAAAACAAAAACATTATCTCTGGAGCTCATCTTTGGAATGATTTTCCAGTTCCTCTGCCTGAAGCGACTGATTTCAATCAGTTCACCAAGATGATGCTGTCGCTGTGTGAGAATTTCAACTAACTTTGCTCAGCAGAATTGCCACACCTTAACTCTCTCTTGGCGAAAATTTCAGCTGGTCTGTGTTTTCTCTCATTTTAAAAATGCTGCAAACATATTGCTGGCATATCAATAGGGCTTTCATTCAGTTTAACTAGTACTACGCGCCATATATTTTATTTTAATTGTAATCGTAATTTTTTTTGACGTGTCTAGAACAAAATTAATTATTGGACGAGCATCGATCTGTGCAAAATTATCTTGCCTATGTTATGTCTTTAATAATGGGCGGACACTGACTATCCAGGGGTGTAAATCTACTGGCCAACTGTCACGGAGTTAGCCCCTTAATATCTCAGGTTGCTGTGCCCTTAATATGTTGGGCACAGCATCCAGTTGAGAGAATACAGTAAATGCGTTATATTTCATTTATTTTTGTTGCTCACCACTGTAGGTCTGAAATTGTACGTACTGGGATTTCGTAAAGACTACATTAGTCAGAGGCTCTGAGGTTCATTCTTTAACTAAAATCAAGTTTACTTTCCCCACATTTCAGTCAATGTTGTTGCTGCTGCAAAGAAAAGATATTTTATTTTATCATTATACGCTGAAAGTTCGGTTCATGTGCACGTCGCTGCGTCCGAAAGCAATTCGGTACCCAATATTTTACTCACAACAACTCTTCTCATTCCACTCTCTCACTTCTAAAACTGATGTCTCGCAGGAATTACATCGTTAGAATCTTAAGAAATGACACTGTAATGCAAGGCATACTAGGAATACCTATATAAACTCTATTCTTACCTCTTTCTAAACCTATTGAAATTTTAGCGGGTCTACGAGGCTCGTCCCAAATTTTTCTGCGTAGTCTAGTCAGTCGAACGCTGTTCATTTCTCGAAATTGGATGGCTTTTCTACTCTTAAGAGCACTTGCACAAATACGCAAGTTGATACCTATAAGTAAATTGATTAATTTGAATATATTATCTATTGAATGAATTAGAAAATACTGTCTTGTAGCTAAATTGATCAGTTTGTAAATATTGCCAGTAAATAAAGTGAAAAAAATTACCTCGTAGGTAAACTGATATTGTAGAACAATGGACTCCCGTAAGTAACTACAGAAATTGGAAAAATGTTACCCAGGCCTTGCAAGCTCGGATGGTTAACTTTTTTGAGCAATTTCCGTAGTCATGGGACTGTGGCGGGCTGAGATCCGGTGTGATACAAGGGGCCAATTCCTGAACTGTGCGTCGCAAAGTCTGACATATAAGGCATTTTATTGAGCACTATCGTAGATGATATTTTGAGTGTGTTCTCAATGATGGCCCGTTCACTTGGACGCCCGGGATCAGCGCCCCTTCACCACTGCCAACTTTCGCTGAACACTGCTTTTATAGGAGGAGTAATCTAATACTAAGATTGACCGTCATGTGCTTATATATTTATTTATATATTGATTTATACATTTATTTATATACTTTTATGTTTCGTGTCGTGTCACGCTCTTAACGAAATAGATAGGAAGAAATTAACAGTGGCGTTTTTTTATTTCAGTTCGCTTGTAAATTAATACGCTACACTTCGTATTAAGTGCATAATCATCAAAGCAAGCGAAGCAAATGATAAGATAGGTATTCTTCAGTGGCCAGCAGGCGGGTAAAAAACACGAAAATTTCTTGGCAGCATATAATTTTCTCCAATTTGGTTCTTTTTTTTTTTGAACAGAACAACTTTTCACTTGAAAAACCTCCTAGTTATACGATATAATCGAGTATTCTGGATACAGAGCTCAGTATTTATTAGGAGACAATGTCGACTGGGGGCAAAACATAAAGCTTTTTCGCGTAGGCTATCACCGAACGAAAGCTTGGCGTTGCTCAGCCCTAGCTTGTTTATCCGCTAGATTCCATAATTCAAGCTCGTAGTTGCAGTGCATCCTACATAAGCAAGAATATTAATAAGAAAATTATGATCAATGAAGACGGGTCATCACAAATTCCCTTCGCTGTCATTTTTGACAGCGCAGGCACTCTATAGATAACTAGTGCTCCACTGTGTAATATTAACTACGTGACGCGAACGTATGAGTTTGTCGCTGTCTGCGTTTTTACAGGTGCAGTTTCAAACTGCTTTCGTATGATTTGTACCTACTCTTCAAATTTTTTTTTCATTTCAGCGCTGATGTATGGTGGAGTTTTAGTAGTTGCAAAAGTTTGCATTGCAGAAATGGAGACTTTTAGCTTTGGTGATTTTATTTATGATCGCTGATGATTATGAACGTCAGTCGTCAGCAGTGGTTGTCGGTCATCCGTGCATCACCGAGTGTCAAGTTTTCTTGAGCATTCAAATAATATTCCTGCGAATAATGCAAGTGGTTTTGTTCAGCGGTTAAGTCTTAATCCTATCGTAGTCAGACTGTGGTTTCCCGCTGCTAGGGCTTTTTCTCCCGTGTGATTACAATAGAAAAAAGAACCCTGGCATAGGCTGAATATAATGAGGTTAACTCCAAACTGACCATTCTCTTCCGTGAAAATGTTTTAGTTAATTCTGTTCTTACTAACAACCAAGGTCTAGGTTTTCATTCTGTTCTGCTCTTACATTCTTAAATGGCCCTTTGTCTTCTGTGGGCAAGTTTGAAGCAATGCTATTCGTACATGGGTGAAAAATATTGGCTCAGCGCTCCTGTAATTAACCTTTTTTTCTCACTCTGTTGCGTATATGCAACGTTTCAAGGTAGTGTTATTCCCACGAGAGAGACAGATAAATTCACGAGAAAAAGGGTTAACCAAAACTGCCCCTTGATTCCCTGGAGTACAGTTCGACCAATGCTATTCCTAGGGTCGGCTGCGTTTTGTAACAACGGTTCACCGTTCCAATGTTATAATACGATAACGCGCGGGGGCGGCGGCCCAGGTAACCCGAGGCAGAGGACGGCTTCAGAGGGCCTCAGGTGGCCCCCATGGATGCAAATTATCGTTTCTGGAGCGTGCGGTGCAGGGATAAGTGAACTGGGGGGGGGGGGGCTGTGAGGGGGCCGAGATTCAGGCCGCACTAAATTGTTACTGCGATGCCCTCGCTAGATTTTACAGTGTAAGGGTAATGGCACGACCCTGTAGGGCGGGCGGGGGCGGCCCCCTCCAGCCGAACACCACCTTTTGTCTTGCCTTCACAAACACGCTACCTACTTCATGTGCTCCATCGACCACAGTGTATGGTTGTAGAAATGGAATAGCTCTTGACCGGATATTTTCTTTACTGTCGCCTAGTGTGCCTTCTGGAAACCTAGACTAGTGTGTAGTATTTAGTGGAAACGGTATTTCGACTTCTGGTTGATACTCAAACATATTCCAATAACTAGAGGGCCCAGCCGACAAAAATGACGGCAAAAATTTTGTGATTGAGCTTTTTATTGTTCTGGTTCCCAGTATAGGTCTTGCTGTATTATAGGTCTCATCCCTGCAGGCCTGATCTTCCATCAGTGAAACGCAAGCTGTACAGCAATAAGTTTTGCGATAGCAAAATATCCCCCCTGCAAGATAAGGAGTGAATAAAAAAAAAAAAAAAAATAATGCCCAGGCCTCACCGATTGCGGGTAGTGACACGATGAGCTAGATATAGTGCTGTTTGCTATGTATATACTGTAATGTTGGTTGGTACGCCTATATTACCTATTTACGTCATTGCCTTTACGTAACCCAAAAGACGCTATGATGCGTTTTGTAGGCGTGTATATGGGTTAAATTTTATTGAATGGTTATCTTGTGCTGTTATATTTATATAGAGAGGCTCTGAACTGCTACAGGTGACTGACATGCTATTATTACGAGTTTTCCAATAATTGCTCCATTGTCTTGACCTCTGTTTCGTATAGGTCATTTTGTTGTACAGTAAAAACTGCTACTTTTCGCAAGCTAGGTTCCAAGCTTGAAGCGAAATGTAAGAAAAAGAGCAATAAGTAAGAGGTGCGAGTTCGCTTTGTTTGTCTGCTATCTTATTTCCTTTCAACGAAGCACTTTTGCTGCTCTGATCTTGTATCGTAGTTAACAAAACTTTTTCTGTTTTATATTTATAAATGTATAGCGTGGGCGGAGAACGTTCTTTGTGATTTCAGTCGAAACATACATTACATAGCACAAGCTTTACATTTTTCGGTTTTCTTAATGGAGTGTACTGATGGTGCAAGAACTGTTTGCTATCTTCTCAAGTAGCCTAATTTCCATCACTCTTATTCCTTCTTTTAATTGAGTTAAAATGTTCAGTTCAGATTCAGTACCATATTAGTCAGAGATGGCAAAAACCGTGTTTTTTTTTTTGTTTATTTGTTTTTTATATTTTATTGGTTTTGTCTAGTTTTAGGAAGTTTATCCATCATTTAAAGGGATTTCTGCTTTATTAACATGTAGTTAGCTAACCTTCAACAATCTTAGTCGCTTCATTTCAACTTCCTATTGTAGAAGAATGACTTAAAGAAAGGGGTGTAAGAAAAAGCAGTTAGCCGAGTACCTGCATTTCCTATGGCTACATTTAATATCCAACCTGCAGAGAAGCTATGGATTATAATTATTGCAATATAAAATCCTTTGATAAACTTGAAAACAGTTCAAATTACGGATGCAGCTTGACAGAATTAGCTAGCTACTAGCAAATTAAAAACAGAGTAATGAACTGAAGAAAGTGAATTAGCTATTAAATCCTTTAAAAAAACTTAGAAACAATTCAAAATACAAGGAAAACTTTATAGAAATGGCTAGCTAATAGATAATTTAAAGCAGAGTATTGAACTAAAGAAAATAAAATGGCTATATGCCTACATCCTTCTCAAGAGTTCACTAGCTATCTAATAGCAACTTTAACTACTACTTCCAATTTTCACTAGCTGTTAGCATACCAGAATATAATTAGAAATGCATCTCTGAAATGAAATAACACAAAATTCAACAAGTTATAGGTTTTTAATAAACATAAGCAATAATTGACCCTAACTGTCCTCACAGTCAAGCGGATCCTTAAATAGACACACATTAACTCATCCTTTTTCTTTTGTGCATAAAATTTAATAATCTCTAGAAGTAAAACTGTTTATTTTTCAATATTTATGTACAAAAACGAAACAAATCGAGTAATAACCAAATAAACCAAAAAACCATGGTTTTTTGGTTGGTTTAAACCGTGTTTTTTTATTTGGTTTAATCCATTTGGTTTAAACCAGCCAATCCTGATATTGGTTGATTCTTTTTACATGCACGTTTGTTTTCAGTTCCGTCACAATTGCTCACTCTCACTAGGAGTACAATTTTAGCTACACACAAACTATAGGTAGTCCTAGATCCTGAATCAACAATGACTTAATTGGACGGTTTACCGGTGACTTACATAATAACACTAGAGGGCCCAGCTGTTATGAATGACGGCAGAGGCTCAATACTTTATGGAAACCCCCGTTGTCTCCTGTGCTTTTTATTTCTCAGAGGGCTTCTTAAATGGAAATTCAGCATTCTGCCTGGAAAACTGACATCTTCCAGAACACCTTTGAACATGTCCGAACAGAATGATGTAGGCGAGCTCAGATTCCTCAGCTGGAGTTCCCTCTAGTTTCTTAATATCTCATTCCCATAGAGCGTGAAAATTAGTGGTACTTAAGGAAACCCCTGTTATTGAAAGGACCCGCCAAGCCGTGAAATTTTCACCTCTTCGCTACGCCCATGAATTTCTTCCTATCTTATTCCCATTCATCGGATCACTACGCCCCCAAATTTTTCCAACAACATTATTCCCATTCATCGGATCGCTACGCCCTTAAATTTCTTACTACTATATGCCCATTTATAGGACCGCTACGCCCTTGAATTTCTTCCTATCTTATTCCCATAGAGCGTGACGGAGAGACGGACCAACATTGGAGCAAGCAAACAAGCAAGCAAGCGACCAACAACTATGTTTTATTCTATAGTGGATACGCGACTGTTAACGCGTTGGCATATTTCCTTGTAAAGAAATGAAACGCGGACTGCGTAAATTAGGAGGAGTAATCGAAAAGGGAGATGTTACCAGGCAATAAAAATTCGCGTAAAGTTAGAGAACGAAAAGTAGGAAGTTCTGCTGTACTCGTACGTATAAATTATTGTGTATTATAATATTGCGGCGTCCGATCTGCTTCGAAATACCCTCTCTATAGACTTGATATTTTTGCTGGCTTACAGTTTACGGGAAATTTCACCTTAGCTTATCGAGTGTTGTTTGACAGTCCTAAGTACTTCAGTGTAAAAACTTTCCCTATCTTCTTGAAAATTCGCGTCAATTGCTAATGTCGGTCACTGCATTCAGATTAGGAAACTAATTGATTAATTGTATCTAAATAGGAAGGTGAAGACCAGGAAGGCAGTAAGAATCATCAAACATTAAAATTGAACGTTTCGGGTATCTTACCTATCACCAGCAAGCTGTGGAGAAAAAATACAGGAAATTTATTAACCGAGACTAGATGTTCACAAGTAAAATAGCAATTTAGACACACTGAATCACAGAAAAAAACTAACGGTTGATGATATTCAATGGAAATGCGCTTTGTGCTTCATTGAGAGGAGGCTTCAACTTAAAAATATAAAGGGATTCTAAAATACGCAAACACACAGACGAGGATTGCGTACCTTAAATGGAGAAGCTGTCAAGACCGACTCGGACACCACACCGTTCTACCTGCTGTCTCACCATGGAATGGGATGACTAGCCAGCACGCTTCCCGTGCAAGCACTCCTTCCATTATTTTCTCAAACTCCGGTCTTTATAGGCCGCACAGTCGAACCTATGTACGTAGACACACAGAGCGGGCAACAAAATTGGTAGACTATAGAGCTTTGAACTGCTTTAGAAGGCTTGTCCTTGAATTTAAAAAAATGAACCTATCATAAATTTATTTACGAGAACAAAAATAAGTTCCTTATTGAGAAAGTATTTAATTACTATTTTCTCTAATTCGCTTTTAATTTTTTCGGATTTCTGACCAAAATATTGGAGGGTTACATATACAGTATTTGTATCATTGTCGGTGGCGGTGGGTGCTTCGATTCCGAAGTTCCGAGATAAAAACTGCTTAATTTTAGAGTCTATGAAAGATACAGGGAAATCAATGCATTTAAGAAGTTACGAAGAAATTCGAATTCTACATGAACATTGTCGTATGAAGAACATTTTAAAGGCACGTGCTATTAAAGTTTTTACAGCGTTACTCTTGAAACGGAAAGTGCAAAAACTAAAGTAACTCAGTTCCAACCTAGTAAACGTTTCTTCCAGTAAACCGAAGTGTCAAAAACATTGTTCTTCCTGCAGATGGACACGTCGAGAAATGAAAGTTTACCTCCTAACTCCTTTTCAGGAATAAATTTAATGTTTGGATGTTGTTCATTAACATAGTAAAGAAATTGATCGACATGCTGCTCGTCACGGAACAAGAGAAAAGTGTCTTCTATATATCTGCGGTAAAATGTAGGTTGAAAGTCTATGTGACAGTACTCTAACCACTGCTGTTCGTGGTGGCACATGAAGATGTTCGCGAAAGTAGGACCAAATGGGAGGCCCATACCCAAACCATCTTTTTGCTCAAAGAATTTACCATTAATAATGAAAAATGAATTTAGAACAGCATGCTCCAGAAGAGTTTTAAAAAATTTTCTACTGTAGCCAATTACTGTGGTATCTCGATAATCGAAAAGATTATCTAGGCAGATATTGGTGGTTTCCCTTAGAGGTATATTTGTAAAAAGTTTTCAATGTCAAAAGAATCCACGAAAGAGTTACCAGAGTCAGGGATACTGCACCGTTCATCGACGAATTTAAATGAATTCCCTATGGTATAATCAATGGTTGTAAGAGGAGCAAGAACGGAGACAAGAAATTTGGCTAATTTAAAACTAGGAGTATTGTAAGCTGCAAATATTGGACGGAATTGACAGTTTGGGCTAAAATTTGGTTTATGAATTTTTGGTAAGCCGTACAATATGCCGGGGCCAGATCCAGAGACAAAGAGTTTTTTTTATACAGTTCATCCGACATAAAATTTGAATTTTTGAGTTTGTGCAAAAAGTTATTAATTTTGTCTTCAATTTATAATATGTAATTATGAATTGGGACGGTAATTTCTTCAAATCAGTTTTGAAACCAATTGGAAATTAAATTTTAAGGGTGTATTAACCGGCATACTAAAGTTTCGATAGCGTTTTGTCCAAGAACTGTTGCTAGCAGTATTTTTGCTTGCAATCGTTAACAACATATGTAACTTGATTTCTTCTTCATAGGTAACTTTCGCCTATTGGACCTTCTTTCGTGTCCACTTTGCTTCTTTCCATTGTAATATTCCTACTGTTGATGCTTTATTCTGTCTTCTAACCTCAAACCAAACGCAAGCTGTTCAGAATGACACAACGAACGAATGTAGTTGGCATGCAAGGACTACTCAAAACGAGTAGTCCTTGTTGTTGTCAACTCTGTGAACAGTCTGTTGGTCATCTCTTCTCGTGTTCTGTCGTCCCCCCACTGATCTTTCGGTGAGTAGTCTCTTGCTGGACCCGCTTGGGGCTGCTCGTTTCTTTGCTTCTCTTCCTCTCTTAGGCTTTCTCCATCCTCTGCCTAGGCCCCCTCCGGAGCTTCCTCCCCAAGTTGGCATTGGTGGACCCTAACAATGGCAACGAACAACAACAATAGTAGTCCTTGTTGACAGGATATACATCGATCGTTACATATCATTGGTAGAAAACACAGTTTTGATCAATTTGAAATTAAAGTGGTGTTTAAAATGCACTGATTGTTCCCCATCTTTGACGTTCATATTTAAGGTTGTTTTTTTTTTCTTCCTGCTAAAATCATTCATGGCATCACCATGAAGTATTTACTCCACAAGTTAGAGATATGATAATTAAAAAAATTGCACCTATTAGTCGTAGGACCTATTTAAGTGGACACTCATGTATTATGTAATCTATGGCCTATTCTGTTTTTTATTATTAGACCTAGACCTACCATACTTTTGCGTTTTAATACAGCTTAAAGTATACTTACAGTTGACTGCTTTTATGCTACTGGCCATTCGATCTCTCTCTTTTTGTAGTAAAACTGGTATTGATGTCCAAACGCCCAAAATGACATGTTATTCGCCGGCAACTATTGCCCACATCTCTGTTATCATTTGTTATACCTACTGTCCAATTTAAAATTTATGTTGGACATTGGACTTAACATCTCTGTTATCGATCGTCTCATCTGTTGAGACCAATGCAGACAAGAGGCAGTAATTGCCGAGAGTGCACGGGTATTTCGCCAACACATGCTCTGTCAGACGCTGCGAACAAGTTGCCTGAAATCAACAGGATGGGTCTCGGCCAATCTACTATGCCACGTTCAAGCAATTCAAGGCAACTTCCAGATCAGTTTTCCCTGTTAACTATTCACTGCTACGTTTTTCTTAAAACTTCATTTTTAATAGCTGCGATTCCGTCTGCAGTGTGAAAAGTACGAATGAAATTGCATCCTGGCTACTACAATGATGGTAGCCAGCAGAAACGAACTTGTCAAAGATTTTGTTTAGAAGCTTCAAGATCGTACCAAACACTGAGTCGCTGTGTACTGTGCCTACATAGCGAATGGAAAAGTGGCTGATAAACTAGCAATAAAATTTATGTATAGTCACCGTTAACCATTTCTCTTTATGCAACTTATAATTATTTTGCCCTAAAACATTGCAACTGCAAGCTCCTTCCGCTGCTGCGTGTGCCTTATCATGTGGGGGCAAACTGGATCTACTCACAATATTGTCCTGTCGAAATCAGCGAAGATGTCGCTCGTCTGCAGACGGCTTTATACTGTCCAATTTAGAACTATATTGGTCAAAATATCTCTGCTATCGGCTGTCTCATCTGTTGTACTGTTCAGTTTAGAATGTATATTTAATATAACATCTCTGTTATCGGTCGTCTCATCTGCTATACTGTCCAATTTATAATTTATATTGGACAAAACAACTCTGTTATCGGTCGTCTCATCTGCTATACTGTCCAATTTATAATTTATATTGGACAAAACATCTCTGTTATCGGTCGTCTCATCTGCTATACTGTCCAATTTATAATTTATATTGGACACAACATTGGGCCACATGAGCCCGGCTTTCGGCCGCTAGGGCCTCAGGTGTAAGCTACAGGGCCACAGCGCCTCTCCTTCCCCTCACCCACCACTCCCTCTCATTGTGCACCATCACTCATCGTCACCATTACAGTCGCTGCTGTTCCGATTCAAGTCTTGCCTGTTTAGCTCTTTGAGTTTCTTAATTGGATCTGTGGAACGTACGGACTCTTTATTTATCACTTGTCATGCGTGGATATTTACAAAACGAAATCTCTCATTGTAGTGTTTTAAAAAATTTCAACACTAAATCCTATAGTTTGATTTGTAAAAAATAACAACAGCTTGTTATTCGTCGTAGCATCGTAGCAAGTATTGTGCTGTAATAAAGACTTCAATAGTCGACGATAGACTATCGCGTGTTACATTTTTGTATGTCATCCATAGTTGTATCTTTTTTCTCTAATTCCTCTATTTTAAGCATTGTCATAAAAAGTATTTTGTGGGGTTAAATGCAAATTCTGAAAAGTTGACAACAAAAATACCTAGTATACGGGGTGTATATACGAAATTTTCTGGCATGGTCGAAATATCGAGATTTATTTTATTTATTGCAAGTTTGGTGCACGAAAGGGAATTCGAATTGGCGGCGCTCGCTTCTTGCAGTATTTCAACCCATTCGTGCGGACTGCACACCGATGTGGATTTAAGATATAGTGCCATGCGTACGAAAAATGATCTTTAATTGAGGTACTAAAGGGTAAATTGGAAGGACTGAGCAGGCCGATGTCGTCAATCCGCCGCGGCAGGATTGTGATCACCAGCATGCCAATAAATGGTTGTTATTGCTGGTTGTTCATCGTCACTTTTGACGGCCGCACATACCAAGGTTCATTACTCAGGTTACTGACAGAGGTGTGCTGTCTCCGACTGCCCTATATCTTTGTTAGTAATGACACGGGCGGGTTGTGACGTCAGCACGAGCAGTGACAGACAAAAAGGACGCGCCTACACCATCTCGGTCTTATCTTTGCCAGCTTCTAAGGCAACAGCCGCAGTTTTGACCTTGTTACCCGCAGGTGTCAGTAACCAATACAAGTGTTCCGGCTGTACTTTGGCAGCTGTTGAAACATATGTTAATGCATTCATTACAACAGGCATCAGTGATGCACCGTTTACTCTTCCGTTATCTATTGGTCATTGCTGCGCCCCTGCTGCGGTTGGGGGTGTGCTTATTACATGCCTTATGTTTGCACACGATTTAAATATTCGTTTTTCTACCGTAAGATTTCAGCTTGATTCATTGTTTCCAATTTTGAGTAACCAATGCTAGTGAAACCCAACTGTGTGTTACGAAGATTAAATTATTTAATTCAGTCAAATTTTAATCAAAATACTTGAAAGTTGAAATTATTTTTATTTCATTGCTTACCTTATCACAGTTATTTCAAATAATGGTTGGATAAATTCACATTGTTTCTCTATTACAGACATACCTAAGTCAACCACAAACTGCTGCAACAGCAGCACGCAGTACGTTACATGACTATATATATATACATAGATATAGCGATTTGTGAGATTTGCAGAAAAAGTGGCCTTTAAGATGGACCAAATGCTGAGCCTTTCGAGTTTAGGTCAGTGTTCGAGAGTGCCTAGTCTGCCTTCTACAAAAATCTTAGAACTGTATCGCGAAGCGTCCTATTAATCTTGTTAGGAGTGCTAGCCAGTCGCTCTATCGTGCTGAAAGAGAAACGGCCCATTTTTGAACAAATCAAGGTTTAAGTTCTTTCCTACAGGTTCAAGGATGAGTTTTTTTTATACATTGCAAGCTTGAGTTTTCACTCCTTCTGGAACAACAATAATGGAAGTAGTGCCCATTTGAGACACTGCCGTCCAGACAGTCTCCGACTAGAGGGTTTGCTTTTGGTAGACATTTCTAGCATCCTCTGGACATGAGTCAGTTTTTTTTAGAAGGACCGCTAAATTTCTACCCTTAATTCTTCTTTACTTATTTTTTTGTTGTCTCCTCAGCAATGTTCCAATGATCTGAAATGTTGATTCCGTGTTTATGCTAGGTCTGATGAATAGGAGGAAAAGACATAATTTCTTACTAAGGATGGAAATTTTGTCATTTACACTTGCTAGTCTCGTGAAATGCTAATCAGAACTCTCTGGCCGAGCAGGTGGCACTTCAACGAAGTGTGGATGTTTTCTCCATATGATTTGTTTCGTTGGCCTGTGGTGCCATATGCTGATCTTTGCCTTCCATAAAGGTTGTTTGCTAGGAATTTTCTTCTTCAATATTTCATTATCCCTCGAGATGGAGAGCTTGTCGATCTGATGAGGGAAAACACTGCGTGGAACATTTACAGCTAACATAATCCAAAACAGTTGAAAATTAATTTTTACAGGCAAGATAATATAATTTTTTTCACTGCGGAATCGTTTTTTCATAACCCATGCATTTTCTTGTAGAAGTTTTGTGGGTAGTGATATTATAGTGGGAAGGGTTGACCGGTTGGGAATTAAAGAAAATGCCAAATTCCTTTCGAAATAATGTTACTTCTGCCAGCCGCATGCGGTACCTAAAGAAAGCCAAATANTTCACTGCGGAATCGTTTTTTTCATACCCCATGCATTTTCTTGTAGAAGTTTTGTGGGTAGTGATATTATAGTGGGAAGGGTTGACCGGTTGGGAATTAAAGAAAATGCCAAATTCCTTTCGAAATAATGTTACTTCTGCCAGCCGCATACGGTACCTAAAGAAGGCCAAATTGTTAATACGGAAATTGATCTAAAGTAATATAAAAGTATGTATACTTACTTTATCTTTTTAAATTGGTGGAAATGCCATAATGCAGTCGGAGTTCGCTTTGGCTCCGGCTTTATAAAATTGGAAAGTGTTACAGGATCCTTAAAACCAACCGTTATCTAGATTGTCTCAGCCTTTGGCCACTGGATGCGAATCATCTTTTAATACTGACAGTCCTCCATATATAGAATTGTTAAAAAGGCTCAACATTCTTCCAGTAGCGGCGAAATGGTGGCAGCAATTCGAGGAAAAATGCAGTCGCTCTTGTCCATACTTGGTTACATTTTTCCCAGGTAAAGAATCCGCCAAGAAGGCCGCGTAAGCAGGTTCTTCTAAACTTTTATCAGCAAGAGCGTTCTGTCAATCCCGTGCGCTTGATTAGAATGTGGCACCGGGTCATTTTGGGATCACTATGTCGGGAAACTAGTCATTCCAGATTATTAGCAACAGTTTTCTATATGGACTGAAAAAAAGTTTTCAATTCGATAAAACTGAAGTGAGAGAGCACTAAATGTTCTCGCATTTGATTCAAGTATTTGCATGGTGAAAATGCACTAGTACCGTCCTTTTAATAAAACCCAAGTTCTCAAACATCCTCTTCACTAACTGACGGTCGACTTGTGTTTAAAGTTATTCCTCGTACTTTTACAATTTCGATGTTTTTGCTTCAGGCCTGAACTAGCTGTAAAGTTCTTGCATTAACTTTGCCCCAAAGCATTTTATATAATATTCTGACTTGCTAGTTTTTAGTTATCTTATTCTGAAAAACTGCAAAGTAAGCACTCAAAAATTACTAGATTAAACTTGCTGACCACGCGTGCTTAACTCATTTAACTTACTTGCAGGCATCGATGTTGACACGTGAACAAAAGCATGCCGAGTGCAGAGCTGGCTCGGGCCTCCTTATATTTATTTGCTCGGGGCAGCAACATGCTGAGTTCTGTGTTCACTCGGGGCTTCTGAATTCGTGGGTAGGAGGCGCCTCCTAATGGTCCACATCGAGGACTATTTTCCGTCGTGCAAAACACGTTTGACGGCAGGCTGAATATTGTAAGAATAAAAAAAACAATTGCAGAATAATGCCAAATAGCGTTGAGCATAATTGGGCGTTTTTCCCAGTGTCGAGCAGGCGCAAATATTGCCAGATTGGGTTAAAAATACGAAACCTGGCAAACCTGTTCAATAGTAGGCTCAGATTGCTGAAATATGTTACATTACTGTGTTATTGAAAAAGTATTGGACTGTGAATAATTCAAGACGCCTTCAAAAGTTACCGTTTCGCAAAGCTAACTCGACCTCATATACAATCTAATAAATGTGTTACGCGCCGTCTTCTTAAGAAAATATGCACATCGTAGCAATATTCTGATATTGTAGCTACTCGTGCAGCACAGAAGTGAAACTACCTAGGTACCTTCAGAACATTATGGCGGCCCCAGCTGAATGAAAGAATGTTCCTGGGCCAATTATTCTGAAGTGCTCTGCTACCTGCAACTTGATTAGATGTGTGGCACTTTGTTGATACTGGCTGTATTTTGCACCGTTCATATCATAAGACCAGTATTTGTAGAATATTGATGTACTGCCGTGATTTGGAATGCAATGATGAAATGTGCTGCTTCAATACAGATTTACGTACTCATAACGGAGCATCAGCGCCGCAAGCTCTCCATTAGGCGGCCCGTGGATGGTAAGCTATATTTTACATGGTGATCATCAAAGGAAGAATTTACTAGGTTCTCCATCCATTCGAATACGGCGCGTTTGCATGCATTGCTGCGGAGGCGTTCCGATATATTTGTATCATGGTAGTGCGAAGAGAAGTGTGTCGTGTGCATTGGGCTTAAACGCCGATGACGATGGTATGTGAGGGGGGAGCGTGCGGGGGGCGCCGGCATGGAGGGCGACTGGAGAGGGGAGGGGCTGTTCGGAGCCCACATGGCGGATGGCGCCCCCGCGAGGGGATAATGAGTGACGACCCCGAACGCACATGGGGCACCGGTATTGGATGCGCGGTTGAGGCTGGGGGCAGGGGGAGGGGGAGCGAAGAAAGCGAAAGGGGAGCAGCAGCAGCAGCCTGCAGACTGTACAGTAGCAGTGCTGGTGCGAGTGCTCCTAGTATTTTTAATAAAATATTTTCATGGTTCATGGCTATTTTTCGTCTCCTTGTCCTCATTTGTGCACATTATTTCATGCCGTACCGTACTATGCAGACCGGCTAGTGACGAGTATGTAACAATGTAGCGCGGCTGACGGATACCATAGAAATCTATAAGATAACCAAGGTTACCCGTCAGTTTCTTTTTATCTATACGGTTTGACAATTAGTCACTAGAAGAGTCTAAAGAATTAAACCTCAACCTGTTCGGCTTTTGCCGGAAATTTTATGCTTTCATCAGAAAAACTTTATTTTTGCATCCATACGCTCTTCTCTGGGATCTACTGTAGAGGGGGCTTATCTGCAGCACGAACCAGTGCATTTGGATTTGCTTGTGGGAGGCCAAAACTTGATGTGTCGTGGTTGCAGAACATGGATGAACATCGTCAAACTTTTTGATTGGCAAGTTTCTACGGGGAGGGGATGAGTTACCATGCAATATTCGACTACTTCATCCACCCTATGTCTATAATTTCAGGCTTTCTTCAGGATCTCTTTATTAGCGTCCAATGAGCTCCGATTGTTACGAATAGCTGTAGCCATAGTGGAAGCGTGGGTGTATAGGAAACAGTCTGAGGTCTCTTTCGTGCATCTGGTGACTAGGTGCGGCTCGGGGGTGGGCGGGGGGTTGTGCTTTATGTCCTGGTGGACTGCATATATGTGTCCGGAAGGACTTTATTTGTTTATATTCATATTCACTGCTGTTGTCGTTATTCTCCTCCTCAGATTTCTCTGTGACACACCTTGTTATTTCGCTGGACCATAGGCCGCAATATACTTCACGGTCTACCCCTCCCAATTGTGCCCTGCCGCTAGTTCATAAAACTGCGGTAAAATCTGTTCCAATCAGCTTAGTGACCGGAAACAAAAAATATAGTAAAATGAATAAAATATACCGTTACGGTCACGCAGAGAATGCATCTATTATCAACAGGAACGCATACATGAGCACTGACCAATGGCAATTTGCAAAACTTATTTAGTGAATTTTTGTTCCTTTTGTTATCCGAAAATTCAATGACTGTCTACCACAGTTGACCTCTAGTTACGAATCTGTGCGTTTTACTGATAAACGCATTTGTTTTGTGCATTATCCACGAAGAATTTACTTTTTGTTTGAGGTCACTGTGTTAGAAAATATTCAATTAAAGCTTCATTCATCAGCTTCAAGCCTCACTTGGGATTTTGAGTGGGACGTCAAGCATAGTGCAGTCTCTGGCTGGTCATAATGCATATCCCTTCCTTCGTCTTCTTCTTGAATCGCAGCGAACACTGTGGCGTACGTAATTCGTTGTTTACCTGGAACGTTAGAAGGTTTAGTATTTGCAGCTCAAATGTAGCTAATATTACGAATTTTTTTTTATTAAACTGAGGCATAAAGGGGCTAATATTTTTGTACGTCCAATCGACTCGGTGGGTTATTTCACTGCATCGTTTAAGAGCAAACATTTGTATGAGTGACTGACCGATTTATATTAGCAACTGTCCAATTTATATTAGTGACTGACCGATTTATATTAGCAACTGTCCAATTTATATTAGTGACTGACCGATTTATATTGGCAACTGTCCAATTTATATTAATGACTTTGATTTCTATAAGATTAGATGTTTGAGTTGGATGTTGATGGAAGAATCAAGCAGTGTTCATGCGTCATCAATTAGAAAATCACATCTCCGTCTAGATAAGCTAATTTCATTACCCATAACTTATTGGTGGTCATAGTTAAACCGCAAGTTATTGTTTGTCTCTTCTTATGAGGTGCTGCCGCCAAGCGACATAAACGTCTCAAGTTGCGTCATTATTAATCATATAGTTAATAATGTAAAGATAATCGTGATGATAATTTTTTTGAAACCTAAACGCTTCCAAAAATGTGCGTTATGGAGCAGGCTACATTGCGGTTTCATCAAAATTAGAGTGTGGAACTCAAGCTCCTTGAAAGCCTTGTTCTTAATACGATCGTTTGCGGGTCGCAATTAAGCTTTCGACGCTTGACTTGTCCGAAACCTCAAACGGAAGATTTGCTTTGCCACTCTGTGGATAGTGTTGCGAGTGCTAAAAGCAACCCGATTGCGCAGAGCCTGCTGAAAACTCCCTTGTTACGAATTTTTGAAGGTCTCAAGGGTAATCGATTAAGGTTCAGTGCCTGAAACTAAATTTAGCGGATCGAAGCCAGTACATCTGCCTAAAATTTCGAACAAGTTCAGCCTTGAAAGCTTAAATTTGCCGCCCAATCGAACGTGTCTCAACTCGGCTTCTGAAACGAGACTCATTTAATACGTTATCTTGTACCAAGTCAAGTTTGCAGAAGCGTATATATGAGACATTGGCCTTTAAAGATTTAGCTTATCTTTATCTTCCGTTATGAGCGTTGGGATTGAGCATCAGGCGTTGTTCTCTTGCTCACGAGCGAAGCGCCCGTCAAACTAACGCTAAAACTGAGATAAGTGAACTTGATGCAACTGCTCCAACTGATGACACCTGCAGTCCTACTATATTTCCAGTCCAGTTCCGGGCGCAGAAGGGTTGACATTTGCACGTACACCAGCAGCAGCTGCTGGAACTGCACCGCGGTGCGGCACACAGGGTGCACACACGGACATGGTGCGTGCGGCACCAGGTGGCACCGCCCCGGCCTGCCACAGATGGTTCTAACGACGGCAATTTGACGCACGCCGTATTCCTGCCATCGACAGCCGTACTGTAACAGCCGTAACAGCATTGCCGATCTCTGCTCTTATTAGCCAACGGCAGGCTGTAAAGCTGCTGCCCCCCTACCTCCTCTTACCCTCCCTTCTGTGCCCCCCCCCTTTACCCTCAGCGAACCATGCGACGTCATGTGACGGACTGATATTTCTGAGTAGTTTTTACTCTTTTATATCGTAAATATATATATTGTGATCGGTGCAGGTCTGCTTAACAATGTATATATTGGCTGATTCGTTCGCGTGAATTTTCATGTTTCTGCAAGTTTGTTAATTATATTTTACTCACTATGTAGGGCACATAATGTATTGCTGGCGAGCTCATATTTGTTCCCGTTTGTTTTTAATTGACATGCATTTGATACTTATATATTATTGATGTGGAGAAAAACTGCCCTGACCTGGCAGACTGTTGAGTTGGTTCCTTTTTTCTGCATGGGCTTTCCCTTCCCATTGATGGCGCAACACCAATGCGATGTCGCTGACTGATAGTGTGTACTTTCATATTTTTCGCCTCCTTATGTATGTTTTATGACATATGGCCAACCGCCTATGTAACACTGAACAGTTAGTGGCTTTTATTATGTTTTCTACTTTTGTGCATGTAACACTACGGGATCAATCTGTTTCGTTTATTTGGGCAACATTTGCATTAATTCAACGTTTCTTCTCATATGCGTCAAGCAGCCATTTCAATTACTCAGCTCCTCAGTTTATACGTATACAATTTTTCTCACATTTCTTGCTCATTGTCAGACACGGCGCTAATGGGCCGCCACTCTCTTTCTACGTAAATATTTGATGAAGTTTTTGTGTGAGGTTCTTCTTGAACTTTACCGAACGTATTATTGATAGATTGGTATATAGTTATTACTCGATCTATTCCTGTGTTTGTCCCGTTTGCTTAACCAGTGGCTCCCAAACTTTGCTCTGCCTGGCAGCAGGAGTCTGAACCCTGGACATTTTTTCTGCGCAGATCGTGTGCGCGTGAGCGACGTTCACGTTGGTGCGCCGCGCTGCCCGCTGTATCGCTGGTTAAGTTGGGTTAGGTAATGTTAGGTAACGTTAGGTAA
>LQNS02278091.1:42863825-42881852 GCA_001587735.2 Parhyale hawaiensis | reverse complement strand
TTTCTGTCAGCTTTTAACTAAACAATAAACATTCCTTGCCTGCAACACTCGCATCAGCTTCTCGGCTGTGGAGTTGTACTCCGAAGAGCTCGCAGTGGCAAGCGGAAGCCAATCTGTATTGGCGGGCAACAGTTGACGGCTCGGCTTGTGTGTGTGTGTCTGTGTGCGACCCATGGAGGGGGGGGGGGTTCAATGCTTGTAAGTTATCGCGTGAGGTCGTGGTCCACTGCAGGCTGTGAATTTCTGAGAGGACTCTAGTTTGACTGTTATGAGCGTCGGTACCTACGTTCTATAATTAAACATTCGACCGACCGTTTGTTACATCCTTATTTCATCTCTACACATGCTTCATCTTTTCTTCTCTAATCATTACTTCTTACTTTCTTTTCCTTATTATCTCTCGTTCGTATCCGCTCATTTCTCCATATGGCTGTAGTCTCATCTTTTTTTTCCGTGACTCATTCTCGTATTCTGAACGACGCCCTGTTTCTATTCCCCATTTTCTCTCATTTCACCAGTTCTCTTCGGACTTTCACTGCTCCCCACCCTCTCCCCTCTGCCTTAAACTAAGCAGATACATTTTACGCGGTCATCCTAACGTCTCGCCAATGGCCCATTGTCCGCCCAACTCTCACCTTACGTTAGCGTTCCCCCACCTAACTGTCTCCTTCTTAATTCCGCCCGCGAGCTATATGGGTGAAGGTATTTTTGCGTCTATACGAATACAGTATTCTCTTTTGCTTACACAATCAGCGCCAATTAAAGCCTTTTCTCGTAGGTATAGCCTTGTTTCAAGCATCGCTTATCATAATTAGGATTAATTTTCTTAATATTAATAACATATAGTTGTGTTTTAGCTTGTTTCCTTGTTATCGACGGCAATGCCTTATTTGTATGTAGGTATATATGTCAGGTAATAGTTGTCTGGTAGTATTATCATAGTTTTGGATACTTGCCAGCTTCTAGAGTGATTGTCATTCATATACTTGAGGGAGGGAGGAGTTGATAGTGAATATTCTGTGACGCCTACGGGAGTCCAGAAATGAACGGTAAATCCGTTGTAAACCGAACCTCGTTGAACTAATTTTCGTTTCGCCACTGAACTTTGCTCTGTAAGTCGACTGCACGGTCAATTTATCCGACTGAGTCGGGCATGTGGCCGGACTGGAGATGATGTGTGACTTACTCGGGTAAGCTGACCACTGATATCTACCCTAACAACATTTGGGGTCGCCTCGACGCCGCCCAGAATGTAAATTGGGGTTGTAGTTTCTGCGGCGACCCTGATAGTTTGTCTGGTATGTGCCCTTCACTGTATAAACCGACCCTCAGTCTGATTTTGAGCCGAGAGGTGCTGGATCAATCAACTATCTCATACGGTGAATTTTTCACTCAACCATGTGGCGTCTTCCCTAATCAATTCGGTTTATTTAGGATTTGCTATAATTATATTTCCTCGGTACCATCACAAGACGTCAAGAATTTCCTCCTGCAACTCCCAACTCAGCTTTTATTCTTGAACTTCATAGTCGTTAATTTCTCTCTGCCTGGTGTCGTCACACGCTGCTAACGGTAGGCAGCTTGGGCAGTCGAAACCATCACACTCCTAAGGAAAAAGAAATATTGCGGAGTCGGATGGAAAAGTGTGACTCCGACTCCTGGGCTTTGCTACTTTTCCACTCTGTCGTCGATTCTTTGGACCCAAAAATGGGCGATTCCGACGGCGTTGATCTTTACTAAATAGGATAATTTTCACCTAGTCCGACTCCTGGCTGCAGCCAGTTTCCGACTCTAATTCCCGGACTCCAAAATGTACGGACTCCGACTCCGCAAGTGCGAGAAAAATGAGAATAACTGTCTCTTACCCTAATCCTCTAATCCTACCATACTACCGTCCTTAGGGGAAAGGACAATTTTCTTCTCCGAAACCTATTGTTCGTGACGTCAGAGCCAGCTACCGGGGGCAACACAGGCACCTGAGACTATTACCGAGTCGAGAGGGAAACGAACAATACATTTCCCTGAACCAGTTGTCCGTGACATCATCTCCAGCTCTGTAGGTTTGCACCTCACGACGGAGAGAGTAATGCTGCGTCTAAGATCTCGCTCTATGTAGTCATAGAGCGAACACGTCGTTGAATTTAACTTCAAATGGTGGCAATTTTTCAGGTTGAAACGCATCGTGGGAACAGCCACTTGTATGCAGCGCCTCGTCAAACTTATCGCTTTGAAAATGTAACGTTCGTTAGGGTGGCAGTTTGTTCTGTTTGGAGTCATTTAGTACAACGGTGCGGTAACTGTTCATGCCTTACCCCCCTCGAGACGCCGCTTGTGTACGGGCGACGGGTTTTGATTTCTACCGAAATTTCACCATATATGTAGAAGATCCTCAAATTTAAATAATTTTTAAACTTTTGCTCCCAGCATTTCTCGCTAAAAACATACCGTACCGTTGTTATTTAGTACAAGCTGTAAAATATAACGACCATTTTCTACAGAAAATAATGGAGAAATTATCTTCAGAAATTTATGGAGCAACCGTACCTAAATGTTATGAGACTTTTTGGGTCTCTTTGTTGCCATGAATGACTTTTCCGGAAAAATTAAAGGGGTATTCTGTATACTGTACTGCTCTTATGTGATACTGGGTCCCTCATATACTAGCGCCAAGAGCACGCTGTGAACTTATGGTGACTGCTAATCAGTAGTAAGATCCCGCTATCTATTGCGCTGAGCCCGACAGCGAATATTCACTTTGAAAGTTCTACATGAGCCTAACTTATCGTAGGAATAACACTGTTTTAAATTTGTTCAAGTGAACCTGGTGAGCGTAGCCAAAAGCTACGTTTCGGCCAGGATGGAGACCACCAGGGGAATGAATGGTAAGCGTTGCGATTACTTGACTTAACAAAGGGTACAATACTGTTCAGTATATGTTTGCGTGGGTGGAGGTGAGGATGCATCGCCAAGTGGCCCTAAGATACCCTGCACGAGGCCCTGCAAGTTGAGGGCCGCCTCTTTGGAAGCTAACGGGCCAGTCGTTAATTACTGCTGATGACCGTCAGCCCCGCCACAGCGCTGGTGCTGGTGTTGCTGCTGGTGCTGTGTTGCTGCTGCTGGTGTTGTCAAGGTGTTGCATTTTGTGACGGTGCTGCGCAGCCGTAGTATCCAGGTTCCGCTACACACATACTGGGGCCTATCACTGAGAACATTATATTTATTTCGGTAGTGCTCGTCCGCCGCCCGCAGGCTCAGGCATCACTTAAAATTTAGACCCACAAATAAATACGCTATGCAAATATTGATTCAGTGTTGTTTTTTTATTTCCTAGCTATTAATTAACCTTCAGTTATTGATTATAGCGCCTCGCCAGGTGTAGGTGAACTGTAGTCACCATTGCTGCTAATGTATGCAGCAGCTTAGCCTTAATGCTCTCTGACTAGGTAGGGAGTACTCTTAGTTTCTTCTTATGGAAGACTTGGGCAAAAGTCCACGGAGTTTGGTGTTGGGATTTCATTAACTCTGCTCCGCCACAGTTCGAAATGACAGAATGTGTAGGTGTGTTTTTATAGTAACGGCACTGTACCATTAGGAATTAACCCTGTCACTACTGACGATATATCAAGATACTCTATCAACTTGCTGTTTCACCTGTGATGATATCTACCTATACTGTATATATTCTATAGAATTCAATGAGAATCAGTTGAAGAAATATTGTTACCGACGACGCGCGTTTCGCTGTTCATCAGCTCATCAGGTGGGAGGCTCAGCATGATGGCATGACACTCTTTGCTTCAACGGAAGCTCATGCCTGAAGGTATGAGGTACTATTTTCGTCGCAACAAAACGCGCACCGCAAGCAAGAACAATAAAAAGATTGATTACGAAATTATTGCCACTATTTTTGATGGCTGGGCGATCCAGTAGGGTTAATAACCGATAATTTATTACGATGCATATGTATCTGTATATAAGAAATTACACTAAGGTAATTCTCTAATAATAAATATAAAGTTGACAGATTATTAAAATTTGACGTTTCACGATGAGTAGAAATCCCATCATCAGAAAAAGACCGAAAATGAAAATCTATAACATATAAAGGAAATTTTCTTTGTTTAATTTATTTCCTTCTGAGGGGAGCATAGATGTGGTCGGGGGTAGTCTATGAAGCGAATGAGCAGAACTGCGTGGAGGGGTCAGATGTTAGCTGCTGTACCGTCAGCAGATGTGGAGCTAATCGTGGGTTGTGTGAAGCGATACAATTGAGGTAAAGTCATTTTGACCGTACTTCCAACTGGGAAACCCGCATGCACTGGTATATGCAGTAGATATAGACCAACAGGCCCCAGGGAGTATACCTCTGCAGTCGACCACAGATTGTCTAGAGCTATGGGGCCAGTGGCGGAAGGCTCCATGCGACAATATCTGCCACCCCCAACCCTCCTTATTGCTGGGGAAGGTCAGTAAACCCGCAGCAGCATGCAGACCGGATGCTAACCGATCACATCAAGTTCCGCCAAGAAGATGTCCAGTTGGGAACGGGGCACGAACCAGCGGCCTTGAGAGTCAAAGTCAGACGCTTTAGTCTGCCGCTACTGCGGGTCTGAGGTCATAATGTTGAGGCTGGGTCTTGTTCTGTGGATGTAAAGGGCTCTAATGTTGTGAGCTCGATTGGATTAGAAGAGTCAATGATTGAGAAGTCATTGTTGCTGCTGGGATTGTTGTTTTGCTCAGCATGCAGGCGGGGAGCTGAATGTGAAGGTTTTGCAAGGGGTAAACGGTTCGGCTGGATACACCTAGATGTTGGTCAGCGCGGGCTTTGAAATGTTGTCCAGTGCTACCGATGTACGAGGCGCTAGATCCTGTGCATTTGAAACGGTAGATAACACTTGACTGAAGTGGTGTTGGAGGTTTGACTTTAAATTTAAAGTAGGACCCTATGGAAAACGTGTTTTTGTACGAAAATTTGAAGTTTATATGTGGGTAGGCTTCAGAGAGGAACGTTTTCAATGTGTTTACTGCACTAACAGAGGCTCTGTTGTAGTACGGAAGCGAGTGAAAGAAGTCTTAATTTACGGACGGAGGGTTTGCTAATGCCGGCATCGAACAGTTTGTCTAGGAACAATTTGCAGTAGTGGTCCAGGAGATGGTGCAGATAACCGTTATTTTTGAAGAAAGTTTGGAGAAAGTCAACTTCGTTTGAGAAGGTAAGGTAGTAGGAGGAGGACTAATGGTATGCCCGAAATAGTAAGGTTTTTATTGCATTGATTTTAAATTGATCGTAGCAGTGACTAAAAAGAAACTTGTCCAGAGGCTCTTTTTCTGATGATGGGATTTTTTTTTCATCCCGAAACGTCAAATTTTTATAATCTTTCGATTTTATATGTATGTGTATATACATCGGTTATTTCTTGAAATGGTATTAATATGTTGTAGAATTCAATGAGAAGCTCTTGAAGAAATTTTGTTTTCCACGACGAGCTTTTCGCTGTACCTGCACTCATGAGGTGGGAGACTCAAAGTTGGTCCATTTAATATTTGACGTTTTGTGAAAATTTGGGAGGTTATCATAGCGAAATCTAACCATGATAACGATTTATGCAGAAGGATAAAAAAATGAATTTTTCAATCCAGCAAATGTTTATACAATTTTGAACTATGGTCTGTTGCGTTGACTCCATTTACTGCACATTGTGCAGAGACGCAAAGCCACCAAGGCCGACAGTTCACAGCCTGTACGTTGTTCTTTGGTTGGCACATCAGTATCGTAGACTTCGTAATAGGTACAAATCCTACAATTGGCAAAAACCACATACACTACAGGTTTCTAAATACCCCTTGAACCGGAGGTGTCTAAACACGTCGGTGCATGTAAGATTTCTTATAGCTACTTATCTGACGTCAGAGCGCACACTAGATTGCTAACACCACAGTATGTGAGTCAAGTAGTGGTTGTAATTTTTCTTTTGCAGACAGCTGTGATGGATGTTTGAAGATGAACTTTATTCTCTGGATTACTAAGAGGAGCTTAATATTTCTTTTTAGAAGGAAGTGTATTTAGTGACGTAAACAAAACATTGCGAATGGACTGTGTTTGTTCGGTTGCTGCCGCTCACTTTTCTCAGTAATCAAGTTTCACTAAAGATCTTACGAGTCATTTACCAAGGTAACACGTTCCACGTTCCTAAGTTCGTTTGAATGAAGTTCACTAGTGTGTTATCATAGTCCAAATAAGGAGTAAGGCGGAGTAAGACTCTAAAGTGGTAAAAACTGCAAAAAATCGCCAGACTAGCACCGCTGCCCAAAGTAACCGGACTCTTGAGTGTTTGTTTTTATATGCGGAATATCCAGGTCCGACCGTCGAGTTCTTGCCCTTGGATCGTTGAGTTAGCATTTGTTGCCGGATGCCACTGCAGGGGTACTGACCTCAACCAGAAATGGGAATGGGGAGGTCGTAGGTCATCGAAATAAGAACCTTCCGTTACTGGCGCCATAGCTCTTGAAGATCTATTGTCAACTGCAGCCATGTACCGTACTCCTCTGGGATCTGTTGCCATACAGGTATCTGCAGCACGCACCTGTGCTCGTGAGTTTCCCAGGTGGCTTGTACGATCAAGTTGACTTCACCCTTGAGTTGTACTGTGACAGTTAACAACCGAGTACGAGTGGACGGATCACCTCATATATCTGCAGAACAACTTCCAGCTTCAGAATCATTCACCTCCAACTGACCACAGGGGATACCTTGTGAATGGCTTTTACCTCTCGAAGACTGTGCCAAAGTTGCACTTCCACTGTCCTCGAGTTCCTACTCTTCCATCTTCTCTGCAGCAGGGAGAGCAGCGATGAGTACAGTCCCAGTGATAATGGCAGTTGTGCCTCCTAATTTTCCTGCAGTGATTATGAATCCTGATGCGGTATGAGACCTTGTCTGCCTGCCATACTGTAGTTTGATGTCAGTGTGACATTCAAGTTATTGATATTTCTCTTCCATTGTTTTCCTGACACCGATATGCTATGTATATATAGTGTATACAATTATACATACTGTGTATAGCTGTGCCCCGCAAGTGTCAGCCTCAATGACACCCAGAGGTTACCTCGAGACCCTGGGGAGGTGGCCGTAATATGAGATTTAATTTCGCTGCATTACACACCGCGCGTGGTCGTCAGCAGCAGCAGTGGTGGCTGCAGGGCAGTCCCAATTGTTGCCCGCTGTGACCATAACGCGTCCCGTGCACCCGCTCCTGCCCCTTATATGGACTGCAATTGCTATCGTAAAGTAAAATTGCTCTGCTCTTCTTGTAAAATTGCTCTCAGACTAGTAATTTGAGCCAACTGTAAGAATAATTTTGTTTGATAAAAAAAGGCATGTCTTTTTCTAAAATTACCTTAAAACTTGTCATTCGAGCTAACTGTAAGTAATTTGATTTGGATAAAAATGACCTTTCTTTTCTTGTAAAATTGCCTTAATATTAGTAATTGGAGTCAATTGTAAGAATAATAATAATTTGGTTTGATAAAAAATTGCAATGCTCTTCTTGTACAAATTATCCTCAAACTAGTAATTTGAGCCAATTGTGAAAATGATTTTGTTTGATAAAAACGAAGGAAAAACTGCAGTCTGAAACTAACAAACCTTGAAAATCGATAGTATTAGTAAAAATCTAAAATTATGCCACTGTTCTTATAAAACTGCTTTCGGAATATTAATGAGCCGAATGGAAAAACAATTTGGCATAGAAAATTATATGGTTCCATCCAAGGATGATGATAGTTACTTGACAGGTTAGCGCACGCGGAGGGCTGAAGCTGTCCTACATTCCAGGCTATAAATTTGTGTCGTCACAAGTTGTACTTTGGTAAATAGCAATTTTCTATCGCTTCTTCATTATTCCATTTGCGTTTTCAGAATATCCTCCAGTCTTTATGGTTGCACAAAAATGCGTATCAAAGCATTTACTAACTCTTTCAGCTTTCCGAAGGATAACATTTTGAAAGAGCGTTGGCTTGAGGTTTGTACACCTTTACACCTTTATTGTTCTCTGAAGACCAAAACAGTTAAAACTGACCGTGGTGAACATTAAGAATACCAGCACTTGAATTTACACACAATCAAATAAAACTACTCAGGACTAGACAACGTGGCTCTTGAAAAAAACAGATGAATTCAACTCGGCAAATGCCGCATGTGTGAGCAGGACTTTTGCAGTAAAGTTTATCTCTTTAAAATGCAACAAATCAAGTGAGTTTTATCCAGAGTAATATGGCATTCTGGAGATGGAATTATATGAGTGAATACCTTGACTTTTTTTATTTATTTTCGTCATCTACCAATGACCTACCTGCTATCCTATCCTAATATAATAAAACGCTTCTTGTATTTATTTTGTGTCCGCTCTTAAGGAAACAGGCGAAAAATAGGCCAGGTTGCAGATTTGTAATCGAGTTTTCTTGGGGAGCGATGACAAGGTTGCAGAAGATGGTGAAAGTGGAATCCTTATCCATTCAACTGAATTCACTTCTTGCTTGAAACACTTCTTGAATGGGAACAATAAACATGCGGCTTCTGGAGTCCGATTCTATAACTTTTTCTCTCAGGTCACGACGTATAAATTCGGAAGATGATCAACGGAGCACTCGCGACGCGCCGGGCGGTAGACAATTATTTCTTCTAGCTTACTGTTTTTTTTCTCTGATGTAGCAGATTTCACTTCATAGGCCAAGATTTCACCACTTCAATGAAGCAGATATTTGAGTATGGAAGACAATATTACGGATACGGTGTACTCACAATGCATAAGTTTAGAGTGAAGTAATACCTGGGTTGATGAAAGATACGTTGATACAGTTCATATCATGAGCGATGCCTCCTGCAAAGGAAGAGTATCTAGCTGACTGGAGTTGCATTCAAGTTTATTGTAGTGTTTTACACAAGATTTTACTTTGGAAGATGCGCGTTTAATTAAGAAAGAGGATAGGGAACGTAAATTAAGAACGAGACTACTACAGTCTCAATAACGAAGACGTGCTACCAATGGAGAGAGAGAAGAAGCGCTTATGCGATACAGTGACAAGAANATTGCAGTGTTTTACCCAAGATTTTACTTTGGAAGATGCGCGTTTAATTAAGAAAGAGGATAGGGAACGTAAATTAAGAACGAGACTACTACAGTCTCAATAACGAAGACGTGCTACCAATGGAGAGAGAGAAGAAGTACTTATGCGATACAGTGACAAGAAAGACTTAGAGCAGAAAGATTATAGAAGGGAATAAAAGCCTCTTATAAGCGTGAACGGGAAAATGTGGAAAGGGCAAGTTAGAGAAAAGAGCAAACATCAATATTATAAGTTTGCTTGAGGCTCCATCCGTCCGTCCGGTGTCTGCATGTTACGATTCTTCAGTATTAGCGGAAGCTTCAACTTGCAAGAAGCTCTAATTTTCGTTGGAAGGAAGTTCAACCATAGCTGTCTTCTTGCGCTTGCTTTTGGAAAAAATTTTCCGTCAGTTTCGAAGTAAAAACATGCAGTCCATTTTACACCTATCTTACCATGAAATTGATATTCATATCTTGTAATATTCACGTTGCTGGGGTCGCTTACCGATCCAAATATTGGAAAATTCGCTTCCACGATACGGTGCAAACCGAGCTGTACTGAACTCCTTTATTCTAAACTTGATTTTCAAGTGAAAGTGCGATGTTTAAAGAAATTCACGTAAACTGACAGAAAAAAAGTGCTTTCAGCGACATTAATCAGTTACAAAAAAGAAGGGTTGAGTGTCTTGTATCTTGTGGGAAAGCTATCATACATAAAGTACAAAGCAGTCACGGGTCCCGCTGTAGAATTAAGATAATCAAATACAACAATGAAAAATAGACATATTAATAACGTGAAAGTCGAAATTTATGCCTGGTATTTTCAGACGATGAGAGACAAAGGAAAGCGAAGGCGTGTAAATATAAAAGACAAGCAATGAAAAAAGTACCTCCGAAGAGCGAAATTGCTATACAGTATTTGTTTTTATCCTGTCTCTGTCTCTCTCATAGCATACAAGGGCGATAATTTTGCTGGTAAAAAAATCTGCGAGATCCACCGGTGATAGTCATAGTGCAGTTACTGCAACTTGGCGTATGATTGAGGGTAGCGCTACGCCCGCTGCATACGAGTCGGAACACGGAAGCGCTTCACTTTCTTAGAACAGATGTTTTTGTGCACGTAATAACGATTGAATCTCTTAGGACACATCGATTCCAAATAAGTACGGTTGCGAATTGAAACTCAGTAGAAACTCAAAGAGGGACAGTTAAAACTGAGCAAGTGGCCCTGGCTGCAGCGGAATAGCTGCCGCGGCTGGGAGTTTAAGCGGTTTTTGAATACAGTAATATTGGTCAAGCCGAATCTGCATACACCGCAGCGTAATGGAAGGGACAGGGAGAAACGTTCCCATGCTTCGACTTCCGTGTGCAGCACACTTGAGGTTTGTCGCAGATCACAAGGATGAAGGATAGGCGCTATTTTATGGGGTAAGTTAGGTTGACGAGCTACATTAGGTCAAACTAAAGTGAGTTATAATAGCGCATAGATAGGTTAGGATTACTCCATTTTAAGCGTGAGATTATTACCTAACCGTGGAATTTCCACGGGTCCCATTAGTATCGATTATTGCGTGAATTTTTTCACGCACGGGTCTAGTAGTCCTCTAATAATTTCAAACCGCTGCAACAAAAATTGGTCCAGATGCGCCTATTAAACGCCGAGATAGAAGAACTCTGTAACAAGATTTGTATAGAAAACATTAAAGCATTAGAGAAACAAATTTCTATCGTTCCGGTGAAGTAGTATGAAAGCAAAAGTCTATACATAACACGCAGAAGCCGTACAATTGTTCGGTAAAATTAGAAAAAAAATATCAGCTACTAGACTATACCCTGCGCACGGTACAGCAACATAACAACAGTAAGTGTCGTGTCCGACTCGCGTTAAGTAACTTGTGAAAAATTACCTAACCAATATCCCACATCTAAGCTGTCTTACGGAACGATGTCGTTGAAACTGGTGAAGGACAAATCCATCATTTTTTTCTCAATGGTGCTGCAGCCTTTAACATTAAGAGCGGACTGGTTCTGTTAAAGACTGTACAGCTTAGGTTGACATTTTACAAACAAACGGTTCGACCGGGTGGTTGCCTGTTACCGGAATTCAACGTAAATAATTATTAAATGTTACGACAATTTGGCCAACTGTATTACATTGATCATTGCCGTTTCTAAACTAACTTTAGTATTCATAATTCATATCTGAATTATGATAAACAATTGCTACGCTTCGTCTACGCTACAATCGTATGACCTCTTGTGACGTCACCGCTCCATCGTACGTCCGCCGCGTAAGGCAGTACGTTAACCTGCTCCGTATCATCATCCTTGGTTCCGTCCATCCACTAGATATTAATACATAGTTGTTGGTCGCTTGCTCTGCGCCAGCTTGCTGCAGTGTTGCCCTTCCCTCTGTCACGCTGTTAAAGGTTTAGATAGGAGAAAATTCTGCTACTCAAATACAAGTTGAGGTACCATAAAATTTCAGTCTTTGGAATAACGGTGACAAATAAGCTTCTGAAATATATGGTCAAAAGTGGATATACTGCATTTTTTGCATCTCGCTCTGCTTTGAAAAGTAGCTCGGTACTATTTGATGTGATTGTTCTTCTTCTAGCTGACCAGGGCAGATGAAAGGCGGAATCTTTGATAGAGCTTTTGATCTTGCGGGGCATGAGCTATATCGCATATTTTTAGCTGGATTTCTTTGTAGCAGTTTAAAAGACTCGGTCTTGGTTGGAGGTTTCGTTCCTTTCGTGCATAAACTATTTCTTTTGCTCTTTCTACAGCTGAATCTCTTCATAGCAGTTGAAACTTCTGAACCGACGCCTTTGTGTATTCAATTAATTTACATTACAGCCAAATTTAGCCCCTGTAGGTTTAGCTACTGGCTGGTATCCAGGTCATGGTATGCCCTTAGCATTTCCGGTGAATTGTTATGACTGAACTGTAGTTTCTTAGTGCTGCTCAACGTTTGTCCAATTCCAAACTGACATTCGCGCTTTATCTTGCAGGAGGGTGTTTTGAAACCCATGGCTTTATGGCTGTACCTCTTGCGTTTCATTAATCACCCCTGCAGGTATGAGACCTATTTTACACAGCCAAGCTTATACTGGGAACCAGAACAATAGAAAGATCAATCACAACATTAATGACATCGTTTTTGACGGCTGGGCCCTCTAGTCATGATAGTGATGTCTTCAAGACAGAGATTTTATTTTTCCAAGCTTTTGGCATGAATTTGCTTCAACCGTCGCCAGGGGAGAGATGCATATATGTTGCAGAGCTAGCTATATACAAAAACACGTATCCATACTACGGAAGAAAACTCTCCTGTAGAAAGAAAATAATGGCAAATAACATCAGCAATCAATGAACATCCAGAATGCATCCAGACTGAGCTATTAAATGATTATTTTGATCTTGCAAGTTGCAACTGTTAATTTATACTGTCCATTGCTCGCGTGACTTGTCTTGAGTTCCCGAAATATTTGTATTTTCTTAATACTACCTTGCTGAATCTTCACTTGTCTTTCTGACCACGAATTATAGAAGATGCAAAATCAATACTGAGTCGTGGTCTATGAGTCTACTTTTCTGTACATTCAAGTAGTTCTATCCGAGGAACGAAAATTCCTTGTCAGAAATTCCAAAAACGACCTAAAACTACAACATCTATACGACATTTGTTGTATTATTTATTAGTTACAGGAAGAATTTCCGCTGATGATGGACAGATAGTCCGAAACGTAGCGTTTGATTCTACTCATTGATGGCTGGCTGCTTAGCTTTTAACAAATTGTCTTGACGGGGAGCTACTTTTGTCTTGCTTTTTATTTTGGGACGTCGTAACGTTAATATTGAGAAGATTTTCGATAAACTCTACTCTCTAGTAACCTATTGCGAAAATATTGAACTCTCAGGGTAGGTATATCTGCTCTTACCCTGCCCCAATTTATTATAAACCTCGGCCCCTACAGCAGATCTGTAGCCTAATTTATGTCTATACACCCTCACCGTGCCCCAATATATACCTACTATGCCACGGCCCTGCAGCAGATCTGTCGCCTAATTTATGTATTCCAAATTCGCGAGTCGTTTGCCCGGGCTTCTCTCCCGCGGCCCGAGTCTCATTAGTGACCACCTTAAATAATTTGGCGCCCCTCCGCCCCCTCAGTCGCAGGGAAATAATTTTGCTCTCCCCTCCCCTCGTGTCGGCAGCAGACCTGCAGCCGACACTGGACCTGGCGGCAGCCATTTTTTGTGTGGCGCATCGAAGTCTTTTGCGTACGTTTAGTGCATCTTTTGGAAAATATACGGGAGCCTTCGGAGTCTTAGGACCTGAAGGCGGTGTTGGAATCTCCCTGATGAATCAGCGGCGATTTAACTATAAGTTCTCGTGATTTGGCGACGGCTTCACTTGAAGTCGCTAACGTTCCTCATCAATTGGCGACAGTTTCACTTGAAGTTCCAAAGGTTCCTCATCAATTGGTGACAGTTTTACTTGAAGTTCCAAAGGTTCCTCATCAATTGGCGACAGTTTTACTTGAAGTTCCAAAGGTTCCTCTTCAATTGGCGACAGTTTTACTTGAAGTTCCAAAGGTTCCTCATCAATTGGCGACAGTTTCATTTGAAGTTCTGAACGTTCCTCAACAATTGACGACACTTTCATTTGATGTTCTAAACGTTCCTCATCAATTGGCGACAGTTTCATATGAAGTTCTAAACGTTCCTCATCAATTGGCGACGACTTCATTTGAAGTTTAAAAGTACCCGAGGAATGAGCAAGGGCTCAGCAGCAGAGTTTTACGCTGGTTTATTCCTTTTTTCGCTTATCTTATGTCTTGATCCGTTTTGACATTTTTTGTAGCTTTCGCGTATGCACTCCTAGATCTTCAACTACCTTCACCTTTCTGCAGAAAGCCTGTCCACTCGTTAGTCTTTTGAACGTGTTCACTCGTTAGTCTTTTGAACGTGTTCACTCGTCCAAACTTCCCATTGTTTTGCAGCGTTTCTCTATACGCAACTGTCGGTACGCCTCAGAAAGATAATAAAATGTTGGCCGTCAGATTAGTTTCCTCGGTAAATGTCACTCGGCAAGTCATGGATATTTATTTAAATTTCGCGTGTAGACCGTCCCTAACACGGGTCGACTGTTCCACGCCCAGTTCTCCCCGCAGTTTCATGAATCGATGGCTGTATCCTCGAAGAGTTTCCGCTATTGGAGAAACTTCATCATCTGATGCATCACCTCAGCGTTAGGCGAACGTTGGACAATAAGAATAACGTTTTACTGCATGCATCTGTGTTTATGATGTTTTCCAGTCCCCTAAGTCTTTAGGAATTTGTTGTGCCCCGTTGTCGGCACCAACAACACTTGCGGCTATGAAAGAACTGGGCATTTGATCCGTAATAATTATATCCTATTCCAACGCTGTGTTCAGCATTTTAAAATCAACCGTAACATTGGTTAGGCCATGCATCGCTACTGTGAAAAAAATTAAATGATAGAAATTATCGTTACTGTTAAAAACTTGATATAAATTTAGGCCCAGCAGGTATATCTCCGAACTCTTGTCGATAGGCAATGAGCTATTCGAACTAGTGATAGCCTAATATTGCAGAACGGAGATACTTATCATTGCCACACTTTCCGTCACTGTCACTACTGCCTCCTTCCGCCCGTGGTTATGCTTTTTGTTGACCTACAACGATAATATAAGAGTTTTGTCGAAATCATCATCTCTATCCTTTGCATCACCACCACCACCGCCGCCTCATTCAACACCTTATACACACGGCATCGCTCAACGAGGTACAACACCATTTCGTCACAGTACACACTACAACAAGCTGGTGATCTCCGTGCCTTCCTTCACCGCCACCAACTCCTCCGACACCTGGGCGAGCGATGCAAGGAGCGCCGACACTCCGGCTGCCCGCATCCAATTTTGTCCCTTGCAAAAACTACTGAGCGCCTGTGTTTGACAGAGGCCTAATTTACGGTACTGAGCAGTAGCACTCACTGCCTCCTGCCTGCCCCTCTCTCTTCCTTCCACTCCTTCTGTTCCTCCTGCTGGTGCTCCTGCTCCTTTTTGTCTTCCAGAATTTTCCTCTTGTGCCGCACTTTTGAGTCGGCCGCGTGTTCGTATCCATGGCATCCAAGGAATTAAATATACGGCTGTACGCGTGTTCATTTTATTGTTATATAATGGAATTCTGGGGTTAAGTGAAGATCCCTTCTCTCCATAGCAGCTTGGAGGTTCTGATTTTCACCGGGGACCTTATGAAAACAGACACACAAAATACACTGCACGAAGTACTTATTAGAGCGCAAACTCAGTTACGAAGGAAGCGTAATAAAATTAATGGTCAAATTTAGGAATTGAAATTTAACACAACAGAGGAAGATGTAGGTGATATTATAGCCAAACCCAGAGCTCGCTATGCTAACCTCTCCTGGTGCTAGTGCACCTCGTATGACCCAACGCACCTCGTGTAAGCTGATGCACCATACCGGAAAAATGATGAAATACTGTGTGCACAGAGGATGTTACCAAGCTTACTGTATATTATTGCGAACAAAGTTCACCTGATGAATGTTGGGTAACAGAATTTTCATTGGAAAAATGTTGGGGTCGCTGATCTTCACTTGGGGCCATTTCGTGGGTTGAGGTGCGGATCTTTATTTGATCCGAATTTTGTAAAGGTATAGGGAAAGTCACTTTGACTGCACCCTCTACCGGGAAACTCACACGCACTGGTTCCTGCGGCAAATATAGGCCAACCGGCCCCAGAGGAGTAAGTACAGCTGCACTGCAACCGACCACGGGTCGCTACAGAGTTGGGATTCGGTATTTTTTCTGTACCGCCGTATCGGTAGTTGAAAAAACGGGTCATTCGGTTCCGCATTTCGGTATTTTTACAAAAAATATACCGAATGATTCATTATATTTTCGGTATTTGGTTCAGTATTAATATTAAAACGTTGGGCCCGAGCCCCCACGGACAGGAAGCATAACCCAAATGATGCGCTTTGCAATACCGGGAAGCCCGAAATGCTGCGAAAGGAAATCCAACAGAGAGCCATTTACAGCTGACTTAAGCGCCTGCAGGTCAACACGACCGAAAGCCGATGCCGGCATTGAGCTCCAAACCCTAAGAGACCAGGGTACGAAGCACCGACCGAACTGATTAGTTCGGTACCTACCTACCTAGGATTCTCCGATGTGAAAGGGTGCTGACCGACCGCAGCTTTAGGTAATTCTCCTAGAGACTTTGAGGGCCGGGGCAGAAGAATACAACCAAATGCCTCTTATTATTGTACACCTTGCAAAACATACAGAGTTCGGCCACCCCCTCTCCTGTGGGACAGTATCACCCGATCATTATCTGCGCACAGCCTGCTGGTCGAACTAACAAGTCGGTCCAACAGACGTAAGTGACTGTCAGTTGCTGAAGCCCAAACCGGTGAGCAATACTTTAACACAGACAGCAAACAGGCATAAAAGCATCTGCGGACAACCTTACTGTCACCAATCACAGAATACACCTTACGCAGGAGCCCAATCTTACTGGAAGCACGTGGCACCAGTCGCCTAATATTCGCCTGAAAGTAAGCTTCTCATCAAAGACGACACCAAAAATTTCCAAGGAGCTAGACCCCTGAAGCAAAGTGTCATCTATCTCCAGATGTGGATGCTGCGGTACGTACAAGTGTCCAAGACCGACTGACAATCATAGACTTGGTTTTACTGGCATTCAGCTTCATACTCCAGGCTGAGCACTATGCACTAATCAGTGACAATTTCCTATTCAGAGACTGGGCGACAGCGTTACGCATGCGGGGAGCAGGCATCACTACTAGCAAAGTGGAATCATCGGCATAGTTGATCATCGTTTTTTCCAGCTGAGAGAACATGTCACTAGTATACAGAACGAACAACAGCGGGCCAAGCACGCAACCGCGAGATACGCCAGACTTCACCGTGACTGAAGCACTCAAAACGCCGTCAACAGACTCACTCTGCGTTCGCTCAGAAACAAAATCAAGAAGGATTTACAGAACCCTACTACCCACACCAACCGACTCCAGCTTCTATAATAGAACCCTGTGGTTGACCCTGTCAAACGCCGAGCTAAAGTCCAACTGTGCAAGGCGTGCCTCAGACCGATAATCCAGCGCAGACTGTAAATGGTGTGGCACCGACAACACGGCGTCACAACAACCCAAGCCCATAACCTCCGCAAAACGACCAAGCGTACAAGCAACCGATTGTTCGAACACTTTCTATGAAATGGGCGTCAACGTAATGCGCCGGTAGTTGGCGACATGGGGCGACACTGGATCCACGGGAATGTGAGTAATATTCCCAGCATGCCAACTACGGGGAAAATTTCCTAACCTTGTCAAGCGCCGAAAGATCACTGCTAGCTTAGGTGCAAGAACGCCAGCAAGCTGCTTATGAAATAGAGGGAACATGCCCACCGGGCATGTAGATTTCAAAAAACTCCTTATACACATATGTATGTATTAGGGTGATGCAATCTGCAATAATGTTTCAGAACTTATCACAAACGCGCTGATGCATCGCTTATAGTTACTGTGCCTAGACATAAGTATTTGCACAACTCTATTTTTTATGTATTTTAAAAAAATTAGGGACTGCTTTAGGATAATTAATACAGGAAGTTTATGTAACATATATAATAAAATATTTAAACAGAACAGTCAAATGTGCACTTATAACAAGAAAATTTAACACAAGCAAAAGTAATGAATGACAAAATTATTTGACCAAAAAATTATGACATTAGTACTTGGTGGCGTGACCTTTATTGGCAATAACAGCATGGAGACGATTGTTATAGCTGGAAATTAACTTTTCACATTCACTTGTGAATGTGGTATTTTTTTCCATTT
>LQNS02278091.1:42814463-42828476 GCA_001587735.2 Parhyale hawaiensis | reverse complement strand
TTCCCGTTCGTTTTTCCCATCGTGTGTGGATGTTTGGAATGGTCTTGATGGCTCTGTCTTTGCTGGTGCGGGTATTGGCAGCTTTAAACGATCTGTACACAGAGCTATTCTGTGATCTTGGATCTTATTTTTTTCTATTCTTTTGTTTTCTTCACCCGCTGGGCTGGTTGCGTGGGGGTTTGTTAACCTCATGGAGTTTCTTCGTTTCAACGTCGCCAGTCTGGTATGATATAATAATAATGATTTAGGAATCCGTTTGACTTTTAGGACAGTTAGGGTCAACTATTGCTTGATTATGAAGTATAATTAGTTAGGATAAGTCAGCATTAGGCATATACGGGGTGTTCCTAAATTCTCTTCGCAAAATGAAACTAATGGTTCCTTACGATAAAATAACCATTTTTATTCAAATGTCTACTTTTAAAGGTACGTTAAGTTAAAGTTAAACCTAGCCCAGAATCGGCGAATGTTGTAGGGTAAATGGACGATCACTGTCAGACTGTTTTTTTTTTAGAAAAACAGGATTTCATACGTTACATAGTTACAGAAATTGTTCGAAATTTTTTCCATCAGCACCAATGCATGCTTGAAGGCGCGAACGTCGTCGACCATTATCCGGATCATAGCTACTAACACGCTTCTGGTAGGATCAAAGTCCCTCCCACTAGCTCATGACTGGCAGGATCAGGGTGCTATTCAAGCGTCTAGCTGGATAAGGGTCGCGCCAGCATTATCTGACAGGATCCGCGTCTCCCTGGCTCGGGGCTGGCAGGTTTAGGGTCTTTCCGAACCCGTTCAAAGATGCCTGGAGTTTCAAGATTCCCCTCACAGCCGTCAACGATCCTACCGATCGGTTCTTCTTCGGACAGTAGTTGGTTTATAGTCGTCTGAAATCAGGCACGGTGCAGATTAGAGTGATCAGTGTCAACAAATGACAGGCGTGCATCTCTATCTTCGCTGTAAAGTGCAGTAGTTCGCCGATTAAGTGAATCGCACTACTGAACTTTAAGTTAACGTACCTTTATAAGTAGCCATTTTCGGGTGAGCATCGATCGAGTAAAATATGGTTATTTTATTGTAAGGAACCTATAGTTTCATTTTGTGGACAGAATTTAGGAACACCCGGTATATAGGACAATCGAGGCACTCCAATATGGCAAACACATAGAATAAGCAAAAAACAAAATATGTCCACATTTACGTACAAAATCTTTTTAATTTTTTGAAGCTTAAGCCTAAAAATTCTGAATTAATTTGAAAAAAAAAGGAAATATTTTGTAAAAAGTAGGATTCCAGACTCGAAGTCGGTCTAAAAATACCTTCTCCGATTCTGACTTCCCCTCAAATGCTCCGACTCCGGCTGACTCTGGGTCCGACTACTCAACCGTTTGTTACGGTCACCGTGTATACATTTTGCAGCGAGAGCAGTCGTGTGCAACATGCGGAAGGAAACGTAGGTAGTCGATCTGACAGGATAAGGGTCTATCGAGTAGGATTATAGTCTCTCCTGTAGGTTTCTGCCAGGCTCAGGGTCTCTTTAGCACGTACATACCTATCTGGCGGAATCAAGATTGCTCCTGTGCGCTTATGGAAGGGTCAGGGTTACTCCAGCTCGCTTCTGGTAGGATCAGGGTAACAACAGATCGCGTTTGGCAGGATCTGGATCATATCAACTCGCGTCTGGCAAGATCAAGGTGCCACTAGCTCGTGCCTTACAGAAAGAGGGTCCGCCAGCTTGCATCTGGCAGCATCCGGGGTACCCATTAGCTAGCTTCTTCTGGCAGGATTAGGGTCACAGCAGCATCGTCGGGTATTATCCGGATCATAGCTACTAACATGCGTCTGGCAGGATCAAAGTCTCTCCGACTAGCTCATGACTGGCAGGATCAGGGTCCTACTCTAGCGTCTAGCTGGATAAGGGTCGCGCCAGCAGTGTCTGGCAGGATCCGTGTCTCCCTAGCTCGCGGCTGGCAGGGTTAGGGTCTTTCCAGCTCACGTCTGGCAGGGTGTGAGTCTCGGCAACTCGCATTGGCGGGAATCAGGTCACACCAGTTTTTGTCTGCAGGATCCGGATCCCACTGCCTAGTGTCTGGCAGGATCAGGGTCACACCAGCTTCGTCTGGCAGGATCAGGGTCACGCCAGCGTCGTCTCAGGATCTGTGTGCCCCTAGCTCGCGGCTGGCAGCATTCGGGTCACGCCAGCATCGTCGGGCAGAATCAGGATCCTGCCACCTCGCATTTGGCAAGATCAGGGTCTCTTCAGCTCGCGTCTGGCAGGATCAGGGTCTGCAAGGATTCGGGCACTGCAGCCATCGAAGTCTCCCTTCGCCGCCCGCCGCTCCCAGAAGAGCTGAGTCAGCAGTATGGCCGCTGCTCCACTCCAGCTCCACGCATAAATTATTGCACTTACGATCCTATTCCAAGGAAATCCTGTCCTCTGAATTATTATAAATGTCTCGGGTGCACTTTAGGAGCGGTCACTGCCACCAAACTTATCGGACGCCGCGCTCATTCGTACGTCGTCCGTGCCACGGGGCCGTCGCTGCGTTATTGCTTCTTAGTTGTGCTGGCGCTGGGGGGCGTCGAGCCCTAGGTGATGGGGTCGAGGGGTCGTTCCTGGCCAAAGGTGAAGTTCAGACCCCAGTTACGTGTCCATATGAGTAACAATGTTTTTGTCATTGTTCTTTGTCCAGAAGATGAGCGCGTCAAAAATAGCGAGTCGCCGTTTGAAAAAAATGTGAGCTATGTCAGGTTAGGTTACTGACTACAAGCGAAGGAAGAAACCCGCTCCCAGAGGAGAGAGGAGCCATGGTCTTGGCTTCGGTTTGTTCCGAGCTTTTGCCGCGTCTTCCGCAGTAATATCGAAGTGAATTTTTGTTTACTAAATATTGTTACTGACTATTAATTTGATTAATAACTAAATTGCTCTGAGAGTGTATACCTCCGTTAAGCAGGGCAACGTTAACGAAAGCTTCAAATTGATCCTGAAATCAAGATCTCCATTCCATCATCACCAATAGGTAATCATTTGTGCTTCTTGCTATCATTAACAGTTCTCGTAATTTTTTTTGACGATCCGTCCATAACTTTTTGAGTTATGTTTTGAACAACACTAGAACAAACATATAGTCACACACACAAACATACTCACCAATCATCACTAATATTTGGTAGTTGTGCTTTTTAACAGTTTCAATAATTACAGTACTCAAAATTTCATGAAGATTTGTCCATAATTTTTCGAGCTCTGTTCTGACAAACATGAAAACAAACAGCGATGAACAGACAAGCTGACTGACAGATCTTCACAAAACTTTGATCAGTTGCTCTTCGTAACAGTTCCACCAATTCCTCCAAATTTTATGAAGATCCATTCATAACTGTTTAAATTAGGTAGTATGTCACTAAGAAAAATAGACAGACAGACAAACAAACTAACGATTGGGCAGATTTTCGCTAAAAGTTAATCATCTGTTCCTCCTAACATATGTACCTAACATTCCTTGCAAATTCCAGAGAGATCCGTCCATAACGTTCTGAGTAACCTTGGTAACCGAGACAGAAAAAGACACAAATTTCGACGAAAACCTCCTTGGCGGATACAATTATATTATCAAGAAAATTTTAATATAAGATTAAAAACTATTTGTTATACTTGAATAGCCAGTTCTTGGCTGCAGAGCTTTTATAATTTTGGTTGACCTGCGTGTCCTGTCTGGCATTTGTATGAGTTAGAATTTGCACAGTTCGCTACAACGAAGCGAAAGTAAGGATGTATAGGTGGCAGTAAAGTGTCTGCTCGCGTCCACGGGGCAATCTTTGATCGGGACTCAGTGTCCGTTTGAGCAGTTTTGCATGAGGCTGCGTTTTGCTGCGGACTGTGGATTTTCAAGAGGACTTCAGCGTCATTTGCTATCCGAATAACGAGTTAGGGGGCTTTATATATTGCAGTTTCCAGTTGTTGAGGTGATCTATGTTACGTTAAGGTGCAATATTAGTCTATAGCGAGTGAGACATAGGGTATTAATTTTTCCTTAAACCTTAATTTTCAAGGAGCTGCTAACGAAAAAAGGGAAAGCCTCAACCTTCGATCGGTCAGGATATTAAACATGGTGTGCATTTCTGATCAATTGATTTATCTCCATAGAAAACAAAGGCCCAGACGGCTCTGAACTCGCCACACGGCGCAGCGGCGCTGCTTTGCTGTAAAGGTGTTATTGATTGGGACTGTTCCAGCGAGATAAGCTAAACCCATTAGCTTTTTGGATTTCTCCGGACTTCGTTCTGCGGCGTTGGTTGAGATGGCTTTAAGTTCAATCCTACGGTGCAGCACTGAGTTAAAGGCTGTTCCAACGGTAATCGGTTTGGTATTACGGCCTGAAACTGGATCCAAAGTATCGAAATCAACGGCAATGAATGAAATCCGAGACACGTTAAAGCTAGAGAAACTAGCTTATCTTGATTTAACTAGCCTAATGGATGACGTCTGTGGTCAACTTGAGAGGAACTGTCGCTGCAGGAGCTAGGGTCAAAATACTCTAGTGTCCTTCACGTGACGGACGCGACGCGCTGAATGACGTATATATTGCATGTCTTAGCACGGAGATCATCAAATCTTACTGAAAACTACCACATATCAGTACAACTGCTATGGGCGGTTCTTCGAGTCAGTCTGGAAACCACGTTGGAGGTTTGCTGCGATATACATCCTGTTGCAGTTAAGCGAGGGCGTATTGGCGACAGTGTGATGTCTCTACCACATCTCATGTTTGTTCGGGGCGCCGCTCAGAGCCAGTAGCTGACTGTTGTCGAGTCAGCTTGTGCTATGCTGTAGGCTGTAGGTTTCCGCGAGAAGTGTGAAATATGAATTAGACCCTGTGACTAGGCGTAGCCGAAGGTAAACTGTATTAGGATATAATTGTCTTTGAGGGGATGTGAAATGGTCATAATCTGTTCTCAAGTTATTTTACCGATGTCGTGTCACTATTAGCAATGGCCATGCTTCTCTTAGGGACTTTATCCATGCGTGTCTCATGTCTGTACGTGTAGTAATTTTTTTTTGGAGCGAAGAAGCGAATCATCACTTGCGTCATCTCCCTGAGCCCTCAAAAACCAGGCCATAAATTTGCTGAATGCAGCAAGTCTGTGCACCGAGGCAACATCACTCTGCAAAGGTTTGTTTTTTTCCGTATAGGAACACAACAGAAGTAAGATCCCTTGCTGCAAACTACTACCGCCTGGGTAAGATAGGGCTACACAGGCCCCTGACGCCAGGCTGACGAAATTATTGCTTCTATGCCATAGAGATCCCAAGTCTTACAAACAGATCCAGTTTCAGTAAAGCCCGCTGCAGACGATAGCCTTATGGCCTTATAAATGAAAGTCTCGACTGATGTCTTGCCTTAGTATCGCTAGGCATGACCACGCACACGACAGCGAGGGACGCGTCAGCTGCAGCTGAAGCTTCTTCCCAAATCAATGGAACATTCGATAAATAATGTGCATCAAGAGTAATATTATTATTAATAAAAACAAAGATAATAGTGTATAGAAGTCACTATAGCACTGACGCAATTGTGTTACATAATGAAAAGAATATTGAATCATAGAGAACGGAAAAATACGCGACCTTTACCGTTGCCAAGTACCACCACCCAATTTGTAAGGCGGTGACTCAAATAAATTCGGTAAACTTCCGTGAAAAATGTTTGAATACTCATCAAAATACGGGTGCCATTTCAGCAATTATGATCGTACAGATTTTTAAGTGATTGTGCGCGTGAAAATCTTAATATCAGCAAAAAATACGCAAGATACGATCACTCAGAAGACTTGCGTTTCTTCGACACCAATACAACATGTTGCATTGTCGTCCTGCGGCCGATGTCTCTCGAAGTGACTGTCATATGTCCCGAGTTTTCTTTCATTTGCAGCGAATGCACAGGACGTCCTGCCGAAAGGACTATCGTCTGCAGCGGGCCTTAGACATCCGAATACCAAAGTGAGGCCAAGGTACGAGGAGAAAGCAATTACGTCTCTAGTATACCGTAGCTGCAGTATGATCTGCCAGTGGCAAGATTCACTCTGAAATAGAATTGCGTATCTATCGCTCTAGTATGACTTGCTAGTGGCAAGATTCAGGCTGAAGTAGAATTGCGTCTCTATCGCGGTAGTATGACTTGCCAGTGGCAGAATTGAAGCTGAAATAGACACGAGTTAGTCACTACCGCTGTACACGGCTTACCAGTGGCAAGACCAAGGCTGCAATAGAGCCGATGCTGCCTCGCCAGCGACAGACACCGCCAGCGTTCCAGAAGTATGAATATAACTGTGCTGAGCCAGCAGTTCCTGCCCGTCCTGCTGACTCAACTGCACCCATGTCGGAAATTTGGGACTGCCTTCATTGCAAACGAATGGGGCTGCTTATGGGAGCGCCCTGCGAGGATTTTCCGACTCAAGGGAACGTTCAGCTGAAGAAATTTGAGATTTTTCCAACTGGTAAAAGATATTCTATTGGTGCGTGGGAGCGGAGCTTCTTTTTAATTAGGACGCAACGCGGCGTGTAATGGTGAGTTGTAGTTATTGAAGGAAATCCTGCTTTGAGGTTCTAACGTAAGTTATCTAGTTGGTAGGTCGCACTGAATATTATGTCGTCCATCTGAGTACATTATAAGGACCGCTATACGCACACATCGTGTGGTTCTCAGGTATGTATGGCGCTCGCCATCTGGACTCCTTGCGAACGCAAATCAAGTCGCTAATACACGAGGCACTGTTGGCATCTCCACCTGCACAATACTCTGGAGAATCGTTGCAGAAACACGCCAATTCTTGAAGTATTTGGGGAGACGCCAAGCTTACAAATGGTTTAAATGACTTAGAAGTGGCAGAACATCAGTTGGCAGGTGTGTGCGATTGTGCAACTGTGCATGGTATAATAACGCACAGGTAGCCCCATCGCTTGACCAGTTTGTGACGCTTCTGCGTATCTCGCTCCAAAACGTCATCTGGAGAACTAAAGCCTGGCGAGTGCTGTTTTTGTGAATTAATTTATGGAAGAAATGTGACCAATGAAGCCCATCATCGAGTGTTTCCGTGTTTTATAACCCGAATGAAAATAAAAAATGGCTATGGGATTTGTTTTAGATATCTTGAATAGTGATATCTACACGCAATAATAATAAATTGGCAAGTTATATCAGTAAGTAGGCTGCCGCTGTTCTTGACATTTTTCCCGTGCAGTCTTTTAGTAAAGGTTGCTCAGTCTATGAGTTTATTAGTGAAAATTCCCAGAGCATTTAAATTTCGTCATATAAAGCTATATTAGAGGAAAATTAGTGTAATATCAAACCATATCTTCGTGTTTTAGCTTCTGTCTGGACGCTGTTACGTGGGCATCTGGAAACTTGCTCCTACCAGCTACTTCAAGTTTGCGTTAACCAAACTTGAGTCGTGAGGCACCTATAGCTCGTATACCGATGGTTTGCAGCAACATATTTATACATGGAATGACATTATTACTTGAAACACAAGAGCCAATGTTTGTACTCCAGTACGCTTATCTAAAGTTCTAAGTGAGAGTCTCCAGATAAAAACAAATGTATTTTCTATCTTTCCTTCGGGCTACGAGGTTAAGTGGAATTCAACAGAGTATCCCTCTAAATTTTCAAAAGAACCGCAGAGAATAGATTTTTTGGGAGACCCCAATAAATTTATTTCTCGAGTTAATCCGGACTTTGTTCAAAAGCCTTATCCTAATTTGTGTTGTTAATATATATATCTTTTGCAGGTTGAAACGTTCAGTAAGGAGCTTCTAATTAACAATTTGTATACGTATTTGTTTAAGATTTTCTGTAAAATATCTAATGTCAGTTTATTTCCTCATAAGCCACTTTAAAATATGCGGTGGAACAATGCACTTGCTGCGGAGGTTTTTCTTTTACAATGTTATCAAGTCAAGGAAAGGTATAGAAGACTTTGAAAATGAACCGCAACATTTTGATTGAACTGGTTATTCGTTGCTATTAGTAAAGAATGTTTATCATATGAGCAAACGTAAATTTTAAATAGAGACTACAGTTGGCCAGTCCGTTTTGGTCTCCAGATGACGTCACAGGTGGCCAGCAAGCAAAGGGGGCGGAGTCAGGTATGCGCGTGGGGCTACCTGTACGTTATTATACCATGGGTGTGTGTATGTATGTGTGTGTGAAGAGCTCAAACCCGTTACTCTCGCATAACTAAATCGCACATCACCTTTTGCAGCAGTAGCATTGTTTGCAACGTCCACAAATGCGTTCAGTAGACTCGGGATAAGCTCAAAATTTAGGATAGGATAGATTCTGCGCACTTTTCTGCCTGGTCACTTTGAATTATTTCAATTTGGAAGAAGCAGTGACGTGTTGCGCGAGGCTTCAGCTGAGACACTGCCACTATCATTGCCAAGTACTAACTGGTGACCTGCTTTGGCAGTGAGAGTGTCAATATTTACATGCTTGGATGTTAGTCCATTACGAGCTATGCCCTTCAAGGTGATTGTTGTTGTCATTATCGATGAACTAAACTGCAAAACAAGTCGCCATTCATAGCACGAGGACCAACTTCCCTCAAGTCGTCGCAGAAACTCACAGCTTGCAGCACCCAACGTCGGCCTGCAACACTGACAGGCACAGGGCCCTTAGCATCCATCAGACATTGCTGTTTTTCCGCACAGTGCTACACACACCCCACTGTCGTCCACACAGCCCTGCTTTCGCTTCACATCAACGAGATGCAAGCACAGTTCGCTCTGAGCCGCCCCAGAAGCTAAACCTCTAAATCGATTTCTGGGCTCGCCAGAAATTCTGTATGGTAGCACCGCAGCTTCTGCTATACTCATCATATGAAGGCTGTAGAGTATTGGGACCGCTTTGTAGGCTGTAGCCCGAGAAGTTCTAACTTTTTTATTTGACAATTCGCTATAAAACACGATTTTGTCGGTGAAAATTAGTCTCTGTATTCTGTTGAAAAGTCGGAGTAGTAAGGAGTCGAAGGTTCGAAGAGTCAAGAGTTTTGCTCAAAGTTGGGTCCAGGAGTCGGAGTCGGACAACGACCATCAGATTCTGCAACTTTCAAATGCGCTGAATTTCAAGAACCTTAACCTATCAGTAGATCTCGTGAAAAATTCTTTAATTTTGTAATCTAGTTAATACATTTTCTCTTAAGAATAACGTTATTCTGAAATTCAAACAGTTCAGCTGCACCGCATCTTCCAGGACAGAGTAATGGCCATAAGCGTGAACGATGAATTGGTGTCGATAGATTCTTTGCCATCATTTTTGCGACCTAGTACGCTAGTTTTTTGTAAGTCGATGAGAGAAACACGTACAGATCTTTCCATTAAAAGACTACCGTTCAAGTCATGCATGGCAAAGTCTCGCACCCTGCAGCCATGTATATACATTACCAACCACCGGCCCTTACTGTACAAACGTACAAGTCCACAACAGGTTAAGTTCTTTCATTGTATCAGCATCTGCTGTAATGTGAAAATTTTCACATTGTGGGAACTTGGGAAGAAATAAAAGAACGAGACCAGCTGCTGCTGTCGAGAAATAATGCTGTGTCGCTCGACCAACGGCACTCTGAACAGTGCTCGTGTCGCCCACTGAGAAAACTAAGAAAATTTATTGTTAGACCTGAAGTATTTTATCTACATGTGTTTGGAATATGGAAGCATTATATTATCTATTGATTTCGTGAAAGTTTGCTTCATTTGCGACTGGATTATCTTCCCTCGCAAGTATTCTTATTTTAAAAATGGATATATTTGGTTCTTATAGAAGTGAAAGATCAGTACCGATCAACCATTAACGTTCAGTCAAAATTGTACCGAATCATCTTCTCTAAAGAAAAGTTTTCGATTTCGCAAGATAGATTGCAAAATCGTTACCTTTGTGAAGGCTTACATTATTATCGACGAGATTGTCTTCTCTTGAAAGGCTGCCTCTGTTTAAATCAGAGTAATATTTGGTTCTTTTGAAAGGAGAGCAAAAAACCGACCATCCATTATGTACGACCGGGCGTCCTCTGCGCCTATTCCGAGCAGCCTGGCCCGCCGATGGCTTGGCCAAGTTGCTTACGTCAGCAGTTTTAGCCCGCCAGCGACCCGCTGAGTCAGCACCAAACGTCTCCAGCTAGAAGAGCGGCCAATTCTTCCTTACTGGCTTCTGCTGCCGAAAAAATGGCGGTCGCTAGATTTATTCCTGCAATGCCTTCTCCCTTACCTCTTAAATCGAGAGAGCATTCACCTTAGTTTCTTATTACAGTGCCATATCATTGCTTACAAGGATCCTTATTATGGGGACATCGTTCTGTCGCGTCCCAATCTCGGCAGGCTTGGTCCTGCTCGTCTTCTCGCTTTATATTCGGCAGTAGGATCTATCTTGCTCTATTTAGGATTCATTTCACCTCATTTGTGATTTATCTCACTGCATTTTCGTTTTTTCCGGTCGCGTTAGGGTTTTATAATGGGGTTGACGCTTTCTTCCGTCACATGTTTGTTGTAGCCTAATCCAATTGGGATTTTTTTTTGTCACATTATTGCTCCATCGAGCTGCATTTGTGCAGCGTTTGGAACGCCTGCTATCGCCATTCAGTTGCATAATTTTGCTTTTGAAATTCATGTTTCCGCGTTTTAAATACCAGTTATCGCTGTAAAATTCGTACTTTTAGGATTCATGTTTCGCTTTTGTGTCTTTGCATTGCGCATTTCGTACCTGTCTCTTACAAAGTTGGTGCAATCCGTGCTTATCTGTTTGACGTTTATACTGTCATTTGAATTTCAAATATAGCCTTTAGACTTAATAAAGAAGCCAATAAATTTGGATACACGCCGGCTGCACATTGGCTCTGCAATGTTACACTGAAAGTCATGCAGTGTGTACGAGTACATACTACATGCCATCTGCTGGACTTCACAAACTCGGAGTCACGCTTCAAAGGTATATCCAGCCTTTTTGCTTGGGCTACATGATATCATGCTTGCAGCTTCTCTCGGGTATATAGAGGCGTTCCAGCTCACTCTTTACAGCTGCGGTAACCCCCGAATATATTAACCAGTTTTACTTCGTTGTCAGTTATCTTAAAATTGTGAGTTTTCTGAAAGAATTGTACCTATCTCGTGTAGGACTTTCCATGTACCTTACTGCATGGTGTCTACGTATAGGATATTTTGCATCAAATGTTTAAATAAAAACCAGTGTATATTTATATCCCACGATATAATAATACGCTGTGCTTGGTTGATCTATCGGTTCCCTTACTGCACTACATGGCAGCTACTCGTGTGAACGATCAAGGGACCGTCCGCTGCTTTGCCAAATTTGATATCTGCCTACCTGGGCAGTAAATGAAGTTCTGAGTTTTACTTCCTTCCCTCTCAAAAGCTTTGTTTGTTTGTTTGTTTGCTTGCTCTTAGCTTACGGTACGTAAGTTGAGTGGAAAATCAACAAGGAAAGGGGAAAATAATTTTCAGAGCCGACCCTAGAGTAGAAAGCGAAAAAATCGCGTTTTGTTTAAATTCATTTTTGCCGTCATTTCAAAGCAGTCCGAAGATTGTAGCAGTTATGTATTTCGAGTCCTTCGATCCTCTGCGGAATAGGTTTAGTAGGCCTATTAGTAGACTTACTAGTAGGCTTATTAAACCGCTATCGATAAGTTCAATCTTCTGCCCTCAGTATGCGGCAGCTGCACTTGGCCGTCGATCGAAATTGCGAAGCTAAATCCTGAATTTTTTTACAGGCGTTTGACGCACGTAGCGCAGCGTGTCTGAGATATAGTTGTGGTTACTGTGTATAGTTTGTTGTACAGTCGGGGCACAATTGCGGTTAGCCATTACCGGAAATTATTCACAATTGTTGACCATTACACGGGCGCTGTTGCAAACTCTTTGCTTTCATTTTTGACAGCCTTGATTCACTAGTTTAATATTATAAAAGAAATCAGGTACAGTATGACAAGCAGTGTGGAAATATTATGTAGTTAGTTTCAGATTCCGCCTCTATTACTTATTGAGTGGCAACGATGGTACGGCATTGTCTATATAATAATAAAAAATTTTATTATTATCATCATAGTTACCTCCAATTTGTATTTCGCTCAGTCCCGTCGTGCTCTATATAAGTCGTTCTCTATATCGAGTTGCTGTAAATAATTCCACCCTAATATAACCACAATCAATGGCGATAAGCCATGCCACGCACGACTCTGGCGCTGGCGCATCATTTCGCATTCAATTGCCTTCAAAAAAACTTGCAGTTCTTGCAGCGCACGCCTCTGCCGCGCCCTAGGATATTCATAGCATTGATTCTCTTTGTCGTTGTCACCTTTGGGAACTTGAGAGAGGAGCCCTAGAGGTCTGTTTAAAGTTATAATGTTCACTGTCTTTACTCTTGTATTGATTGTATATTGCAGTAGGTAGGTAGCTCTTGTACTTCTCAAGGGTTCTTATAGGTCTTCTACTTGTTTAAGTCTGGCATTGCACTTCCATGTGTTCAAGTCTTTTATAGCTGTTATATTTGTTTACTTCTGTCATAGACCACCACACTGTGGTGTAGTCTATGCTTCTGTAATAGCCCCCTACTTGTTTAGGTCTTAATATATATATAGGGTGGGGGAAATGAATATTCGTGCACCATAAAATTGTTTATTTGGAAAACTCTAGCGAACCAAAAACTAATACATTGATACAGCATTTGTATTTAAGTGTTATCAATTGATATATGTCAACAACACCAATAATTATGATGAATTACATAAATTATATATTTCACATATCTAGGGTTGAAAGATGTATTTGTACGAAAAGATTTTTTCATTTTAAAATTGATTTGACTGTTCAAGAACTTTCCAGAACCTTTTAGATTTTACGTTAGAAGTCTACTATATATACCGTATAGTCCATGAACAACTTTGGGGTCATAACTTCGTTTGACATGGCCTAGCCAGTCTCCGGATTTAAATCTGATTAAAAATATGTGGCGATTTCTGAAATTAAACATTAATGCGAAGAGGCCTGAGTCCATATCGGACCTCGAAGAAATCTGCAAGGAAGAATGGGCTTAAATCACTAAGGAAACAGGTCAAGGCTTGGTAAAAAACTATAGAAAGAGATTAATTGTCGTTGAAATGAACAAATTCTAAGCCACAATATATTAAATGGTATTTTGAAATCGTTTTTGTGTTGTACAAATACTTTTTCAACCCAAAATATATAACTTGTTATATAAATTCTATGATTGAGGAATCTACTTGTGTTGTTGCGTGCTTATTGTTTACACAAAAATACAAATACTGTATCAATGTATTTATTTTTGGTTCGCTTAATTTTTTAAAATAAACAATTTCATGGTGTACGAATATTTATTTCTCCCTTGTATATGCATAATTAATAGCTATATAAAATAGTACCCATACTTTCGTAGGTCTCTGATAGTTCCCATACTTGTAAGTCTATTCATAATAGACTGGGTCTTTTACCTTTTAAGGTCTTTAATAGTTCCCCTACTTCTTTAGGTTTGTAGTAGGTACTGTAGTTCCCTTGGTTCTTCAAGTCTGCATGGTTTCCCTACTTGTTTGCTTGGGTCTATAATGCTTTTCTACGTGCATAGTTCTGTAAAGTGGTGGAAATACGTATAGGACACCCGCAAATTTTTTAGTAACTTTTTTGTTATTGCTCTTAAAATTTGTATGCATCATCTAGATTCTGTAATGCTAAGCACACGTAATCGTTTTCACATTCACTTGCCTAAGAAAAAAATTATCAAAACTATGTTTTTCACAGTGGAAGCAAATAAACTACACGTCTGAAAAATGAAAATTCTTTTTGCCGAGTTCCTTCCTGAGACAGAATATGAATAAACTAGTGTCCCGAGCCGTCATTGTAAATGACGGCCTATTGGGTTATTAATGACTGGTGCACGTGTTCGATAAATGGCGGCAGTAAGTTAGCCCTTCAGGAAAACCCCCGCTGTCTCC
>LQNS02278091.1:42766857-42784880 GCA_001587735.2 Parhyale hawaiensis | reverse complement strand
CTTTTGCTGCCTCTGTTTTCCCCCGGCGGCTCTTTTGCTGCCACTGTTTTTCCCCGGCGGCTCTTTTGCTGCCTCTGTTTTCCCCCGGCGGCTCTTTTGCTGCCTCTGTTTTCCCCCGGCGGCTCTTTTGCTGCCTGTGTTTTCCCTCGGCGGCTCTTTTGCTGCTTTCTATTATTGATAACTATAGAAGCGTGCTGAGAGCGCATACCTCTGCCAAGCATTGAAATATTGACGAAAATTCAAAATGGTTCTGAATCCATTCTTTTTTCTCATCACCAAAATTTGGTCATTTGTTATCGTAACATTTCTAGCAGTGTATTTAAATTTCCTGATGATCCGTCCATAGCTTTTTGAGTTAGGTTCTGACAAACGAAAAGACAAACGCAGAGACATACACACAAACGGAATTATTAATCATTACTAAAATATTGTGCCTCTTAACTATCCTAACAGTTCCTGCAAATTTCATGACAGTCCGTTAATATCTTTTTGAGTTTAGTTGCCAAAAAAAAAAAACGGTAGGCAAAAACAAACAGATGGTCGACCCACGGTAGCAGCAGCCTTGCGTGCTGAACTGGTACCGCTGGAAGCATTGAGTGCCAAACCAGTGTGGCGCTTGGTGTGCTGAGTTAGCAGTTGCTTGGTATGCACACATTGCTTTATTTGGTTATTTTTTGTCTTTTCCAGCTAGTTGTTGCTCCGCGCTGATCCAGTGAGGAGGCATTTGTATGCATAGGGTCCAAGTGTTTATCGAAATACTACCGATCGTTTGCTCTCCGTGTTCAGTGATTGGGGAAGTTTCATTTAACTACTGTGGCAGCGATAGTCAATAAATAAGGTCGTTGCGAGGGAAGGCAACAGAAAGACAAATTTACATCAGTAACTCAAACACACTCTTAAGTGCCAGAGTAACGGTTTATGTCTCTGGATTAACTGGGAGATTATGTCACTAATATACCATGGAAAGATTGGGTTTCATGTAGTGATTGCGACAAGAATATGAAGTTGTTCTTATGCTTTCCGAAAGAAATGATGCTTCTAAGTAATTACTTGAGACAATGTATTCTGTGTGTTCCAAGTACTGAAAAAAGGCCTTGATTCATCGAGGTTTCAAGACCTTTTTATTCAGATTATACATCTTATCCATCTAACTAATTCATTCATCGAGGTAATTAATTCTTCTGCCCTCGGAAAAAATAGCGTCATCGAAGTAAGTAATTATTTGTGCGAGTGAGTGAAAGGAATAAATGATTTATTCAGGTAATTTTTTGCTTGTTTTGCTCAAAATATAAAAAAAAAAATCATTCACCCTGTGTTATTACCACCATAGAGAGTAACTGTATAGGCTAATATTATTTCTTGACACGCTGCGTCTCCCTCTTGTTGCCTTTCTTTGGCCATCATTTTTGTTGACACGGAGGCTAAAATTTTGGATGTAACTAGTTAACTAATTTGAGAATTAGTATCCGCGGAGTACATGATGGTAATTGCATCTCTCCGTAGATAAGCGAAGTGAGGCCGTGCAGTTGACAGCGTGGTGCTGCAATGTGTGTTCGCACCACGTGTCAGTCAGCAGTGTTTGTTCGTTCGGCAGCTCAAAGTCTGCTCAACGCCACTCAAGCTCTTGTCGTGTGAGGTTATGCTATGCTGCAGGCCGTGGGTATCCACGAAGATTTCCGTTGTCATCGCATAGGTATATGGCCGCGCCGAGATGGTAATTTGAAACTAGTTTTCGCTTAAGTGCCTTAAAGTACATTCTTTCCACCAGATTTCGGCACTATTTGAATAGAAACTAGTTTTAGAGTACGAAAGTTTGGCGGAAACTTCAGTCTGTTCGAAAAGTAGATTGAATTATTTAAGCTGAAATAAACTACTGACTCGCCTACGTAAAATAAATTTTTCGATAATATTTTTTGCTCTACTTGTAGGTTGACAGGAGCGCTATAAAGTTTTGCTGCAACCTCTCTTTCCTTCGTGTATTGACTGCTTTGTTGACATACACACAATGATGTGATTAACTTGATTAAAAGTGTGTTCGTTTGGTTATTACGTAAACTGTCTAAATTTCACGCTAAACTAGTTTTCGGTAATCTTTTAGGTGAGCGTAAATAAGCGTCAGCTCATTCTGCTGTACAATCAAGTTAAGAAAACACCTTTGGGACTGTGTACGTTATCCGATGTCGTCTCATACGGAGTGGAACGTGTGTCTATTTATGTTTAGAACACCTCAGAAAAGACTTTCACGACGGTACTCAGAAAAAAAGAAGAATTGTAGCTTCTAATTTCGTACATTTGTTGGGTTCGCTCTATTATCCTTTGTTGCCCACACACCGTGCAAAATAGTCGATCATCTTGCTGTGTCATCGAAAACATGTGTAGTTGGGTGTCAACTAAGAATATACTTAAATGTTAGTTGGAAAGTCAGCTGACTGAGCAATTGCCACTACAAAGTAATATTTCGATATCAGTTACAATTAAAAGTAAATAAGAACTCGAATGTTCTGCGCTTTTTGTTGTTCACAACGAGCCAACAAAAAATTCAAACTCTCTCTGAAGTTGACAAATAGCTCCAATCAAAGACGAAAGTCAAATATAATTATTTAACTATCCCGTTCCTAATGAAATAAGGCTGCATTTGTGCTTATATTCCGGAGGCTCACGCAAATAAAACCCGAGTTCTACACTCGCCACACAACTTATTCAAACTACGTAAAATAATTTTTTAATGCAGTTGTCAACAGACATTATGCCTGTAATCGCCGCCATATTGGCTGCACGCGAAGTAAACTTACGCCCGTCTGTATAGGACTGAACTGAAACGATTCCCAGTGTTGGATGATTACGCTCGATGGGTGAGACCTATAAAGCTGGAAACATTACGACTTAGGTGAAACTGTGTTAAGCGTGGACCAACAAGATGCTACTGTTACACAATTGATCGTTTAAATTGTGTTTATTGCTGCATAGAGCTAATTAATGTGTTTTATGCATGCATTTTGTTTAAAGCGATTTTTTTGTCTGTCTAAAGAGGAGTAACCTAGCTATATTTGGGTTTTGGTTCTTGTCAATTTCTGCTTTTCAAGCGGAATGCGCCATTGAACGGCTGTCACCTTCTGCGGCTTCTACTGCACTAGGTAAATATCTCTGTTACGACAATAATTATCTTTGCACGAAATAACTTACGAATGTATTTTCAAAATGTCAGCCACTTGTTAAAATTTAATTTCGGTAACAGGTTACAAAACGTAAGAAGAAACGATTTCTTAACCCATTTAGGCCCATTCTCCTTTATTTTCAGGACGGTAGTAATGGTGCTATAGGTATATACTGACGGGAAATAAAGGTTTACTTTGTGTATTAATGGGCGAAGGAATTAATCAGTACCTAGTATGGGGAACAAGGGACTGGCCAGCCTGAGGGATTGTCTGGCAATGCTACACGGGATTGTCTGAGCTGCAATTCATCATAGTCGTGTGACGTGGCTGGCCGTCGTGCTGCTGCTGCGCCATACTGAGTATCGTGCTTCGACTCTCATGCTGTTGCTGCGCCGTACTGAGTGTGGCACATTGACCTTCATGCTGTTACTGCGCCATACTGAGTATGGCGCATCGACTCTCATGCTGTTGCTGCCCCATACTGAGTATGGCGCATCGACTCTCATGCTGTTGCTGCGCCATACTGAGTGTGGCGCATCGACTCTCATGCTGTTGCCGCGCCGTACTGTGTGTGGCACATTGACCTTCATGCTGTTGCTGGGCCATACTGAGTATGGCGCATCGACTCTCATGCTGTTGCTGCGCCGTACTGAGTGTGGCACATTGACCTTCATGCTGTTGCTGCATCATGCCGTTGACACTCATACTGTTTGATGCGCCATACCGTATTGAGTGTCACACATCGACCCTCATGCTGTTAATGGTGCTGCGCCATACTGAGTGTGGTTAATCTAAAATTATGTCTACTTTATGTACTAATATTGGCCTTGCACTGCATTAGATCTTAACGAATTTTTCTCAACTAGCTTCAATATCAATAGCCTAATACGAGTATGATGCTATAAAACCGGAATTGACCATCTCTAATATTAGAACTGTTCTAGACAGGGTTCGAAAATTAGGTCACGGTCGATTATCAATTTAACGTGCCAGTGATTAAGGATTTTTCGGGTGACACAACAGTGACCCTTTCGTAAATTTAACTAAATCTGTATGAATGTATCGTGCAGTGCAGATTTTCCTCAGGAACTTCACCAGCCACCGATAATGCAACATCTTGTGGTGTATCTTCCATTTTTACTGGCTAAATTTTCTGTTGTCCTCTGCTCAATTGGTAGATTATCAATTGCGGCCACGGTATATTGTACGAGTTCTCATGTTTAAATTCTCTGCATCGAGTAAACTTTTAACAGAGCTCATGAATTCTATTAACTTTCGTGCGTACGTTAATAGTTTTTCACCAGAGGCTTCCCGCTGAAATGCAAGATATTTTTCATATGTTGTTGTGGTATGAGTCGCTGTATTCTTAGTCCTCATATTAATTATCGTTTTGTCATAAATTGAATGCGATTTTAATATTTTGTAAAGCATTGACGCGTTTGTTTTAATATGTGACTATCGAGTCATACCGTCAAAATCTCGTGTGTAAACATATCTTGTTATTTTTTCATTCCAATTATTGACTGATGCAAACTTTCCATGTTGTTCCAAAAACATTGAGCCATCTGTACTTGTGTTTCTTTAACCTCTTTACAATTCTGCTACAACTTGCGATATTGTGTGGAGGAGAAATGCGCTTTTATGGGCCCATGCAAATTATTTCTCTTGCATTTTTTATTATTATATTATTAGTCCATGTCATTATTATAGTTTTTTCATCAGCTGATAGTATTTTCCATTACCTGTTTACTCACTAATGAAAAATTTAGTACCGCCCGTAGCACCTTGGTGCCAGAGACGCAAAGATGATGCTCTTATGTAAGAACTTGTGACTTCCCCGCGACCACGTTCTCTCAGGAGGCATAGGTTGAGCCGTAGGCCTTAGGATTAGGTTAATTTAGGTTCGGCCATCCTATGTTATGGGGAGCAGCGCCCCCAGGAGGACCCTGTAGGTTACCTTAACCATTAGCTAGCCTTCACGACGACTGTTTTTCGTGCCCAATTTGCTTCTTCCCCGTCTCATATTCCTACTGATCTTTCTTTCATCTGTTCTTCCTCTTCTTTCCCGACTTGCTGTTCCAATGCGCGTTAATTCTGTATGGGAACACCCTCGTGCATTGGCTCCACGTGTCTATTGTCGCTATTTGCATCCCTTCTTTCTTCCTCTGTGGTATCGCCTTTGTTGTGGAAACGGAGACTTAAACTTATGGTTATAATAATACTATTATAAAATATAATTCCCCGACCATCCCCATTTCTGGTTAAGGTCAGTACCCCCAAAAGCCTCCAGATGCCAAATACTGTAATCACCAAACCAGGCGCCCCCCCCCCCAAAAAAAAAAGCTCGTGAACCTGGCAAACAGATTTGACGTCACTCTTACAGCTTCTACATAGTAGCAACACTCTATCATCTTGCTAATGCTACTGTATGTCCTATAATAAGCATTGGGGCGTGCTAATGCTGCTTTCTGCCCCTATAGTAAGCAGAATTCCGTGCTAATGAGCAGCATACCATGCTAATGCTGCACTCTGCCCCATAATAAGCACAGGCCACGCTAATGCAGGCGCTTGCCCCCATACATGTAACGACCCGCAGTTCCTGGTAAGGATTTGATGCAGAGTGCTGAGCTTTGCGTCGTTCCCGGTACTGGCAGGAATCAATCTTGCCGGCGTGGGAACCGCTCCATGTGCGGTCTGCGTACCGTGCTCCGTGGTCGTTTGGAACTCCACCACACTGTACCCTTGCTTCCTGAGCTGTTCTATGCTCATTTAGGACGCCACCAAACTATATCCTTTCCTTCCTGAATAATTCCTGGCGCATTTAAGATTTCATCGGACTTTACCCGTCGTATCTGAAATAGTTTAGTGTTCATTCACGACGTCACCGAGCTGTACCATTGCCTATTCGACCAGTACTACTCTCGTCAAGATTCTACCGAACTGTACCTTTTACCTCAACTGTTCTGAGCTTGTTGAGGACTGCTCTTGATATGTGCACAACTTGCTATTACCTTTGGTTAAGGGGAGCACACGCCATAAAAGAAGTCATTATTGGACCGATTTGCATGAAAGTTGGCACGCACACATTGTGAAATCGAAAAATAAATGTGGGTTAGACTCCTGTGCTTTTTCCGTTTTCGCCATAGGAAATGAGTTATTGGAAAAATGCAAAAACGGGGGTGGGGGGGGGAACCCTATTCCCAGAGATGTTGCGACGCGACTGGGAAGGGCAGGGGGGACTCCCCCCCCCCCTCATTAATTTCTGGTCGGTATATTTTTGACAAGAGCAGTCGGTACTTTTACGATAATCGTGCCAACTTCGCTGCAAAATGTACCGACTAACGTCAAAATTTACCGTAACCGAACATCGCCAGTGGAAAAATTTTCGCGCTGCGCGCGGATCTCCTTGCCGCTTCCACAAGTCACACCCGTCTGTGCAATATAACCAAGCATGCACTAAGACTGTGAGAGGAGGATGTCTGTCTCACAAGTTTTCTTCAGTAATAGGTTTCTGTCAAGTTATATTGAAATGGAGTAGGTAGCCATATTCGGTAAATTTATTGTTTTTTTGATATGCATAATTATAAGCATAGTAAAAAATATGCATATAATTGCATATTTAGGCAAGAAGAGAGAGAGAGAGAGATTTGGAATTTTTTGGTGACCTTTGGCATTCTTGGTGTTACAAAAAAAAAAGAAAAAAAACACGGCAACGCTGTTGACAGTACTGCCCAAAGACAGTATGTGGCGACAGTGGCGTGTTGTGAACCTGTTGCAATAGCAACCTAACGTCACTTTTATTTTCTTAAAGCGTAATGAGATCAAACTTTTTCACTTTTATTTACAATGCGATCATTTTGTATTGTTATATTATGAATTAATTTTGAACTTATTTAATCAAATAAAGTGAAGTAGCGTGATTCATGGTGCGTTGCAGCAAGCCGTCACGTTACTGTTCTGCAATGTTGAATAAATTTTTATGTAACTATTCTTTAACTGCTTCTAATTAGATAAATATGAACTAAAACTTATAATATGCTCTTAATGTATTCCATTGGTCATGATTGGTGTAGAAGTAACATAGAGTGTACATTTTGATCTGCTCTGGTTTTATTACCTTTGTACAAGTTTAAGTTTTATACTCATAACTTACGGGGGTTACGGCGCGTGCATCTGCTTGCGGTTCACCGAATCACCTCTTAGTCATATTTTCAATTTGTGCTTGGAGAACGGCATTTATCCTAATGCGTTGAAACATGCTCGTGTTATTCCTATCTTCAAGTCAGGTAGTCCGAATGTTGTGGCTAAGTATAGACCCATATATCTACGTTATCTATCTTCAATAAAATTTTAGAGAAATCCACTCATACGAGGCTATCAAACTTACTGTCATCACATAACGTAATTAGTGGTCAGCAGTTTAAAAAAATTGGCTTTCGAACTAAAACTAATACTACGCAAGCAATTTTTCCTCTTCTAAGAAATCTTCTGAATGCTTTCACGGTAAAACATATGGTATATCCTTATGTCTAGATCTTAGAAGGCGTTCGGTACGGTAGAAAAATCACCTTTACTAAAAAACTTGATCATAATGGTTTTCTGAATGCAACAAATGCACTGCTCAATAGTTACCTATCTATCAGGGATCAATATGCACTCTGTAACGATGCCAAATCACATATATTATCTATTAATTCGGGTGTTCCCCTAGGAAGCATATTAGGCCCGTTATTATTTATTGTTTTTATTAATGATATTACTACCCTCGGTATGAATAGTGTATTGTATGCGGATGACGCTGTTTTCTACACCAATAGTAGTAATTTTCAAGGTGCTATAACTGTTATGCAAACTTTTTTAATTGTGTTGTCTGAATGTTATACTCAAAGTAGGTTAACTGCCCATGAGAATAAAACCAAATTAATGCTTTTTTCCCCCTCTCCTCACCAACAGTTGCCACCTATTTTCTTTAACAATAATCTACAAGAGTGGGTGCCCCAAATAAGATATCTTGGACTGATCCTGGATGAAAGGCTGAGTTTGAAATCCCACATTGAAGAAGTGGGGCGCAAGCTTAGCAGGGTTCTCGGCATAATCTATGCAATATCCAATTATGTTGATCGTGAATCATTAAAAATAGTTTGCCACTCATTGGCTCATTCAGTGCTGGTCCAGAATATCATCGTTTGAGGCGGAGTCCCACGTTGTCACATTCACAAACTTGAAGTAATATTGGATAATATACTTAGGCAAATACTACGTGTTAGACGTAACGAAAACAATGTGCCTGTAATCCGTTGCAGTGAAATGTACTCGTCTTTACAAATGTTACAATTTCAGGATGTTTACAACTATTCCTTACTTAAATTTTTTCGATTTGTGTGTTATAATAATCGTGAAGTCTTTCTAAAGTATTTCAGTTCCTTTATTCCCCAAGTAAATTACGAAATGAGACGTTCTGTTCTCAATCTCCCAACTGTGCGTGTTGACGATGAGAAACGCGCTACAGTATTTCCAATTGCAACGCTTCTCAATAAACTTCCTGTGTATTTATTAGATCCCATTTTTGATAATGTCTTAAAAAAACGTTTTAAAGAATACGTCATGCAATTGTATTAGCTTTTGCTCATTGTTGCCCAAAAAGTTTAACTTTCAGTGGCTACGCAGATGCATTATTCTACAGTGTACAGTACTACTGTGCCAAATACTTGTAATGTATCAAATGTATCTGTGTGTAATAAACCTATCAAAACCTATCACCAGTCACGCAGTGCCACAGGGTGGGTAAGGCCTGATTGAGCAGCTGCACTGCCTGTGCAATATTCTCGAGAAGTTATAGTGCACGAATACTGTGTACATACATATATATATATTTTTCCAGTCGGTAATATGACCGATAGTTAACGTCAGTAGGTATTTTTCAGTGCCCCTCCCCCCAATGTTATATACTTCGCGACATCCCTGCCTATTCCTTCTACAGTTTTGGAGCTACAGAGATGATTTTGGTGTCAAACGAAGCAAAATTTAATCTTCTACAAACCCGTTGTTGTTTTTTTTTTAGAATTAGTTTTTGAAAAATTCGAAAAAAAATATTTCAAGTTATTTCCAAAATATTAGCCCACACTTGCCTCCTCTTTCTAAATTAAAAAAAAACAATTACGGATTTGTAGACGATTAAATTCCGCTTTGTTTGATGCCAAAATCATCTCTGTAGCTCAAAACTGTGGGAGGAGTAGGGGTTCAAAGTCGAAAAAATGAGCTTTCCAGGAAAGCCTGCGCTTCCGTTTTCTTTGAATAACTCGTTTTGTATGGCGAAAATGGGAAAGTACACGACTCAAACCCATATTCTTTTCCAATTTTATGTATCTGTACCAAGTTTAATTCAAATCGGAATAAAAATAAAAAAGCAAAATTTGAACCCTTTGGCGGGAAATTTTTTCCACGTAAAATTCGAGAATACAACTGAAACATAATTATATACAGTACGTAGCGATTTGAATGAAACTTGGTACAGATATGTAAAATCGGAAAAGAATATACGTTAGACTCGAGTCCTTTTTCTCATTTTCGCCATAGAAAATGAGTTATTCAAAGAAAACGGAAAAACCATATTCTTCGAATCACTCGTTTTCCATGGCGAAAATGGGAAAAATTACAGAAGTCCAACCCTAATTTTTCTCAATTTTACAAATACACGGCGGAAGTCTTATTCAAATCTGACAAATATAAACAACTTTTGCGATTTTTTTACGGGAAACTAAAAATAAGTAAAAAAAAGTTTATTTACGTACTAATTTGGATGAAACTCGGTAGAAATATGTAAAATCGAAAGAGAATGGTGGTTAGACTCATGCACTTTTTCGATTTTTCCGATAGAAAACGAGTTATTCACAGAAAACGGTAAAAATAGTTTTCTTTGAATAACTAGTTTATATGGAGAAAATGGGAAAAAGTACAGGAGTCTAACCCCCATTTTTTTTCCAGTTTTACATAACTTTAACAAGTTCCGTGAAGATCGGTTTAATAATAAACAAAGTTATTGAAGTAAAAAAATGAGCTTTCAAAAATGAGCATACCTCACGCCCCTATCCCCGCATTCCACCCACTTAATTAGGGTTGCACTGACTGCCTAAAATTTTGCCTGCGTGTCCGTCTGATGTATAGCCACTGTTTAGTGAAAAAACAACGAATTTCGAAACTTTGAAGTTTTTTTGGGCGTTGGCTCCCTGTAATGTGATGGTTGCTGTAGCGCGCGCAAACACAAGCAAGACCCGATGAGGTAAATGACACTAAAGCACAATAACGTCATGTATTCTAACTCCACTTACAGCACCCACGCAACAACAAAGTATCAACTTGAGTTTGGCATGGGTACTATCATACAAACACGAAGCATCAGGATTCAAAACATAATAAATAGGTATAGAACCGAATACGGGCTTCGGTTTGTTGGCGTTGTGACTACAAGAGACCTTATTTAATACTCTGCATATACTCTAGTCAGAGAACTGTCGAGCGCAACAGATTGCTGCATTATTTTGCCAGAAACATATCCAAAAAGTAGAGAAGCTCTCGTGAGTATAATAATTTATGCTACTATTTTTATCCTTCCATACAAATTGTTCCAGCTTGTTAAAGTTTAGTAAGGTCATTCAACAATGTTGGACGCCAAACTCAAGTGCCGCAAAAGTCCCTCTACGGACTCGAATTCCTGCGTCCTCTATTGTGTTTATTATTCCTCGGGCTTCATGGCTTTCTGCGGGACTTGCGCTTAAAGCAAAATAGTGATCAACGCAGTAATTGATGAAAACGATGGAACGTCGTTCTGATTCTGAAGCAGTTTCTGAAAACAGCTTTTACCCAATCATTGAGGAACAATTGCCCCTTCCAAATCCAACTATATCTTTAATGGAAATAGTTTTGTCATTCAGTACCTAATGATTTTACACCATCATACAAGGCTGCATGCAGCAGTACCATCTTCTATAATGTTATCCAAGAGAGTATCTTCAACATATTGTTTCTCTGAATCAAAATACAGAATATTGCCAGCATTTGAGGGACCGGAATGGCTGTGCCCTCATCGCTAATAACATAAAGTCTTTGCTACTTACAGATTACGGAAACTTTGCACTCTTCTTAAATAGCAATTCCTTCGTGAATCACGTAAATAGGTTTTGTTCGTCCCATTGACGCAAGTATTTCATGTAGTTTTCGGGCGTGATAGTTCTTTAGTTAACTTTTTTTCTTGAGAACTACATAAAGAAAGCACTCGAATAAAGCTGACTTCAATTCATTCAACGGGGTAACTGACCAGGCGTGTTTAATTCATTCCAGTTGCAGGCATCAATGGCTTATGTTTAGTAAACGAGAGCCTCATGCCTAGTGTACTGCTGACTCAGAGGTCCTTACATTTGTTGACATGCAAACAACAACAACATGCTGAGTTCTGTGCTGACTCAGAGTTTCTTGATTCATTTGTAAGAGGCGCTTACCAATGGTTAACATAGAGGTCTAATTTGCATAAAGTTGCCAAACCTGGCGACCCTGTCAGACATCAAGCAGTAAGAAAACCAAGATTTTCAGTAAAAATAAGAACCCAAGACGTTACTTGATTATCCAAGATCTTGGAGAAAACCCCAAGCTTTGGCAGCCTTGGACTCGGGACAGCTGCCTGATGTCGATTACGGAATAACTTCGGCCGTTCGCGAGCGTGTTTTAAAAAGCTAGGCAGCCCTTGGCTGACGATGGTCGGACCGACGGAAAGGAGCTTCAATCAATCGAGAAGCATAGGTACGATCAAGTTGACAGTTGTTTTCCGATGGAATGAAATGATACTGGAGGACGTGTACAGTAACTCAGCTTAGTACTAGGTGGAATGGAGAGTGAGGCAGCTCTTTGTTAGTCGTTTGGTGCAGAAGGTGGTAGGCTAAGTTTTTCCGCGTATCGTCCTTAACGCTTTGATCAAATACCTCAATTTGTTTGTTGTTACGTGATTGACGTCAGTTATTAACTTCAAAAGCCCACTATCTTCACATACTGTAAAATTCGGTATAAAACTGCCAGTAGGCCCAGTTTAGGAGTTTTTAGAGAAACTATGCCCAAAGCGTTGATTTCGAGCGTAGCATAGCATATAACATCTGAATACTTATTTTGCATCGTACGGCAGCTTTTTCTTGGCCGATTTGAGAGTCATTTGAACGGGAGTAATGAGTGGGAAATTACGGTCGTTGTTGCTGTGGATGAAAGACGTGAACAGTCCTCAATTGCTTTGGGTTATCATACTACTAGAGGGCCCGGCCAGCCTTCAAAAATGACGGCAAGAATTTTGTGATTGAGCTTTTAATTGTTCCGGTTCCCAGTAAAAGTTTGGCTGTATTATATGTATGTCTCATCCATGCAGGCCTGATCTTCCATTAGTGAAACGCAAGCTGTACAACAATGAGTTTTGCGATTGCAAAATATGCCCCTGCAAGATAAGGAGTGAATATGAGCTTGGAATTGATTAAACGTTAAGTTGCACTAAGAAAATAATAGTTCAGTCAAAAGAATTCTTTGGAAATGTCCAAGGCTCACCGTATTGTGGATACCAACTGATTGTTGAACCTCCAGCGTCGAAATTCGGCTGCGATGCAAATCTATACCTTTTTCACTTTAAATTAAAATAAGTCAAGTTCAAATTAAAATAAGTCAAGTTCAAATTAAAATAAGTCAAGTTCAAATTAAAATAAGTCAATTTCAAATTAAAATAAGTCAATTTCAAATTAAAATAAATCAATTTCAAATTAAAATAAATCAATTTCAAATTAAAATAAATCAATTTCAAATTGAAATAAATCAATTTCAAATTAAAATAAGTCAAGTTCAAATTAAAACATTGAAACTTACTATGGTTAACTAGTATTAGGAAGGCTTACCGAGGGTTAAAAACCGTAAACGAGGATTAACGAGGGTAATGAGGGTAAAATAGGGTAACCGAGGGTTAACTAAAAATTGTAACTATATATATAGGCTTATCGAGGTTGAAATAGCATTATCGAAGGGTAACGAAGGGTGATGAGGGTTGCCGAGGGTTTATTAGGGTTAACTAGGCTTAATGAGGGTTATATATATACAGACTTAACGAGGCTTAACTGGGGTTAACGAGGGTTAATGAGAGTTAACTTAGGTTAACCGTGGTTAATCACGGTTACCGATTGTTAACTACGTTAATTCGGGTTAACCGGGTAATCTAGGGTTAACTATATAGAAAACTTGGGTTAAATTAGGTTAACGTGATATATATTGGGTTAACTTGGTTTAATTTGGGTTATCTTGGGTTATATTAGGTTAGGTTGGCTTATCTTGGGCTAACTTGTTCTAACACGGGTTAACTTGTTTTAATATGGGTTAACTTGGTTTAACTAGGGTTAACTTGGCTATCTTGGGTTAACTTGGGTAAAATTAGGTTAATTTGGGGTAAACTGGGTTAACTTGGTAAACTTGGGTTATCTACGGTTATCTTTAGTTAGTTTGTGGTAAAATGGGTTATCTTGGGTTATCTAGGGTTTTCTTAGGTAAACTTGGGTTTAAATGGGTTAAATTGGGTAAACTTGGGGTAAGTTGGGTTTACCTGAGTTAACTTGGGTTATCTTGGGTTAACTTGGGTTATCTTGGGATATCTTAGATTAACTTGGGTTAGATGAGTTTAGTAAGGTTATCTTGGGTTAAGTTGGGTTATCTCTAGTTAAGTTGGGGTATCTTGGGTTAACTTGGCTTACTTGGGTTAACATGAGTTAACTTGGGCTATATTGGGTTAACTTGGGTTAGCTTAGGTTAAAATGGAATAAGTTGGGTTAACTTGGTAGAATCGGGTTATCTTGGGTTAATTTGGGTTATCTAAAGGTTAACTTGGTTTAAGTTGGGTTATAATGGGTTAAGTTGGGTTATAATGGGTTAAATTGGGTTATCTTAAGTTGGATTATCTTGGGTTAAAATGGGTAAAAGTAGGTTAAATCGGGTTAAATTGAATTCCCTTTGGTTAAATTGTATTAACTGTGCTAAATACAGTTAACTTGGGTTAAAATGAGTTAACTTGTGTTAAATTGGGTTAACTTGGGTTAACTTAGGCTATCTTACGTCAATTAGGTTTAACTTCGGCTAACATGGGTTAACGTGGGTTAACTTGGGTTAACTTGGGTTAACTTGGGTTAACTTGGGATTACTTGGGTTGACTTGGGTTGACTTGGGTAAACTTGAGTTAACTTGGGTTTACTTAGGTTAACTTTGTTTATCTTATCAGATAACCCAAGTTAACCAAATTTAACCCAAGTTAAAACAGTTTAACGCAAGTTAACCCAATTTAACACATGTTATCCCAATATAACCCGAGTTAGCCCTTTTTAATACAAGTTACCCCATTTTAACAAAAGTTACTCAAGTTCATCCAATTTAACCCAAGTTCTATCAATTTAAACCAAGTAAGTTGACCCAACTTAACTCAAGTTGAACCAAGTTTATCCAAGTAAACCCAAGTTTACCCAAGCTTTCCCATGTTTGACCTAGTTAACCAAATTTAGCCCAAGCTAATCCAATTTAATCCATTTTAACCTAAGTTAACCCAAGTTAGCCAAGTTAACCCGAGTTAATCCATTCTTACTCATTTAACCCAAGATTACACAGCTTAACTTAAGCTAACCCAACTTAACCAAAGATCATTCAACTTGGTCCATTTTAACCCAAGATAACCCACTTATACCAAATTAACCAAAGTTAACCCAATGTAATCCACTTTAACCTAAGTTGACCCAATTTAACACAAGTTAATCAATGCTAGCCAGGTTAATCCAATTTGACACAGCTTAACCCAATTTAACCCAAGTTAACAGTATTTAACACAAGTTAACTCAATTTGGCCTAAGTTTACCCAATTTAATCAAGTTAACCCACGATAACCCAAGTTAATCTTCGAAAATCAGAGATATCCCAGGTTAACCCAACAACCCATTTCAACCCAAATTAACTTATGATAACTGTAGATAACCCAATTTTACCAAGTTAACCCAGTTCAACCCAATTTAGCCTAATTTAGCCCAGTTTAACTGAAGTTCCCAAGTTCAACCCAATTTAAGCAAGGTAACCCAAGTAAAATGCAGTTAACCCAAGTAAACTCATGTAAACCCAAGTTAACCAAAGTTTACCCATTTTAACCCAAATTAACTTAAGATAACTGTAGATAACCCAATTTTACCAAGTTAACCAAGTTTAACCAAATTTAAACTAATTTATCCCAAGTGAAATGCAGTTAACTCAAGTAAATCCAAGTTTACCCTATTTAACCCATTCTAACACAAGTTACCATAAGGTGACCCAAGTTAACCCAAAGTAACCTATTTTAACCCAAGTTAACCCAATTCTACCCATTTTAACACAAGTTAACCCAAGATAACCCAACTTAACCCAAGATAATCCAAGTTAACCCAAGATAACCCATTTTAACCCAAGTTAACCCAAAGTAACCCAACTTAACCCAAGATAATCCAAGTTAACCCAAGATAACCCATTTTACCCAAGTTAACCCATTTCAACCCAGGTTCATCTGAGACAACCCAGTTATACCAAGTTAACCCATTTTTGCCTATTTTAACCCAAGTTAACTCAAGATAACCCAACTTAACTTCAGATAACCTAACTTAACCCAAGATAACCCTACTAAACCCATTTTAACCCAAGTTAATCTAAGATAACCCAAGCTAACTCAAGTTAACCCAATATAACTCAATTATACCGAATTTACCCAATTTAATCCATTTTAACCTAAGTTAACCCAAGTTAATCCAATAAAGCCCAAGTTAACCCAATTTAACACACGTTAGCCCATGCTAGCCAAGTTAACCCAGTTTAACCCGAGTTAGCCCAACTTAACCCAAGTTAACCCAATTTAACCTAAGTTAACCCAATTTAGCCAAGTTAACCCACGTTAACCAAAGTTAAACCAAGTTAACCCAAGTTAAACCAAGTTAACCCAAGTAAACTCAGGTAAACCCGACTTAACCCAAGTTTACCCAAGAAAACCCTAGATTACCCAAGTTAACCCATTTTAGCCCAAGTTAACCCAAATTAACTTAAGATAACCATAGATAACCCAATTTTACCAAGTTAATCCAGCTTCGCCCAATTTAACCTAATTTAACCCAAGTTAACCGAATTTAACCCATGTTAACCCAAGTTAACCCTAGATAAACCAAGTTAAGACAAGTTAACCCATTATAACCCAACCTAACCTAAGATAACCCAATTTAACCCAAGTTACCTATATAGTTAATCCGAGTTAACCCTCGTTAATCATTGTTAACCGCCATTAACCATGGTTAACCAAAGTTAACTCTCATTAACCCTCGTTAACCCTAGTTAACCCTCGTGAAGCCTATACAACCTTCATTAAGCCTAGTTAACCCTCATTAACCCTCGGCAACCTTCATCACTCTTCGATAATCCTATTTCAACCTCGATAACCCTATATATATAGGTACAATTAGTTGACCCTCGGTTACCCTATTTTACCCTCATTACCCTCGTTAATCCTCGATAATCCTCGTTTACCTTGATTAACCCTCGGTAAGCATCCTTAGCAGTTAACCATAGTTTCAATGTTTTAATTTGAACTTGACTTATTTTAATTTGAAATTGATTTATTTTAATTTGAAATTGATTCATTTTAATTTGAAACTGATTTATTTTAATTTGAAATTGATTTATTTTAATTTGAAATTGATTTATTTTAATTTGAAATTGATTTATTTTAATTTGAAATTGACTTATTTTAATTTGAAATTGACTTATTTTAATTTGANGGGAGGCACTTGGGCGCTTGCCTGCATGCCCGTGTTTGGACATGTTCATTTTCAACGGTGCTACGGGTGATGTCACTTAATTACGTCTCATCTAGACTATCAACCCTTTTGTTAACTTCGTGAATTTTGTAGACTTGGTGGGCTTTGTGGACTTCGTGGACTTTCTGGACTTTGTGGACTTGGCGGACTTTGCGAATTTTGAAGTATGTAGTGTGAACTTTTTTCGATGGGATGGTAAGATGTTTTCAAATACATATTACATGACTTATTCAACAGAAGGGTTGCGTTTGGTGCACTAGTTCAATATAAAAAGGCGTCTGCTCACCGTGAAGATTCAACTGCTTCGATTTCATTCAGCAATGAAAGCGGGGATCCAGAACTCGGGATCCAGAGACCGGAGATCCAGAGCTATATTTGTCACCGGTACTCCAAGCGCTGAAATTGTATGGTATCTCAAATTGTTTTTCAGTACATTAATTTTCTCCTATTAAACTATTTAATTGCGTGACGGACCAACATTGGAGCAAGGGAGCAAGTGACCAAGAACTGTTTTATTATATAGTGGATACTCTCAGCTGCGAAGTGCTGTTCGAAACGCCAGCACATAGCGGGACGCCGTACATGCCCGGCAAGCGATAAGTTAGAAGACATCGTGCGCAATTGGTTTGGAAGAAGGAGGTCTACTTTCGTATGTGTATGCCAGTCCCGTACGAGATGGAAAAAAAAGGACGACCCTAACCTTTGGATCGTGAACCAATGCTACTCAAATTATGGGTAACTAGTGCACCAAACGCAACCCTTCTGATGAATAAGTCATAGAAATATATATTTGAAAACATCTCGGCTCAACAAAAGGTTTGATATGCACCAAGCGCAACCCTTTCGTTGAATCTATCTATCTATCTATCTATATTATACTAAAAGTCTGTGAACCGGTCTTGCTTGTGTCTTGCTTGTGTCTTGCTTGTGTCTTGCTTGTGTCTTGTGATCTTGTTTGACACATCTTCACTTTTAGATAGGGAAGAAATTCGATGGA
>LQNS02278091.1:42738211-42756327 GCA_001587735.2 Parhyale hawaiensis | reverse complement strand
GTTTGCACTTTAACACTTACATAACATTTTCCATGGTTAAAACATAGATTCTTAGTCCTTTTGCCAAGCTATTGGCTTTACCTCTGTCATAACTTTTAATTTTGATTGAAATTTCAAGAAGAAATCAGTAATAGCTAGTTACAATTATGAACATGATGGAATTGGGAATGGTAACACATTTGGTCTTCAAGGCACTAATCTTTGGAGTTATATTTATTCCACAAATTAGCTATATCGGTAGTTAAACAAAAAATCAGGCCAGTTGAGGGGACAGGCTGAGGTTACTATCACTGTGAGCTTCACTTAGGTAAGTGCAGTTGTGCAGCCTGTGCCTCCAATTGATCATATTGACATTATCTGCAGTTCTAGAAGGCTTACCAGGGGATTTTTGGGTTTTTTACCACGCCTGAAGTTTTACTCGGGTTTTTGACAGCAGTTTTTGTCGGTTTTACCAGGTAGATTTTACCAGTCCTGGTAAAACCCCCTTGCACACACTGAAGACGATAGTAATTGCCACTCTCATATAAATCGAAAATACACATGTATTTACCACGGATAGGTGGTTACATGTGGCAATATTTGAAAAAACTTGACTTGTTTGAGAGGGGAATCCATATGATATTTGGAATCAGCGCATCGATGTTACTGTAAATAATTTGAAAATACTTCAATCTCTTTTTGTGTTCCTAATCATTAAATTATCGATTTTGTGAGATCAGATTCAATTTCAATAATTGGCGCAGCACAAAAACTGACCTGATCCAGAAAAACTGGTGTCATTTTCGTATCTAGCGCATCAGAATTGTTCTATAGCAGTTAAAATGCTAGAACGCCTCGTGGCGTAAGACAATCACCCCTCGGTGTTAACAAATTCAACGAAGTCATATATGATGGCCAGCTAATCCTAGTTTCTCATATGAATGCTGTGTCCAGCAAGGCCGGCGCTGGGGTCACCAACCCATTCAGATCTCTTGATAATAACATAGGAAAAAATGGCAGGCCTCGTGGCTTGAGACGATCTGCCGCCGTGGAGGCAAATTCGACCCGGTGGAGGAAAATTCAACGCCGTCATTTTTTGTGGCCAGCTAGGACTTGTTTTTTGGCATGGGTCACATCTTGGTTAACCCATCAAACTCCCCACAAAAAAAAAATATATGAAGAATGCTCAACCCCTTCGACCACTTATTGGGTGGACAGACATACAAATATATATTTTTGTTTAGTAAAATCGTCAATAAAAACATTATCACCTCTCATTTTGTTCGCGGGTGATAAAAACATACAGTAAATACCGTATCGTTTTGACTTGTTGACCTGTGTACCGTGTAGTAGGTCAATTTCACCAAAATATCAGCATCGGCACATTCTGCCGATGCCGATAACAGTTCTCGCAAAAATACCAATTCTCACCGATGCCAATATCGATACGTCCCAAAAAGTGCCGATTAATCGGCTCACCCCTAGCTTGAAGTCACTGCCACAAATCATCATAGTCTATTCTGGAGCGGCGTGTAACAGTTCGGATTCATATGTACATTTGGGCCAGGGTCATCCTGCGAGGGGATGAACTATTCAAGTCACATCTGGGCCTGGGCCTGTTGCTGCCCTCTCATTATATGCATAGAAACATTAGTATCATTGACAGTGACTTGGCACCACAGCTGAGAGTAATGAAGGATTCAATACCTTCTACACGCAGGCACACACATGGCTTCCTTTACCAGCTATGTACAGCGAATTGAGACGTGTTCTGCGAGCGGGAGGTTATGAATTAAAGCCAGCTTTACTCCTATTAATGTACTTAATAAGTTAATATGAAGAATACCAGTCGCTACACCCAGATGTCAGGGGTGCTTAATTATCAACTAGATACTATCCGTACGCGAGTTGGATCTTGTGCACAAGTAAGCTCGCACACCAATCATTAATTTGACTGAGCGAACGTAACCAAATACCTCGCGACACCGCATCAATCCAAATATTCCGTAACGTATAATTACCAAAGCAAACGCTTGCAATCATTATTATGCTCGCGTCATTGAATAACGCTATACTCAGAATTATAACTGCTACTGAATGTAATCCGAATGTAGAATCACTTCTATGTTATTATTACAGTATCTAATATCAGCGACCACGACAAGTGCAATAATCACTATATAATAACTAGTGACCCGTGCGTGAAAAAAAATTGACGCAATAATCGATATTTTTTATGAATATAGGCCGTTGCGGAATCTTATCTGAATTGCTTCATTTTCTTAATTGATCCATATAGTCGTGCTGTCAACCTTAGGTCCTCTTTTCTCTGACTTGCCGTTTTCACATTTCCCACTCATGATTATCAGCACTCTTCATTCACTTCTGCATCCTTTCTGCTTCAAGTCTTTCTTGACTGTGTCGCATAGACGATTCATCTCTCTCCATTCGCAGCACGTCTTCGCTCTTGAGACTGTAGTAGTCTCGTACTTCTTATACGTTCTCTATCTTCCTTCTCAATTAGCCTAGACGTGCGTCTTCAATATAGTAAGAGGCAGATGTAAATCTTGTGTAGAACACTGCATTAAACTTGAATGTAATTCCTGCCAACTTGTATACATGTAAGCGATCCGTAGCAAAGATACGGTCTTGCGAACTTAAATATCTGCTTCACTGAAGTGCTGAAAATTTTCGGCTATGAAAATTCGCACCGTCAGAGAACGACTGTGTGAGGAATGATATGCGTTATATGGAGCTGAAGGAACACATGGTAATTTACAGAAATACATGGAATAGCAAGATTTGCTTTAGCGACCCCCTGTGAAAAGGGATAATATTGCTGTGGAAGAAGAGAAGGTGAGTAAGCTAGATGAAGTAGTTGTCTACGTACTACCCGTGAAGAATCATCATCTCGTGAGCGCTCCGTTCGTCATCTGCCGAATTTACGCGTCGTGACATGAGAGAAAAAAAGTTAAAAATTGGACTTCAGAAGCTGCATATATACTGTTTCAATTTCAAGAAGTGTTGCAAACAAGACTTGTCTTCAGATGAAGGGATAAAGATCGGCCTTCGCCATCTTCTGCATCTTGGTCATCGATTTACAAAATCTACAGCCTGGCCTATTTTTCGCCTATCTATTTCGTTAAGAGCGTGACACGAAAGATACCTACATATAAATATATAAGCAAACACACGACTTTGTTTATTATATTGTTGTGTTGATACGTAGTTTGTTGCTTGCCTGGTTGATTGGTAGTGTCTTCGTCGTCTTATCAACAGTGCATAGGAGAACGTCATTAGCTCAACGGGGAAGGGGTGCCGTTGCTTTACCAACTTCGAAATCTAACCGTTGCGGATGTCGGATGTACTGCTGAGCCGTAGCATGGATACGGATCCTCAAAGCAAAACTTATTTGCTCGAGCTTTCGGTGCTTAAATTGAATACGAGATGAACGAAGGACAAGAGGAAGAAACCACGAAGGAACAGGGTCGCGCTGGAATAATTTTTCTTTCAGTCATTCGTTGACGACGCGGACTACGTGCTTTGTGAACTTGCAAGTAAATTCCCTTTGACTCCAAACTCTGTTGTGGCCTTTCGTTGAATGACAACGAAAACTTAATTTATTCAAGTCCTAGCCGTCCTTCAACGTACATTCAAGTTAAATTTGTGTTTCTCCGTCTTCTCCTACCCTACCAATTCTCTAATTTTTTCCGTATATTTGTTGCTCTCGCATTACACAGCAATGACGTAAATATATGATACCACCTGTTTCTTTATCTACCTGGTGAATTTGAATTTCAAATTAAAATTCAACGCACTTTGCATAACATCATTTATTCTGCCTGTTGATTGATGAAAACGACTAAATTAATTATTCTTGTATTTACCTGCCTGACATGTAAATGAACACGAATTTCAAGTTCTTATTGTATTCGTTTTTTCCGACTCTGCATTTTTTCTCTTGTCTTACCAGGAACTCGATTTTCAATTTTTACATTTTTTCACTTTATTTAATTTTCTTCATTCACAGACTCCGAAGACTAAACTTGCTTGGTCACGTACCTCACTTGTCCGTCTTCGAGGATCTATTTCTTATTTTAAAACACTTGCTGCTTCCGTTCGACTCCAAAAATGTAAAATTCTGCATTTTTATTATTATAACTCGATCATAATTTCTATTATTATCGCCATAATTATTATTATTATATTATTATTGTAATTATATTATTATTATATTATAATATAATTATTATCATTATTATTATATTATTATTATTATTATTGGAACTTTACTTCCTCANTGTAAAATTCTGCATTTTTATTGTTATAACTCGATCATAATTTCTATTATTATCGCCATAATTATTATTATTATATTATTATTGTAATTATATTATTATTATATTATAATATAATTATTATCATTATTATTATATTATTATTATTATTGGAACTTTACTTCCTCAGGCCGTGGGACAGAGACATCAACTAGCAGCTCATCCAGCTCCCCGTCCCCATCCTCGACATGTGCTCCCTCCTGTTCATCCACAGCCGCGACATCCACCCTGAGCCACGCAGCAGCCAGCAGCAGCGGCGGTGGTTCAGAGGACCCCCCAGCATGCCGGCTCCCTGGCGGCTTTCCTGCCCTCTCCGTCTCCGCCAAATCTCTACCTTGTGAGTCCCGCCGTCCGTGCTTCCCAAACTTCCTTTGTTTCTGCCGTCGGATTGCATTTGAAACTCGAAACTCAGTGCAACGTGGCGAATCCAAAGCAAACTAGAGCACTCTGAGAGCGCATACCTCCGCCAAGTGAGCCAACGGTAGCAAAAATTCAAATTGGCTCTGAAACCATAATTTTCTCTGCATTAACTCCAAAATCTAATCATTTGTGCCTTTTTATATTAATAACAGCATGTTCAATTTTTTTCGAAGATCCGTTCATAACTTTTTGAGTTNCCGATCTGCACCAAAATTTGATCATTTATGTCTTTTATCATTACTAACAACTCCTATAAATTTCATAAAGATCCATTCATTAGTTTTTGAGTTATTGTGCTAACAAGCATAAAATTAAAAACAGTGACAAACGAACGAACAAACGGATCAATACCAAAATTTGGTAATCTACTCTTTGTTATATACCTAACAACTCATGTTAATTTCATCAAAATCCATTCATTACTTTTTGAGTTATGGTATCGACAAAAATGACGTAGACAAACAAACAAACGGATGGACATATCTTCACCAAAAGTTCATCATCTGTTCCTCCTAACATCCCTAACAATCCCTGTATATTTCATCCAAATCGGTTCATAACTTTTTGAGTTATCCTGGTGACAGACAAAGAGGCAAACAGACAGACAAAGAGACAGACAGACAGGACGAAAACATAACCTCCTTGGCGGCAGTTAAAAATTGCAGTTCTGGACGAGTTGAAGCTAATTGGAGTAGATTAGCCCGATCGAATGCGACGAATGGGGCAGTCGGGCTGACACCATTGGTACTTCAAAAGTTATCTATGCTCGAGCTTACTTTAGTGGCTCATAGAGGGCCGGAGCGACGGTCAGTTCCGGCTGTTCTCTGGTCCATTTACTGCTAGCTAGCTAATAGTTTAATTTTATAGTTTTCCTCTAGTTGTTCGTTGTAATACATTACCTGGGCCTGCTTCGTTCACAGTTGAAAGGTTCCTTACTGTGCAGTCAGTTTCTGCTTCGTCGCGATGCTACGTAAACAAAATTTAAGACCACCGCGGCGGCGCCGCCCAGCAACTACCTTAATTGAGGTTTTAGCTTCTGCGGCGGCCCGGATTTTTGATAGTGAATTAGATCACGTTTGAATGGGTGGTCGCAGTCAGTTTAAGCTGGGCCCACTTAACTTTTCCGGACATGCAGAGAGGACCTTAGCTTCGTCACTTTGCATCGTGTTGCAGGTGCTAGAGGCAACTCGATTATGTTGAACCGTCTGAAGTCTGCATTTGAAGGCGTAAGACTGAGCTCATGGAAGTCTCACAGCTAATCGATTGTGAGGGTCAACGCCTTACACTCGTAACCTTGTGTCGAAGGCAGTGCACCGGTCTGAGGTTTCGGTCAGGTTGAGTCAATCGATTGGGCTTGGCTAGGATCGACTTTGACGACCCAGTCGAACACGTCCTAAGCCAGTGCCGGGTTGGCGTTGTCTGCTCATCAGAAAATACCAGTTTAGCAAAAGTTCTCTTACACTTCAGTCTACATGTTTGTGATCAGTTTTAAATACTAGTAAATATAACTATTCATGACATTAACTTGAAATTTATCCTTTTTAGGCTGTTTTCACTCGCAATAAATAGGGTAACATGTCTAGTACGCGTCCACCGTGCTAGTAGCCGTCCACTTGGAACAAAAACTTCCTGTGTGAAAACTAGCAGTGCTAGAAAGCCGTGCATAGGCTCAAACTGTAGGCTGCAACTTAGCTCACAGTTTAAGCCTATCTACGACTTTGTAGCACTGCTAGTTTTCACACAGGAAGTTTTAGTGCCAAGTGGACGGCTACTAGCACAGTGGACGGGTACTAGACATGTTACACTAGTGGTGAGGTGTAAGTTAGCTTCAATGGAATCATATAGAATTGAGACATCTGCTCTAATCGACGTGGGTGTACAACGACCCCGACACCACCATACAGCTGGCGTCAGACGGTAACCGTCTACTAAGTCGTAAATAAATAGAGGAAGGTGATGACCTCAAGGTTCGACCTCGTTTAGGTTCACTGTGTGTCTACAGCCGAGTTACCTCCTCCATAATATTTTGACCTCGATGTCAGACTTGTCGCTGCCCGAGCTGGGGGAGAGTAGATATCTCCCTTCTTTTTACTTCCATGGAGGCACTCGTGCACCTCACCACTATTTATTCCTAGTGAAAATTCCTTAAAAATGATAACTTTTACTAAACCCGGTACCTGTACACCTACTCTGTAACCTTCAATAACTGCCTTTGTAGCAACATATCCCATGCAGTGCGTATTTGTTTTACCCTATTTCTGCTGTAGTCGGGCACGGCACGTTCGGTTGGGTGCCCAAACTAAGCCTTCCAGACCTGACTTGTTCTAAACTCCAGGCAAGTACTCAGGCTTCGACCCGCAGGATTGACGTTCAGGCATTGAGCTTTGATCACCTAATCTTGAACCCAGGTAGCAATCATATATTATATTAATATTATTATGAAGTTGGAATGTTTTTTCATGTTATATATTATTTCTGGTATATTATCATGTTATTTTCAGATTACAACGTAATCTTTCTTTGTTCTATTTATGTCTTATACTATGATAATATTATAATAATGATACTCATCAATATTATCTCCTAACATTGATTTAATGTTCAACAAAATCTTAATTTAACGTTATTCCAAATAACAAACTGATGTTTTAGGCTAACAAGTAAAATATACTTCTTCAACATTAAAAAATATTAAACATATTATTAAAATGTTGTTTTAAACTAACAATTAAAAAATACCTACCGCGCTCGCCTGTAAGTTGGTTGAGTCACCGCTTGAACCGCTTGAATTCGTTTTCCACACTTTGTTCATTTTTTAATGTTGTCCAAGGTATGCGAGGAATATAGGTTCGAATGTGTAGTTTTAACTAGTATTACATGAAGTTTACGTCTATATGTGCAAAACTACTGCAATGCATAGAATTGAGTAAATATCTTGAATCTGATAATCCGTTTTTTGATGTCTAAGGCGGAGTCCAATCTGCATTTGAAAATACGGTCCGAGATAAAATTGGCAAATAACTTTGTGCCTAAACCTCTCTCGCTACGTTTTTCTTGAAGGACAGGTTATGCCTGAGTGGGTAACTTGTCCTAGGATCCTTCCGCTGAAACCTTAGCGGAACCACACGGCAACGGCTGCACCCTCGGTCTTTCCAGGGTCTGCCATAGTCTGGCGTGTAATATTTTAATGTTGGTAAATGATAATAATATAAGATGGACATCATAACAATTTAATAACATAATTAAATGTCATGGAACATTATTTCACTTTTACAGAATAACCACATTTTGACAGTTATTAGAAAATAATATTTTCTTAATACTAAAATGATATTAGACGCATTGTTTCAATATTATTTTATAGTCTCATCGTTACATCTAACATTATGCAACAATAATATTTTAATATTTCCGAAGAATGTTATCCTAGCATTGGAATAATCGTTTAAAAAATATTGTTTCAGCATTGGGGATAGTATTACCAAATGTTACATCATAACATTATCCTAATACTATCATAACAAAAAAATTTTTTGCTACCTGGGAAACTTCCAGAAACTCAGCCTAGCTCAGTAAAATGAACTTTTTAACCGCCTTAACTTAATAAGGTCGCTTGTAGCACCTGTAACTCGATCCGAAACGATAGAGTCGAAACTTGTGTCTGAAGTTGCGGACGAGTCAAGTCTGGACGGCTTAATTTTGGTGCCAGCTCCAACGTGCCCTATATAATATCACTATAGGTTTCAGGTGTCAGCATGTCCCCAACTTTATTTTGCCTTTTTTAGCTATGAAGTTAAGTATTTAACTGTAGTAATTCGTTCGGTTCCTGTAAAACAACTTATCTATATACTTAAATCTTTTATGCTCTCATAACTTTAACTTAGTAATTCGTTCGGTTCCTGTAAAACAACTTATCTATATACTTAAATCTTTTATGCTCTCATAACTTTAACTTAGTAATTCGTTCGGTTCCTGTAAAACAGCTTATCTATATACTTAAATCTTTTATGCTCTAATAACACATTTGATTAACTGATGCATGTACAAGTATATCCACTATTATAAAGAGTTCATTGGGCATCACCAAGAAAGGTACGACCAGCGGTAGTGGTCGTACGCGATAACTTGCAGTACTTTCGCGTAGGAACAGTTTATGCGTTATAAGATTTGCTGTATTTTCCTTTGTAAGTTTTCTTCGGTGTGATGAAAGCGCATATAGAGTTCCCAGGCAAACTACTACAAATTGGGTTTAGAAGCCGTATTTTCTGCAGAACAATTTTTCTCATTTTCTGTTCAATTCAGTGTTTTGAGGCCCGTTTTATCATCAGCGAATAAATAAAAGAGTACAGCTTCACTCGAAAGAAGAATGTGTACGTGTGCAACACCAGCAGGTCATCGAAACAATTTTTACAATTAGACATGTGCGTATTAAAATTTATTGTCGCGTAATGTAATGTACTGGAACTAAATATTAATCAAATATTAGAAAAGCACATTACCGATAGTTTAATGGGTGTAAACTGTGTGCCGACCGCGCTGTTGTTTAGTGTTACTCTGGCTTATTTTCGTAAGTTATGAACTCTGTTGCCTGTAGATAGTGCAGTTTAATGCCCTCACGTACGATTTCCAGTACTACCACTGTAAATTACGTGAAGAAATTACAAAAATATTCTCCCCCAGATACTACGGCGGCAATATCCGTAATCCCCAGCTCGGGGGGTCTGTACTCCCCACATAGCACCATGAACGGCACAAGCACACCGTCCCCACCAGCCCTTTACTCCCCACCTACCAACGGTGGCGATCATCTGGCTCCCCCTGTACCGGGAGCATCCACCTCGGGGGCACTGGGGACCCGGGATACCCACCGTCAGGTCGCCAAGGTACCATATTTTTTCTTTCTCCGCGCATTTTGTATCAACTTTGACCCCGTAACAATATACAGAACATGTTCGGTATCTTTTTCTCGTCACAATAATATGTTATCTGTTGTTTGATGTATTATTTCTAACGGTGAATGTGTTGTTTTAACTATATAAATATAGTTATAGATATATATTCATGGATCTATTTTTTCTGTTTTGTATTTCATTTTTTACCATCAACAATATAATAAACACTGTCGTGTGATTATATGTTTTATACAAGGTTGGTGATTTTTTTATTTAAAAAAATAAATACATAAAAAGTCAATGAATTTTCTATTTTTTTATTTTTTAAATATTTTCTTAACTAGTGGCCCGTGCCGTCATTATAAGCGACGGCAAAAAATTAACACTTCACCAAAACCCCCGGTGTCTCTTGTGCTTGTTACTCTTTAGATGGCTTCTTAAATGTAAATTCAACATTCTGTCTAAACAATTTATACTGTAATAAGAGAACTGAATTTTCTCAACTTGGTGACTGTACAATCAACTTGATGACTGTAAACTCAACTTGATGACTGTACACTCAACTTGATGACTGTACACTCAACTTGATGACTGTACACTCAACTTGATGACTGTACACTTCACTTGATTACTGTACACTCAACTATTCCAAGGTATCCAACTTTTTTTTCTATTTGAAATCTGAATTTTCTCCTATCTTATTCCCATAGAGCGTGACAGGAAAGATATAAGTATAGTTATAAATATAGTTATAAATGAATAAATAAATAAAAACACGATGTGAATTATTATATAGTACTGATGTGAAATGATACAACACTTGTTACAGTGTGCTAAAGATAATACTTACGTATAAAATAAGTGCTTTATTCATAAAATAAGTGCTTTCCTGCTTTCCTTGTGCTTAAAAATTTCAACACTCAGTAAAAAAACACAAACTAAGGCAACTGAAGAAAAATCAAGTAGGCTAGTGTACTACAAAATGTAATGGAGTAAGTGGTGGAGTAATAATTAGTTATCAGCCACAGTTTAAAAATAGTCCATTTCATGAAAAAGTCAAATAAATTAAAAAAATAAAAAATCATGCTTTTCTTTATACAAAATGAATTGACTTATTCAATTGATTAAATCAATTTGATTTGTTCAAGTGATTGAATCAATTTGTTTAATCAATTCATACTCTGATAAATGCTCATAAGAGTAAATCATTTGATAATGTAAAAATATTTCATTTTGAGGAGCAATGCAATATATCTACATAAAAAATTATAATTTATAAAAAAAAGATACAATTGATTTATTCAATGCCAACCCTGCTGCAATGGTAGTTAGTTAGATAGTGGCTCATAAAATTATAGATTAGATTGTATCACAGCATTGAATTATTTAAATATATACCATAAAAATTTAAATTTAACCATGTACTTCCATTTGATTTAATTATGTATATCGCTAGCTAATACTGTAGAGGTAGCTATAGGTTGTTGAATTCTTTCAAGGGGAACCATTGATATGTTAGAAGATAAAACTGGTGTTGTGTTACGTAAATGCTGATAAGAGTTAAGCATTTGATGTTGCAAAAATATCCCATTTCAGGGAAAAGTTTAATAGCTAAAAAAAATCATGATTTTTTATAGAAAAATTCATTGATTTTATCAGTTGATTAAATAAATTTGATTTAATCAATGGCAACCCTGCTGCAATGGTAGTTACTTAGATAGTGGCTCATTAGAAAATAGATGAGATTAAATTAGAGCTTTAAAGTTCTTAAATATCATGAAAATTTAGGCAGGCATTTTCTCCTGTTTTAATTATGTATGTAGCTATATAGGCCTAGTGGTATATATAGCTTGCTGAACTCTATTTAGGGAAACTATAGGTATCTTGAAAGATGGAACTAGTGTTCTGTTGCATAAATGCTCGTAAGAGTTGATCATTTGATGGTGTAAAATATCCGATTTGATAAAAAAATAAAAAAACAAATATATAAAAAATCATGATTACAAAACATTAATTGATTCATTTAATTGATTTAATCGATTTGATCTAATCAATACCAACCCAGGTGTTATATATTATATATACGTCGACCTCAGCTACTAGAGGTAGGTACCAGCTCTCGAGGTTAGGCCGAGAAACATGGGTTAGGAAGGATAGATTAGGTTCCTGTAGTACCGTCATCATAGTAAATACGGGCTCAATATGAACGTTATAGCAGAACTTAACGTTGCCTTACCTAACCTTATGAGTGAGAGCTGGGTAGTCCGTAAGCTTCTCGTAGATTGAGGTTGGTCGGGGAGGATGGCTGGTAGCAGTTCCAAAGTTTTGGAGCGTTTGTCAGTCAAGGAGGGAGGTTTTCCCACCCGTGAGCATTTTCTGAGTTGAACGAAATAAGGAGTAGGCTTTTCCATAGAGTTTTTAATAGTTCCTGCCAATTTCTAAATGCCCTTACCGTTGAACGTACCACATTTTAGGTACGTCTATCGAGACATTGTCGGCCTTATAAGTCGTTCATTAAGATTCATGGCCGTCTAATTGTTTGGATCGAAATATAGGTATGTATTTATATATACGTCGCTTTGGTCTGATAGACGTACATCCCCTTTTGTAACTTTGACGGAAAAGTGGAATTACTAGTTCTGCTATGTTCTTTATCAAATATAGGTCTTTATACGGGTTTACTGTGTTCTAAACTTCATTTTCACTACGGGAACCACTTCTGGGCTATTTAACCTAATTGGCTGGATGGGTTTAAGATTATTGTAAGGGGGTCGGTACTTGGGTGGTTGGAGGCAGCACAAAAAATTTGGAGTGTTTTACTATCGAGAACAGGGCGTGAAGTCAAACGCAGATTTATTTTCCTTCAAAATGAGTCGAAATTTGCAAAAAAAAAATCTACGGTTTTTAATACGTTTATTTCACTTTTGAAGATTGAGGCGGTTAGGTGGCCAGGATTTTCGTATCTGTATCGAACCAGCAGGCCTTCTAATAGGCTGCTTTTCCGTATTGATAGCCGTCTAATAGGTCATATCGAACTATATATGTTTATGTATTTATGATATTGTATATTTGTATGTTTTGTATCACTCTCTTAGCGAAATAGGCGAAGAATAGGCCAGGTTGCAGATTTTGAAATTGTGTTTCGTTTTCATCGAGTTCGATAGCAAAAATTAGACCAGGTTGCAGAAGATGGCGACAGTGGGATCCTTATATCTCTCACTGAATACACTTCTCGCTCAGCCAACATTGAAATCGAAACAATCAAGTTATTTACAGCTTCTCTTAGCGCTGCCATGCAGTCTGATATTTATAACTTCCTCCATACATCGAAACCATATTTGTTCTCAGTTCATGCTGTACATATTTAGTAGATAATCAACGAAGCACAGGCGAAGCGATAATTTTCACAGGGCAGTAGACACAACACTTATTATTTTTCAGCTTACATTCTTCCCTTGACAAAACAGTTTTCGTTTCGCACAAAAATTTCGATGGACTGAAGGTGTACCATGCGTGGCGGGAAACTTAATTCAGTGCAGTAATGCTTTCTTTCTTGCTAATATACAGTAAGCTCATTTTTTTTTATGTTCCGCATGTCATCTAAGGTGGGAAAAGAGTGTGCTGATTAGATAAATTAAAAGAGAGGCCTTATCTCCTATGACAATGTAATTGTGACTTGGCCGTTGTATCGCTTCCTTCAAAAGCATATTAGTAACAAAAGCAGCTAGGTATGTTAAATGAAGACGGACCTTCGAAAATTCCTCGCTGTAATTTTTGACAGCGTGGGTACTCTAGCCTATCTATATTGTAATTCTGCCTCTCCCTCCGTTAGTTTATTTGTTAGTTAGTACGACCGTGATGCTTTCATCAGTATTAGATAGGGGAAATTAGATTATCCTTGAGGTATCCTTGATACCACCTCGGAAGGGCTCAATAGGAGAAGGAGTGCAGTTCATATCTTGGTAGAAAATTCACTGCCTGACTTCGAACTTTTTTCATCCTTCGTATGCATGATACGAGCTCGAGGGTATCCTAATTGAGGAACAACGCTTTTGTTCTGTGGACTTTCCACAGGTTTCATCAGTATGAATAGGGAATATTAGGGTACCCTAGATACGATCTCGGGGGAGAGCGACACGTGTCAAATTTCATTTTTAAAGCTCCAACTGCTCGCAGGTCATAGGTAGTAGAAAATTTGCTATCTGACTTCGAGCATATTTTTCACACTTCCTATGCATGATATGGGTCTGAGATATCACTGACGAACATTGCTTTTGCTGGGTGGAATTTTCGCGGGTTCGAGCTAGTATGATTTATTTTTCTGATGTTGTCATGCATTTTTGAAGCTTCAATCTATTTGGGCAAACTAGCAAAACCCGTGGAAATTCCACTGTTAGTTAATGTTTTCACTTTCTAAATGCAGCAATCCTAAGCTGTGGTATTATATCTCACTTTAGTTCCATCTAATGCAGTTCCTGAACCTAAGCTAACCTACCGCATAAACAGCGCCTGTCCCTCAATCCCTACGAACTGGGTCTAACATCAAGTCTGTTGCACGCGAGAGTCGAAACGTGGCACGTTTCTCCCTACCCTTCCCATTACGCTCCCCTGGATGCAGCTTCGACTTGTCTAATTTTACTATATTCAAAAACTGCATCCGAGCCGCAGCAGCGATTCCGCTACAACGAGGGCCACTTACTTAGTTCCGAATCTCTTTCTGAATTTCTATTCGCAACTGTGCATATTTAGAATCGATGTGTCTTAATAGATTCAGCTGTTTTCACGTGCACAAAAAGATCTGTTCCAAGAACGTGAAGCTCTTCCGTGTTTCAACTCGTATGCAGCGGGTTTAACAAAGCCCGTATGCAGTGGGCTTAACGTAGCCCGTCTATACCAAGTTGTAGCCCGTCTATCTTCAGTCACGCTACGCAACCTATCTAGACTCTATGATTATCACCGGTGGATCTTGCAGATCTTTTATCAGCAAAGTTTTCGCTCTTCCATATCATGATATAGATTAGATTAGAATAGATAGGCGGCACTAGACGAACCAACAGGCCCATTCTCAAAGAGACACCGAAACTTACGCCCCAGACCTCTATGAGCTATTGCTATTATGTTAGTATGATATAAAAGAGTGGGGAAAAGAGAAAAAAAAAGCGGAGGGAGAAGAATCTCAGCAAAAGAGACGATCGTGAATGCACGCAACAACGATCAATAGCCGCTGATATGCGGAGTTAAGGATGTCAGACAGTGTAGTTGGAGCGGAAAAGAGAAGAAGACGGATTAAGGAAGCCTCGGAGGCTTTGGCCGTTAAGAGTGTGCGACTCCTGGAGGAGGAATCCTTAGCTGTGGGGGATGTCTCTCCCAACGTAGGTCAAGACGATTTTTAAACGCGTTGACTGATTCCCCACTAACAACGTCGGAAGTGAGTCTATTCCAAATCCTGACTATGAAACACGGAAAGAACTACTGACGTAAGGTCGTTCTTCGAGCTTTATGCCTGAGTTTTTGACCGTTGTTTTGCAGCACTGAGTTTTTGACCGTTGTTCCGCAAGCGATCATTGAGTTCTCTTTCAAAGAGTCCCGTTGTAGGTACGTCGAATAAGCCATTCAAATACTCGAATGTTTCTATTAGTTGCCCCCTGAGTCGTCTTTGCTCGAGAGATCAGACCCAGTTCCTTTAGGCGACATTCATACGGCTTGTTTCGCAGCTGAGGTATCAATTTCGTTGCTCTGCGTTGGAATCTTTCCATGTTATCGATATCTTTACACAGATGTGGCTACCAGAATTGAACAGCAAATTCTAAGTGTGGCCGCACTAATGCCTTGTACAAGGGAACGATGATGTCCTTGGACTCGTATTCAAAATTTCTGGTGATGAATCCGAGTACTGTGCTTGCTGTTTTCAACTCTTGTCAACTTGCTGACTGTGTTGTAGTCTGTTTGTAATGGTGATTCCCAAGTCACCTTGTTGGGTGACAGAAGCCATTTCCGTCCCATTCACTTTTAATGGAGTTGAAGGGTTCACGAGCCCTACGTGCATTACTGAGCATTTGTCGACATTAAAGCTCATCTGCCACCTTCTGCTCCATTCCATGAGGTGGTCAATGTCTTGTTGCAGCACGGCTCTTTTCGTGGCAGGATGACATAGTTTACTGTCATCCGCAAATTACTGATTTTACTGCGGATGATGACATAAAGACAGCATAAAAACGAATGCAGCAATCTCACTCTTCGGAGATGCTGTACTTTTCTCATTGCTTTTCTTCTATATTTACGCGTCTTCGCTTACCTTTGCTGCTCATCGTCTGAAGATAACATTAATTAGACTTCCATATGTTTAGCATATCCGTTTTTTATCGGTGCATTTGATGATTTCAATTCTATTGACGGACCCGTGGCTACTGTACACTTTATTTGCAATAGCTTTCCTACAAAATAGAACACTAAGCCCATTTTTAAATAATTGATTCATGTCACCGAAGACACTTTTTCTGTCAGGTTATGTGATTTCTTTAAGCATTGCGCTTCAATTTCGCTTCAAAAATGCATTAAAATGAAGCAGTTCAGAACAGCTGGTGCATTGTATCCTGGCTACGAAGTTTCCCATATTTGGAACGTATGCGGCCGCAGTAAATATTACAAGCAATGAAAATCGGTGCTGTAGGTATGATACGTGTAAAATGAACTTCATGTCTCTGCTTCGAAACTGGCTGAAAATTTCTTCAAGAGCGAGCAAAAAGGAGAGAGCTATGGTTGAACTTTTTTCAGTGAAAATCAAGTTCTTGCAAGTACATAGAAGTTTCCGCTAATAGCCTACTGAAAAGCGTACGTAGAGACACATGAATGGATGGACGGACGGACGTATGGACGGATGGAGCCTCAAGAAGGGTTGAGGTCCCTAGAACAATAGGGGCGTAAGCGGCAGGCTTTTGAAAACTAGTTTTTTTGTACCGTCAGATAGTACAAATTGAATCCTGTCGTTCTGTGAAGTCAGAAAGGCTTAAATCAGAGTAGAAATGGTCGGGAATCGTATGCAAAGTCTATTATTTTGTACCTTATTAGCTACACCAGTGCATTGTCTTTAAATGGCTCTCCTGTATATTTAAAAGTTTCGCTGGCGCCCCTATTATTCTAAGGTCCTCAATTATAGTTTTGAATATATTTTCATCCATTTTTTGATGTCGAATCTATTTTTTCTTATAATTTCATTCACTTTTCTATCAGCATGAAGTCCTAAGCAAAATATATTTAGAACGTTTGACGTTTTATTAATATGTTTATTGAATCTAATGAAAATAGCGAAAGTGCCTTACGTAAGATCGGTTCCAAACATGATCGTGTACGACGAGGGAACCGCGTAACACGGTGCGGCTACCTAGCTACTGTTTCTCCGTAATAGCCATCTAGTGCGGATGCTGAAACTTTTTTCATACTTAGAGTAAAAACTGTTCGCAAATTGAGATTTACGTAATACAGGCATTTAGCATAACCTGAACTGGCCTCACTTAACCTCTCCCATGGTTGAAAATCCCTTAACATATAATATTAGAATAATATTAGAATAATTTAATAATAAATTGAAAAAATATAGGTACGTTAAATTAATTAGGTTGTTGTGAACAGCCGCACTTATTGATGATATCAGCAACGTTTGCACTGTTTTGGTTTACTCAAACAACCCGCCCTTATAAATGCAGCATTTAGGCAGTTCTGGAAAACTGCAGTTCAAAATTGTAACCAGTTCATGCCAGTTGTTCAGAACGGCCTAATAGCTACTTGGTTTTGAGAGTTGTCGATAGTAAAATAAAAATAAGGTTAATGTAATCGACAGGTATGGGAACTAACCTGCTAACTGATATTTTGAATTGTTATGAGGTTAGGCGTATCCTTGAGTTGTAATAAGTAGCTGTAAACTGTAAAGGTGATACTAAGGATACCACCTTGCTTCCTTACTTATTATTTCATATAAAGATCTTATCTCCAGCTGTAGTAACGGTCTCTTTACTTTAGAACTAGATTAAAGTCAAACATAGAAGATTCAACAGAAGTAAAACTGTTCAATTGGTACCTAGTTTATTTGTGAGATTCTGTCCACTGTTGTTTCATCCATACCGTACCACATTGTAACTCTAAATGTGGCGATCGCTTTTTTGTCTGTCAGGTCTCCCGTGTAAGTTATCACGTGCTATTTCTTCTATTCCATCCGTGTTGCAGAACGCCGACTGGGAGTAACTTCAGACGCTGTGTCTAATGCCATTCGTAGAAAAATATGAAGAAAAAGGCTCTGAAGAGCTGGACGTTTCAAGCCATGTTCAGCTGCAGCTATACAGTGCTGGTAAAAAAGATCTTTACACTTCAATGGCAAGACACGAGAAATGTGAGTTAGTATTTCGTTTGCCCTACCCGACATAATAAAGCGAGAAGATGTTAGTGATGATGCATTCCCTCCGCCCACTCATAGCAAACGTCCATCACCCAGCCA
>LQNS02278091.1:42692034-42702855 GCA_001587735.2 Parhyale hawaiensis | reverse complement strand
TGTATCTGTGATACGGAAGTTGAACTGAGCTGGGCCTCAAGAACAGGCATGATCAATTCAGCGGTTCCATGGGCAATGCAACTGAAATACGTTACATATAACAATTTGACTTTGCTTACAACCTGGGTGTTGAATATTCGCTAGATAAGCAAAGAATCTGTTGATAATGAACCGAACGGGCCGCTCCTTGATGGGCAGAAGAGGAGGGCCGAATAGCGGGTGGTCTATGCCCAGCTACATAACACTTGCTTTTATTGCAGAAGCGAAGACGATCGTGATGGCGACCCAACGGGTCACGGGTCGTCTAGTAATATACTAAAAGTCTGTGAACCGGTCTTGCTTGTGTCTTGCTTGTTTATTTACTTGTGATCTTGTTTGACACAGTTTCTTCACTTTTAGATAGGGAATAAATTCGATGGTTCTGGGTTCTATGGGGGGTATGGCCTATCCTGGGGCATGGATTAGCTCTTTAATTCGATTGTATCTGGGATACGCACGTGGAACCTGCCCCTTGGTTGCAAGAACGGGCACGATAATTTAAAAGTTTCTCTGGAAAATATGACTGGAATACGTAACATATAAATCGAATTTGCTTTCAGACTGCGTGTTGAATATCGTTAGACAAGCATAGAATCTGTTGACAGTGAGCCGTATGGGCAGCTCCTTGACGGGCAGAAGAGGACGGCCGCATAGCGTGTGGTTTATGACCAGCTAAATGACGCCTCCTTTAGTGCGAAAGCAAAGACGATCGTGATGACGACCCAACGGGTCACGGGTCGTCTAGTATAATTTAAAGCTCAGTTTCATCCTTGTATTTTTTGTGATCACATTCGTCACTGCCTGGTACGTATACGGCATGCTACTTTCCTAACTTTTGTGGACTAAACATTATAATAATGGTATATTTCTTCTCGCACGGCTGCGTCGAATGTGAAGCACTAATACCGTGTTAGAGGTAGTGGATTTCACTTCTTTTTTACGAGTATCACCTTCCAGATATATAAAAAGTTATGGAATTGCTATCTAAAGAAAGGCAGAAAAGATGCAGTTTTGTGTATCGATATGTGTGTTAAATATTACTATAGAGTTGTGTATGATGCTGTAGATATAAGGCCATAAGGGTATTGATTAGCAAATCGGGCATACTTCCGGTTTGGGGGCCATTGCACTTCCGGTGTGAGCGGAGACTCGTGGTGGGGGCGTACATCCGGAAGTGGGCGAGGCCAAGGAACAAGGGGGTAAGCAAGCCCGATTTTTGGGTACTACTCCCTACTAAGACATTTTCATAGCGCGGTGAGACATGAATGGCTGTAATGATTTGCATGCATTAAAAAATGCCTGCGCGACGTGACATGAATGCTGAGATACATTAAACCTTTTCTATTTCCATCATCCCTTGGCTATATTGGACTTTTAATGGCCCACGGCTAATTTATCACCCACGGAGAAAGGTAAAACCTGTGCGTTAAAACCAGAGGTGCGGCGTCAAATGGTCCAAAGTCCAGCTCCGACCCATGGGACAAGCCAGTATGAGATTGTGGGTCCTTGCACCTAGCAGGATCCGACTCCTTAGTGTAACCAACTCTACATTACCAATTTTCTTTTGACTCCGTCTCCTGAGACAGGCTGATGCTCGACTCCGACTCCTTGTTCCTAAATATATTCGACTCCGACTCTGCAACGCTGGTTAAGATATCTTGTGGTCCTCGATAAAATCGCATAAATTGATGGGACGTTCGTTACTGCACTCACGCAGTGCTGTACTTACCGGGTCTCCTCAGTCACTAGAATGTTGGGACGGTTCTTGGGAGAGGAAGACAAGTGAAGGTGTCATCGATTGGGACAGTTCCAGTGAGATATGCTAATTTCCTTAGCTTCAAGTAGTCATGAGCGTTTGTATCGCTATTTTAAATTAAGTTTCAGGCATTCTTCCGAAACCGCGTACCCTTAGCTTTTCACCGATCAATTGTATCTCAGGAAGAGTGCATTTTTTCATATAGTGCTATTCCTACGAAAATTGATACTTCAGTTAAGCGGTACAGGGTCAAGTGACCCGGAGTAGTACTGAAGTTGAGACCGTCTCAAAAGCAGTCGGTTCCAGACTAACGACCTAATTTGAATCCAAAGGAACGAAGCCAACGCTCATGAGTGAAATTCCAGATACTGTAAGTTGATGCTGAGGGTGTTGCAATTGCTGTTTCTGGTTATTGGTAGTACGCTGGTGACCCCGCCGCTCGCAAACTGTGGCGCAATCATAACCCGAAAAGCGCTAGCGTTGATTGCGATGCGGTTTACGGTGACCGTTCAAATTATCAGTTGCAAATAAAGGAAAGGCGAAGATGATACAAATGAGCAGCTAGTAAACACCGTTGCCTTGGAGTAAGTAAATAAGTTTACTTAGACCTACTTCAAGTTTGCGTAGATAAAATCCCAATAAACACTGATATCAATTACTGTTCCGCATACACCGCACATCGATAGAATGCGCTGTCTCAACCTCAATCTCGGTTGCAGTAACAATTTTCCAGGTAATGGTAGCCCATTTGGGTTGCGATTAGAATACACCCCAGATGAGATTAGCACGTCACACTAGAATTGCCCTAATAGACGACGCCTTTACTAGTGCAGCCACTGCATGAAGCTTCCTGTTGACGCGTTTTTTCTACGCTACTTGACACGGGATGTAATCCGTACTGTGGTAAGCTAGTAAGAAGAGGTGCGGTCTAGAATAGTTAAAACGGATCTTTGTAGGGTCAGCACTTCTTACAGTATGTATGATCTCATTTCCATGCAAGTTAGCTTCATTCCCAGCGGATGATTTATGTCACGTGCCTGCATTCTTGAAAATCCCATTCCCATGCAAGTTAGCTTCATTCCCAGCAGGTGACTTATGTCACGTGCCTGCATTCTTGAAAATCCAACTCAAACTTTTTTGACTTTTGCGGTAATGTTATATTTTCGCTCGAGCGATGAATCATCTGTAAATAGGTGTACATACGTGTCCTTTTAAGTGCACATATACGTCCGTGTATGCTTAGGATAGAGGTGTGTACGGAAGTTTCTGTGTTTAGATCATACGCGTGTTTCTTTGTACAACTTGTATTTGTCTCAATTCCATGTGTATGTGTTTCTGTTTGCGTGTCTCAGTATAATGTATTTAACTTGGCGATAGCTTAGCACCTTGACAGCCTACAATAGTTGTTGAAATTAATGTTATTACGAGGCAGTACGTACGTCAATGGTACGCATGTCAACGATCCGTATCGCATGCACCGCAACACTGCCTGCTCCCAAGTGCCTCTTGCGCTGGCAAGAGTGGCATTATTCTTCTCTTCTCCTCCCCCAGCCTATTTTACTCAGAAGCGATGATCAAGTGTGGGAACACTTGATGGGTTACACGCTCCTATTTCTCGTATGGATGCAAGGCCCAGCAAATGAGGAGCGCAGCAGCCTGAGGTATTCCTTCTTATAAGTAACTGACGCCCCGGTAACGACGGTTCTTAGCTATCGAAATTCTGTTGCTGCCCAGCTTCAGAATATTTATCAGTCTTTTAGAAGCTGCAGCTGGACCACTGGCATTACTGTAGCCATCATTTGGGTATGAAGGAATTGCCATTACACTGGGATTGGAACTCTACCGCAGACACACTTCAATAGCCACAGACACCACATCTTTTGGTCACCATGCTGTGCTAATGTCTTCTTAACAGCTGGTGTTCGAGCGGCAAGTGTCGCTAGATCGGCCGACGATCTGATGTTTTTTTATGTCATCAAAGCGTTGCGGTGGCGGCCTTCGCTTTCTCAATCGCCGCTCTTCTGTTCCTCCGGCTTTGCATTGCTCACTTTTTTTTTTTTTAATTCATTTTCTGTTTCCGCTTTCCCCTCGCACATTCGAGTCTTCTTCACACTTCTTTCATTGCAAGACATTCAGTTTTTATATTGCATTCCACCTCGGAATGCATCTAAAGATGGATATTTCCTATGCGTATTGAATAGTTGAACAATTTTGAACTTCCCTACCATGCTCAGTCAACGTTGAATTTTATTCATCCTTCGAGTCCAGCCCTCGTCAGTGTATTCTGGCGGGCCCTCTTCCTGTCAGAAATATATCTGCTGTCGCTCATTATTCCCTGCTAATAGTCGCGCGCTGGCCACTTCATGCCAATAACACTCATCTGAGTCCTTATTCAGCTTGAAACCTTCCGGCAAAAAAGCAAAGAAAAAAAATATTCATTGAAATTTCGACTGGATGCGACTTAGCATTTCTGCAGTGACTACTCTTCGAGGTCACACTCCTATTGCTGTGCTGTGAGCCTGCCTTTTGTAAGCGAAAAGCTGAAGAAGCCGGTTCATAATTAGCTAGAACATCCATTAAGTAAATCTGTACGTACGCCGTTAAGGCCACGCACGCACTTGCTAACTTTTTCCAATAACTGTAGCTAATGCGTCACCTCTTCTTCCTTTGCATGTACATGACTGCTGCCTTGGGTGCGCAACGAGGTCTGTAGTTCACCATGCTTCCGTATGTTCTTAGCTATTTATTTGCTTATGGATATTATCATTTTTTCATGTATATATTTATTTCATTTCTTTTCTGTGATCTCAAAGCGCATTTTTATACATTTATATCTTCCTTCATTACGCTGCTCTCAGACTGTGTGTTTGCTTGTAGCAGCTCATTATGAGTACTTCGTTTATTTATTTGGCACGGGTATAAGAATTTAGATTTTTTAACTTTTTATCGAAACAAGTTTTCCTTTAGTAAACCTAATTTTGCAATATTTCTACTGAAGAACTTGCTGCCGGGAAGCATCTTTTTCACGTCTATTATTTGTTATGTAAATAGTGAAATTCATTGTTTCTTATAATGTTTCCTATCTCATTTACTATGTTTTTGTTAGCTTAGTTAATAGTATTGCCTGTGGTTGGGTAGCAATTTCTTGACACGTATTTTATTTACTTTACACTGTGCAATTATGGCAGCGCGATAAATTTCTTACCACTAAGTCATATAATTACAGATGAAGAGTCTGCCGATAGCCCCACTAATGAAAAAAAAAACCTAAACATGTGCATTGCTCTGTGCTGCTAATAAGCTTCATCAGTCCATGGGACGTGTATGCATAGCCCTTTCTGTATGAGAAGTAACTGTATATTTCTTTCATGACCTCGTACGTCAAACAAATTGCAACTGTAGCTCGCTTTTTACAGTTTCTACATTGATAGAATTTTGGGCTGCCCTAAATGTTGAACCCATAAATTGAGGTTCTTGGGACGGCCAAACATCTGTCGGGGCCATGCACGGTGGCATACCACCTCAACGATGACTTTTGACTGTCGGGTTTTGTACATACGTAAGCAACATAGTCATGATCTATAGTCATCATGGTGTTAATAGTTTATTGTAGCGTCTCCCAATTGTCTAATTAATTATCGTATTATACTAAGGCTGTGTATCTAATGTATGTATGAAATTCATGTGTATAGTAGGCATGCAGGGATAGGCTTTGATTCGTTTCTTTATTATGTGTGTTTATGATTAGCGTTGTCTTTTGATTCTTTTGTTATCAGTTAGTTTGGCTGTAGCATATTTCCATACCAAAGATAGCCTTAGGGAGAGCTGTTCGAGTTTCGTTGCTGGTGGTTGATTTGTGTGATTTTGTGTTTTACTTTTGGTTGTCCAGTTAAGTTTGCTCGGTACGCGATGAAAAATGCCAGTGGCAAGTTTATGGACCGGTATTTAAGTTGTTCCAAGTGTATATTTTAGGTGGACGTTGCGCATATATTTGTAGGTGCATCGTGAGAAGCCATAATAGTGAGTACTTTTTGGAGCACGACGTAATAGAATACACGATATCTTGTGAGAAATTCAGTTTTTTTCGAGATTAGATTTCCAGATATCACAGGGTAGAAGGTTATATAACTTCATTAACCTATCCAGTTGACCTGTAGCCCCTCGATTCGTAAAGCTCAAGCTACACCGCTCCAACAAAGTGTCCAGCTGGTAACATTTTACGCAAAGAACTAATTCTTAAATTGAACTGAAGGAAAAAATATGTCGTGATAATTTGTGTTCTTCTGGTGCATCGGAACAGCGCCGCTTGTCAGGCAGGTGGAGCTGTCCAGTGCCGAAGAACTTAACAGTCAAATTGGTAATACAGATATGCATATAATGGTACAGAGGAATATAATAAGAATATAATTAGAAAAACTACCCTTGTAGCCAAAACCTAGTTAAAGTTGGGTTAATATTTCATGATTTTCTCACCGTACCGTACATATGTTTCTGAGCGAAGATTCAGTGCTAATATTGAGCTCCGTCGTGCGATGACGCAAGAGATTAATACTGCCGTTGAAAATTCTACGTTTATTTGACGATGTCTAGTAACATCGAATAGGTCGATCCAGCATAGAAAGGACAGCCCAATTGTTCGCATTTGTTGTGTTAGTTTAATTATTTCGTGTGTGCCATGTGTAGGCTTAATTGTTAGACAAACCGACCCGCCCACAGCAGCAGACAACCGCTTACGGTGCACCAGGGCGGAAGAAATTATAAAAGCTCTGCCAAGCCCTCGACTGATTTTTTTTTAAAACTGTTGAGTCAAAGTGGGGTTCAATTTCCCTATTATAATTATTGAAACTTGAATGCATCTAGGCATATGCGGATGATACTAAACTATGTCATCCTGCCACAAAAAAAGCCGAGCTCCAACAAGGCCTTCACCACCTCATGGATTGGAGCACAACGTGGCAGATGAGCTTTAATGTCGACAAATGCTCAGTAATGCACGTAGGGCTCGTGAACCCTCCAACTCCATTGAAAATGAATGGGACGGAATCGGGTCCTGTCACCTAGCAACGTGACTTGGGAATCACTATTACTAATTATAACAGTCAGCAAGATGACAAAAGCGTGAAAATGGCGAGCAGAGTACTGGGATTCATCACCAGAAATTTTGCATACAATTCCATGGACATCATCTTTCCCTTGTACAAGGCGTTAGTGCGGCCACACTTAGAATTTGCTGTTCAATTCTGGTCGCCAAATCTGCGTACAGATGTCGATAACATGGGAAGAGTCCAACGCAGAGCAATTAAATTGATACTTCAGCTACAAAGCAAGCTTGCCACATGATTATCGCCTAAAAGTATTGGGTCTGATCCCTCTCGAGAAAAGACGACCCAGGGGCAATTCCTAGAAACATGCTAGTATTTGAATGGCTTCAACGACGTACCTACAACGGGACTCTTTGAAAGAGACCTCAATGATCGCTTGCGAAACAACGGTCAAAAACTCAAGCACAAAGCTCAAAGAACGGTCTTAAGTCAGCAGTTCTTTCCGTATTTCATAGTCAGCATTTAGAATAGACTCCCTTCCGACGTTCTTAGTGCGGAATCAGTCAACGTGTTTAAAAATCGTCTTGACATACATTGGAAGAGACATCCCCCACAGCTATATAAGGATTAATCCTCCGCGCGTCGCACACTCTTAACGGCCAAAGCCCCCCGAGGCTTCCTAAATCCGTCTTCTTCTCTCTTCCTCTCCAACTACACTATCTAACATCTTAAACTCCGCATATCAGCAGCTATTGATCATGATTGCGTGCATTCATGATCGTCTCTTTTGCTGAGACTCTTCTCCCGCCTTTTTTATTTTTGTTCTCTTGTCCCCAGTCTTTTACTTCCTACTAACATAATGGATATAGTCATATAGATCATAGGGGGCCGGGCGTAAGTTTTGGTGTCTCTTTGAGAATGGGTCTGCTGGTTCGTCGACTGCCGTCTATCTAATCAATTAATTTTCTTACACCGAGAGGCATACAACATTGCAGTCTTATCCGCCACCAGGCGTGCGATACTAAGCGTTGTCTCGTGGGAGGAGGTCCTCCATGTTTAGGAAACCGATAAGGCGATATGTCGGGCTGGAACGCCAATGGTTTTAATAACTCATTCTATTATCCTCACTGTCTGAGAAATCAACAGCCCTTTAGTGCCTACTGCACCCATATGTACACGGTACAAACAGTGCTGCCCTTACAACAGTTGATATTTAACCCTTTCTTTCCTAGTGTGGTCTATGTACAACATTCCAAATAGTGATATTCGTACGAGATAGGCAGCTGAATTCATGAGAGAAAGGGTTAATCAATTAACACATACTGTCCATTTTATGGATTGTAATTTTACTACTATATATATAATCTTTTGAGGAATAAAAGGTTCACTTTATCAGCCAATGTATTAATTCCGGCACAAAAAGGCTCCTCCAGCATCCTTCATTTTGATCGTTTGAAACTACACTAATGTTACGAGAGACCAAAAGTTTATTTGGTCGTTCTAGGCATTAGCAATAAGTCAAAACTATTGAGTCTGGATTATGCTGGAGTGCCCAGAGACTTCACAGCCGCTTGACCATCTCCTGTCAATTGCAACAACACGGGAGCACTAACCATGGGTGAAATCTGCCCGAGCTCTACGCTATACCTCCCGATAGGGATATGTGGTTTGCATTTTTATTTGCACCGCCCAAAACATTCCGTGAAATGTGAGCCGCCACTACAAATTTTCTACCACAACTACTAGTTGTCGCAGTTTCGAATATCTGGCGTATTTTCGAGTGGGTTTAAAGTTTTAACGGTGTATATATTAAATCGATATTCAAACCCGTTGCGCTGTTAAGGTCACGGTCGCGGAAACTTTTTTTTCAAGCATGTGTGAAACGTTTCAGAGTTTTGACTCGTATGCAGTGGCTTAACAACTGGAACGTGCACTGCACAGATATCACTACTGGACTACGTTTTGGCCGCTCTGCACGCGAGTTGCGAGAGAGTTTCAATTCACAACGATACATATTTTGAAACGATGTTCAAACACGCAGAATGTTGAATTTTTCATTTAAGAAGCCCTCTGAGAAGTAAAAAACACAGGAGATAGACCGAGTAAATGCATTCGGAAGAGTTCCTGTGTCTCAACTTTCGTGTGCAACGAGCTTAATCCTGCTGACAAAATTTTCCTGGGCGTCGACGCTGCAAGTAATTTAATATATTTTGCGATCCACGCAGGCCGAGTAGCCCTCGGTGCCCATGTGCAAAACTGTATCTTTTTAGTCCAGTAACTCCACATGCATCTCATGTCTACTTTCTTGCATTTTCAGGTCGACAAATTACACATGACCTACCTCCAAGACTGCTCTATGTTAGTCACGTGTCACATATTTCATAGTACACATATTTTCCTGTTATTTTTCCGCATTTAGAATTGCTCAGATCTCATATTTATGTCACCGTAAAGCAGTATATATTGTATTTTTGGGCAAATGGTGACATTGTAACGTTTTCATACATTACCTTGACTGTGTGCGGATGAAGTCCAGGTTACGTTTTTACCGAAAATTACGTGATTCGTTGAAGTTCTTTCATTACTTTCTGAAGTAGCTGATAGATTCTGTTAGATCGTGAGTGCGTTGATATACTTTGGTGTTTCTTTGTTGTTAGAAAAGGTACTTCGTTCCTGTGTAGCATAATTTTTGAAACCTCAAATTTGTTCTGAGAGCAAATTTAGTCTATGCATTAACCAACTTTTTTACATTGAAATCAGACCGGCGCTTCAAGAGGAAATTTTCTGTGGTGGTGATACAAATAGAAAACGAGCGGCAGCTGTTCTCTCTCAACTTTATGCATCTTCAATTCGCCCGATTCGATCAAGATAATCTAATCCTATATTTGACGACTTAACTTTCTTAAAATCTTAATTCTAAACTTTCAGTTTTGGAATGAACTGTAGATGTTAATCTCAAATCGATTATGGTTGAGATCGTTGAAGTTGAATCATGCGGAGCAAGAGTGAGATTAGCTGGATCAATTTTTCAACCGTCTCAGTGTAGTCGTTTTCCCATTAATATTTGAAACTCGATCCAAAGCAGTGATTCGAGCTCTCATGATCCAAGTAGATTATTGCGATCGCAGCGGGCTTATGGAAGACACCTCTATAACTTGCTCTGTGCTCGCCGGTTTGGTAACAATTCGTGTCGCTGTTTTTGTGTTCATCTTGTGATATTTGAACTTTAGGCTTGTTTCTTGTGAACTTTTCTTGTTTACGGTTGTCGTATTGTCTATAAAAGTGATTATTACCAAAGCTCTGCATTTGATTTTCCTTCAGTCCTCATGACCTTAGTGATTTTTCAACCTTACTTTACTCAGACTTTTCTTCCCCGCAAGTGCGTTTTTTCCTTATATATATATTTCTGTAGAAGTAAGAGCTTTGTAGCCAGGAATCATAGCCTGAGCAGGACGAGGATAACCCTTCAATGCTACAGACTTCTCTAGACAACCTCACTAGGTCCGTGGTTGCCATCTAATTCAATTACCGGGATCCGGCCCTATAGACCTGCAGGCGTTCAAGTCAGCCGTGAATAATTCAGGGTGAAAATTCTTACCACCGTTTCGTACTTCCTGCGTTAGAGTTGCTCAGTCCTCAGGGTATATTCTGGCGGGCCCTTTCCCTGCCACAATATTGTAAAATTTTTTCTGTAGGGACTAAAATTTTGACTAATATTGAGAAGAAGATGCGGCTGCATTCTATTGGCTGTATTCCTCTAAAAGTAAATTGACTTGTAACTGCAGTGTTGAGTTTCAAATCAGTTGTCGTTTAAGATCACGAGTTGTTGTTTAAGATCTTTCGCACTGAGTTGTTATCGAGTTGTTATCGGAGTAGCAGAAAAGTAGTTATTACAGTTGTTCTTAGAAGTTGCTCGTTTAAAGAGTTGTTTAAAAATCACTTTACTGTTGTTGCTTGAAATCACTATTGGAGTTGTCGTTTAAA
>LQNS02278091.1:42652500-42668178 GCA_001587735.2 Parhyale hawaiensis | reverse complement strand
AACAGCTCCAATAGCAGTTCGGCCGCGGGGGTCACAAGTAACGGGGGGCCCATGCTGGTGCCGCCCACCGTCAGTCACAACGGACATCACTCCGTGGCGCCCAAACTGGCCACCGTCACGCACAAGCTGCTAGCCAAGGCTGCTGAGATTACTAAGATGGAGTGAGGGAGTCTACCTCAATTTTTCCTTTTATAATCTGTTACTGCTATAATTGGTTAAAGCACTTTGGAAAATGCATGAAGAGGAGGAAAAGCTATGAAAGGGGCAGCAGTGTTTCGGAAAAGAGTATCAAATGCCTAAACCTTTCTGGAAAGGGTAGAAAAGTACTATAATGTTGGTTATATGTGACACTTAAAAATCATAGGAAAAGACCGGTGCTAGTGAAAATCATTTAAGACAATAGGTACAACAGCATACTTTTGCCTATCTGTGTCATTAAGTGCTTGGAGTTGCTGGAAGCTCCGACATGTTCCTTTGTCTTCAGTTAGTTTTATTTGGGGCATATAAATGTTGTTTATTCTGAGGTTTGATATATTTACATGTATTGAAGAGCTGCTATTGATCTTTTGAGTGTTAATTGGTGGTGAATACGTTTCTAGTTTGGGTTGTAGAAAACAATGAACGATAATAAAAGATGTATTAGACCTGCAGTTCGTGCAAAAATATAATTCGTTTCCACGTATGGTCACCTTCATACATATTCGTGTGAAAGCAGTGACTGTACAAGTAGAGACGATGCTTGTCGCGTATGCTACCTACAGTTCCCCCCCCCCCTTCCCTCCCCCCAAGCAACTACCTCCCCCGATGCCATCACTTTACTACAACGCTCAATAGTACCTGTAGTGTTGCTTTGTAGTCTCATACACCAAGTGAAGGAAGCACAAGGCGATTTCGAACGCTTTTTTGCCGTTTTCGTCTGTCCTGTTTGAAATGATGCCTTACAAAAAGAGAGCACTAATGTATTCTTAAGCCGCCTTAAATTTTTCTTACCGAGACAGTTCTTCCTCCTCTGTAAAGCTGGAAGCTTAAAATAAATAACCAGGCAAAAATAGGAGTATATAGCCTATGTATAATCACTATTTCATCGAAAGTTAGGGTGTCATTGTTAGGCAGCAATTGAGGTTTCGGACAATCTGTCCATCATCAAGATCGCTGCTACAGATCGAAGACAAATGCATACGTATGATAACAGCTCTATCCATTTACGATACCCTATAAATAAAGAAATAGCATCCATTCGTGAAGTTATTTGAAAGGAATCTTGTATGATGCAGACGGTAAATTTTTATGTACGATGAAATAAATTATAAATTAGGATTTACAATGTAGCTAACAGATTTTTGCTTCATAGCTGTTCACAGCCCTAGGGTGCTCTCATGTTTAAAGGATGGATGCGCTGGATAGTCAGTAGCTAACAGGATGAAGCTCAGTTCATCCATCTCATGTCGTGGTGAGTGGCGCGCCACTAACTAATTTCTGCGTGGTATTTTATGTAATTTAAAGTTCGGATTCATCCTTGTATTTTTTGTGATCACATTCGTCACTGCCTGGTACGTATACGGCATGCTACTTCCCTTACTTATGTTGACTAAGCAACATAATGATAATTTATTTCTTTTCGCACTGCTGCGTCGAATATCGAGCACTAATACCGTGTTAGAGGTAGTGGATTTCACTTCGTTTTGGCGAGTATCACCTTCCAGATATATAAAAAGTTATGGATTTGCTAGCTAAAGAGAGGCAGAAAAGATGCTGTTCTGTGTATCGATATGTGTATTAAATATTACTATAGAGTTGTGTATGATTCTGTAGATATAAGGCCAGAAGCGTATTGATTAGCAAATCAGGTGTACTTCCGGTTTGGGGGCCATTGCACTTCCGGTGTGAGCGGGGACTCGTGGTGGGGACGTAAAACCGGAAGCGGGCGCGGCCAAGGATCCAGGGGGTAAGCAAGCCCGATTTGTGGTACTACTCCTTACTAAGATATTTTCATTGCGCGGTGAGACATGAATGACTGTAATAAATTTGCGTGCATTAAAAAATGCCTACGCGACGTGACATTAATGCTGAGATGTATTAAACTTTTTCTAATCCCATCATCCCTTGGCTATATTGAACTTATAATATCCCACGTCTAATATATCATCCATGGAGAAAAGTATGACCTGTGCGTTAAAACCAGAGGTGCGATGTCAAATGGTCCAAAGTCCAGCTCCGACCCATGGGACAAGCCAGTATGCGATGGGGGCTCCTTGCACCCAGTGGGATCCAACTCCTTAGTGTAGCCAACTCTATATTACCAATTTTCTTTTGACTCCGTCTCCTGAGACAGGCTGATGCTCGACTCCGACTCATTGTTCCTAAATATATTCGACTCCGACTCTGCAACGCTGGTTAAGATATCTTGGGGTCCTCGATAAAATCGTATAAATTGATGGGATATTCGTTATTGCACTGACGCTGTGCTGTACTTACCGGGTCTCCTCAGTCACTAGAATGTTGGGACGGTTCTTGGGAGAGGAAGACAAGTGAAGGTGTCATCAATTGGGACAGTTCCAGTGAGATACGCTAATTTCATTAGCTTTAAGAAGCCATGAGCGTTTGTATCGCTATTTTATATCAAGTTTCAGCCGTTTTTCCGAAACATGCGTACCCTTAGCTTTTCACCGATCAATTGTATCTCAGGGAGAGTTCATTTTTTCGTATAATGCTATTCCTACGGATATTGATGCTTCAGTTAAGCGGTACAGGGTCAAGTCAGTCGGAGTAGTACTGAATTTGAAACCGTCTCAGGAGCAGTCGGTTTGAGACTAACGACGGAATTTGAATCCAAATTAACGAAGCCAACGCTCATGAGTGAAATTCCAGATAAGTTGATGCTGAGGGTGTTGAAATCACTGTTTCAGGTCACTGGTGGTACGCCGATGATCCCGCCGCTCGCAAACTGTGGCGCAATCATAACCCGAAAAGTGTTAACGATGATTGCGACGCGGTTTGCGGTGACCGTTCAAACTTATCAATTGCAAATAAAGGAATGGCGAAGATGATACAATTGAGCAGCTAGTAAACACCGTCGCCTTGGAGCAAGTAAATAAGTTTATTTAGGCCTACTTCAAGTTTGCGTCGATAAGATCCCAATAAACACTGATATCAATTACTGCTAAGCTTACACCTCACTTCGATAGATGGCGCTGTCTCAACCTCAATCTCGGTTGCAGTAACCATTTCCAGGATATGGTAGCCCATTTGGGTTGCGATTAGAACACGCCTCAGATGTGATTAGCACGTCTCACTAGAATTGCCCTAGTAGACGACGCCTTAACTAGTGCAGCCGTTGCACCAAGCTTTCTGTTTACGCGTTTTTTCTGCGCTACTTGACACGGGATGTAATCCGTACTGTGGTAAGAAGAGATGCAATCTAGAAAAGGTGAAGCGGATCTTTGTAGGGTCTGTACTTTTTACATGTATGATCTCATTCCCATGCTTGTTAGCTTCATTCCCAGCAGGTGGCTGCATTCTTGAAAATCCAACAAATTTTTTTTTGACTTTTGCGATAATGTTATATCTCCGCTCGAGCGTTGAATCATTTGTAAATAGGTGTACATACGTGTTGTTTTAGGTGCACATATACGTGCGTGTATGCTTAGGATAGATATGTGTACGGAAGTTTCTGTGTTTAGATCATACGCGTGTTACTTTGTACAACTTGTATTTGTCTCAATCCTGTGTGTACGTGTTTCAGTTTGCGTGTCTCAGTATAATGTATTGAACTTGATGATAGCTTCGCACCTAGACAGCCTACAATAGTTGCTGACATTTATGTTATTACGGGGCGGTACCTGAGTCAATGATGCGACTGTGGCCAGCTTTTGGTTGCAATAAAAGTCAACTATCCGTGTCGCACTGCACCGCATCCCTGCCTGCTCCCAAGTTCCTCTTGCGCAGAACGCTATCTGGAACCACTGTGTCTCGTTTCCAATCGAGTTGTGTTTTATTTGAGTTGCTGGGGGCTACGCGGAACGCACGGCAGGTCGTCTCTGTCCTAAATGAGAGAAAAATCGTGTATCTCTCATATGGATGCAGTGCCCAACAAATTGGGAGCGCAGTACCCTGAGGTATTCATCCTGATGAGTAACAAACGCAGTGGCAGCGACGGTTCCTGGCTACTGAAGTGCAGTTGCTGGCCAGCTCCAGGATATTTCTAATTCCTTTACAAGCTGAAGCTTGACTACCGTTACTGTACTCTAATGCCAGTAGCTATCCTCTGGCTTATGAAAGAATAGCAAATACGCTGGTATAGAACTAGCCAGCAGTCCCACAGCAGTCCTTCACTAGCCACAGACACCACTGCTCGCTGGACGCCGTGCACTGCTAATGTCTCCTCAGCAGCTGGTCTTCCCGCGGCAAGTGTCGCGAGATCGGCCGACGATCTCATGTTTTTTATGTCATTAAATGTTGCGGTGGCGGCCTTCGCTTTCTCCTTCTCGCTCAATTGCCGCTCTTTTGGTTCTGTGGCTTTGCATTGCTCACGTTTTTTTTAAGTTACTTTTCTGCTTCCGCTTTCCCTCGTACATGCGAGTCTTCTTTCTTTCATTGCAAGATATTTAGTTTTTATATTGCATTCCACCTCGAAATTCATCTACTGTAAACACGTTTAGTCGCCGTTGAATTTTGTTTATGCGTCGAGTCCAGCCCTCGGGGGTGTGTTCTGGCGAGCCCTCATCCTGCCAGAATATGTATGGGCCTCACGCACCCAAGGGCTGTCCTGAGTACCTTTTCTGGAGGAGATCTTTGCAACTGGCCGTGGTTCCTGCTGACGAGGTTAGCTTGTAGAGTTAGGTAGGTCCTCTGTACTTCCCACGCGCTACTCATTATTCACTGCCAGTGGTAGCGCGCTGGCTCTACTGCTATCTAGTTACTCTTCGAGTTCACGCTCTTATTACTCTGACTCTATTGTAAGAAAAAGCTGAGCTTTCTGAAGATGCCGCTTCATAATTAGCTAAGGCATCCACTAAGTAATTCTGTAAACGGTTAAGGACACACACACACACACACACCTGCTAACTTTTTCCAGTAATTGTGGATGATGTCCCACCTCTTCTTCCTTTGCATGTACATGATGTCTGCCTTTGATGCGCAGCGAGGACTGTAGTTCCCCGAACTACCGTATGTTCTAAAATATTTATTTTCTCATGTATATTGATCCATTTTCTCATGTATCTATTTATTTTATTTCTTTACTGTGATCTCAAAGCGCATTTTCATACATTTATATCTCTATTCATTACACTGCTGTCAGACTGTGTGTTTGCTTGTTATATCTCATTATGAGTACTTCGTTTTTTTATTTATTTGGAAAGGGTATAAAAATTTGAATTTTATAAAAGTTTTATCGCAACCAATTTTCTTTTAGTAAGTTTAATTTTGCAATATTTCTCCTGAGGATCTTACTGCCAGTCGGCTTCTTTCTCACGTGTAACATTTCTTGTGTAAATAATTAAATTCATTGTTGTTTTCTTTCTCATTTACTGTTTTCGTTAGCCTAGTTAATAATACCGCCTGTGGTAGGGTAGGAATTTCTTGACACCTATTTTCTTTACTTACGGTAGCACGATAGATTTTTTACTACTAAGTCTTATAATAACAGATGTAGAGTCTGCCAATAACCCCACTAATGAAAAAAAAAACCTGTGCACTACTGTGTGCTGCTGTTAAGCCTCATCGGTCCATGGGACGTATGTGCAAATTTCTTTCTGTATAAGAAGTAACTTTATTTTTGTTTCATGTCCCCGTATATAAGACAGATTGCAATTGTAGGTAGTAAGCAGCATACGAATAGCCCGCTTTTGACAGTTACTACCCTGTTAGAATTTTGGGCTGCCCCAGAAGTTGAACCCACTAATGAGGTTCTGGGACGGCCCAACATTAGGTAGGGTACACGCACGGTGACATACCACCTCAACGATGAGTTTTGATTGTCGGGTTTTGTACATACGTAAGCAACATAGTCATGATCTATAGTCATCATGGTGTTAATAGTTTATTGTAGCGTCTCCCAATTGTCTAAATAATTATCGTATTATACTAAGGCTGTGTATCTAATGTATGTATGTATGAAATTCATGTGTATAGAAGGCATGTATGGATAGGCTTTGATTCGTTACTTTATGCGTGTTTATGATTAGCATTGTCGTTTGATTCTTTTTGTTACCAGTTAGTTTGACTGTAGAATATTTGCATACCAAAGATAGCCTTAGGGAGAGCTATTCAAGTTCCGTTGCTGATAGATGATTTGCGTGATTTTGTGTTTTAATTTCGCTTGTCCTGTTAAGTTCGCTCGAGACGCGATGAAAAATGCCAGCTTACTTTTACACCTTAGCAGAATATTTTTCCTTTATGTCATTTCAAATTGTGTTAGCCTCCGGGTAGCCTTTCTTGCATCTTTCATGAAGTTTAACATTCCTTTGTTTCAGTTCCTCGAGACGAAAAGGGCAGAAAGAAGTTGGATGTGAGCACCCAGTGCTTCCCTCACAAAGTTCTCTGCAGTTCCCTTCCGTTCGGTACTTTTCAGTACTCTGCAGTACTTTTCGTATCTTTTCAGTACTTTTCGTTTCTTTGCGGTTCTGTGACGTCATCACTCCCCCTCCATCCTTCTGGGAGGTGCTACTCTATATAAGGCGGCCTGAAGCCGATGTTCCTCAGATCGTCTAACGAGTCCCAATTTGAGAGTCCAGGACATTACATTCGTTAGACCAACTTTGGGTTCTAAGTCCTGCACAACAAGACGACTGCCGAGGAATTGGGAGCAGCCGTTTCCAGCCCGCTGCCGAATTACAGCTCAGTAGAACGCCCCCTGTGAGAGGTCCTTCTCTTTGCGGTATGAGTATATATGCTACTAGACGACCCGTGACCCGTTGGGTCGTCTTCAAGATCTTCTTTGCTTTCGAACTAAAGCAAATGTTATTTAGCTGACTATAGACCTCACGCTATTCGGCCGTCTTTCATGCCCGTCAAGGAGCTGCCCATACGGCTCACTATCGACAGATCCTTTTCTTTTCTAATGAGTAGTCAACTCCCAAGCTGTTAGCAAAGTCAGTTTATATGTTATAATTCTGATATATTTCCAGCATGCCCGTCCTTACAGGCGAGATAAAGTTTAATTTCCGTGTCACATACAGTCAGTCTACTGCCGCCTAGGTACCTGTTATTTCATTCATCCCTCGAATTTCTTCCGGTCTAAGCGAAGAAGCTGTGTCAAACAAAGCACAAGCAAATAAACAAGTAGGCAAACGAGGTTCACAGACTTTTATTATAATTACATCTAGGGTGCCGTTGGCCTTTCCTCCGGACGCCAGGTGCCCTGAACCATGTCGATTCGATCTCTTGAGGCGGCACCCTAAAAAAAACAGCAAACCCTTTCCTACACGAGCATTTAAATGCCCCAGCAGGAGGCCGCATTCTCGACAATCATCGCAGAGGCCTCCCTAGAGGAAACACACGCCTCTCTCCACGAGAGACAGGTGTGCCAGTAACCACTCCTATCACGGAGCGGTACCACCAGACTTCTGACATCCCCAGCGCAAGGCCCCACAAACAGCTACGCCCTTGCAGCAAACGAGACCTTTCACCATCCACTAAGATAGTCGCTCAGAAGGCCCGACTCCGGAGGATCCAACCAGAGCAGAAGGAGCCTTCGGGCCCACCCACCTTCATAAGAAATGGCTCCCTTGGACCTAGTTACCCCTGTCTCCGGTCTCCTCGCTGGCAGGAATATTTCTCCCAGCTAATTTCCCCAATCGGCTCCTTAGCTTCCTACCGATCACTGGACTCTAGCCTCGTTATCATTCAACTACCTTAACAACACTTCTATGTCTGACGACGGGACGTCTCTACTAAGGCGGTGTCGGCCTCATCATGTCATTCCTACCGTATGAATGACATCTATAATTTTACGACACAGACCCTCATTAGCAAAGCTAGAACTCGAAGTTGTCGTCCCTTTACGCAAGAGCCCGATCCTCTTCGGATTCTACTCTTTAGGCTCGGTTTAGGTCGTAACCTAATTACAACGTCTTCCGCCAACCAATCACCCGACTTTCCCAAAAGGAGCCGCCTCAACGACTGATTGGAGGGGGGGGGGGCGTTTTCCGCCACCGCTATAGGGCTACGGAGGCTTAGCTCCCTTATAAACGGATGAAATATACGAAACTGTCGAACACCTATTGACTCAAGGTTCAGTAGACTCAACCGGAAAGAACGCTAGGCACCTCTTTTTTTCCTTTTCTCAGCTACTCGTACTCACTCTACTTCCTATAGACTATCGCTCCACGTGCTACCCGTGATTAACCTCTGCCACTCGATCGGCCCTGGCCAGGGACGAACAAGCCCTAATTGTCCATCATCCAAGATTTTACACTTTCACTACAGTCAGCTCGACCCCTAACCTTTTCTCTCGCCTCTTCAACTACATATACGGTGATGTCTACGGGAATTCTTCCCTTTAGCCCGTCCACTGGCAGAGGGGGGATCCAACTTCTATGTGTCCCACATGCCCGCTCTGCTGAACACCAATCCAGATGGCCGGAGTCAGGCTGCTAATCTATTAGTGGCAACGCACTAGAACAGTAAGCTTTCTCTACCTCTCCCTCTTCCGGTCCAGATGGCCGTGAGTTATTACACCCTCGATCGGAACGGGAGACCTGGTCCCTGAGCTGTCCTTCCACCTAAGTGGCTCCTCCCTTGAGTAAGGCCAAGCTTTAGTCTTACAGAAGACTCCCCAAGATGGGTCCCCAGATGAAGTACGTCGTATCCCTCAATCGTGATAGAGGTTGCAGCTTCTCACACTTTTCTGCAGGTCACATTTCTAGCTCCTGAACCCACGCTCTCGTGCAGGATCATCAACCCGCCCTTGAGAGAGCAGTTCCTCCACTACCTACCATACTAAGCTTTCCTTAGGGGCATCGAGACCACTAGCCCCACAACTTTCGTCCCACGAAACTGTCTTACTCGCCCGTGCCTCCGGAAAGGGAGCGAGCGTATTGGCAACTACCACCCAGAGCAGCCCTGCCCACAGACGGCAAGCCGTCCTCCCCACCCCTTGGGTCCTTGTCCTAACCTCGCAACCCAACATCCCCGGACTTCCCTTTCCTGTATTGGGTAGCTGGCACTTCCAGCGGGTAGCAACATGCTAGTCCGACCAAGAGTGACTCAACCATCATTCCAGCTCCGAAGAATGCCTCGTAGCTCCTTCCCCTAGCTCGCCAGAGCCTTTAACCAGGGGGCCCTCATACTTACCCCGCCTCACGAGTCACGACACGCGAGGATATGGGCCCTCTATTGCACACTCCAGACTATATAGGAAGCCACCAAGATGGTTCGCGTCACCTGACGTCTTCTTTCTCTGTTGTGGAAAGCAGCAGGTATTAGTATCTACCATGCTTTGTATTTCAGACAAGTCTGTCTTATTTACAGCCTTAGAACCTCTTATGCTTGTTTTTGTGGGAAGTTTCCCTCTCGGGATAGAAGGGATTTCCTTGTCCTTTATTTCATTTCCCAGTTGACTGCTCCTCCTTTCCATACCCTACCTCGGACGAAGGCAGGGTCTGAAATCGCGAAGGCTACCCTGAGGCTAACACAATTTTGAAATGACATGAAGGAAAAATAACTCCTAATGACGTAGGAAATAGCAATACTTTTTCTTTATGGAATGAAAAATTGTGTTAGCCGAGGACCTCCTCCTCCCACACACACGCAGTCAAACCTTCGTCCATCGTCACTTCTACCCAACGATCTGAGGAACACCGGCTTCAGGCCGCCTTATATTGAGTAGAACCTCCCAGAGGGATGGAGGGGGAGTGATGACGTCACAGAACCGAAAAGAAACGAAAAGTACCGAACGGAAGGGAACTGCAGAGAATTTTGTGAGGGAAGGACGGGGTGCTCACATCCAATTTTTTCTGCCCTTTTCGTCTCGGGAAGTGAAACAAGGAATATTAAACTTCATGAAAGATCCTAGAAAGGCTACCCGGAGGCTAACACAATTTTTCATTCCATAAAGAAAATAATGCTACTTCCTACGTCAGTAGGAGTTATTTTTTCAACATTGTTTGTTCAACTGTAATACAAAGTTTATTCATTTAATCTATTCAAGTGCATATTGCGTATATTGGTCAGTGCATCGTGAGAGGCCAGAATGGTGAGTAGCCACTTTTTGAAGCGCAACAAACGATAATATAAGATATCTTGTGAGAAATTCAGTGTTTTTAAAATATAAATCCCCAGATATCTCGGGGTAGAAGATTAAAATACTTCAGTAACCTCTCCAGCTAACATGGAACCCCTCGACTCGTGGAGTCGAGGAGCCATCCAGTGCCGAAGAATTTAACAGTTAAATTGACAATACAGAAATATATATAATGGAAGAGAGGAATGTGATAAGAATATAATTTGACAAAGTACCCTTGTAGCCAAGTAGTACAACCTGATTAAAGCTGGGTTCATTTTTTATAATTCTCATACCGTATGGTACAGATGTTTCTGAGCGAAATTTCAGTACTCATGTCGAGCTTCGTCTTGCGATGACGCAAGAGATTAATACTGCTGTGGAAAATGCTACATTTATTTGGCGATGTCTAATAACATCGAATAGACCGATGGAACTTATATAAGACAGCCTAATTGTCCTGATTTTTTATTAGTTTAATTATATCGTGTGTGCCATGTATAGGCTTAATTGTTGGACAAACCGATCCGCCCACAGCAGCAGACAACCGCTGACGGTGCGCCAGGGAGGGGGAAATTGTAAAAGTTCTGTCAAGCCTTCGACAGACATTTCTTCAAGTGTTGAGTCAAAGCGGGGTCCAATTTCCTAATTAAAATTGAAACTTGAATGCATTTAGGCATTATTCATTTTCATACACCGAGAAGCATACAATATTGCAGTCTTTTCCGCTACCAGGCGTGCGATACCAAGCGTTGTCTCGTGGGAGGAGGTCCTCAATGTTTAGGAATGTCTGCTGGAACCCCAATGGTTTTAATAAGTTCATTCTATTATCTTCACTGTATGAGAAATCAACAGCCCTTTAGTGCCTACTGCGCGCATATGTAGACGGTACAAACAGTGCTGCCCCTACAACAGGCGATATTTAACCCTTTCTCTCGTAGTGTGGTCAATGTACAACATTCCAATTAGGGATATTCGTACGAAACGGGCAGTTTAATTCATCAGAGAAAGGGTTAAACCATTAACACATACTGTCCTTTTCATGGATTGTAATGTTAGTACTATATATAATCTTTTGAGGAATAAAAGGTTCACTTTATTCGCTAATGTATTAATTCCGGCACGAAAAGGCTCCCCCAGCATCCTTCATTTGAGTCGTTTGAAACTACACTAGTGTTACGAGACACCAAAAGTTTATTTGGTCGCTCTGGGCATTAGGCATAAGTCAAAACTATGGAGTCTGGATTATGCTGGAGTGCCCAGAGACTTCAAAGCCTCTTGACCGTCTCCTGTCAATTGCATCAACACTGGAACACTAACCATGGGAGAAATCTACCCTGGCTCTACGCTATACCTACCGACAGGGATACTTGGTTTGCATTATCTGCACGCGTGAGTCGAAACACCGAAGCGTCTCTCCTTGCAATTCTGGTTACCATGCAGCGCGCTCAGCTTTGGCCTGCCCTAAGTTGCACCGCCCAAAACATTCCGTGAAATATGAGCCGCTACTACAAATTTTCCACCACAACTACTATTTGTTGCAGTTTCGAATATCTGCCATATTTTCGAGTGAGTTTAAAGTTTTAACGATGCATATTTTAAATCGATGTTGAAACACGTATCGCTGTTAAGATCACGGTCACGGAAACTTTTTTCCAAGAACGTGAAATGTTTCCGAGTTTTGACTCTCGTGTGCAGCGGCTTAACAACTGGAACGTGCGCTGCACAGATTTCACTACTTGACTACGTTTTGGCCGCTCCGCACGACAGTCGAAACACGATAACATTTCATGTTCCTGGAAAAAGTTTTTGTGGCTGTGGGCCTATCGTAACGTATTTGAACTTCGTTTTAAAATATGTTTCGTTGTGATTTGAAACTCTCTCGCACTTAAGAGAGATAATCAAAATCGTGCTGAAGGCGTCGGCTGTGGTGAAATAACTGCAGTGGCGGTTCATATGTTTATTAATCAATTGTTGGGGCAGTGTAATACCGTACTGGGCAAACCGAAGCTGCGCCCGCGGGAATGCATTCGGAAGAGTTCCTGTGTCTCGACCTTCGTGTGCAACGAGCTTAATCCTGCTGACGAAATTTTCCTGAGCGTCGACGCTGCAAGTAATTTAATATATTTCGCGATCCACGCAGGCCGAGTAGCACTCGGTGCCCATATGCACATCTGTATCTTTTTATCCAGTAAAGCCTTAGGGCCTTCACTAACTGAACACATTCATGCATCTCAGGCCGACAAATTACAGAGGACCTACCTCCAAGACTGCTCTATGTTATTCACGTGTCACATATTTCATAGTACACATATTTTCCTGTTATTTTTCCGCATTTAGAATTGCTCAGATCTTATATTTATGCCTCCGTAAAGCAGTATATATTGTATTTTTGGGCAAGTGGTGACATTGTAACGTTTTCATACATTATCTTGACGGTGTGCGGATAAAGTCCAGGTTACGTTTTTCCCGAAAATTACGTGATTCGTTGAAGTTCTTCCATTACTTTCTGAAGTAGCTGATAGATTCTGTTAGATCGTGAGTGCGTTGACATACTTTGCTGTTTTTTGTTGTTAGAAAAAGTACTTCATTCCTGTGTAGCATAATTTTTGAAACCTCAAATTTGTTCTGAGAGCAAATTTAGTCTATGCATTAACCTAACTTTTTTACATTGAAATCAGACCGGCGCTTCAAGAGGAAATTTTCTGTGGTGGTGATACAAATAGAAAACGAGCGGCAGCTGTTCTCTCTCAACTTTATGCATCTTCAATTCGCCCGATTCGATCAAGATAATCTATTCCTATACTTGACGACTTAACTTTCCTAAAATCTTAATTCTAAACTTTCAGTTTTGGAATGAACTGTAGATGTTAATCTCAAATCGATTATGGTTGAGATCGTTGAATTTGAATCATGCGGAGCAAGAGTGAGATTAGCTGGATCAATTTTTCAACCGTCTCAGTGTAGTCGTTTTCCGATTAATATTTGAAACTCGATCCAAAGCAGTAATTCGAGCTCTCATGATCCAAGTAGATTATTGCGATCGCAGCGGGCTAATGGAAGACACCTCTATAACTTGCTCTGTGCTCGCTGGTTTGGTTACAATTCGTGTCGCTGTTTTTGTGTTCATCTTGTGATATTTGAACTTTAGGCTTGTTTCTTGTGAACTTTTCTTGTTTACAGTTGTCGTATTGTCTATAAAAGTGATTATTACCAAAGCTCTGTATTTGATTTTCCTTCAGTCCTCATCACCTTAGTGATTTTTCAACCTTACTTTACTTAAACTTTTCTTCCTCGCAAGTGCGTTTTTTCCTTATATATATATATATATTTCTGTAGGAGTAAGAGCTTTGTACCAAGGAATCATAGCCTGAGCAGGACGAGGATAACCCTTCAATGCTACAGATTTCTCGAGACAACCTCACTAGGTCCGTGGTTGCCATCTAATTCAATTACCGGGATCCGGCCCTGTGGACCTGCAGGCGTTCAAGCCAGCCGTGAATAATTTAGGGTGAATATTCTTACCACCGTTTCGTACTTCCTGTCTTAGAGTTGCTCAGTCCTCATGGGTATATTCTGGCGGGCCCTTTCCCTGCCACACAACCAAGGGTCCCGAGTGCCTTTTCCGCAGGAGATGTTGCAGCTTGCCGCAGTTCCTGCTGACGAGGTTAGTTTTGCAAAGTTAGGTAGGCTCTCAATACTTCCCCTTCTGTTTCGGGAGGTGGGCTGCCGATCGAGGCAGCCGACCCATTCCCGCTAGACTTCTACTACCTTCTTGTATTTCGTTCCCTTTCCCTGTGCGGCGTAGCTAAGTGTAAGCGATCAGCCGTGCCCGGGGGTTGGAAATGCTCAACTAGCGCATTTTTCCTGTTAGTAGCGCACTGACCACTTTGAGACCTACCGGCAGAAAAGCAGAGACAAAAATCATTGATAATTTAAAACGCGCCCTGGTGGCGCACGAGCCTGTGTTAAACCACAGGAGTGGTTCGGCGCGATATAGACATTGTACGTGTCCCTGATGCGCTAGTTAAAGTTTGTATTATTACCACAACTATTGCTAGAGTTGCTCAATGCTAAATTCAGAATTATACGCCCCTGGCTTGACGTCCAGGTGTGTAGATGCATTATTGATGATGAATGATGATACTTGCTTTTCTCTTTGGAACTATCCGATGGAATATCCCTAGTAATTTTGGCTGTAATAGTTCATATTTTTAAATAATACTGTATACGGATTGTTATGATAACTAATACCATCTATTGTCTACGAAAATATATAAGAATATCTTCGCTAGAACCAGTTGCAGTAAGCTCAAGGTTTCTGAGGGAAGCTTTGAAATTTATCTATTATAACCTTCAAAAATATGCCGGACGCGTTATGAAGGGAGATGCAACTCTTAACAACGGAACTCAAGAACCGGACGTGTTTAATAGGCTCCGGGATGCGTTTTCTGTGATACCAAACTAAGGGCAGTCGCACACCAAAAGCAGTTCAGCGAGAAGCTGGCAGTTTTTGAGAAGCACGGAATGCACAGGAGCACGAGCACCGCACAGCTGCAGCGAGCGGTCTGCTGTACTGCCGCTGTTCGGTGTGCGCGTTCCAATGCATTCCGTGCTTCTCAAAAACTGCCAGCCAGCCTGCCTGACAGCTTCTCGATGAACAGCTTTTGGTGTGCCAGCACCTTAAGAGGGACCACAGTAAATTTAAAGCGTTTTTAGTCCCAGGGTGAAGGTCCATGTCTACAGTACCAACAGATTTTTACTTAAGCTGCTAATTGCTGTCACGTTAGCATTTAATGTCCTGTGAATTGGAGGACGGCTGCAATATTTAGCAGAAGTAATGGGTAATCCTGTCGGTTTTACTGAAGGGAATGTGAATGCCTGTTTGAAGTGAACTGCGGTTCTTCCGTTTTCGGAGAGACTGAGATCAGTACAAACGTACGTTGAGCTTACGAAGTTCATTTTGGCTAATTAATATTCGTCTTATCCCCCACTTGAACCTCAAAATTATATTTTCAATCTTTATAAATAGCTGATTTAGAATATGTAGATCTTTCTTTGTGGAAATTCTGTTTTGTTTTTATCAAATTTTCGTATTTTCAGTTTAATTAAACCTCCTTGGCTTTTCGCTGTTTAAACAGATCATCCTCCCCCCCCCCTCCACTGTCTTAATGAACTCCCCCACCGCCACTTGTCTCGGATTGCCGATTTGTAAAAAGGACTGTGAGGTTAGTTTAACAAGTTTATTGCTATGTTTGCAATCATCTGAAATTGCCCATTTACTACAGTATAACCCCTCAGGGGGCATAGGATGGGCCATAGGGTTAGGTTAGTTAGGTTCGTCCATCCTATGTTATGGGGAGTAGCGCCCCAGGGGGTTTGTGTAGGTTACCTTAGCCATTAGCTAGGCCTTCGGGACGGCTGTCTTTCGTGCCCACTTTGCTTCCTTCCCATCT
>LQNS02278091.1:42630006-42651725 GCA_001587735.2 Parhyale hawaiensis | reverse complement strand
ATGCGCGTTGATCGTGTGTGGCAACACCCTCGTGCATGGGTTCCACGTGTCTATCGTCACACTATGTGTCCCTTGCTTCTTCCTCTGTTAGATCGCCGTTGCTGTGGAGACGGAGACTAAAACTACTCAATATAATAATAATACATTATAAGCTTTACTTCTGCAAATTATTTTTTGTTTGACGAAATTTCCCTATTTTAGTTCCTTAATGCGTCATCCTTCTTCCCCTACTTACGTAATGGACTCCCCCCCACGCTCACGTGACCGGGCCGCTTCTCGTTAGTTGTGTGTGTGTGTGTGTGTGTGCTGTTTACGTGTGACGTGTACCGCCGGTCTTGTCGATTTTAAGACATTCGTTTTTTTTCGCCTTAGAAATTTTAAAAGTGGTTTTTAGCATAATTTAGGCTTGCCGAACACGAATATTGCATCAAATTTCCTGTGTAAACCAATAATAACAGAAATATTGGACATTTTCTTCCCAACGAAGAACCACCAAACGCGTTTGAATAACCTGTCGTCGGCAATCGTGTTTTTCGACACATTCTCGTAACACGAATTTCTCGATACTGAAACATAGCCTTGGAAAACCATTATTTGTCAATAACTTGGCTATTTCCTATCCAGGTTAGGCAGCGTAGGACTGGTTCTGCTAATATCCTACGAGATATACCATGGTTTTGGTGTTTCGTTCCTTGGGAGAAAACCTCTAATATCTTTTTTATTATTCGTTTCCACAAAAAATGAATGTAATATTCGTTTTTAGCACGCCTCAATTATGCTGGAAATTACTTTCTTATCCTATAAGTCGGGTGTAGGATAAGACGAATATTTACCCTGCATACGATCTAAAATGATACTTACAAGGTTGACGCACGCGGACGGCCGAAGCTGCAGTGTACCCTCGGTAATGAGGTTGTGACGTCACAAAATGCTAGTAAGTAATAAGTAGCTATTTTACATTGTTTCTTCATCATTTTATTTGAATCTCCAGAGTGCCCTACATGTCATACATTCTTTATAGTTGCTCAAAATATGTATCAAAGCATCTACGAACTTTTTTTTTAGCTTTCAGAATCATAAAATTTTGCAAAAGCGTTGGCTTAAGGTTTGTAAAAGAGCAGATGAATTCAACCCGGCAAATACCCGCATGTGTCTGAAGCACTTTTGGAGTCAAGTTTATCTTCTCTAAAATGCAATAAACCACGTGAGGTTCATCGGGAGTAATATGGCATTCGGAAGATGGAGTCATTTGATTGGAAACATTCATGTTTTCGATTTATTTTTGCCTACTACCAATGACTTGCAATCCTCTAATTTCAACCCGTTGCAACAAAAAACGCAGGAAACAAAGAGCATAATAGGAGGACTCACGGGAAATTAGCATAACACAGTGACGTTATCAATGACGTCACATCGACGAAGCTATGGCTGAGTAACCGAGGCCGTCGAGATAGAGACTCGGAGTAACCCAAGATTATTTTAACTAATTTCGCCAGAAGAATCGTTGTAAAGTGCGAATTTTATCCGTTAGGCGCATAAATACATGAGAATAGTTACAGATTCAGCAGTAAACAATCTTGTAGAGAAAATTGTAGTGGAGGCTGGTGGAAACTGTCCCAGCACTAGCGGTGAAATTTGGGCTGGTATGGCTACCATGATTTACTTCTTTTTTTGAACTGAAACCCTGTTTAGTCTTCTTATTCAGGTCGCAATGCTTTTCACATAACATATTCAAACATAGCCAATTATCACCGTATTGTGTTCGACTTATTTCATTCGATCTTCGGCTCCAGACAAACCAGCTACTTGAGCTGCATCCACACAGAAAAAACGATAAAATGTTAAGTGCAGAAAGTTGGGTAAATGTTTACGAGAGGGGCTCCGGTGATTTTCCAATTGGTTTTTGTACAGTAAGTCGTTTTTCTTACGCCAATTATCAATGTTATACACATTTTAAGTCGGCGCATAACGGTTTCTTTGAGTTCTAACGCTTTAAACGTTTTATTTTTTCCTATATAAAATTGACGGTGACAGCTTGACAGCCACCACCACCACCACCGGCCGCCACCCTTAGTACGAGGCAGCTTGCCTACAGTAGTGACTGAAGCCATCGGTTAGGCCGAGAACCAAAGTTAGGTAAGGCGAGGTAGGTTCTTCTAGGGACCTGCATTTGCTAGCAGAACCTGCCTTGCCTCCCTAACCTAGGGTCTCAGCCTAACCGATGGCTTCATTCATTGGGTTGTAGGCTTGTAGCTCTATCACACAGGCTTACCTAACTAAGCGCATTCGTTTCCTTAAACGCGGTACGTAAGCTTACCTGATAGAAGTGATATTTGCTTTCAATGAGACTTTAGTTTCGTTGCTGATTTTAGTAAATAATGGAGGCGCTTGGACTTGTTTTGGTGCTGTTTAATAAAGAGATGTGTAGCAAGATAGCCGCCGAAATGGTCTGCACAGCGTCCAAAGCGAGGCATGGACGATCGTCCGTCGCATTAGTGACGGTAAACATTTTTACACCGTTTCACGATGTCACCGTTCACTTTGGAATCGGAGAAAATAAGAAGTTTAAAGCGTTATAACTAAATAAAAAAGTTTTGCGTCGATTTAAAATGTGTATAACATTATTAGTGTTTAGTGTAAGAAAAACTATTTTATGTAGAAAAAAAAATGGAAATTCACCCGAGCCCTCTCGTAAACATTTACCGAAAGTTCGAGCAATAACTGTTACTGTAGTTTCTCTCGTATTCAGAATATAACGCTTTTTATTGCTGTTGGCAAGGATTAAAAGCCCAACTTACGAAGGCCTGAGGTCCCACCCTCAAATACAATTGACTCGTCGATGTGTCGAAATTCAGCTACGTGCGGTCACGGCTAAGTTTTATTTTAGTCCCATGGAGTCCTCCCGTTTCAGTCTTTGCTTCCTGATCTAAATACTTAAGTAACCAGCCGTATCTAACTTATCTGCAGCAAATCCTCCACATCAGAGTCAATTCCTAAAGCTTTGTATACACTTTGCACCATTTAAATTCTTGAAATTAAGTGTAATGATGCCCGCTGTGCTTCCTTCCATGTTCGTGGTCCTGCTGCTCGTGGTTTTGCCCTGTTCTACCTTTTCTTATCCGAATTATCGTGCCCGTATGCGTTTGTCCAATGTGGGAACACCCCTGTGCATCGGTACCTAGATTCCCTCGGCCTACAACATGTCTCTTTTTCTTAGAATCATCGACTGCTTGTCCAAAGAGGCTGAGACCGCTCACTAGTTCAAAAAGACTGTTTACTTACGTTTTAAAGCGTCTACAAAAATGGATGCATAATGCAAACAATGAAGTTGAATATGCTCAGCTGGCAAATTTTGGGTTTTGGTTTGGCCCGGGCACTAGCGACGTCCCATATGCCTGTAATCTGACGTTTTTTATTTGATATTTCAGTAGCAAATGGTTAGTTTAATGGTTGTCTATTGAACCAGTCGGCAAATAATATTAATAATATCAGCACGCACATGCATGATCTCGCTTCAATGCAACACTTTACTGCTCCTGGTCAGCCATTGGCCGTTGTTCTTCCTGAAGATTGCCGATTTGCTGGTCCGATTCCCAGTGTTCTTCTTTTCACGTGTTTCTCGCTTTCTTCACACACCTCACAATCAGCCGCTGCTTTGCCGCTCTGGCAGCGCATCTCTGCAACGGCTCGAGTATCGGTAATTAGACTAATGGCGGACGTCGCTTGAGTGGCCCTCTTTAATCAAAATAGTCTCATCTGATTTATAATAACTTGTGCAAAATTTTGAGCTAACAGTTGACTTTTCTCTCCGGATCGAGTCTCATGCATAAACCGAAGACCAATTACGCTTGTGGAGTCCAAAAATCAACCTAGCATAGCGGAATTGAGTTTTCGGAACTCTGAAACCTATGCATATTGATTTGCTGTAAGCCCTTCACAAATCGATCCAAAGGGTTGAGCAAATGCTCATGCGTGAATTCCGAGCAGAACTTCTCTCGACGGCCCAATTAATTATTTATGAAGCCTCAACCCCCCCCCCCTCTATAACGACCAGCGTCCTTCCTTAAAGACATTGCAAATAACACTATTCCTACGAGAGACCGTTGCTTTAATTGTAGTTCATAACAAAATTTTATGCGATACATTTGTCTCCAGTACCACTTATAAGCTGTAGTTAGCTGACCGCACCGTAGGCTGCTCTCTAAAGCTACGCTCGCATCGAGTCCCCTCCAGGAATCATTTGCTGGGAAATTGCGCTCATACGCGGACGTGCTTGCGTTTAGGAACGTACAAAAGTCGTGTTACGCCAAGGCGCCATCATTGAACCGCTCCGTTACCGCCTATGGCGCTTTCTTCCTTTCCGGTGAAACTTTTGAGCTTTCTGAAGTCTTTTTGCGTTGGAATAATAAGAGATATAGGTACATGGAGAGAGAGAAAACTTATTTTGGCACCATTTGCATCATTATGTCCAGTGCACAGGGTACGTCATGCTGCTACGTGTACAGGGACTCGAGCAGGTAACATACCTACTACGTGACAGCAAAGTTGGTTATCAGCTTGTTCTCTTTCGCAAAGTCATTTTCGTTCGATAATGTAGATTAGAGGCGCTTCGTTCGCCACTTCTGTAGCCTACTTAGCTCTTAGATGATGGACCACTATTACGTATATGATATACGTTTATGACTCTCATGCCGATCCCTTCAAACTTATATACGCTTAAATTCATCAACAAAATCCATAGATTTTTGAAGAAATTGTGATACCAAGGCACCATTACTGATTCGATCTACTGTTCACTTTACAGTTCAGGTGTTTCCCCTAGAGTCAAGTACGGGCTTCCAAGGGTACACAAAACCGGTGCATATAAAACACCGTCCTACCCCATTGTAAAATCCCTCGTTTCATTACTTGAACCTTTAACAACCAATCAGTACACTTTGCGCAATTCATACGACTTTAGAAACCGAATACATAAAATTATTGTATAAATATCCGTTTTAAGAAGTACGGCGTCTATAAGACCCATTAGAAGAACTATGTGATATGAGATTAACGTGGAAGCCACGCAAGCAAAAGTACGAAACTTACAAAAAACTCAATATACTAGCGGTTGTGGGCCACAGACTATCAGCCGACGAGCCATTCGTACCCGATGACAGTGACCCTTGGCGCTAGCTGGGTTACCACGGCCTTCTCTCACCTTGTTGTACATACAACACAGAAGCAACCCCACCAATGCAGCCCGCGTTAAAAAAGAAAAAAATACGAAAAGAATATGCCTCGGCACCTTTTAAATGTTCATGCTTATGGACAGGATTCTACTACTATTAGGAGAATGCACTGCAGCTTGATTTTTTCATTAATTTAATAAAAATCATTGCTATCGATTCGAAAGACAGGCATTTATTTGGAGCAGCTCCAACTGCTGTCAGAGTAGATTATTCCTGCTTACTCTGATTCCTTGAACATCTTCTGACGAGGTCCAGGTGACGTTATTCACGTCACCTCACGTATGTAGAGTCACGATGCTGGTTTTCTTCTGTGGGGCGCACTTTACGCCTAAACGAAAAGTCAGTCGAAAAATATCTCCAACGTACATGTAACCGTTGACAGCTGCTCCATGAGTATTCTTTTTAAGAAGAATATAGAAAATTTAGGAATTCTACAAGCTTCATTTCAGTTGCATATCGTTTTTTCCATGGCATTTTGTTAATAGGTTTGTTCCCCTGACTGTAAAGCTATTGCAATATTTTAGTCGCCACGGGTCTGCCACCATCTATGCTTGGAATGCGTATCGCACAAGTCCTTTATATGTCCTTTCTGAGTGTGTGCGACAATCCGCTCATTTAAATTCACAGTGGTACGCTCCAGAATACAAATGGAGACAGACCAGTCGTTCGTGGAAGTTGAGCTCTTACATACCTCGAATTTTATGAGTTAATTATCTCTGAAGAGCTTCAACGTGTTCTATAGTTTTTCCTGTACTCGGCAACCATTGATCCATGTTCTCACAATACTGGCCATATTTTTGCTTCTACAAACGAGTAATTCGACGCTATAAGTTATTGTCTTCAGGACGTCTTTTCTTTGTGCTTATTGTGTGGCCTTCCATGTTCGTGCTTCTATATTGCTGAGGGTTTTGTTTTGTTCAACACAAGGGTGTATATAATTCGACGAACAAACATAAGCGCACATTATTACCTCCGCCAAGGAGGTTATGTTTTCGTCGTGTTTGTCTGTCTGTCTGTCTCTTTGTCTGTCACCAAGATAACTCAAAAAGTTATGAACCGATTTGGATGAAATTTACAGGATTGTTAGGTATGTTAGGAGGAACAGATGATTAACTTTTGGTGAAGATATATCCATCCGTTTGTTTGTTTGTCTGCGTCATTTTTCTCGATGCTATAACGCAAAAAGTTATGAATGGATTTTGCTGAAATTAACATGAGTTGTTAGGTATATAACAAAGAGTAGATTACCAAATTTTGGTAATGGTCCGTTTGTTCGTTCGTTCGTTCGTTTTTTACTGTTTTTAATTTTATGCTTGTTAGCACAATAATTCAAAAAATAATGAATGGATCTTTATGAAATTTATAGGAGTTGTTAGCAATGGTAAAAGACATGAATGATAAAACTGAAATCTTTCTGTGCATTGTGCATGCATTGTGTATAGATATTATATATATTACTAGGTATAAATACATAAATATTTCATTCTTTATATTCTTTCCTTCATCTCCCATTATTTCTTTCGGTACTTCATTCGTTATTCATTTGTCATGCCATCGCTATTTCTTTCGTTACTTCCTTGGTTATCTATTTTGTTTTTTCTTTCCCCGCTTTCTTCAGCACGTTTTCATAGCGCCATCACTTCATCACCTTGTGCTGTACTTCATTATTTCTTTCATTACTGTACTTCATTCTTCACCTCTGTCAATTCTTCCCTCAATAAGTTCTTCATCGCTGCCTTCAATATTTCGTCATTACCCTCTACATTCCCTATTATTTTCTTATTTATTTTCTTCATTGCTAACTATATATTTTGCGACATTATTCCATTCGTTACCTCATTCATTACTTCACTAGCGAGACACGTGCGAAATTGCAAGGCTTATTAATGGTCAAACTTTCTAATATGTAGAAAAGTAAGGCTACTCTTCCATTTAGAAGTCATATTAAAATATATCAAGTTGAAGTTCAAATAAATAAATTTCAATTGATTGAATTTCAATTGAAAATCAATTCCAAACTAAAATGATGAAAAAAGATTAGTTTAAAATTAAAATAGGTAAAATTTGGTTTTATGCACATAAAAAAATGTAATTTTTTTGATAAACTCATTTTTTGATGAACATTACGAATCTGAAATCTGTTTTTATCGGACGAACCTACTTTTCGAGATATATGACTTTGAAGTTCCCATTGTTTTCTTATGAGAGAGAAATACCAGGCGATGACGATCTAATGGAACACCTTTTAAAAAGGTTTTCTAACCTAACCTATTTACAATGTGTTCCAGTTGGTACACTGTCATCGCCGGGTATTTTCTCCCATAGGAAAACAATGGGAACTTCACAGTCACATATCTCAAAAAGTAGGTCCGTCCAACAAAAGCGGATTTCAGATTTGTAATCTACATCAAAAAATTAGTCGATTAAAAAAATAAAAGACCTTTTTTCTTTGATGTGCAGAAAACCCGAACAATACCTTAAAATATATCAATTTTGAATTAAAACAAGTCAAATTAAGATTACAATGTATCATATTCAAATTAAAATAGTTCTGTTGTTGTGATCAGTGGTAACTCTATAGGTGATCATAAATCGTTTCGAGCTATGACACCACTGATGGAAGGTGCTACTGTGACAACCTGCGCCCCCGCCAGCCCTCCACATTTCTGGCCAGTGCGAGTACCACGCAACAGGTTTACAGACATAGAGGCTGACTCAGCACCTCAAGCGAAGAAGAACTCGCCTGCCTGGGTTATATTCGCTTTTGCAGCCTTCAGTGCTATGAAAAGTAGCTGTAGTAGTGCATCAATAGGTGAAGCGGAGAGTGTTTCGTGGTATTAGCAAAAATTGAACGTACCTAATGCATAACAAGAAAAGTAGCGTGAATGCTGTCGTCTGCCACAATTTTGTAGTCTACCTGTAAATTGTGAACTATATTTCGATCAAAAACTATTTTAAAATGTTATATATTTTTATATGATCTATCAGACGTTTTTCCAGAAGCTTCCTGAGCAATTTAGTACAGTTTTCTTACAAAATTGTACAAGAACTTTACAGACTGCCGATATAGATTACATAAACCCCACCTCAAGGAATGGTATCATGGTAAATTTTTATTTTTGTATTTGAAAGATAATAGAAACTATATAATGCCGGGTTATTGTTGCATCAATCATGGTTCAAAAAATTAAGTCAGATAGCTAAAGCTATTACAATTTTCTCGAAAATCTGAGTTGTTGACAAGTGACTTCGTAATATTGTACTGGAATTTTATTTGTCATCAGAAGTGAAACAAAAGCAGATAACAGCTGAGCACAGTTAGCAGACTGTCATAATAGCTGGAAAAAAACTATTTTCGGTGTTATAAATCACAATACGATAACACACGTCATTCGCTCTTTTTCACCCCCTGCTTCTTTGCATCTTCGTTTGTAACTGTGAAGCCGCGCCGGCTGCAGTATCGTCTCTCACGACGATTTTGCGTTCACGTGAGCTTTCCTGCGCGCGCCACCACTAAAATAAACACTACCTAGGCAAACTTAACCTAGCCTAACCTAACCTATCCTCCTTACCTAACCGTCTAACCTAACCTTACCTAACTCAACCTAACCTTACCTAACCCAACCCAACCCAACCTAACCTAACCTTACCTTCCTAACCCAACCTAACCTAACCTTACCTTCCTAACCCAACCTAACCTAACCTTACCTTCCTAACCCAACCTAACCTTACCTTCCTAACCCAACCTAACCTAACCCAATCTAACCTTTCTAACCTTACCTAACGTTACCTAACATTACCTATCCTAACTCAACTTAATCCCGATACACCGAGCAGCGCGGCGCACCAACTTGAACGCCTCTCACGCGCACACGATCTGCGTACACAAACACGCACACATCTCCGTCGTGAGAGACGATAGCGCAGCCCAGCCGAACTGGCTACAAACTCGCCATTCGCTGTACGTTTGTGTGCGGGTGTCGGTGTACGTGCGGGTGGCGTTCAGGTTCGTCTGCTGTGCCTGCTCGCTGTATCGCAGATTATGTTAGATTAGGTTAAGTTAGATAAGGTTAGGTTAGATAAGGTTAGGTTAGATAGCGCTAGGGTAGGTAACGTTAGGTTAGGTTACGTAAGGTAAGGTTGGGTAGATTACATTAGGTTAGGTTAGGCTCGGTTAGGTTCAGTACCTAGTGCTTATTGTAGTGCTTCTGGTGGTTATTGCGCGGCAAGAAAGCTTATTTGAATACACGCACAGTGATGAGCGCACACAGAATGGCGAGTTTGTAGCCATGCAGCCCGGTACCCACGTAACAACTTTCATTGTCGCTGTAGCAGCCTAGAGGAAACTAAACTAATCTGTTTACTGAGCCGCAGCACGGTTCCACCTAGCGCAATATTTAACTGTATGAAAATTGTCGAAAGCGTCAGTCGCTACTACAACTTTTACATAATAACAAGTGGCAATGGTGAACTTTCAGCTATTGCTCCTATTTATGAGCAGTTTGTGTTCTCAAAGATTCATATTTTATGAATTAGTGCACGATGTTCACTGACGTCATGCTGAGGTCACGATCACGACTACGTAGTCGAATTAGTTGAGTTGACTCTAGGCAGCTAGCGGCGACGAAAGTTGTTGTTACATGGGCACCAGGCTTTACGTGTCGAGCGTTGGTATCTGTGTGTTCATAAGAATGAGGGTCATATTGAAATTTATCTTCTCGCTAGAGCACTCTGAGAGTACATACCTCCGCCAAGAAAGACAACGTGAACGAAAAATTCAAATTGTCGCTGATACTATAATTTCCTCTTGATCACTACCAACATCTGGTTATGTTCGCCTTTCGACAGTAATATCAGCTTTTGTAATTTTCTTACAGAACCGTCTGTAACTATTTCAGTTATGTTCTGACATGCATATTCACAAGCATTTGTCAAACACACAAACAAACAAACGAGCCGATCATCACTAAAATCTGGTCATTTGTCTTTTATAATTTTTAACAATTCCTGTAAATTTTATAAAAATCTGCTTAATATTTTTTGAGTTATATAGCTAACAAAGATCAAATCAAAGATTGAGATAAGGAAACAAACGGACTAATAGAGCATCATAAAAACTTGGTTACATACTCTTCATGATATACTAACGGTAACAAATCATGTAAATATCATTAAACTCGGTACATATTTTTTCTAGTTATCGTACTATATAAGATGAAAAAGGCAAACAAACAAACGGTCAATTGGATCTTAAATATTGTTAATCACCAGTTCCTCGTAACATGCCTAAGGATCTCTGTAAATTTCGTAAGGATCCGCTCAATATTTTTTTAGGTATATATGTGAAAGACAAACAGAGAAAACTCTATAAAAACATAGCCTTTTTGCCAGAGATGAAAAATCTGTTTCAATATTGCAGACTTTTGCAGTTAAAATATTTACTATAAAATTACCTTCACATAGATACTTCTCCATGAAGTATAGTTTCGTTAATATTTTGAAAACAATGATACCACCTTTGTAAGAAGTGTATACTGAGAACGTCAGGGGGATTAATGAGGTCTCCAATAAGATTAAATTCAGTTAGCGTAGCGGTTGTTTTGACACCGAACCTCGATTACATGGCCTAACATTTTATATCAGGACATCGAATAATATATTTGATGTCACTGATATACATGTGATGACCAAATTGTAATCCGAAATTATAGTAAATGTAAACTTTAAGCCTTAACTGTGCAGGTGTCTTTTATCTAAGGCTGTAATATGTTTCCCCAAATACTCTAAAGTACCGCTTGCCTTCTTAAGTATATCATCTTGCTTTTCTTATGGTCAATTGATATAAAGTCAATTGATGTCATATGTGTCTGCTTTGCTGTAGGTCCTCAACCTATTGTTGAGAAGTGAGACTAGATAATCCATTATTCAGTAGTACGGTACAAATGAAATCCTCGCTCAAAGAGCTTTAGAATGCACTACCACGCCCTCGACTCGCACTAATAACGGTGCAGAGCACGTTAGGTGCAAGTTGAAAGCTTGCTGCCATGCAATACTCGACAGGTAAGTCGAGGTAACAGGTTCTGGGCTGCGGTCAGTCACACAGAGATACTTGCAGTGAGAGGTTAGCTTGGTGTCGGTGCAGGATCGGTTACTTGAGACTTAAAGACGGGTTCACGGAGTGGTTTGGTCCTGGTACGGTCTAGGGTCAGCAGCTGAAAACGTTGCTGTGTTTGTTTATGCAGCTGCAAAGTGCATAGGTTTTTCAGTTCTAATGACAGCTGACATTTTATTAAATCGTTAGGTAGACACGCTCTTATATACTGTGCCCACAAAGACATACAGTAAGTACTTGGACGTTCAGCACTAAGTCTGGGAAATCGCCTTGTATTGGCGCTTCACAAATTTCGCATGAATTCTAATTAACATGTTAAGCGATGTTAAGAGTGCTGCGATGCGATGAAATTTCTCATCAATTATCAAACACGGTATATTTGAGAAACACGCAATGTCTTAGTTATCTGTAATATTAATAGCTTTGTTCCTTCGTGTGTTACGCTCTTCATCAGTAACAGATAGCAGGAAATTAGATATATAGTTCGGTTGTATCCATGATACAGAAGATGAAATCAAGCTCGCCTGCATGATCGTGCACGTAAGATTTAATTAAAGGTGATAACGGGCAATACAATTGGGCAATACGTCACATATATATTTCCCTTGCGCACAGGTAGTGTTGAAGATAGCTTTCAAAGCAAAGGAGCTGTAGATGGTGACCCACACAACCAGGAAAGAACATGGACAAATAGCGCGTTGTCTATGATCATGCTAAATAACACTTGACTACTGCGACAGGAAAAAGTGGTGATATAACGCTCCAACGGGTCACGGGCAGTATACTGTAGAACTTGGTAGGTAGTAATAATTTTGTTCATTACTGTAGAATTTCCATGAGTCCAACCTGAAAGGCCCGTGGAATTTTCACGGGTGCAGGTAGTTCTTACTTAATATATTAACTGAAATTGTGTTTGGTGAATGGCACGACTAAAAATAAGAACTTGAACTCCATTATCAAGCTTCTTGTATGCTTATCATCAGAGGAAACTTGTTTATTGAACATCGAAAATTCATGGAAGCCTTGCATTCTACGATAACTCTATGCAAAGCCAATGTCGATAATGCTAATATCCGCGGCTTAATCGTTGTCGTGAGATCTCAGATTAGGCTATGGCTGTTTAGAATATTCTGTATTCCTTAAAGTTATTTAGAAGCAGTACCTCGATGTTCTGTCGTTTACTGCAATGCAGTTAAATTAGATTGACTCTTGTATTGCGAGTCATGGAAATACCTTTTCAAAAGTCCCAGGCCTAGCTTTCCCACGACTGAAAGGTTAAATGTCATGCCCATAGAGAAAGTTAAACTTTTTAGTTGAGCTATTAGAGCATCCAGAGTCATTGCATTTCGGAAACTTTTAGTCTTACACACTTGCATCGGTACCAGATTCAGATGATGCTCTCAAAGGTCACGCTGCAGGTAGCTATGTCGACCAGCCTTGTATACCTGTTTGGTGTTTCGTTGAACCCTTGGCACAGCTCTGTACTGATGCTAACTCTACATGGGCTAATATTTCTTTGGAAAGTTGCACTACATTATCATATCATATTTTCGGTCAGTATCTCACGACGTCGAGTTTTGAGCAACAATAGGTACATAATTTTAAACTTGTTTTTCATTGGTCGTTAGACCTTTGATGCGTCAACGAATTAAAGAAGCGAGATTACGGTGGATTGATTGCAGTTTTTGGTGTTTTCTTGTCAAAAAAACCGAACGAACATCTTGTTCCCCTCAGCAGATGAAGGAAGTCCTCGCTATCGGTTGCATTTATTTTTATGCAGGTTTTTTTCCATCGAGTTCAAAACTTGTAATTTCAGATACACGAAATGTGAATTCCTGATTCGTGCTTACCTTTTGTATCGTATCGAATGCTTGGAATTAGAACTTTGGAATTTAAATAGTTCCCAGGCGCTTATGTAAGTTACCGTAGCCATTAGCTTGGCCTTCGGTACGTCTGTCGGTCGTGCCCAGTTTACTTCCTGGTGATTTCATGCTCTACTAATTTTGCTTTTTACTGTTCTTCCTAGTCTTTCCCGAGTTGCTGTTCCTATCCGCGTTGATCCTGTGTGGGAACACCTTCGTGCATGGGAACCCCGTTTTTATCGACATTGTGTGTGTCCAATGTTATTTCCTCTGTGACATCGTCTTCGCGCGGAAACGATTTCCCAAACCACGCACTGTAACTACATATAGCTTGAACTAAATAGGAGACCTCTAACTAGAATTTCCTCCACTGGACATTGTTGAAATGCATTATTGGAAATTGTGAGACCTCTGAAGTTTTTGGCTCTTCAGTAACGGCGGGTCTCGCAATTTGGTTAGCATAATACTGCCTCTGTTTTTAAATGTGTTGGTCTCAGTCATCTGCCGAAAATGCATCGCACGGGCTAAAGTTTTGCTAATGAGACTTTCATGACATCTTTTCCATCGTGTTACTTCTGCTCCTTCAATTTTGCGTCGCCTTCTCTATTAGAAATTTATTTTCTTTATTTGTCGGTTGCTTGCTCACATGCGCTGTGTTCCGCCGTGACTGGACTCTCCATTATTTATCTATTGACTTTTTGCTTGGTTTTGAAAATATATCTCTGGTAGTTCTAAGTTTACACCTTAAGAGTTCTATTATTATAATACTCGCCTGATTTGTTGATCTGATATTTTCTGTATAAATTCACTGTTTTCAATTTGCTGTTAGTGTAGAGAGACTCAGTTCTACCTGGAAATTCTGGTGGCGAGGCTCAAACAGTTGAATATCAGAGTAATGGAATATTATAGGTACAATTTACTCGCAGTAGGCATAGGACGGTCCTAAGTTCGTAAGTGTAAGCCAATTATGTAAATAGGCTCATCAATGCTCTGTATTATTGGCAGTCGTCCCCAGGAGAATTCTGGATGTTCGCTTATTTTTAGTGATCAGGATTGGGGGCATCTGTCCTTCCATTTTCAAACGCGTATTTTGTTCTAATTCCGCTCTCTCTCTCTTCTTCTAGACTTGTTTTCTAGCGTGGTGGTCTCTCTTCTTGCATGGATTCCCAACTTTTCCTTGACCTACTATATATGACTCTTGCTTTTCCTCTAAATATATCAAACATCGATTCAAGTCTCTTTCGACACCAACTCCAACTTGTACATAATTGGAATGAGCCGCGTTCTCAAAGCGCGGAAGGTTAAGGCGTTAATAAACGCTAAACAATGGTGTGCACCGTCAAGATCAGTAACTCTATCACGGTAACCTCAGGCAGAGCTGTCTGCGCGTCACTAACCCCAGTACTGCGGTGACGCTGGCGGAGGCCTTCATTACCTAAGGCACGGGCCGTGTCAGGCGAACATGTGGCAAGTCTCACTTACTCCAATGTCTTCTGACGAGTGTGTTGGTTGCACCGGTTGATGGCGCGGACGATGTTGCTGGGTCATCCTTCAGCTCCTGATAGTTCAACTTTTCTATTAGTTTCACTTGTTAAACAGTTTGAGTGTACGCACTCAACTGAAGTGAAAGTAGAGTCGGGGTGAATTTGAACTGAATTCAACTGCAATTTACACATTACCCAAATATAACTTTAGCTTTTTACTCAACATGGTCAAATCATGATTCATTCAACATAAAGTTGGGTATGTATGTATCTATATTCTTAGAGTTTAGACGTTCATGCAACCTGTAGACCATCAAGCTGTCCTCATACATCCGGAGCCCAGATTTTTTTTACTTTCATGACTTTTATCTGTTTTTGCAAATCACGATGCAACCCTATTACTGTGGATAGAAAAGTATTAACAATGTTCTCAATAGAGGATAGTGGTTGATACGGCCGAGTTCTCTCTAACTGTGCTGCCTAGCGCTTCCTAGAACCTGTAGCCTTTCTGGTGTGGGGGACTCCTAGATGACAGCACGTAGCCTGCTGTGGCGCAGGTGATGCAGTTGGAGGAGTCCGATGTACATAAGTATGAATGTGGACCATTTCTAAGGCACACCCTGTGTCTTTGCAGTGTTATATCATATGAAAAGGGTTTGGCTTTTAAGTTTTATACATAAAAGTAGCAAAAAGCGTTAAAGGTCTCACGGTGATCCCTCAGGAGCTCAATTTTATGGATTTATGATAAGATACTATGTTGATACGGTTGTCTTTTATACACAAGCTTATGGCTGCGGTGCCGTACTTGAAAAGTATTAGAATTATGTATACCCTTTGTGGCGTCAAGAATTCTTCATTATTGTGGCCGCAGAATGCGTGGTTGGTCTGGGCAGGTGATACAGAGCAGATAATCGTATCGTGTTGACCTCTGCTGGTTTGATGCATCACGTGTTTTAAGCGATCTGTTAACACCAGTACGGGATCGCGGGCATTGTTAATAATAGTTATATAGTTAAGTCATACCGGTAGTTATTGTCATGCCGGGATCACACTGTCTAATCGCACGCTCAACTTATGAGCGGAATTCTTGCTCGCGCGTCGTTCACACTGCCGTATCTGCGCTACCGAGCCTTACGGTTTTCGGCACCACGTGTGATTTGAACGTTCAATCGTAAATTGAGCTTACGACTGTACAGGTATGAGGCCGAGGCATAGATCGTTTTCGTTTATTACAGTCTTTAAGTTTAGTCTAAATGTTTAGTTCATCTATTCGTTATTATAGTGCTTTAAATCCGTTTAGTGCGCACATTCTGGCAACCTGTACTGTTGTTTAGTTTTTGTCAGTCGTTGTTTGTACATATATTTACTGTCTATTGCTATGAAAGTTAGGATTTTTGTGCTTAAAATTTATTTAGGTACTGAAATAATTTTGAATTTTTTCGTACATGCATAAAATAGATATCGAAGATGAACTGCAAGTATTACATCCAATTAGAGTACGGTATCTCTTCTTACAATTTTAGCTATTTATTTACTATTATATTTTCAAACATATTTGGCTTCTTTCTGCCGTATTACAAAAATTGACTTGGACATAGAAAAATAGAGTTAATTTAGCTTACGGGTCCTCGATTTAACCGATCCTTGAGTTTTTCGTCCTCAATGATTTCTGCTTACGAGACTGTGCCTGTCAGTTTCTGGAATGAATCCTGTTTCGTTGAGCTGTCAGTTTGCCTTTACAATGATTCCTGTTTAGTCGGGTCGCTCTGAGGGATCACTGGAATGAATCCTTTTCAGTAAGTCGGTCTTTAGAATGAACTCTGTTCGGTACGTAGAGCCGCCCTGTCAGTCTACCTGAAGAACTTGTTCAGTTGTGTGAAGCGGCCGGCTCGCAGTGGATCCTGCTATGTTAGGTCAGTTTCCTATTTGCAGTCTTGTTGCTTTTGACTGTTCTTCGCATGAGGTGCAAGCGGTACCGTGCACAAAGCCTTGCGTGTGTAGAGGTATCAGTGCTGAATTCGGTCGTTACCTCCTGTTCAACACATCATGTCTGTTGTTCAGTGCATTATTTCTGTCTAAGGAAGAGCAGAGTCGCACTCGCCATAACTCCGCAGGTCGCCTCGCTCCAGCGATCGTGTCGTCTTACAGTCGGCGAAAGCTTCCACGCCGTACCTGTTTATCACAATCAAGAGCTCATGATTTCTTCCGTGAGCAGCTTAGCCTCCGTCCAGCCACGCCGCTGCTCCATCATTGTTGCTTGTTAGGCTCCGAGCTGCGTCATCGCAGAGCCGGTGTGATAGCCATCAACTTCTGGAACTTCGCTGTACTGTATAGAGTTGCTTAGTGCCTGGAAATGAGGCCATAGTACTCCCGCTCTCTGGAATCAAAAGAGAATTGCTCGATGCCAGTATAAAACAGGGCTGATGAAATTTAATAGTCTCGTATTTGTTAGTGCGACTGCACGCAGGTATCATGGATCATCAGGAGTTCCACAAGGTAGCTTTCTTGGCCCACTTCTGTTCATAATGTACATCAATGATGTCGATTGCAAAATCTGTAGTGAAATCAGTAAATTTGTGGATGGAACTAAACTATGTCATCCTGTCAGGAAAAGAGCTGAGCTCCAACAAGACCGTGACCACCTAATGAATTGGAGCTCAAATTGGCAGATGAGCTTTGATGTCGACAAATGTTCAGTAATGCACGTAGGACTGGAGAATCCTTCAACCCTCCTGAAAATGATCGGGACACAATTGGCTGCTGTCACCCAACAACGTGACTTGGGAATAACTATTACAAACTACAACACAGTCAACAAGTTGACAAGAGTGTGAAAATGGCAAGCAGAGGCTTGGATTCATCTCCAGGAATTTCGAATACAAGTCCAAGGACATCATCATTCCCCTGTACAAGGCATTAGTGCGGCCACACTTAGCATTCGCTGTTCAATTCTCGTCGTCACATCTGTGTAAAGATATCGATAATATGGAAAGAGTCCAACGCATAGTAACGAAATTGATACGTCAGCTGCGAAACAAGCCATACGAATATCGTCTAAATAACTGGGCTTGATGCCTCTCGAGCAAAGACGACTCAGGGGGCAACTAATAGAAACCTTTCAGTATTTGAATGGCTTCAACGACGTACCTATAACGGGACTTTATAATAGGGATGTTAATGATCTCATGTGAAACAACGCTCAAAAGCTGTAGCATAACGCTCGAGGAACAACCTCAAGTCAGCAGTTCCTTCCGTATATCCATAGTCAGCATTTGGAATAGACTTCCTTCCGACGTTGTCAGTGCGGAGACTGTCAACACGTTTAAAAATCGTCTTGACAAACACTGGGAGAGACAACCCTCTCCTGCTAAGAACTCCTCCTCCAGGAGCCGTAAACTCTTAACGGCCTGAGCTTCCGCGGCCACTTTAATCCACATTCTTCTCTCTTCCGCTCCAACTACACAGATAGACGTCTCAAAGCTCTGTATATTGACTGTTATTGATCGTGGTTGCGTGCATGCACGATCGTCTTTTTGACTGAGATTCTTCCCCTGCTTTTCTCTCTTTTTTTTTTTTCTTCCTCAGTCATCAATACCCTACTGACATAATGGCAACAGCTCATAGTGGGCCGGGGGGTAAGTGTCGGTGTCTCTTTGGGAATGGGTTTGTTGGCTCGTCTACTGCCACATATATAATCTAAATAGAAAATGCGGGATAGAAACAGCGTCTAAAAGAGTTATTTTTTGAAACTGCCAATTGTTCCAAAATTGTCTGTATATGAATATCCTTATGAAAATCAGTATTTTGAAATAATCAGTATTTTTTTAAATTGTCAGTATATTGAAATTTTTAGTGCTTTGCAAGTGTTAGTATTTTGAACTTCTCAGAATTTTTGAACTTACCAGTATCATAAAATTGTTAGTACTTTGAAATTGTCAGCATTTATTTTTAAATTTACTGGCAGTATTTGGAAAATGATTGCCAGAAACATTGAAATTCATAACCAGCATTTTGAGATCATTTTTCGAAAATTGAAATTTATTTCCTGTACATTATTACCATTTTGAAATTATTTGCTAGTGTTTTGAAATTCACTTCACTCAATATTTTCACTTCCATTCTCAAGTCAGAACTAGAACGTCTTGTGGCGTAAAACCATCACCCGCAGTAGGGAGCAAATTCGACGAAGTCACTTTTGATGAACGACTTTAGTGACGGCCCTAAGCCCTGAGACCCAATCCCTCTTCAATAAGCATATAGGAAAAAAATAGAACGTCCCGTGCTCCGGACGATCCGCTGCCGGGAGGAAAATTCATCCGGTGGAGGAAAATTCAGCGCCGTCATTTTTTATGGGCAGCTAGGTCTTTTTTTTTTTGGTATGGGTCACATCTAGGTCAACCCACCAAACTCCCTACAAAAAATTATGAAGATCGCTCAACTTCTTCGACCACTTTTTGGGTAGACAGCCATACAAATATACATATTTACTTAAATCTGCAACGAAAACATTATCACATCTCTCACTTCGTTCGCGAGTGATAATGACTTTGGATCCTTTGGCTCTTCCAATTAGGCGTCTGGTCAGTTAGAAAAATACTCAGCATGTGTTCATTTTTCGGACTCACAGTGAAGGCTTTCTCTTCTTTTCCCTCCTTTTCTCCAACTGATTTTCCTATGTTGTGAACTGTGGATAGTTTCCGCTTTAGTGATAAAATACCCATTATTTCCATTGCCAGCCCTCAAGGGTATATTTTAGCTTGCCATATGTCCCTGCCGCAATATATTTGGTCCTCCCAATTAAACTCATGGGTCCCAAGTGCCTTCTCCGTACGGTATGTTGCAGCTGGCCGGAGTTTCTGCTGACAAGCTTAGTTTTGTAAAGTTAGGCAGGTTGTCTATTTTTGCCTTTCTGTTCCGTGAGGTGGGCTGTCGATCGCGATAGCGGACTTATTACGCGGGACACCTCTAGTCTCTCTCGTGTGGATAGCCACGAAAGGGGTCATCCAATCGAGTGTCTTTTTCGACTCTTTGCGCCTTTTCCCTGCCAGTGTTAGTGCACGGAGCCAACTTATACTATGTGGCAGAAGAGAGATGTCGAAATAGGATATACCTACTCGAACCTGCTGGCCGACTAGCATCACCATGCGGATCGCCCCTTGACGGAAACGGTGGTTAAACTAATCATTTATTAATAATATTATTAATAATATTTCCTTTGCCGCTATTAAAACAAAAGGAATGTTTACGTTGGCCTGAAAAGCAGCTGTCTAACAAAGATATCCTGTTTTATGTTCCTCTGATGGCTTGTTTGTCAATCTATTTGCATCTTCAATTTGTGATTTCAACATTAGCTTCTATATTTTTGGATATAGCCCAGTATTTGTAGCCTGTAGGCCTCTATTATTTTTCTAGTCTACATTATGTTACATTGATGCCCCAGTTAGACATCGATTGCAGGTGTTACTGTTCAGGTCCTTAGCATAATTATTATGATAATATCAATTGTTGTTAAAAGTGTCTTAGCCTGCTTAGGTGCTTGACGATTTTTATTTATTCCTATGCCGCTATCTTTCTATCTTTTTTTTTTGCCACAAGTTGTATTGACTCAAAAAGGTTATTTTTAATAAATTTAATATTTTGTCTTATCTTGCGTCAGTTACGTTTAATACCACACATAGGCGAGACAATAATACTGTAGTTCCCCAGTGTATAATCTAATACCGTGCTGCGCTGTACCGCTGGTGCCATACTTTAATATACATTAACCTATACAGTGACAACATATACATAGTTTCAAAGTTCCTGCTAGTAAGAGGTTAAGCGAAATTCAGTTAAAGTAAGTGGGGCAATTGATACGAAGGGACATAGCTATAGTGCAGAATTAGTTCTACACAAGCCTGCCACACACACACACACATCTTTTGGTACAGATATTTATCATGGGTGCGCTTCTTTAGCTCTCTCCATGAGATTGCAAATTAAATTTAGCCATAAAGTGCCATTGTTTTTCAAAAGCATATATTATACTGTATATCTTTGGAGGATCTCTTACTGAGTAATGAGAAATGAAAATTAGAAAGCGAAAATCCTTCTTTTTTACAGTGAATTCTAAGCATAGCAAATCCGGCTTAAAACTTCGCCGCTTGTCCACACTTCAGTGCTCGAGGAAAATGTATTTTAGCGTCGGTTTTCTCCGAGAACGAAGTGTTTTCTTTCAACTGTGGAGACAATTAGCAGAGGCTCTTTGAGCGCACACGATGTGGGTCGAGCTTTTACCTACATAAAGGTGTAAAGTCTGGCGTTCGGACTTTCCCTTAGCTTCAGCTCAGTTGTCTTTCTGTGAGAAGTGCAAAGAAAGGAATGAATTTCTCCACCAACCAGTTCTGTAACTATTTTTTCAATATATTTTGATACCGTCCCTTAAAAAAGTTTTTTCTTAAATCAATGTGTAATTTACTTACAATACCGGGAGGGATGTGCTCGGTAAACTGCGATTTATGATTAGTAATACCAGACTTAGAATTTTATTATCTCTCTTGTGGGTATGCAATATCAGCACTCACTTTTGCTTTCCTACCTGTTCGCGAGCAATACTGCGTTTTTTGCAACCAGGCGAGTCTTACTTTCTGTTCGAGAAAGCAATGCTTGAGCATGACCACGCGTTAGGTAATCTGTTGTTGAAGGAACGTGCCTCCGTTTGAAAGCATACATTGGTGCCTTAATTGGACTAGAGGCGTAGTCACGTACTTTATGCTTGTTATTAAGTAGTTATCGTATGTTACTAAAGGTTAATTAAGGTTAATATATAATTGTGGTTGTAAGAATGCTTCCAAATATACTTTATTCTTTTGCCATCGTGACGCAGTGCCGGCACTTCTCTCAAAGCACATTCCAGGCTGCGACGCGGGTCAGGCCACGATCCATTTCAGAAATTGATTTTTTAAAATCCAAATTTTGTTTCTTATGCATTGTCCTTAGATGCTGAGTTGGAGAGCTAAGTTTACTTTATTCTATTATAGAAATCGGCATG
>LQNS02278091.1:42605807-42627923 GCA_001587735.2 Parhyale hawaiensis | reverse complement strand
ACTACGCATTTGTCCCAAAAACGTCATTCGTGAAAAACGTCTTAGAATACGTCCTTCTACTCATATATGACTTCAAAATATCGAAAATGCGCGATGGTCCTAAAAGCGAATTGAACCTGCCTTTCTATTACCGAACGCAATAAGATTCCTACCTATATTCGGTAATAGATGGGCATTCGGTAATTGAGACATTACCCTAGTTTTTATTGAAAAGTTCGTAGCCACTGCCAAGGAAGGTGAAAATTGGCGCACTGACTCAGAATACGATCACCTCTAGATTTCTGGGGGACATTTGACTGCATGAAAATAGCATACACAGGGACGCAATAAACAACAGGTTTGTGAGTCAAGTAGATAAAAAGTATACAGACATGTTAGTCACGCAAGTAATTTTCATTCTTTCTATTCGGGTAGGTATTTTGAAGTTTTATGATTTATGACACAGTGCATGTACCTACCAATTGCCAGTTTCCTTTAATTTAACGCATGTAGTATAAAAAACAGAAAAGAACAGTGACTGAACTTTTCATATTTCGATCCAAATCCCCCACATTATATGAGGTTCACCTGTACTAATTTGAAGCCTCGTGTTTTGCTGTTCTTCTGGTTTCATTAATAGCGATACCTTGTACCGCTTCCGTCGATCACTATAGTTTCGCAGTGCTCTTAGCTTGGGAGGGATGTGAAGGCACTTCTATGACACCAGCGGGTTTCGGTGTCAGTGAGCGAAAACTTGGTAATTACAGCGATCGTAAAACTTGTTGAAAATCAATTGCACTAATATCTATGAATTAAATCGAAGTAGACAAATAGCTGCTATAATAACTTCAGAAGTAGAAAACTTCACTTCTAAAAAAAGTGTTATCTGATTTCCTCTCTGCATCACGAACAAGTGCATGTGGGTTTCCCAGTAGGGAGTGTTGTCAAGTTGACTTTGTTTACCTGTAAGCTACACTACAAATAGCGGTGAGTGGAAGCAAGCCAGCCGGAAAAAAATCCCGAGGAATTTATTTCTGTCTTCCACCTAATGTATATTTATCCCTACTCATTCATTCTGAAGTACATTATATGAAAGGAAATTAAATTCATCTCTGCGAAGCTTGACTACCTACCCTAACCTATTCTAAGATGCACTGTAGCCTAGACTGCCTAGCCATAGGTACCTTACGCAGCTTAACTTATTTTTATTTAACCCAATTTATTGACACCACAGTTAACGAAGCCTAACCTACTTCTGACTTTACCAAATTTAACCTATTTTTATCTCCCCTAACTTATTTTAACCTACTTTAATCTAACCACGTCTAACCAAACTTCCGAACCTAGCCATGTTAACCTCATTTCTCACTTCTATTCCAAGTTGGCCCATACAAATGCTAGGTACAATTTAGCATACTACTATAATATAATTCAATGTACATAATATATCATAACATACAAGTAACTGGGTCGAGTCCTTAAATCTATGTGGTTCAAGAGACAGGCGGGGCATTTTTCCTACAGGCTTTTTTCCGGGGGGCGTTTTTGCTTCGGAGCTTTTTCCTAGGGGCCTTTGCTGCCGGGACTTTTTCCCGGATGCCAATCACAAGACTGAAACGGAGTTGCGTTAAGTTTTCTTCTGTTTCAAATGTAATAATTCAATTACGATTGCCACTCGACACTCCGAGGTGGTGAGCTTGCAAACAACCTGGTGCGACTACCGCCAGAGATCAAAGTGTATGGACCTATATGACGAGCTATTTACTGTTCCTTCTGTATTCTAACATTTTGGTCGTAACGAGTTCAGTGGGTCGGGATGATTAAAGAAAAAAGAGGCATGAATTTAATGGGCGCAAAAACACTGGCCGTGGCCGCTAACGGTTAATTCAATGGAGACCGGACCCTGCTATTCGCCCACGTGCCGGGCGGTGCGCATCTCGGTTTGTACTCGGATATTCACTCGAAAATCCAAGCCTGTGCTTTGGAGTTCGCATAAAATTTCTGAATTCCAAGCACGCGCATCACGGTTTGTAGATAATTCCAGAAATCCTTGTATCTTTTTACAAGACATACATACATTCATCTTTCAGGTAGCTTTGAATGACACAGGCTCTCGGTCTCACCCATATTCATGTAAAAATGTACCGTATATAAAGCGCAAGTTCTGAACATATCAGGCAACGTTTCACTGTGCATGTAACTAAATGCAAATATTCTACTTTTGTAATGTTATCTTCACACTTCAGGTTAGTTGCTCGTTAGCAATTTTCTAGAACGTAGCAGGTTTAGTTCCAGGGTTTCATACGGAAATTTTATGATGAGGTGGATGCCTGAAAAAAAGTTCCCACACCACTCAGCATTTTGAATTAAAAAGTATGATGTGGTCCCAAATAGAATTTTGGGCCGTTCCTAAACTTACAGTAGCAAATGAGCTTCTGGGGCAGCTGCAATTTATTTTTTATGAACCAGAAGTGAGGAAGAAGCTCGTGGTAATGTGGTCTTGCCGGCAAGTGTCCAACACTACTTTTAGCAGCTGCATGGCTGTCAGGGACTGTGAGGATGGTTAGAACTCCTCGTCATATAAACGTTCACATCAGATTAGATTGTTAGTAATAGACCCATCATCAGGTCGACGCCCAGGCCCAGGCTGCGTCCATCTCCGAGTCACTGTCGTCGGCGTAGGTCAGCGTCAGAGTTATGGGAACATCCTCACTGTACTGCAGCCGCAAGCCGCACTTGTACACTGAACTGTCAACCAATACTTATGCGGCCTCCACTAAATTGTGACGAAAATCGTAGCACTGCTTTCTAGTTAGTGCTTCAGGCAGGGATGATCTTCTGTGCAATGTTCGTGCTGTGTTTGATAAAGTGTTGTATCCCATTCTTGGCTTCGTCTGCTGTCAGTCACCTTTTTTGACATTCTACTGGATTGACTCTGTTTGCTCAGCTGGTCGGTTGTGTCCCGCAATAATTTTGAAAACTAATCCCATTGGCGAAGTCTTCCTTACATCTGTATGTTTTACAAGATATTCAACGATTTACGCGATTGGTTCTTCTCTTATCATGGTCTTTGGGAGAAACACTCAAGCTGCACCCTCAATCTCTTTGTATTGGAGACAGGTGTCACTCTAGTCAATTCGATCATTGTATTATTCCCCGATATACGTTGGCATGGACTTCAACGTCGGGATCCGTGGTAGGCCGTGTTGATAGGCAGGCATTCCTTAAGCAGTGAATATTTACTTTTTAGTAATATGTACTTACTGGCAGCGCACTGGGCGTCCTGGTGTTCCTCAAACTCTACTTTGGTTTCATTAGCGGTCCACGGACGCCCAGGTCTGCAGATTTAATAAAACAAATAATTCAAGTTTGGAATTGGGACGTAAAAGAACGAAACCCACTTGACTAGTTTATTAGACGCACAAGCCTTTAGCAAGATTTGCGTAACAAATTGGCAGATCTATGCAAATGTTATTGCTCTGAAAACTATTATTTTCATGCTTTCGAATATAGACACACGTTGTCACACGACACTACTGTGCGAATTGAAATACTTATCGTACATTTCTGCATCATGCGACTTGCTGTTGCCTGTACTCTACACCGTAATAAAGTAAATATTTGCAATGGATGGCTGCAGCATAGGTGCATCTAAATATTCTTATTCGATGTGCTTTGTGTGAGTTGCTGCCGGACGAAACCAACCTAAACTATAGGATGCTCATGTCTACTTTCATCGCACGGTCATATATCTTACTTCACGCATCATGATCCCAGTGAGATTTGTAAGGGAAATTTGAAGCTTACGATTCCCGCGTGCTGGGTTGAGCTTACGCTATTTAGCTGTAGCATATGTAGTATTTTATTCAGTATTTTCGATCATACTGTGATGCAAATATGTGCCGCACTTGGTTTCTTCTAATGGTCATATACTCGAGAAATGGAGCGATGGTGTTCTTTGCCGATATGATGATGATAGATGAGCTCTGAAAAGGTCTTCTTTGTTTCGTCTAGTTAACAGTTTGCTAGGTGGAAAAAATAAAAGCGTGAACATATAGCAACGTTCTTGGACTTCCAATTCATCACCGGAAAGCACTTACAGCAGTCAGATGAATTACTTGACTACAGCAGCAGTCACGTTATCAAACGAGAAGAACAATGGAAATATAAAATCTCTAACAAATGATGTAGCCGTTATTCGAAATATCTAGCACGTGTAGACCTCATTTGACATGCAAGCCAATCAAGAAGATTTACCGTTCTTGCTATCGAATAAAAAATTTGCAGTATATTTTCTCTTACCGTTGTTATATGTTAAACGGTAGCTTAAGTGCTCACTACGAGTCCTCAAAAATGTCGATAGTGGAGTAGTAAATTCGCATTTTTTCCCGTTGTATATACCCGCAATATTCTTCGAAGAGTATTTGGTTCCGAACTTATTGGGCTGAGTCTGGAATCGGGAAATTTGCACATCTTGCGAGCCAATTTTTTGGAGTTTAGTTCATACTTTTCCCGTGCCTACTGTATTTCCTTACATCTCCTAACACATGCTGATAACGTAATGGTTGTTCTATTCGCTCTCTTCTTTTTCGTATGCACAGTGATTTTGTTCCACGTTTTACTTGGCAGACCGCACGTCCCTTGTTCCTTCCTTTCCTTCCATCACGATTATCGAAAAAAAGGAAGGCTTGAACTTCAAAACCAGTTTAGTACAAGTTATTACAAAAAGAGGATAGATAGTTCCTATCACTCACACCACGTGGGCATGTCGAGTACTACAACCATATCCCATGCCCACTCTTGCGAAAGTCGTAGATGGCTTTCTCCGCAGATGAAAGTCTTCCGTATAGAAAGCCGTTTCAGGATGCCTTTATTGAGGAAACCCGTTAGGCGACCTGCTGGCATGAAGTAAACTTTAGGGCGAGGGTCCTTGCTTGCTTCCTTGCCGAGATGGTAGGGAAGTGACACCTTCCGCTTTCTAGTAGCAGATGACAGTGTTCCACTTTTTAAACGGACTTTATATTGAGAAAGTCAGTTAGTTTATTGGATTGCGAAGGTTGGATCCAAGTGCTCTTCATTCATTTCAATAATTTCATGTTTCGTTGCATGTATGCCACCATCACCTTCGTATGTTAGAAAATTTGAAGGATCATATGTGGTACACCAAAATATTTAAACAAGGGCAGGCATTGAAGTTGGTCGAGCTGAAAATACATTCATCTTCATTTAATTCGCATAAAAATTCACTTCCTTATCAAAAAGCAGGCCCCCGCGGTAGCTAAACCCGCAATTTAGCTGCTGGGCGGCGCTGCAGCAGCCTATATTTTTTTTGGGTTTTTATGACCCAGAAATTTTGATATCAACATCCAAATTGGCAACCTTTCTCTGTCTATTGCCCCAACTTTTCACGTTCCGCTCCAGATGTGATGTTCTCATGAATAAATTCATAGTAGCTATAAATTCTTGTGGGCTATGACTTTGCTAATGATATAACCGAGTCTTACTGTCATTTACGTTACTACTCAGTAAGAAGGCTGTTCATTAAAGTTACATAATACCTATGCTGGATCTGCGATGGCAGTCGCCAATGTTATGAAGACCAGCTAAGTGCTCGATATAAGGAGACTTGGCAGTTCAACCTCCTTGCCCTGGCCAGCTCGTGGACAAACCAGTTTTTGGTGCTCGTGCAACGGTACCTGCACTTGAGAACTGGTCTGAGAGTGAATTTTTTCATCCAGGTAATGCGTGGCGACGGGTATTTATGAGCTGTAACGGTGCTCAACGGAAGTCAGAAGCTGTTATTATCACATACTCTTTCGTGTGCGTCATTCCATTTCTATTCTTATCTCCTGATGATGCTACGCTTTGCAGCCTTGTTCGACTGACTTTACGACGTGGGTGACGTCGCAGCTGAAAGAAACTATAATTTTAGTATTATACATTAATGAGATATATACTGCGCTGGCACTTATTTCAAATTTCTCTGTGTTCATCTTGATTGAAAAAAGACTTCATGCACAAACTTACAGAAAATAAAAGTTGTCTTTGCTTAGATACAAAAGCATAGATATTTGGGGTTTTACATTCTGATTTATCCAGTATTACGCGGGGGTGTTGGAAAGACGACATAACCCAATCGAAAATTTATAGGCATTTATCGGCTGCCTACGGGGAAACAGTGAAGGGAATTCGGTAACATCGGATAAATGCGTATAAATTTCCGATTCGGAAGGACTCCTGCTGGAGTTAGATCATCTTTGCATAATTATTTTTGTACCTCATCTCCTTGATTCCATTCTTGACGCTTGAAATAAGATTTATTTCGTCTCTATATGTACGGGCATTTTTCTCGACTTGGCCGTGCTCTTGAACCATGTGCATGGGTCTACTCGTTGTTGTTTAATAGTCGTGCCATAAGATTATCCGTTTTTTATTTTCACTCTCTCTGATCACAGATGTTGTCGACAGGTTGTCTCATGTCTTGAACACTATCGCTGTCAAGTTCTGAACATACTAAACTATTGTTTATTGATGCTGTATACACTAGAATCGGTGCTCGACTGAACTAGGCGCGCATAATCTACCAATCTATCACTAACCTATTCTACGGATATGGCAAAATGACATATGTGTTTTAATAAAGTCTGTGTCTCTCAAATGTGTCCGTTTGATCAATAAGGTGGCCAGGTTAGTTAGGTTCGCCCATCCTATATTACTTAGAGCAGCATATTGTGTATGGGGTGGTTTTTAAATTTGTAAGATACTAGGGGAGTAGCACACCCAAGGTGACCCAATTGGTTACCAGAGCCTTAGCGAGGCCTTTGAGACGTCTTTACTTTGCTCCCAGTTTACTTCTGTCCACTTTCGTACTCCTACTGATGATGATGTTCTTCTTTCCTAACTTGCTGTTTCCATGCGCATTTATTCTATGTTGGAGCACTTTCGTGTATGGGTTCCACGTTGCTATCGACATACTGTATGTCCCCTTATTGTTCCTTCTATGAGTCTATTAGATTGCCTTTGCTGTGGAAACGAAGGTCTTGACTGGTTAGTTTAATAGTAATCTATTACAAATAATAAACATAAAGTCGACTGTTCGTAAAAATTAACGTTTCTGGTTAGTATCCCATCTGCAGAAAATATTAAAATTTCAAGCTACACCTATTAGATAGAAAGAATTTTTTTATTACTAAAGCTAAGGAAGCATGTGTGTTGTCAGGGGAGAGTCTTGTGAGCGAATGAACCAAGGTAGGTGGAGGGCCTGGACGTCGGCTCCTGTACAATCAGCGGGTGTGAGCTAAGTGGGGACTGTGTGCAGCGGTACAGCCGAGGTCATAATGTTAAGGTTGGGTCTGGTTCTGTGTATGTAGAGGGACCCTAACGTTGTGAGTTCGATTGGATTAGAGGAGGCTATGATGGAAAAGTCATTTATGCTGATGGGATGGTTGTTTTGCTCAGCATGTAGGCGGGGCAGGGGGGGGGGGGCTGAATGCGAGGGTTTTGCAAATGGTAAACGGTTCGGCTAGACACACCTCAAATGTTGATCAATACGGGCTTTGAAATGTTGTCCAGTGCTACCGATGTAAGAGGCGTAGCAGGCCCGGCAATTGTAACGGTATATAACGCTCGACAAAAGTGGTGTGGGAGGTTTGTCTTAAAATTTAAAAAAGGACTCTATAGTAAATGTGTTTTGTATGAAAATTTGAAGCTTATGTGTGGGTAGGCTTCAGAGAGGTACGTCTTCAAAGTGTTTACTGCACTAACAGAGGCTTTGTTGTAGTATGGAAGTGAGTGAATATCTTTCTATGCCATCATGAAACTCTTTGGCTTAACGACTGTCCACATGACTTCACACCGATCCACTATAATCGTTCTGTAGATGACATTTTTCTCATATTCAACTATCAAGCTGATTCTGATCTATTTCTGCAAAATTTAAATAGTAAACATCCTAATATCAAATTTACTGCCGAAAATCAATCAAATAATTCTTTAGCTTTTCTAATTGTTTTAATAACTAACCAAGACTCAACACTGACCTCTGGAGTTTATAGAAAACCCACATTCTCAGGCCTCGGGAAAAGTTTTTTCAGTCACTGCTACGATCAATTCAAAATTATTGCAATAAAAACTTTACTATTTCGATCATACCATTTGTCTTTCTCCTACCTTGCATTTTTACACGAAGTTGACTTTCTCCGAATACATGTATTCTGTAAAAAACCGGCTACCTGTACCATTTTCTGGACCACTAATGCAAACTGTTTCTAGACAAGTTGTTGGACCCCGGCATCTGCAAACCCTCTGCCTGTAAACTAGACTTCTTTCACTCACTTCCATACTACAACAAAGCCTCTGTTAGTTCAGTAAACACTTTGAAGATGTACCTCTCTGAAGCCTACCCTCACATAAACTTCAAATTTTCATACAAAAACACATTTACTATAGGGTCCTTTCTTCAATTTAAAGAAAAATCTCCCACACCAATTTTGTCGAGTGTTATCTACCGTTACAATTGCCGGGCCGGCTATGCCTCTTACATCGGTAGCACTGGGCAACATTTCAAAGCCCGTATTGACCAACATTTAGCTGTGTCTAGCCGAACCGGTTTACCATTTGCAAAACCCTCACATTCAGCCCCCGCCTACATGCTAAGCAAAACAACCATCCCATCAAAAAAATGACTTTTCTATCATAGCCTCCTCTAATCCAATCGAAGTCACAACGTTAGAGTCCCTCTACATACACAGAACCAGACCCAACCTTAACATTATGACCTCGGCTGTACCGCTGCACACCGTCTCCACTTAGCTCACACCCGCTGATTGTACACTGTACAGGAGCCGACGTCCAGGCCCTAGCTCCACTTACCCTGGTTCAATCGCTTACTGGACTTTCCTCTGACAGCATACATGCTCCCTTAACTTTAGTAATACCTCATAGGTTTAGCTTGAAATTTTATTTTTTCTGAAGATGGGACACATCATCCCGAAACATTAATTTTTACGAACATTCGACTTTATGTTTAGTATTTGTAAATGTCTTGGTTTGATTTCTTTTAGCAATCTATTAATTTGACTTCTTTGCTAAAAACTGAATAATTTGATCAACGAACAGTGGTGTCGCCTGACGAAGTTAATTTAGTATCAGTATCATGTTCGTTACGAATCTCCTTTGTTACGAAGCACGTGACCTCGTGACTCTTGACCTTAGCTTTCCTGCTTCCTGAGAGCAGCCGCCGGGAAAGCTGTGATGCGAGAGGCAGCTTGCGGCCCGCAGAACCCGAACTCTTAGAAGACGACCCGGCCAACACACCGGCCCAATATCACTTAATTTACAGATTAGGGCTAGTTATTACCTCCACTAAGAAGTTACATAATAGTTAGGAGGAACAAATGGTTGACCTTAGCTGAAAATCCGTTCACCACTTGTGTGTTTGTTGGTCTACCTGCTTCTTTGTTCGCTTGGTAGCATTACTCAAAAATTTACGGGCAGATCTTTATGAAAATTTCTGGAATTGTTGGAGTTGTCTCTAGGAGCAAATGACGAAATTTTTGTGTTTATCTTTTTGTCCCTGTTTGGCTGTAACATCACTCAAAAAGTTTTCAACGGATATTCATGAAGTTAGCAGGAATTGTTGAAAACGTTGAAAGGCCTAAATGACTAAGTTTTGGTGATAATCGGTTTGTCCGTTTGTGTGTTTTACGAGTGTTTGTCAGACATAACTAAAAAAAAAATTACGGATTGATCGTCATGAAAAGTACAGAAGCTCTTATTACTGTCAAGATGCACAAATGATCAAATTTTGGTAGTGATAACGTGGAATTCTTAGTTTCAGGATCAATTTGAATTTGGCTGTAACTTTACCTTGCTTGGGGAGGTATGCGTTCTAAGAGTGCTCTAGTTTTTATATGTTTTCCGATCTGCATATGTAGAAAAACAATTGTGTTTAATTGAATTTTCGTTTAGAAGATGCATTGTTTCACACCGAATTTACTTTCAGTAGATAGCCTATCTGTATATTTTTTTTATAGTTGTTGACCTCAGGAACTTCAAATGCCCTACTGCTGTAGGGCGCAAATAGGCGATGAGGTCCTGAGATTTTTCTGTAGAAGACCGTCTGCCGAAATATTTGAAGTTTTGGATACATTATTGTCAGAGCCTTTCACTAAATTTCATACGTTTTCTCGCTCTGTGAAAAAAGTAGCATAACAATTACGACATGAAAAACCTTCTTGCCCAGGGAGAAATAAAGGACATATTATTATATCTTATCCTGAAAGGAACACGATGCATAAAATCATGGATACATGCATGTAATGTGCACAATCGCTTGTTTTTCTCCCTTTCGGAAGCATCGACATTAATCCTACAACTGCCCTCAGGGGCATATTGTGGCGGGCCCTTTCCCTGCCACAATATGTTTAGGCATCACGCACCAAGGGTCCCGAGTGCATTCTCCGAAGGAGATGTAGCGTCTGGCCGCAGTTCCTGCTGACGAGGTTATTTTTGTAAAATTAGGTAGGTTCTCTACTTTCCTTTTTCTGTCCCGTGAGGTGGGCTGTCGATCGAGATAGCCGACCTGGTACGCAGGACATCTCTAGTCTCTCATGTGGAAGGAAACAAAAGGGGCCGACCACTTGAGTGTCTCCTACTATACTTTGCGCCTTGTTTCCCTGCCCGTAGTAGCGCACGTGGCCACCACGCCTACCCAATATGCGGTGTTTGAATACTGCAAAAGTAGTTTCTCTGTTGAAACGCCTGAGTTGCGGCTACGGAGGTTAAACAAAATATATAATAATAATAATAATAATAATAATAATAATAATAATAATAATAATAATAATCCTACAACTAGAAAACTCAGAATAGCTTTGTATGAAAGATATGACGGTGATTGGAGTTGAAAGGTTAAACGGAAATTTTTATATTAATATTTCGTATTGAAACAAAGCGCAGTTTGAGTAGTTAGCCTTAACGTAACCCAGTAAAGTCAGTATTGAAATTAAATTTCCACAGGAATAGCTGGTACTATTTGTAACGTGACTGAGAGGTCCTTCGGGTCATAAAGGGCTAAATGGGCTTTATCACTAGTTTAAAAAATTCTGAAACTAGAATATGAACAATTCCGGTACGACGATAATGTTCCGACAAATCTTTTGACCTAAAATGCTTGACATAAATATGTTCTTCAAATTACTGTCTAATCAGAAAAGTTGGTATGTACCGCACGTCAGAGCAACACTCGGTTTTGTAGTTGCCAAAGGCTGCAGTTGGTTAAAGTTGTTATTTTAAGAAACTTTATGCATATTTTGTACATTATTTCTAGCAAGTGGGAGCTCATAATACAATTGTAATGCATTCGTGATGACTGAAGTTTGTTTGATTAATGCAAACTTGAAATAGCTCTGCCGGCGCATGTCAAGCTCAACTGGCACCACCCTTACCATCAATATAATATTAGTCACCCACAGATCGCTACGATTGGATGGTCATTTTACATATTGATGATACCTATCGTGAAATAAAGAAATAAGTTGATCGAATAAGAGTAATGAACGTTGTACGATATCTGAAGCTAATAGATTTCAATAATAAATACACTTGTAACGGAAATAATAGCTTCATCGCAGAATTGATCACATCTCGACTATTTGGCTATAAATTTCAGTGAAAATTTTACAGAAAGTTCAACCTATATATGATGCGTATAGTGTCTATAAACTTTCAATCGACTAATCCTGCTAGTTCTAGCAAAATTGTTTTTTTTTATTTTAAATTTTACTCATTTCACTGAGCGGCGGTAATCGCTTTTTGACTAAAAAGAAAATATTCTCAGATTTTATATCAACAACAGAGCAAAAATGAACAACACAAATGAGAAAAATATGTAATAAGTAAGAAATCATTAATCAAAGTTTACAATGAGTGAAAAAAGTCTTATTTGTCAACATGACCCCCATGTCGTTTAATAACTTCAATAATCCTTAACTCCATGCAACCAGTTTCATTATTGCAGAAGGTGGAACTGCCTTAGCTGCTGCAGCAACAGCATCCCACAAGACAGATTTTGAGTTGTACTGCCTTCCATCTGCGTAAATTTCCCTTTTCAGAAGGGCCCAGAAGTTTTCAATTGGGTTTAGATCAGGTGAGCACCGTAGCCAAACCATCAGTTTCTCTTCATGGAGCCCCAAAGAGTCCTAAAATGGTGTGGTAGTACGGGCAGAGTGAGAAGGCGCATTATCATGCATGCAAATCAAGTTTCGCAGCAACGAAAGGGGTATGTCATCCAGCCATGGGACCAAGACGTCCTTTACTATGTCACAATATGATGCAGATGTAGTTTTCATGCTATCAGGTACTCTAACAGGACCTACAAGTCGATCCCCTATGATACCAGCCCATATCATAACACCACCTCCCTGTTGATGACACTCACCTCTATGTAGCACCTAACCCTTACTCCACCCATCTGGTAGATCAAGGGTTAACCGGGTTTCATCAGTGAAAAGAACATTCATGTTTATCTTCATGTATTTCTCTACCCAATCCATCCTCAAAATTTTATGTCTTGGGGTCAGAGGAGGCAATTTCAGAGGGGATTTGACAGAAACGATGGAGCAAAGGATGTCATTTCTTGTGGTTTTAGGCACTTCAGGAAGCCCAGCAGCAGTAAAAATTGATTTACTTGTTTGCTCGAGTCTTTTACGTAGCTGACAAACCACGTTTCTCATTTCTCTATAAGTAACAGTCCTTAAATGCCCATCATCTGATCTTTTTTTCCGTGGTGAAAGATCTTTCAAGAATCGTATCACTGTGTCAATATGGCGTCCTATTATTTTTGGCAATAACATCAGGAGAGGTGCCTTCAGCAGTTTCTTTGATAACAATTTCTCTCTCCTCGATAGTTAGAGCTTTTCCACGTCCCATTTTAGCAGAATATACAAGAAGCTATTATTGTAGTTCACATCAAAAAGAGAAAAAATGCGAAGAGTTGTCAATCAGGAGATACAGCAAAATGTAAAGAAACTCAACAGTGTTGCCTTAAGATGTCACCATTTCCCTGCAAGTTTTATGAAAATTTGAGATATGAGATATGGTCAATTTTGTGCTAAATCCATTATTTCCGTTCCAAGTGAATTTCTGAACGACCGGATTCAAACGAGTTCGATCTGTCTGACAATTTGAAGTTGCTATTGAAATAGTTACGCTCACTCAGCTATTACAAGGTAAGTTCACTTGCAGCCAAATGTATTATTATCTGATCTGGATGATGGCTAAAGCTATAGTGGGTGGTGACCATAGACAACTGTACCTACTGTTATAGTTATTGTATCCGATACCACACTCTCATGAAATTTGTATGGAATTTGCAAGTGTTTGTTAAGTTATTTCAACGCTTGTTTTGATTTTTACAGGTAACACCAAAGTAGCACTGTATGTTTGTATAGTCTTCATGTTGTTTCTGCAGCAAGATGCATTTCTGCCGCTGCGGTGTTCTTCGTAACCAGTTGTGTCCCTGATTCTTCGCCATATTTTGTGATTCTAGAATATTTTGCGATGGGAAAACGCAATTACAGGTGAGTTTTCCCCAGGTAGTGTAAGTAAGTTTACTGTTAAAAATATAATTCCATACATACTGGACATTGTACCTATAGCTTATGCAAATTCACATCGTACAAAAGGTCAATATAATCATGGAAGAATTCTCCCGCACGTTACTCATCTCGATTTCATATGGAGTTGATAAGAATGTTTATTGATACTAAATTTGAAGAGAGGAAAATAGAGACCACTGCAGATCGTCCGCGAGGTATTAGCTTCTAACTGATATTTGCAAAGTTCTGGAACTTCAGTGCTGTAGATTAGATGCACAATGGAATATTAAGCTTAAATACTAAGCCGGCGGTGTCATCACGTGGCCAAAGTTCTCATGAGTCTAAAATAAAGAGCTACTCGCGGTATCTGCGGATATGCGCGCTATCGTGCACTATCGTGCGCTATCGCACGCTATCGTTGGGGTACCTGCCCTTGGGTAGGGAATGGCTGATCGTTGACCCTTCCGTTTCGGCGCCATAGTTCTTAGGTACCAGTCTTCTCCTCTGGGGCCAGCTGGTCTATGTCTGCCGCACGAACCAGTGCCAGTAGATTTCTCATTGGAAGGTGCAGTCAAAAGTTGACTTAATCTTTCCTTTACAAAACTTCACTGGTTTGACTCTGTTCTGTGCTGCGTGAAGAAACAGAGTCGTAGTTTGAGCCAGGGACTCTCGATACAGTGCCCTACGAAATTTACCGCGGGCCCCAGTGATTGAGCTATATAATTATATTTAAGACTTTTAGCCTCACGCGCTCGTATATATAATTATCCAGTAAAAAGGCTCTCAGTCTGCCAATTTCTTAGAGTTAGATAAATATATTAGCGGTTCTTAGGGAGTCAAACCGGGGGACTAAGGTATATCAATATTAGATAGCAGTCAAGCACGAGTGGGGGCCTGGACTGGGGACACTCTGGTTCCGAGTGAGGGTAGCAAAAAAAAAAAAAAAGAGTAAATAAATAAAGCACGCACACGCAGCACTCACTCTGCCCGGCGCTGTTCTGTAAGGTCATTGACCTCATAAAGACTAGCGTACTTATGAAGTTCTAAACAACGCCCATCCTTTGAGAAACCAACGTTTTATTTAATCCTCTTATATAAGTCTAAGTTACAGTCTTACTTGTACAGAGTATGGCCCACCCGTGCACCTTCCTGATGATGTCATATAAATGCTATAGGACCTATATTATTATTGCTAATTTTACCATACATATAAATGCTAGATGTCGTCAAGACTTGCATTAGGGATCTTCCAATTTATATACATAATAGTACTTATAATTTTACGTTCCCTGTGCAGAATCAGCGATGTGGTGGCGATGGTGTGTATGCCCGCAGCCGTGCTGCTCTTCCTGCATCTGAACTTCCTCTCCTCCTCCATGCAGCGGCTGCCCTCAGACCTCCACAGCGCCTCTGCCTTTGATGGTCGAGGTAAGCCATCCTTTGCCGAGCGTCGGCTGAAATGTTCTCAGGCTTAGACTTTTCGTAGGTATGTGCAGTGCAGGGCCGCGCTACCGGATGAGGGAGTGGGGTGGAGGTTGCCGATTGCCTTACTCAGCCTTTTGACCCATGAATTAAATGTCACTTTTCCTAAGAAATTAACCTTACTTAGAAGTGGACATTGAGATTCTCATAGCCAGTTTAGGGTCGGAACGGAGCATTCCGTTTGCTTCCTCTCGGTTCTCAACTCTCACTGACAACATTTGTTGCATTCTTCATCATCGTTTACAATGCGCCGCTCCCACGCATGCGTTTGAGTTGTATACGTGGAGGGCGTTCAGTTTGCCTAACCCCTCAGGGGGTATAGGATGTGTCGTAGGCTAATGAGTTAAGTAGTGTAGGTTCGCTCATCCTTTGTTATTGGGAGCAGCGCCCCCCGGGGCTTTGTGTATGTTACCTTAGCCATTAGCTAGGCTTCGGGACGTCGGTCTTTTGTACCCACTATGCTTCCGATTTTAAGTTCTTACTGATATATACTACTTTCTTCTGTTCTTTCTCTTTTTTCTCGACTTGCTTTTCCCATGCGCATTGATCCTGGGTGAGAACACCGTCGTACGTGGGTTCCGCGTTTCGATCGTCATGCTACATGTCCCTCATTTCTTCTCCTGTTAGATCGCCTTAGTTTTGGAGTCGGAGGCTTAAGCTATTCACAAATCTAATCAAATAAATTTTCCTAAGCTGTTATGGACGTTTTCGACGAGCAAAGCGATCGATCGAAGCTAAGCCGCGTGATCTTAATGAACTTGCCCGGAAATTTGCGATTACAGCCTCAATCCCGACCCTTTGTGGTGAATTGGAAGCCTGGAATAGAAGCTCCGATTGCGCTAAAGCCGAGCGGATTAGCTTACTGCGGTCGCACTGTGAGTATCCAAAACGCCTTTTGCCTAGCTTGTTTGTTTTTTTTTTTTACTTTTTGGAGCACGGCCACTGAGAGGCTGACTCAGTCTTTGGCTGTAACTATCGTTGATTAAGGCGGCTAACTACCTTATAATTTGCAGGAGTAGGTTGGCACCGTTGTAACAAAACCTAATCGCCAAACGAATCAAAGCACTGCAGTGCCTCTGGAAGTATGCTATCCGCTAGCAGGATTTTCCTAAATTAGAAAGCACTTAAATCCTATTTATTTTATTTGCAGTTTAATTAAAATATCTACTCCGGTTATGAACCATTCAGCCACACTCGTCAACCTATCAATGTGAAGCTACAGTTTTCTTCGATTTTAGAATGAAAATTTCTTGAACTGTGGAGCACGAAAAAAATTTTCTGGGCCTTCATGCAGCATACATAAGTGATTATAATTTTTAGTTTCTTCAGTACAATGTGTGTAACTGATCCATAGATCCAACAGCACCCAGCATCAGGAACTATCGAGGGTTGGGAACCGCACTGTTGGTTATACGTTTGCGAATTAGATAATGACTCATGGCATACCCGGGTTCTGAATCGGGACGTCAGGTTTCCATACTTTATACATAAAAAATTATATAAATACAATACACGCACATCGCGTAGCCTTTGTATTCACACGTGATAAAGAATATTAGAATATTTCTCAGGCACAGGTTAGCTAACACCTCACGACTGTGTCGCATATGCTCCGTTACAGAAAAGAGGGGTTCATTTGTCCGCAGGGTTTATTTTGCCTAGTGGATTTTCTCAAGTTGTAAGAAGTTGACAGTGCGTGGGAGTTGTTACTGTGTAGGTATGTGAGGTGTACTATACTTCTATGCTAAGTTGCGCGTTTGTCCTTTTTATGCAAATTGCAAGAAAGCGACTGGACAGAGTCACCAAGCAGAACGAAGTCGCCTCGTTTTACGGTGTATGTTCAAATATGAATTCTATTCTAGCGGGTGTGTCTGCTCAGTAACACCAGGGGCGTGTTGCAATTAGACGCCAGTGTTACCCTCGCAGTGTTACTCGTGTATCAGTGAATGCGACGTGCGATATCAGCGCCCCAACAAAGTGTTGCGAATTTTTGGCAAGCTTGAAAACATACATTTCTGGCGGAGCCTAATTTTTGCTGCATTATAGGACATAAAGTTAAGAAAACTACACAAAAGAGCTGCACACGCTAGAATTCAAGCAATATATGACAGTCATACATTTTGTAATACCAATTATTGAGTATCACCCTACCCAGCTCGTAACTCTACAATTTAGGAGGGTTGTCGTCGGTGTCACCGGGTGGCGCTATCGTCGTTCGCGACGATTTGTGTACGTGTTTGTGTACGCAAATCGTGTGCGTATGAGCGGCGCTCAAGTTGGTGCGTCGCGCTGCTCGCTGTATCGCTGATTAAGTTAAGTTAGGTTAGGTAAGGTCAGGTAACGTTAGAAAGATTAGGTTGGGTTAAATTAGGTTCGAAAGTTAGGTAAGGAGGTGAAGGTAAGGGAAGGTTAGGAGGTTAGGTAAGGGTAGGTTAGAAGGTTAGGTAAGGGTAGGTTAGGAGGTTAGGTAAGGGTAGGTTAGGAGGTTAGGTAAGGGTAGGTTAGGAGGTTAGGTAAGGGTAGGTTAGGTTAGGCTAGGTTAGCCTAGGTTGTGTTTATAGGTATTAGTGTTGGCGCGCGCAAGAAAGCTTACTTGAACGCAAAATCGTCGTGAACGACGATAGTGCCACCGGGTGTTACCCAACATGTGTCGCATTGGAGGCCGGTGTAGCACAGGCGACACCGAAGGCATGATTGCAACACGCCTCAGTACAGTTACTTTGGTCAGGTATGGGGCCTTCATCTTGAGTAACATTTCTTGTGAAACTGCCTAGAATGATTAATTTTTGTACCTCATGATGCTGGTTCAGACTGGGAACGTGTTGTCATCTGCTGTTTGTCTGCATTGAACGGATCTATATAACCTCCTGACGATCGATGAGGCATTATGAGGCTTTAATGCTTTTTGCTCAACCTTTTTTATTTTCTCCGCCAAGAAGGTTATTTTTTGCCGTGTTTGTCTGTTTTTTGTTTGTCTTCTTGCCTGTCATCAAGATAACTGGAAAAGTTACGGACGGATCTTTCCGAAATTGACAGAAACAGAAGATTAACTTTTTGTGAAGATCCGTTGAACCGTTTGTTTGATTTTTTTCCTGCCTATTTCTTCTTAGCAAAATAAATCAAAAAGTTAATATATAATGAATCTTTATGTAATTTACAGGAATTGTTAGTAATATTGAAAGACATGAATGATCAACATTTGGTGATAATCGATTGTATTGTTTGTGTGCTTGACTAAAGTTTGTCGGAATGTTTGTTAACAGCATAACTAAAAATGATGAACTGATCTCCGAGGAAGTTACCGAAAGTATTGTAACTATCAAAAGGCACAGATGGTTAGATTTTGGTGTTGATACAGAGGAAATAATAGTTTCAGAACCAATTTCAATTTTTCGTTACCGTTGCTTTGCTTGGCGGAGGTATGCGCTCTCCGAGTGCTCTCGTCTTTGATTATTTTTTCGTCAGTGGACATAGACTCTGCTTGAGTGAGTTTGAGGTTGTTTCTTGAGTTATTAATTTTGGTTTAACTCATGAAACTCGTTTCAACGTATGAACTGTAACTTTCATAACTGATGTTTCCAGCCAGTTGGAGCTGATGAGATTAGTTTATTTCATTGGAACTGTCTTACTCGATGACGCCTTTGGCTTATTGTGGAGTGCCATGGGTCGAGCTTGTACCAGACAAGGCGGGTTCATTGGCGCATCGCTATAATTTAAGGTACCGCTACAAAGATCTTCTACCAAATCCAGCCTGGTGCGGTGCGCATCGTTCCGCTTTGCTTATCCTGGGTTTTGCTGAGGTTTTTACCCCAGCAGACTGCGGTCCAACTGCTCACCGTCCTTAATATTGCTGCGGCGCAGCTAGGCTTTCCTCCGACGCTGTCCCATTTATGGCTGCTGGCGCCTCGCGCTTTCTCACGGGCTGCCGCTCCGCCACTTCAGGGTGGGGGCCGGTGCTGGGCTGCGTCCATGTCTAGAGTGGGACCTCGGCCTGTAAAACTTGTCCGTTCGTTCTTTCTACTGCAAATGTATGGCGAGATATGTACAGTTGTACACTCGACCCCACACAAGCACATGCGCCACTATGTCGTTTCACCATGTATTCAAAAGAAAACTAGCTCTTATTTGGGACAAGGAGTTCTAGAAAATTGTGTTCCTGTTCGGACTCAAGAGTTTTTGTTGAGGGAGTCTTCTAATTTGTAAGAACTCAACAAGTAGTTTCAGCATTCCTCTGTACAGACGTTCACCTGGACACCGTAAGCTTGGTTTATCTCTCTTATGGCTCGTGAGTTTGCAAATGCTTTACAATTAACGAGGACTCTGCTTACAACACTTTAGGCGCTTACAAAGCGCAAAGAATAAATTGGGGATATCAGTTCAATTACGCCTAACTCCCTCAGGGTTCCATATAGAATCGGCCATAAGGTGAGGTTATTTACGTTCGAGGTTAATTAGATTCGTTCATCCTATATTACGGGAGCAGCCACCCCAGGATTATCGTGTAGGTTAACTTCGCCAGTAGCTAATTCGTCGGGCCGTCTGTTTTTTGCCCACTATACTTCCTTTCGATTTCATACTCTTACTGATCTTACTTTCCGTTCTTCCTCCTCTTTCCCGACTTGCTGTGCCCTTGCGCGTTGATCCTGCGTGGAGACACCCTCATTCATGGGTTCCACGCTTATCTTGGCCTACCATATGTCTCTTCCTTTCCTTTCTTAGCACTGCTTAGTACTGACTATCTTTTATAATATACACCATACTAAGCCTAACACTAAAAGCAGTAGCTGCTACAGAGGTTTCTACTGAGCAAGTTTTTCTGCACCGTTCCCTAGAGTCTGAGGTTAGATTCTAGTTTGTTGTGTATTGCACTTCCAAATTGCACCCTAGTTCGTATTAGTAGTTATTAGTATTTATTAGGAATTAAAAACTTCACTCAGTTGACAGCTTCATGCTATATTTCTCTATAGTTATCATCTAATTCTTGAAATTTAAGCAAAAAGATGCATAAAAAATACTTCAACTTTTGAAATTTCAAACGAAAGTTTGTTTGTGACTTGAAAAACAGTAGAAACATTTGCCTCAAATATTACACATTGCAAATCATATTTTCTCTTTCCCAATCAACAACGAACCTTCCTAATGTAGCTCCATAAAGGAAGCAACTCTCTCGTTAGCCTCATAAGGACCAGTGCACAGCATTACCGACGTTCCCAACAATGCCATTCTTTCGGGAAATGTACGTTTTATTGGTCCTTATGAGGGCAATTGGTCACGACCTGCGCCCTCGTTGCCCCGCATTGCGCGTGAACTGGGTTGCTTTCCCTGCAATTAGTTCTCTTCTCCGCAGCAGGCGACGGCTTGAGTTTCGTCCTGCCTCAATATCGTTAGGTACTCGCCAACCTTTTGTTGTCGCTGGTAGCAATAAACAAATTGAATGAAAACCACTGACTGTAAATGCAAGTAAGCCTGGTCCCTCAATGACAATCATCTGAACCACATGCATTGCCGTTGTCAATAGGTTGTTGCACAATACCAGAACATCATGCACAGTGAAGGAAAAGATGCTTCGCGGAGGATCAAGGCAGTTTAATGTTATCCGATATTGCATATCTATTCATTTTTTTGTCGTACTGTGGTAAGAAAATGTGATAAACACCAACCACTACGCACACACGGTTGACTCACTACGGGGTGCTTGTTTTCAGGTTACTTGCCGCACACGTTTCTCTCACCATGAGTCACACTGTCATTCTCCCTTCCCAATGGCGTAAATAAAACTCCATGATAATACTTTGTTAAATTTACAGCCTACAAAAGTGTATTCCGTACAATTTGCAAGTGAGGAGCTCGAAGGAAAACTGCTACTGTTGAACCCTACATCGCTGACATGTTTTCTTCCCATTGGAAATAGCATTGTTTGAAAAGTCGATAAAACCGCACGATGTTATAGAGTTATAGCTGCCAATAAACGGTGTCTGTTTTTTTTTTATGGAAGCCTCCTGTGATTGAGAACCACAGCCGCGTGGCTCATAACAGCGGCGTTCATTATTGCATATGTGCAACACCACACCAGACCAATACGCAGTTGCCGAACCTTTTACTGACCAAGTAGATGTCCAACTCCACGCCTAAATAGTATTATTCGTACGGAAATAGATGTTTAACGTAGACTAATATAATGATTATTTACATTAATTAAATGATAAAGGGATTCTCAGAGAGTTTTCAAAGGCCTGGCTTTTGCTCACTCTTAGCGATTGCCACTAACCATGGATAAATAGGCTCTACCCAATTACGACCACAATGGCTAGAGGGGTAGTGGTCGAGAGTAAGCCGTTTACCTGGTGGCTGAAAACCCTTTCATACGGACAACATTATGGAAAAAACCAAATATAGTCTCATTTCTGTAACGGGTTTGATAGGTTTATTGCGCGTAAATATACATTGCAGTACAATGTTGAGACATTTATGATTACAGTTCACACTAGAAATACTCCAGGCCAGGAGCTGGTTTACCAGTAAAATTACAAATTACCGACGGGCAGAACCGATACACAGCAAATGAGAAACTGGAAAAGCGAGTCCTATAACAACTTCGGAATACAGGTCTTTGACAATCGAGGAGCTTGCTATGTTAGAAAGAGTACAATGAGGACGCGTTGGATGGAGTCGTTCCTAGCCAAGCCCACTCGACTTGTCCGGTCTGAAACTTCAGGCAGGTTCACTGGCTTCAACCAGTTGATTCGAGTTTCAGTCGTTGACCCCTAATTGATTAGGTACCTGCGAGACTTCTAAGAATTCAACACCACTCATTTAATAGGAGTTTTTGGTCGGGTAAGAATATCGTCTTTGTTGTGGAAACGGAGGCTCGGAACTTTTTAAAGATTATTTACATTTACCATTAAATCTTCTATATATTAATACGCTAGTACCAACGTACCTACTTACCTTTTGTGTCACGCTCTTCATCATTAAAAGATAGAAGGAAATTCGAGCTTTATTCAGTTCGAGAAGCTAACGTATCTGTGATACGGCTGATGACTTATCTCTCGGCCAC
>LQNS02278091.1:42580672-42591567 GCA_001587735.2 Parhyale hawaiensis | reverse complement strand
TAGCTTCGCTGTACGGGGAGCAAGATTGTTTAACAAAATGCCTCGGCATATTCGAAACGCCACTGATATCAAAACTGTAGAGTTCAAAAATTTGCTGGATTCACATTTGAGAAGAATACCAGATAGACCAGCGGTCAACGGTTACGTGCACTGTGGAGATAATTCGCTGCTGGCTCTCTTTGGTCGCAAACTGCGGCACCACAGAAGGCACCTAGCAGAGTGACTCCACACACGTGGGGTGACGTGAACAACGTCACCTGGACTTCTTCCGATGACGTGCGTAAATTTGCTGAAAATTATTGTGGTTACTACTCGAAGTCGGGGCAGTTTCACAAGAATTATAATAATAACGCTAGTATTGTTTATGAAACCTATAATCGAGTATCTTCGTTGCATTATACCTTTGCAAAAATTTGGATGTACCCATTCGTAAACTACAAGGTTATATTCGGGATTGGCCTGCATTTTGAGTTGAAACTCAAAACGTACAAATGTTACTATATATAGTATGTAATAAACTCGTTCTACTTGGGCCTAATATCAATTACCCATGTTATTTTATATAAATTCTCACTGGCAGTAGGCCATAAACTTAGGTTATTTTAGGTTCACCCATCATTTATTAGCTAGATTTTCGGGACGTCTGTCTTTCGTTCCCACTTCGCTTCCATTCGATTTCATACTCATACTGATCTTACTTTCATCTGTAGTACCTGTTCTTTCGCGACTTACTGTTCCCATGAGCGTTTATGCTGTGTGGGAACAGCCTCGTGCATGCGTTTCACGTGTCTATCGTCATACTCCCCACTATGTACTTTCTTTCTTCCTCGGTGATATCGCTTTTGTTATGGGAACGAAAACTTGAATTCATGAATGTAATATAATCCTACAGTCATACTCAGAGTTTTCCTACTGTTTTTATATAGTTTCTTTGTTCAGTTTTAATGCTATGTTTGTGGTGCGTTTCCAAATTCTATCCTTTAGCCGTCCTGTTGGTAAGATATTTATCGTGTCTGGAACCCAACGACATTACCCTATACACAAATACAGTCTCGCAGGCTTCAAGAACGACAGCAGCAAAGGCGGATAAGTTTCTAAAACGTGAGGTGTGGTGTTGCTGGTAGATCATTCAATGGCAGCTATAAGTCACGGGAAAACACCCAGACATTATCTAGAATGTCACTATTAGTGTGTCTGGATACTGAGCGCCGACACGATAAATGGCGCCACTTGACACCCTCATGTTGGTGGCAACACAACACAGTCAAGTCCCTCAAAGCGGGTCGTTTTGTACTTTCGCTATACGGTTATCCGTATAACGCGATCTAAATTGTTTTTCAAGTCATCCCTGAAATTCATGGAAAACGTACTTTAGGGGTGAAATAAAGTATTCTGAAAATGTTTACTTTGACTTCTTACTTCAAATCGTATTTCGTGCAAATTTTAAGGACTTACCGAGTGCAAGCATTATGTAAATTTCTAAATATATTCTGCTAAATCGGAAATGTATTACAGCATGTGCAAATTTAATGTAATGGGCTCTTCGTATATACTTTGGGCTATCATTGGGTGCAAAACGGTATCTTCAATTTATCGATAAATGTTTAGTTACCGCAAAAATGGCAATTTTTAAAAATCAATATCGCAGAAAACATCACGGAGGGACTATCAATTTTACTGAAAAATTCCCTCTATATGGATCGCGTTGTGTGAATTCCTGAAACTAAATTTTCTGTCGCGTAGTGAGAATATTGCGCTATGTGAATAGCGTTATGTGGGACTTTACCGTATATCATGGAATATGCCCTGGTCTATTATGTGGATGCACGAAATTTTCTTGTTTTTTTCTGGCTTTAAAAGCTCCATTGTGTCCAGTTTGAGCGAAATATAGGAATGAAATGATAGTGTTAAAGTCAATATCGTCGATATAATGAGAGCAGTGATGCTTGTTGCCATCTCTATGCAAGGACACTCCTCGGGCACTAAGACGTGCGATGAAGCTGTCTTGTAGTTGTTGACTCGTCAGGGCTACTGCGCCAGCGCAAGCTCCTCGACTATACGTTGTAACAGCGAATAGAATATTCACATGCTTATATCGTATTACACTGATAACGTATTGCGATAGTTTTCCTCAACTCGAGAACCGACAGCAGTTTTCGTGGTGCAGTATCAGTGATGCCCAATTTTCCCCTTATCTAATGCGTAAAGTGTGATGTACAAACGTATGCAGGGAAAGATGGAACCAATAGAAGGGTAATAATGCAGATATTTGTAGTATTCGTAAAATAGATCACTTGCTATTACGATAATATTTTTTCTAAATTAAGAGACTTACCCAGTTCTCAAGATTCAATTCTAAAGTGTACTAGTAGTTACACGCTGTAGCTCCCATGATCACTGAAGTAACGTAGCAGGAATTCTCAAGTTACTCTTCTATTGCCCACAGTCGCAGCCCATCGGACCGCCCCTCAACATCACTAGCAGAGGCAACCCTGACACGCTGCTCTACACGCCCATCCTGCAGAGCGGCAGCTCTTCCATGAAATTCTTGTTAGGTTTTCTGAAGAAACAAAATAACTTCAGATTAGTTAGCGAGCCTCCCCAGAAAACTATGGTCGTGCACATAGAAGACGATTACATTAAGGTAAGTATGGTAATTAGCTAAAACTGTCGTTAACGCTGATCTTATTAACTCCGCCTATAACAGGTTATTTATTTCTTGGAGTTGGTCTGTCTGTTATTTTGCTTGCCTGTCACAACAATTACCTCTGCCAAGGAGGGAGGTTATGTTTTTGTCAAGTTCGTCAGTCTCTGCCTGTCTATCACCTAGAGATTTCAAAAAGTTTTGGACTGATCTTTGCGAAAGGCTTGTTAGGCACATTAGGAAGCACAAACGATTAACTTTTGGGGCAGATCCGTCCTACCGTTTATTTGTTCGTCTGCTTCTTTCTTGTCGGTAGCATAACTCAAAAATTTTTGGCCAGATTTTTGTAAAATTTACAGGAGTTGTTTGGGTTGTATACTAGAAGCAAGTGGACAAATTTTTTGTTAGTGTTGATATGTTTCTCCGTGTGTCATAGTATGTTTTTGTGTTGTGTTGGCTGTAATATATAGCTCAAAAAGTTATGAACTGATCTTCATAAAGTTAGTAGGAAGTGTTACAAAGGTTAAAGGACACTGATGACCAAGTTTTGATGATGATCGGTCAGTCCATTTGTATGTTTGGCTAATGTTTGTCAAAGTATTAGTCAGAACTGAACAACTAAAGAAAATTGCAAAAGCTGTTATTACTGTCAAAGACGCACAAGTGACAAGATTTTGGTTAGGTTATAAAAAAAGGAAATCCTAGTGTCAGGATTAATTTCGATTTTTCGTTAACATTGCCTTGCGTGGGGTATCCGCTCTCAGAGTGCTCTAGTATTTGTGAAAATGACAAGCGCAAAACTTAGTTCCAGAAGGTGGAAAAAATTGTGACAAGTGTTGGTCAGTGAAGGGTTAAATAACCATTTAGTGTCTGAATGATACGTCAGTTTTCATAATAATAACAACACTATTTACAGCGTTCACAAATATGTATAGTAGATTAAAGACATAGCTAAGAGCGGACTGACCATCAGGCGTATTTCCAGAAACCTCCAGGACTCACGCTGGGGCCCTTCTGAGTATTGCACGATAGGGTTTAGCAATAACCACAGGAGGTAGACAAATGAACAAATCGGTGCGTAATGTGTTTTTTTTTCATCGCAGGAACGCATTGTACACAATACGGCGAGACTCAAGGAGCCAACGGCACTCGTGCATTCCTTTGCCTACTTCGACTTTACAAAGTAAGAGTTTCATTGTTACTAAGCGTCTTGAATATCAGGGTGTCATAAATGACATATTGGCAGTGGCGTACTCCACAGGGTCTAATTAGTGGGACCGCTGCTCGAATGACCTATTATTCGAGGTAATTGTTCCCAGAGACTGAGCAATTCTGGCGCAGCGTCGACACTCTAGCCCATTTCTGTCACACCAACGCACGAGGTGTAGAAAACGCTTGTATTTTTTTGTTCATTTACCACTTAAACGTCCATCCCGTGGATGCCAAACTGTGTAAAAATCCATCATTAATAAAAAAAAAAAAACTATTCTCTCACGGCACCTAGGCGTGAGCTGATATATCTCTGTCTTCCTACTGTACTATTTCCTTTTGATTGCTCGAGGTACGGTAGGACTATATGTGAGCCTGTTGGTATACTGGGGATTGAGCACTGCGTGCAACTTGTATTATTATTATTACTGTTACAAGCCTCTTGGCCAGGCTAGCTAAAATGAAACGGTGTGTCTCAATCACACTGTAGGAGGTAATCTGTTAAATTCTCTGTACCAATGCAGCGAAGAGTTCTTTCTCTCTCCTGTGCGAAATTGAGCTGCTCAATGCCATTCGTGTCTGCAAGTGTAGGCTGAGTGTATCTATTTATTCTCACTGTACGTGGCCACCAATATTTGTGACTGGGCCTAATCACTAGGTTGAATTTTGGCTACTTTGTTTGCACTTGTGAGCTTATAAGCGTATTTAGTGAACCCATTGTGTTCTTAATAAAAGTTATTTATTTAACACTGGAGGAAGAATTTTAGATTGCTAAAACGCAAAACGGAAGTGTAATCAAAAAGGAAATCTCAATATTTTAGAACTGTTAATGAAATCCTAACAACGTGGGAGAAGCCCCAAAACAGCAGCCGTGCTGCGTTACGATGTTGCTTCGTGTGGAAGGTCCTCAACAATCTTCCCACATGCTCCGCTTGCTACTCGAACTTTTCGTTTGTCGTAGTGCCTCCAAGAAGGAATTAAATTAGAGTTCTGAAATATCACTTTTCATACAAGATTACGTTTTTTTTTATCTAGATTAAGGTTGAGGGACGGGAAGTAAATACAACTCTTGACTTTTACGAGAGCTAGATGGGACCGGATGGAATCGTAACACACGAGATACGTTGGCTAAGGTCACATTACAGTGTTGCCAAATTACAGTGTTGCCAAATTACAGTGTTGCCAACTTACAGTGTTGCCAACTTACAGTGTTGCTAAATTACAGTGTTGCTAAATGAAATCTCGCTTTTCCTGCCAGATTTTCGAAGAAAAAATGCTAAAGCTCTTTATGCTGCAGAAAATAATACTAGAGCAACATTTTATAAGAAAAACTACGTTTTAAATTACATTTCAATGAAATTTTATCACAGCACAAGAACCTATGGAGCACATTTAGATCTCTAGAGCGGTTTAAGGGTAATATAAATTCAATGTTCTTATTCGTTGATAACAAGTTTCCAGCACTTTTCAAAATTTTTTTTCAACCCCAATTTTCTTCCTTATATTTTGTGAGCACATGAAAAAACACTGATAGAGGCTTTTTGTTGGATTCAATTTTTGCATTAATTAGACTTCTGAGTAATTGTTCTACTGCTACACTTCGATCACATTACTGGCAAACCAAAATTCCATTAGGTGGGTCTATTACCTGCAAAGTTCTTCACAGCGTCTATGGTAGTGCTGGTTATATAAAAATAACACAACTAGGGTAATAAACGGAGCAACTTAATTTCTTCATTTAAGCAATATCACATTTCTAGAGAGATACGTTTAGTCCGAACATATTAGACAAAAACAAACAAACTTTAAATGATGATACCCATGGCTACATTAGCAAGTTCAGTTGAACTTCTAACGGACGTGAATTATTGGATTTGTGATTTTTGGAACAAAATGGAATAAACTGGCTTGAATTCTTTATATTATTGCACTAGCTACCAAGCAGTAATAAAAAATGCCAAAAAAACAGCTAAATATTCTGTGTTGATGCCGTTTTTCCTGCTAGATGCTAAAACCAAATTTAGCTTTAATGCTAAATCACCGAAAACAATGCTAAATCTATCATTTAAAATACTTAATTGGCAAGCCTGGGTTACATTGGTGTACAAAAGAAAATGTATTTCAAGCATGGACTATGTTAAGATAGCCGAAAGAAGTCTTTCGTTATTCAACAACAGCGTAATGGAAATATACCGGGTGATGGAAAATTCAGTGCAAATATTTTAACCACAAGTAAAGTCATCATAGACGTACCCTGTGGTGTAATTTTTTTGGGGGAAAATTCAGCTTTTTCCAAAAGTTACAGCGTTTTTAATTTTTTTCCGAAAACCAATTTTCGCTGTGAAAAATTCAATTCTTAAACTTTTTTGACGAAAATTGGCAGTAAAGTAAACTTTCCAATGTTTTACACACACATTTTGTCAAAATTTGAGAAAAATATCTAAAATAACTGGGAAAATGACAGTCAAATTCAAAATAGGCTACACAAATTATTAGAATAATCGTGAAAAACGAGATTCCTACGATGAAAGCCTATTTCAAGACCTTTCAGATGATGTAATGCATGCCAAAAAATAATCAGATTAAGTGCATTTTCTAGGAGGAAAACTAACAAGTTCACCAGTATTGACGCGCACCAGCATGTTGTCCTGTCACTGCACCAGATAGGCATGGCTAGACGAACGTCAGCGCTGCGGTAAGTAGTTTTACTACGTTTGAGGAAGATTTTTTGGCTAAAACACAAGTTGTACTATTGAGAGTTTTTAAACATGGTGAAAATTTACATACATTATGTTTGGGTAATGTTTTGCTCTAGAGACATTTTATTTTCGTTATTTTCGGTCCATTGCTTATGAAACTCGCACCGTATTCGTAAAATTGAATTTAAAGAACATTTTATTCATGAGGATTTTTTGATATTCGCACTAGTTTTTAAAGAAATGTTGATATGGTGCCCTCTGGAGAGATAGCAATGTTTGTCGGCACACTAAACGATCTTGAGAAGTGGAATAGCTTTGAACCTAACCTAACGTCTCTACACTGATCGCTGATCAACTGCCAAGAGTGGCAGTAGCGGGCTAGCACTGCACGTCACGTAGGCTTGTTATTGTTAAAAAACAAGAGGGTATCATATCAACATTTCTTTAAGTACTATTGTGAAAGTCGAAAAGTTATCATGAATAAAATGTACCTAAAATTCCATTTTACGTAAACTGTGTCAGTTTCATTTACCAACGGACCAAAAATAACGAAAATAAAATGTCTCTAAAGCAAAAGATTACCCAAACATAATGTATGTAAATTTTCACCATGCTCAATAACTCTCAATAGTACAACTTGTGTTTTAGCCAAAAATCTTCCTCAAACGTAGTAAAACCAATTACCGTAGCACTGACGTTCGTCTATAGCCATGCCTATCTGGTGCAGTGACAGGGCATCATGCGGGTGCGCGTCAATACTGGTGAACTTATATCAGTTTTCCTCCTGGCAAATGCACTTAAACGGATTATTTTTTGGCATGCATTACATCATCTGAAAGATCTTGAGATAGGCTTTCATCGTAGGAATGTCGTTTTTCACGAGTGTACTAATTATTTGTGTAGCCTATTTTAAAATTAAGCGTCATTTTCCCAGTTATTTGACACTTTTTTTCAAATTTTGACACTTTTTTCAAATTTTGACACTTTTTTCAAATTTTGACACTTTTTTCAAATTTTGACACTTCTTTCAAATTTTGACACCATGTGCGCATAGAGCATCAGAAGATTTAGCTAACTACCAGTTTTCATCAAAATCGGGTGAAAATGGAATTTTTTACAGCGAAAATTGTTTTTCGGAATAAAAATTAAGGATACTGTAACTTTTTTAAAAAGTTGAATTTTGCAAAAAAAAAAAAAAAAAAAAATTACACCACAGGGTACGGCTATGATGACTTTACTTGCAGTTAAAATGTTTGCACTGAATTTTCCAACACCCTGTATGAACAAGCAATTGATTAAATGTTTATTAATTACTCAAGAAGTTGGTGTTATACTATAAACAATGCTTAAAAATACATTTCTTCATCTGAAACGATTAGAAAACTTGACGGGAGGTCAAATCGTAAAATTCGAGAGCAGGGATCACATTTCGTAAAATGTGAGATCGATCCACAAAATTACGTTCGTAAAAGCAGAGAGTCGTAAGAGTCGAGAGTTACAAGTACTTGCAGAAAAAACTTTTAACACAAGATCGAAAAACTATTGGAAACAAACTAATATTCCTAACTAATTAAAGATAATAGCTGACGTTTTGAAATTGTGCCTTTCCAGCAATTGAACAATTAATTTCACTTCATGATTTCGAAGTAATAATTCGCTGGCTAACTGCCATTTTCTTACACGGATTCTTCCAACTGTATTTTTGTCAGCTCCATCTTGTGATTTACTTGTAACTTTAACAGGTTTTATCATTCACGTCCATTTTTATGTGATCACGCTCTGTTGCTCGTTTCGCATCAGTTCTAATCCTATAGAACGCCCGCTTGGAGCATTTTGTCACTTGCACTATGAATTCTATTTCTACGAAACCGTCAATAGAAAAATAGTGAAAGATCCAAATGCCAACCAAGGCCCAGATGTAGATCTATAAAATCAATGTTCAATAATAGTGAATTAATGAAAATTTTCAAGTTCGAGACGCCAGGATTTTTTTTTGAGACCAGTGAGATTATTATCTTATTGATTATATTTTCACTAGCTCTAAATAGATATTTTAATTGAAGCAAGTGGCTTTTTAAGAATCGATGACCCAAGTCTTGGACGCCTCCAACTTCATTTAGACTTCTATTACCTTTGTGCCCTGATTTTATGTTAATGGTATTTTTCTGTTAAGGGGAGTCTTGTCCGCAGGGACCCATAGATTATCATAGCCTTAGCTAGACCATCTGGGCGTTTTTCTTTCGTGCGCTGCAGATTTCGTGCTGTACGAGCACACCAGTTTTCATGGTGGTGCACGGGAAATGCGCTTCTTTTCGGCAACCCAGTGGTTACCTAGTGTCGCCTCGAAACATTCCACTCTATTAGTCGAGGATGCAGCACTGTCTCCTCCTGCCCTGACGGTGTTCGAATTTGCGAGTTAAGGCGTTTTCGATTTGCCATGCTTACTGTGACATTATTCCAGATTTGGATAATCCCTTGGTCGTACGTGGCTGTCGCCGCTTAGATGCTTCGAGTCTACCTTAGATTTAGTCTGGACAGAAGCAATTTGACGATTATTTATAGCAATCCACAGGAAACTGCTGGTGTAATTTGACTGAAGCAACTCCAGATACAGTTATTACTATTCAAACCTTCCATGTTTTGGCAAACCGAAGGCACTCGATGCTAAATCATAGCCCGGGTTACGATATGAATTCGTTAAATCGACGCAAATTTTAATTAGCAGTCCATTTGCCTTATAACGACGAGCAGTGCTATACGCAAAATCTATGTTCTATTTTATCCGTAGTTGGGTAAAGCAAATTCTACTTAGGCTGTGCTTCCGCGCTACGAGGATTTTTCTCGTAGGGAGACAATAGGAGGGAACTTCCGTGCCACAATTGGTACAACAGTAGTGCATAAAGCACTTAGATGGCACTTAGTGACCTTTTGACCTCTAGGCCCCGCCTACTTCCAGTTTCTCAGGTCTCGCCCACGTTCGGTTCGCGCTTCCCCATGAACCCCGCTACACCAGAAGTGCATTGGCCGTCCTAAACCGGAAGATCACGCGCAAAGGTCGCGAGGATGAAAGGTCTAAGGTCACAAGTGCGTATTTGGTGATGTTATACACTACTTACAACCTGAGTAAAATAGGGATATCATATTTCACCATTAACCCTATTCGACTCAGGGCCTAGATTTTGCAACATGACAACTACAACAGTAGGACTTCCTGTCATGTAACTTACTACATACAACTCTACATTCTGAGACAAAAACGATCTATGAATCCCACATTGTAATTTTAACTGTAAAACGTTATGCACAAACCCCTGTTGAAAGCTGCTCTGGCTCTCACGCACCTCGGGGGAATTTAAGCATCATAAATCAACTTACAAGCGGTAAGTCGGTAACATTGGGACTCAATACGGGACGGGATTTACAAGCTTGTATCTGCCTTGATAAACCCGAGCCCAAACTGGGTTAGTTTGGTACAAGGGTCTACTTTCGTCCTGCCGTGTTTCTCGTACGGAAATAGTAATCTTAACTCGGTAGCACAATCAATTATAAACTGTCGACTAAGATACGACGTGTGTGAGCAGGTACGACGGCCAGCAGCCCATACACGTGAGCGTGGTGAGGGAGCCAGTGGACCGCGCCATCTCCCTCTTCTACCGCGTCCGGGCGCCTTACCAGCTGGTGGAGCGTCACATGCAGTTCCCGGAGCTGGACCTGCCCTCTCGCAAGTTCCTGAAAAAGGTAAAGACCTTATTTGAATGATATGTTCTGCTCTGTCCTGCTGATTTCTTACTTGGTAGAGCGCCATTTACGAACAAGTTTTTTCTCACGCCTCTTTTTGGGCGAAAAATTTTCTCTTTCTGTGGTCACCTTCATGCGATGGTCCACGATGCCTAGATCTGCAAAAGTTCATCTACTTCAAATCCTTTATGGCTCTCAGTCGCTTGTGAGACAGAATAACAATGGAGGTTGAATTTCACTAGCTAATGCGCAAGCCCTAAAGTAAAATGAATAAGCAAACTTCGAACTTCTAGAGTTCCAAGTTAAATTCCACGAACGGGGAAGAAATCCCTGGGAATACAGCTTTGTTTCACGATAAAGCTACATCATATAAATTGTCTTTAACCATCTCCTCAGCTATCGTTGGATGAACTCACCGAAGTTCAAATGGTTTGGTAACTTACTTTTGCGGAGTGTAACGGAAGACTCAACTGGACTAAAATGAAACGTAGCCGTGACTGCATGTTGGCGTATGACGTCATCGACGAATCGGAGTATATGAGGGTGGGACCTCAGGTTTTCGTTGGTTTGACTGTTAATCCTAACGAAATAAAATATAAGTAGCG
>LQNS02278091.1:42463439-42474236 GCA_001587735.2 Parhyale hawaiensis | reverse complement strand
TATAGATTCGTTAAGAACCTGTTGGGTTATGCTGCTGACAAACATAAAACAAACAGAGAGACAAACACATCACCACAAGTATTCGGTCATTTGCTCCTCATAACATCCTAACAATTCGAGCAAGTTTCATGAAGATCCGTCTATGTCTAACAATTCGAGCAAGTTTCATGAAGATCCGTCTATGACTTTGAGTTATAGTCTCAAAAAACATCAGGTAGACAAACAACAGGTTGAATGAATAATCACCAAAAATTAGTCATCTGTTCCTCCTAACATACGGCACCTTAGTAACAATCCCTGTATATTTCATGAATATCCGGCGGTAATTGTTCGAGTTATCTTGTGATAGAAAAGCGAATAAACAGGCAAACTCCATTAAAAACAGAACTTCTTCAGAGGAGGTAATACTGCCGTCACACAAAATGAGGTTAGACACACACACACTATTACTGCATGGTGAAACTAGAGCACTCTGAGAGCGCATACATCCGCCAAGCGAGGCAACGGAAACAAAAAATTAATATTGGCTCTGAAACCATAATTTTCTTTGTATAAACTCCAAAATCTAATCATTTGTGTCTTTTGATAGTTATAACAACTTGTGCAATTTTCTTGAAGATCTGTTCATCACTTTTTGAGTTAAACTGCTAACAAACGTTAAGACGAACATGAGTCAAGCCTACAAACAAACCGATCTGCACCAAAATTCTATCAGTTATGTCTTTTAACATTTCTAATAAACCCGATAAATTTCATAGAGATCCATTCATTATCTTTTGAGTTATTGTGCTAACAAGCATATAATTAAAAACTGTGACAAACGAACGAACGAACGAACGAACAAACGGATCATTTAATAAAATTTGGTCATCTCCCCTTGTTATATACTAAACATTTCATGTTAATTTAATAAAAATCAATCCATACCTTTTTGAGTTATGGCATTGAGAAAAATGAGGTAGACAAGCACACAAACAAATGGACGGACATATCTTCACCAAAAGTTAATCATCTGTTCCGCCTAACATACCTAACAATCCCTTTAAATTTCGTCCAAATCGGTTCGTAACTTTTTGAGTTATCTTGATGACAGACAGACGGACAGACAAACACGACGAAAACATAACTTCCTCGGCGGAGGTAAAAATTTGTGCAATAAGAAAACCTTGTTGACTTACTGGCAAAAATAAGTTGCAACTAGCCACAGTTAGAACTAGAGCTCTCTGAGAGCCCATACCTCCGCCAAGCAAGCCAACGTTAACGAAAAATTCACATTGGTTCTGAAACTATGATTTTCTCTTGATTGGCACTAAATTTTGGTCATTTGTGCCTTTTGACTGTAATTACAGCTTCTGTAATTTTTTGCTCCGTTGGCTACTTTTGTGAATTTTATTTTGACAAACATTAGTCAAACGCATATACTGAAAAACTGATCATTGCCAAAATTTGATCAAATGTGTCCTTCCTTGAACCTAATAATTTCTGTTAATTTTATGAAGATCGGTTCTAATCTTTATGATTGCACCTAACAAATAATGTAAATTTCATAAAAAACCGTCCGTAACTTTTTGAGTTATGGTAGTAAAAAAAACTAGGCAGGCAAAGAAACAAACTGATGAACAAATCTTCACCAAAAATTACAATCGTCTGTTCCTCGTATTATGCATAACAATCTCTGTACATTTTGTAACGATTCGCCCATAACTTTATGAATTATCTTGATGACAGACAAACTCGACGAAAACAAGTTCCTTGGCGGAGGTAATTATCAGAAGCTGTTGAGCTTCTCATACTGTCAATGTTTCAATAACAGCAATGGCAAAATCAGTAGCAGCGGCGGCAGCGGCAACAAGATGGTTTTGTAACCTTGAAAAATCCAAATATTTTTCAGCCTTACAACAGCGAATAAACTTCTGACGACTATGAAGACTATAACTCGAGCATAACTACTCTCATCATAACAGCGTCTGAAAATGCATTTTTAACAAAAGGGAAATAGTTAATGCACTCATTGAGACAATTCTAGAACACCCAAACACGGGCTCGGACATAATTTCCATCAGATAGTGGTAAAATTATCACGTAAGCTTGCCTCATCTGGGCTGGCAGTACTGTGAAGAATTTTACTGGTAAGTATACTGTGCCCGAACATCTCGGTTACCTCTATTTGAGCTAGCGTATAAAGAACCATTATTTTGATCACATTTAATAGGCTGGTGCAAGGTGCGGTGGCACAAATACACTTGGTGCCACTCTGTGCATGGATCTCCAACATTGAAAAATAAAAAAAAAACTTCACGTAAACGGCGCACTGGCGCTGGCGCACTAGGAGGAATTTCGCGTGCCCACCTCTTGAGTAGCTAATAGGGATTCAAAATTTCAGCTATCTCGATGCAACACAACGATTCCGAAGTCATTCGCAGTGGCGAATATTGAAAAAAAAAGAAACTGAAAATACAACAAGTTACAGGCACATAAAATGACGAACAAACAGGCCATATAACATCGAGGCGATAACCTGAAAGAACGCAGTGAGTCAAGCGCGTTCGTTTACAGGAAGCCGCCACATTTTCAGCGCGTGACATCAGCCCTGCATAGAGGCTGTGCAGCGGGCACCTCAGTGCCAAAGGCACAAGGGCACCCGTGGCCCTCTGGGCAGTGATAATGACCATTTCCTGTGCTGTACAGTAAAGACGGTGCAACGCTCGCTGTTGAGGACAGGGGTGCAGGGGAGCAAAGGACACAGGGTGAGCAAATTGTACAAGTGCCTTGACCCTGGAAGGGAAGGTTATGGTCTAGAAGGAGAGAGTGGTTGCCATAATATTTAGATGATCGAATTGCGGGTAACGTACTCGGAATCAGGCGACGGTCTAATGACTGCATTAACGCCTTCGTAACTTTGGAACTAAAGCGATTGAGGACGGCGCGTGAAATTATATCGAGCCCGCGGCCGTGGCTTGTTCAATTAAAGCAAGAATTCCCATTTTTTTTAGACTACTGCCTTATATCTTATTATAACTATTTTGGAGCAGCCTAAAGCTCCGCCTCGCTGCACAAGTTGCCCGCTCTCGGTTGGCAAAAGCATCACGGATACTATAGAATAGAGTAATTGATAACCAAGCCAAATACTATAATTGGTGTAGGGTATGTTTTCTTCTTTTACGTACAGGATATTTTCCTGATTAAAATGTTACTATTGAAATTACTAACAGAAAAACTTAAATTTTGAACCAGGAGATAAATTGGATTGTTCCAGAAGACCTAAAGCTCGATATAGCTACAGTAACAATGAAGAACTAGAACCAATAGCGGGCCCAAGAATTGAGGACATGTTCGATTTCGGGCTGAAATTAAGCACTCGAAGTTTAACTTGTCCGAAACTGCAACTGTGCGCTGGCTCTGACCCTCTGAGTTGAGCTTCAGGCATTGACTCCGATTTCGTTGCCCTGAGACTTCCAGAAGCTCAATCTTGCTCAATAAAATTGAGTTGTTTGCCGGCTTAAGGCAATCGCGCTGCTTCTAACTCATGCAACACGACTCAAGGGGGCAAAGCTAAAACTTGCTGTTTGCAATTTCGAACAAGCTAAGCCTCGAAGGCATAATTTCGGTGAACCAGCGACCATGCCCTGCGTCTTCCTGAGAGGATCCATGTGATAAATTTGTGTGCCGCATACATCGGTCGCGAACTTTGTGAAATTCGATGAGAGCAGACAATAAAGTTAGTATTACTAATGGGATAACTGTAATGTGTAGCCTTCATAATTAATTATCAAAACAAGTAGCTGCCGCATGGTTTCATTCACAACGATTTTTATTTAAATCTAATAGGGTAATAGTTAGGTATCCCTAGAAACTGAGACGCTGCTGCGCAAGAGGGAGAGAAAGGGACGTGTACGCAGTGTCAAGACAAGCGGAGAACACAGGAAACTCCTGCAGAGCATGAGAACAAGAAGCTGAGACAGTGCCTGCATTAAATAATATCTTTTTATGGGGAAATTTATGGCATTAGGTAACTCCTTTGATAAACTACAGAAAAACGTGACCGCCGAGGGAAGAAGTGAACTGAGATCAACCGTTCATCATGCAGCACGTAACCTAGGGAAAATCGGTACCGACCGTCTCATTTCCTACCCCAAATGTCAGGCGTTACAGACAACATCGTAAGTTGCTATATAAAGAAATATATTCCCGATCGCAGTCACCGTACAATGGCGTACATACACTGTTACTCAAGACGTACTTGCCTTGCCTTATTTTTTTCTTGTCATGATCTAACAATAGATCTGATTAGCACGATACCGGTAATAGTAATTTAGCAGTGGCGTAAGTGATATAATTATTCCAAGTATATACAGGTGCATGATAGCTTAGAGCGTTCAGAAAACCAGCACTTATTAGCACATAAAATCGAGTAGCCTAATCAAATTCAAGTAGTTGTTGCAATATTATTGTAGTATAAAACATGCTCTCTCGTCTTCCAGTGACATAGGTCAGTTCCATGCTAAGTAGTACAATGTGTTATTATAATCAGCAGTATGAAACAGACTTATATTAATGTTTCAGAGACCAGGTCTATTCCACAAACACAATATTAAATATTTTTATTATTATTATCAATAAGAAAATACGATCACTACAGCATTCAAGTGAACATGCTGTATCTGTATTGGGCGAATCGCATCAAGCTTACTAACGAGCAGATTGCTCCCACCCTTAATCAGTGAATGCGCAACAAGATTGGGATGGTTGTTGCGTCATCAGAAACGAATTATTTCGCACACGATCTTGTCTAGAAGTCTGGTAGTCTGTAGGTCGCAGGCGGGGAAACAGCTGCAGTGAGACGAATGTGGCGACTGTGGGTCGGTCGGTGGTTAAGAGAAACGAGACCTTCAATTGTGGGCGGAGTGCGAGTACGTAACGAAAAAAGTACTCAAATCGTTTAACTTTTGTGTTTTTCTGCACGAGTATCCGGAACCGGCTGTATACTTCAGTGCACAGGTCAATGGGAAAGACCGAAGACTGCAAGCTGCCGGGAAATGTTTAAGTGGTTTCTGTTTGTTTTTGATACAGTCTTACGCAGCTATTCCTTGCTCAAGAGGGATGAGGGCGGGAATGCAACTATAGAGTAATTCTTTAGGTCAGGGTGAAAAATTTGTCGATTGAGGGTGAAATTAAAGAGCCAATTACCTCCGCCAAGGACGTCATGTTCCTATCGAGTTGGTCTGTTTCTATTATTGTTTTTATTACGTGACTAGTGGACCCGTGCGTGAAGAATTCACGCAATAACCTATACGTTTGCCTAATGCCTCTAGGCCGGTGCGGAATCTCCTCTTCTCTTTATTTGCGTCTTAATTTTCTTCTTTTCTTCATTGATCCTTTATCGTGCTGGCATCCTTAGGTCTTCTATATAGACAGGCAGAAATAACATCTTGAGTAAAATACTCCAACAAACTTGAACAAAATAGCAGCTTATATACAATGTGATTGCTCCGTAGCAAAGATACCGTTGATACCGTATTCCCACCTCAAATATCTGTTTCATTTGAGGTGCTCAAATTTTGACCTATGAAGAGAAAACTGCTTCGTCAGAGGAAAACAGTAAGCTAGAAGAAATAATTGTCTTGTGCCCGTGAAAACTTATGTTTCGTCGGTTTTGTTGACAATCGCATCAAAGTGGGAAGAATAGCTCATGCAACGAAATCATCTGTGGAAAGAAACTACGAATCAAGAAGCATGAGAGTGCCAACGGAAGCTTCAGACATCTTCAGTGCTNTTCTGCCTATCACTTTCAATGGAGCTTGAGAGGAGCACCAGAGCCTCCAACCTGGGCTAATTTCCGCCTATCTATTTCGTTAAGAGCGTGACACCAAACATATAAATATATATATAAACACACGACTGTCATTCTTAGTATTAGATTAGATAAAACATGCTTGCTAGTCTTTCAGTGACAAAGGTTAGTTCCATACTAAGTAGTACAATGTGTTATTAACTACATATAATCAACAGTATGAAATAGAGTTATATTAATGTTTCAGAGACAAGGTCTATTCCACGAACATCGTATCAAGTACTATTATTAACATTATTATCAATAAGAAAATACGCTCACTACAGTATTTAATGGACATGCTGTATCTGTATTGGGCGAATCGCATCAAGTTTACTAACGAGCAGATTGCTCCCACCCTTAATCAGTGAATGCGCAACAAGGTTGGGATGCTTTTTGCGTCTTTAGAAACGAATTATTTTGCACACGATCTTAACGCGTCATGTAGGTACCTCTAGAAGTCCGGTAGTCTGTAGGTCGCAGCGGGGGAAACTGCTGCAGTAAAACGAATGTGGCAACTGTGGGTCGGTCGGTTGGTTAAGAGAAATGAGACCTTCAATTGTGGGCGGAGTGCGAGTACGTAACGAAAAAAGTACTCAAATCGTTTGACTTTTGTGGTTTTTTGCACGAGTTTCCGGAACCGGATGTATCCTCAGTGCACAGGTCAATGGGAACGACCGAAGACTGCAAGCTACCGGGAAATGTTTAAGTGGCTTCTTTTTGTTTTTGATACAGTCTTACACAGCTATTCCTTGCTCAAGAGGGATGAGGGAGGGAATGCAACTATCGAGTAATTCTTTAGCTCAGGGTGAGAAATTTGTCGATTGAGGGTGAAATTAATGAGCCAATTACCTCCGCCAAGGACGTCATGTTCCTATCGAGTTGGTCTGTTTCTATTATTATTGTTTTTATTACGTGATTAGCTTAATGGTCTGTTTGTATGTTTTTCTGTCTGTCACTAAGCTAACTCAATGAGTTAAGGATGAATTTCTATGAAATTTACAAGGATTGTTAGTCATGTTAACAGGAATAGATGATTAACATTTGGTGGAGATCCATTCAACCGTTTGTTTGTCTGCTACTCATTTTTTTTTGCTTGCAAATCTCAAAAACTAAGAATTGTTGGATATATTATTAGGAGCAGGCGACCAAAGTTAATTATGTTGATTTGTGTGTCCGCTTGTTTGTTTGTTTCTCTCTAGGTTTGTATTTGTGCTTGCCAGTAACATAACTCAAGTTATTGCTGAGGGCGGAAAACATTTCCCTCATTAATGTCTATTAAATATAAATTTCAACTGCTGGTTTTTTGTTAATATGACTTTCTCGTATTTATTTGATGTTTATGTTCAAAGTTCAGTGAGCAGAGCATGAATTACAGTAAAAAAATTGCTTGATTTTATGATTTTTCATTGACCTCGTTAGTAATTTGGCACATGAAAAAGCAGCTAATATGAAAACATTACAATTATTTGTTAACGATTTACAGTCTTGTCTGAAATTTGCACAGTTTTTACTTGTTAGTTATACTAATTTTTCCTAAAAATTTCAGAAAGATTCGTTGGCATCTTTAATGAATATTTCCAAAAATTGAATCTCGTTAATAGCGTGGCACTACCGCATTTACTGAATCATGCAGGCGAACAAGTGGTCCTGGCCCGGCAGCAGAAATGACACCCCACACCATGACGCCACCTCCTCCGTACTTCACCGTTTTCGTGATGCACTCTGGAGACATCTCCTCACCTACTTTACCCCCAACATACCTATTTCCACCAGAACCAATCAGATTGAAATTGGATTAATCACTAAAATGTACTGTAGCCCATGCTTTGGGCATCCGACCATACGAAGTGTACCTGCGTAAACTGTACGCTCAGTTTTTGATTTTTCTCGGAAATCAGAGGTTTCGAAGCAGGAACACGTGCAAGCAAACCAGCTTGTTTGAGTCAACGTGAGATAGTCGAGGAACTTCAATAGAAAAGGAGGGAGCCCTGCGCCCCATTTACAGATTTGTCAGCGAGTCAACCAAATTTTTTCTGGCAGTGAGACGCGTTCATGAATCTCACTGGTGGAAGTGACTGGGGAGCAGCGAATTTTATAGGGGGAGCAGCAGACAAACCGATGTACTGATAGCAATTGGTGCATACGGTGCTGGCTGCAGCCATACCCGACTCGATCGTGAGCTTCACGGATGAGGCTCCTGGCTCCCTCCCTCTGTACTGAAGCTCCTTGGAGATAGTAAATTGAAGCACCTTGCCGCCGGACAATTCACCCATTTTACGAGCAGTTTCAGCTGCAGACTTTAAACGGTGCTTCATGCTGTTTCACTGTGCTTCTGTGGTCTTTGGTGGTTTTCCGGGCTTTGGCAACGTTTTAACGTTTTTTTTCGGGCTAAATCTTGCTATGGTACGTTGTACGATGCTAAAAGATCTCCCCACAGCAATAGAAGACCGTCACAGTCATTTCCCATCTTGTGGAGGGACACAATACGTTTTTTTAATTACGGACATTGGTGGACGTTTTTTTGGCGCCATGATGAAGTTCGATTTGAGCCAATAATGCAGAAGCGTCAACGTCACGTTTATATAGCCGAGCTTAGTCGTTCCTCCCACCATTGGGGCCCCGTAATGATATAGTGTCATTACATCTCCAACGCTCGAATTTCTTCCCATCTGATTGCGAATGTTGATATTCCTTTTAGCTTTAAAAACAGCAGAATGATGCTATTCTTTAATTGACTTAGCTACTGATACTGGCCACGCGACTAAAATTTCAGAATTCCAATTCTTTAGTGCACTCAACATATATAACAATCGGTATCCAAGCTACGACGCTCCTCAAATATTCATCGCGTCCTAATGCCTGAACATCTGAGCTATAATAGAGTTCTATCCAACCTCCATGGACTGACATCTTCCATGCTGAAAACTTGAGCTTCACCGACGAAGCTTCGTGCTCCCTCCTATCTATTCAACTTCCTTGGCCAGACCGATAATATTTTGTCAACAGGTTCCGCCAACTTGTGTGCTTAGCTTATAACATAACATAGATTGTGTGGACACAGGCAAGTAAGCAAACAAGCAAGTAAATAAATAAGCAAGGTTCACAGAGTTTTGGAATAGTATAGATGGATATGGATTGGCTTATGTCGGATCCACTTCAACTTGAAGGAACAAAAGAGACAAGCATGCTAGGCCTTAATTATATTGGACAGCGCCAACTTTTCCTTCGGTGATAAGCTGAAAAACAATAATTTTTTTCCCTTAGTTGACATCGTTCCTAATGAAAATTGAGCTCGGCTCTGCATCCATATTATTATTATTAAATCACACCAGGCTGGCGACGTAGGAACGGAGAAACTCCATGAGGTTAACAAACCCCCACGCAACCAGCCCAGCGGGTGGAGAAAAGAAAAGAATGAAAAAAAGAAGATCCGAGATCACAGAATAGCTCTGNCCAGAGCCTCCAACCTGGGCTAATTTCCGCCTATCTATTTCGTTAAGAGCGTGACACCGAACATATAAATATATATATTTATAAACACACGACGGTCATTCTTAGTATTAGATTAGTTTAATGGTCTGTTTGTATGTTTTTCTGTCTGTCACTAAGCTAACTCAACGAGTTAAGGATGAATTTCTATGAAATTTACAAGGATTGTTAGTCATGTTAAGAGGAATGGATGATTACTATTTGGTGGAGATCCATTCAACAGTTTGTTTGTCTGCAACTCTGCAACTATTTTTTTTTTGCTTGCATAGCTCAAAAACTAAAAACGAATTGTTGGATATATTACTAGGAGCAAGCAACCAAATTTAATTATGTTGATCTGTGTGTCCGCTTGTTTGTGTGTTTCTCTCTAGGTTTATATTAGTGCTTGCCAGTAACACAACTCAAGTTATTGCTAAGGGTGGAAAACATTTCCCTCATTAATGTCTATTAAATTTAAGTTTCAACTGCTGGTTTTTTGTTAATATGACATTCTCTGATTTATTTGATGTTTATATTTAATGTTTTGTGAACAGAGCATGAATTACAGTAAAAATATAGCTTGATTTTATGATTTTTCATTGACCTCGTTAGTAATTTGGCACATGAAAAAGCAGCTAATTTGAAAACATTACAATTATTTGTTAACGATTTACAGTCTTGTCTGAAATTTGCACAGTTTTTCTTGTTAGTTATACTAATTTCCCTGAAAATTTTAGAAAGATTCGTTGGCAACTTTAATGAATATTTCCAAAAATTGAATCTCGTTAATAGTGTGGCACTACCGCATTTACTGAATCATGCAGGCGAACAAGTGGTCCTGGCCCGGCAGCAGAAATGACTCCCCACACCATGACGCTACCTCCTCCGTACTTCACCGTTTTCGTGATGCACTCTGGAGATATCCATTCACCTACTTTACCCCCAACATACCTTTTTCCACCAGAACCAATCAGATTTAAATTGGATTAGTCACTAAAATGTACTGTAGCCCATGCTGTGGGCATCCGACCATACGAAGTGTTCCTGCGTAAACTGTACTCTCATTTTTTTTTATTTTTTTTTTGGAAATCAGAGGATTCGAAGCAGGAACACGTGCGAGCAAACCAGCTTGTTTGAGTCACCGTGAGATAGTCGAGGAGCTTCAATGGAGAAGAAGGGAGCCCTGCGGCCCATTTACAGATTCGCCAGCGAGTCAACCAGAACTTTTGTGGCTATGAGACGCGTTCATGAAGCTCACCGGTGGAAGTGACTGGGGAGTAGCGCATTTTATAGGGGAGGGGGGGGGCAGCAGACAAACCGATGTACTAAAGGTAAAGTCAACTTAGATCACACCCTCACCTGGGAAACCCACATGCACTGGTTTGTGCTGCGGGCATAGGCCCACTGGCCCCAGATGAGCAAGTGTAGTCGCAGTCGCCCTCGGGTCAAGAACTATGGCGCCAATTTGACGGAAGGAACAAATGACCCGAGACCCC
>LQNS02278091.1:42399701-42409858 GCA_001587735.2 Parhyale hawaiensis | reverse complement strand
TCCACGAAGATCTTGGTGAAAGCCAAGAACCTGGTGCTTGTTCTTGCGATTGATGGCAATAATTGAGATCTGTGACGCAGAAGTAGCAGTCTGTAATAGGATCATTGCTTTCCATCCAAATCATTGGTGCAGCAAATGGTACTGTATCTTCTTCAGTTTCTAATTCCTGCAATCCAGTAAATTCTTCACAAATGCATTATTGCAGCTTATCCTGATGCCTTAGCCTCATTCCAATGCAGTCTTCATGTCTCCTTCACTAAATTCGCAATTTTTGCTTGGGAGCTGAGAAAAAAAAAAAAAGAAAAGAAACACATGGCTGCAGATGTAACAACGCCCATCAGGATGGTTTCTACAGTTTTGATTCACTTTTATGCAGTTATATAGACCTGGAAAGATACAAATATATATATTTTTAGGAAATTGCTGTCGTATATGAGAACAACAAAGCCAATAAGCACATTTCACAATGCTGTAGATAACAAGAAATAAGATAAAATACAAATGTCCCATATTTTTAAAACCAGAGCTGAGTAGCGAAAATAAATGACATTTTCGAGTTCAGCAGCAAAAAACTATCCTATAACATTTGGAAAAATCTCAAATGCAGAAATTTTTTGTTGAAACGCTGGCCAGTGAAATGAAGGGCGAGTAGACACGGGGCGGACGCAGGAGTGTGGCCCTACACGCACTACCGGCTAAACAGCACCGCCTTCACTTCGCTTCAAGCTGAGCTGTGATTATTGTTTTTTGGTAAAAGTAAAGGGAAAAATAGTCATCTTAGCCGCCTCTATCCGTGGGTCACATGGCTTATCGCTGCTAAGTACAACCGAATCCTTAGTAAGTGTTTTAGTGGGAATAACACTGTTTAATAGGTTTCATAGAAACCATATGAAGAACGCTAGACATTAGATGGTCAAAGAAGGACAAAAATTTGACGTATTGTGGTATGCATGATATTGCTTCGCTAGAAAGAAACGTTGTTAAATTGGTATACATCCTGCTAGATATAGTCAGTGAATTAAGCCTCCATTTTCTCACGAAGATGATGTCACAGAGGCAGGAACAAGGGACATACACAATTTTACACATAGAGCCCGTTCGATTGGGTCGTCAAATTCGAACTAAGCAAAAAAAAAAAAATCCAACTTAACTCGTCTGGATCTGCGGACTGGAACTTTGACTTTCGCCTTTTTCAATCGAGCCGCAGGTGTTGATCAGAAGCAAACAGTTAAGTCGAGCCGACTGAAATTTCTCATTTCTAGGCAAGATCGAGTTCTTAGAAGTCTTACAGCTAATCAATTGAGTGTCAACGCCTGAAACTTGAATCAACGGGTGGAAGCTGCGCATCTGTCTGGAGTTCCGAACAGGTCAGGTCGAATGGGCGAGTCTTAGATCGACGCGGGCGACCCAGCCGAACGCGGCTATAGTAATGATGTCGATAGAAATGTGGAACACATGCACGACGTTGTTCCATACAGGATAAACGAGCATGGGTGCAACGAGTGTCGAGAAAGAAGAGGAAGAGCCTAATGTAGAATAATTTGTAACAACATGAAAATAGAAAGAAACAAAGAGAGCACGAAAGACAAGCTTCTCGAAGGCCTAGCTAATGGCTAAAGTAACCAGCAGGTTCCCCTTGGGATCGCGGCTCTCCATGACATAGGATGGGCGAACATTTAGCCTATGACCCATCCCACCCCCACGAGGGGGCATACATACTCTATATCCTGCTTTCAGTGTTTGCGTTCTTCGACTTTTTTTCTTATTATTCCATGAGTTACAAAATTCCAGATTCATGAGGAATTGCTTCTGCGTAGGTAGCAACTAATGTGAGTGGAGGGGCTATGGCACAAAGAAAAGAAATTGCTGAAATGCAAGTGTTGCCATCGCCAGGTGCTGAGCTGCGTGGCGACAGAGGCGCTGGAGACCGTCGCTTTCTTCATGAAATGGCAACTTTCTCGCTGGCGTCAGGCGACTAATGAGCCGCCTTGCAGTCGGTCGTGGCGCTTCAGTCACAGGAGGAAAATGGGTTATACAGATCAGCGTCATTAACCCATAAAGTAAATACTTCAACTCTCTACCGCCCCGTGTTTCTTGCGTGAGACATTTTAAAAAAAATATTATAATATGGAAATATATTTTTAATGCCGGAGATAGACGGGCAAGCCCTCATATCTGATTAGTATTGCACAATTGGTACCGTCTACAAGAGATGGACTATATGGGTTAACCCTTTACTGAGCGGCCGAAAAACGCTTTAGTGTGGACGTACAGTACCATGAATGGTCAGATGCCAGGTAGAAGGTTTATAGATCAGGATTTTGGTAGTACTGATGAAATAGTTTCACCGAAAGGATTTATTTTTGCTTAACGGAGGAGCCAAATTTCTTAACTGGTCGTGTTTTTTTTTGTTTTGACTGTCATTAGTAGTTTATTCTAAATATAATACATAGAACTAGTTTCATTGGCGCTCAAAACTAGCATCTTGGTGGTTTAGGCAGTCTTGTTTAGAGGTCGTTGTGCATGAGTGGTTTGGGCACCTAAAATACGCAGCTACGTTGCTTCACCTTCTCAGTTGCATTCGTCCATTCTTTCTTCTCTTTGAATAGAGCGCTTTCAGTGAAGATAATCTAATCGAGTTAGCCTTAGCTTGCCCTCTCGAGGGTTTGTTTCGTCGCTAACTGCAGGCGCCAGTTGAGACGGATGAAAACTTCATGTCGCCAGCGCTCGGAAATGGAATTTCTGACAAGTTAAAGTTAATCGGACCAATAATCTTGGTCGCCATGAGCGAATCAAAATGCGTCCATGATTATAATGGTAAATTGTAAAACAAAGTATATTTCTATTTCTTTTAGTGTGGATACGATGCTCATTTGGTGGCGAGTCGTTACGGCTAAGAGTCGTGGAGTCAAGGACGTACCTAAGCCAAATTTCATTGACCCCACCACGTCATACAAAGCATCCCCAACTGCTGGTACTCTGCAACGAAAGTGAGAACATTTTCCTAGAGACTGAATGGGCGGAAAATACCGGCAATGGAAAGTTGTCCCTGTGGGAGACGCGCGTCACACGCGCAGGGAGCCTTGACACGGTTCCTGGAACATCGCCTCATGCGGGCCTCTTGTTTACTTGGCGGGAGGGACACCCGCGGTGAGTCACTGACATGAACGAGGTTATTCAACTTATTCAAGAGGGCAAAGCGGGCGAGATAGTACGCTCACAACACTGGACAACCAGCAGTTCGCTTGTGTATGCGTTTCAACTATATTTTAATCACGTGTACCTTACGATTTCAAATCTGAAAACTATTTTTGTTGGTCAGTTCACATGTTGAAGTAATCGCTTGGCTTAGGTGTATTTTCATAAATTCTAGTTTGTTATTCCATCTTCAAGTAGTCACACACAGCTGACTGCGGCAGAAGGTCAGCTGGGATCATTTGGTGACGTTTTATGAGTATATAACGCTAATATTACGAGAAACTTAATATCGAATGTATCTAGAAAAATAAATTGCGTTAGCCGAGTAACAGACTTAAAATCAGATCCCAATAGTGCATTAGCAAAAGTTTTCAAGTTCGCAAAGGATGGGAAAATATACATAACTCACTGCTCAGTAGATTAGTGCAATTTTGTGACATCTACGTGAGTTAGAAGGAATGTTGTAGTGGGAATTAAAGCGATGTATGCACACAGCGATATGCATGAAAGTCCACTATACGGGATGGACTGAAACTAACATACGAAGGTTATTCTATTTTGGAACGAGTTATTCAGTCAGTTAAGATCTTACTTCCTCTCGTTATATTCAATTAGTGAAAACATTACGTTACTAGACACATACGCTGGAACACTGCAGTAAACACACCTTCCTATCCTGCCAACGACACCGGTGATAAAATAAAGCCGAAGAGGCACGAAATACGTCACGCAAAACGAAGAAGTGACGCACGCACCACCAAGCGCGAGAACACAAAGACGGGGAAGAAAAGCAGGAGCGAAAAAAGACTGCGCAAAGGAAAATATTGGGGGCACCAGAAAGTTGTGTCCTCTTTTCTTATTTCAAACTAATGCATCAGATTAAGTCTAGAGAGCTGTTTTCAAAGTCAAATCAAATACTCCATTAAACTTGACATTTATTTAAATCTACTGCGGTTGATAGTTCAAACACAACTATAGCCCATGGCAGACAAAAGTTTCGAAATGAATCATATGCGGCATTGCATGTTGTATGAATTTTACAAAGATTCAGTTTGAGTTATTGGAACAAGGGAAAACTGTAACTGCAGACCTTTACTGCCAGCAACTAAGAAGCACATTCTCCTCCCACCATAGGTCGCATAAGGAAAATATCTTACATTAGCAAACAACAAAGCCTCAGTGAATTTGAATAAATTATCCGTGGCGTTACCATAATACCGAACAAGCCTTCACTACATCGAAGATTATGTGTTGAAGTGAAATCTGCTCCGTCAAAAGAAAGATAGCAAGCTGAAAGAAATGATGTCTACTGCCCTTGAAAATCATCGCTTCGTCCGCCCTTCGTTGATTAGCTTTTGAAATTGTACTTGGTACTCTGAGAACAAATATAGGGTTCGATGTATGGAGCAAGTTATGTAAAAATAAGACTGCACGGCCGCACTAAGAGAAGCAGCAATATCTCTATTTTTTTCGATTCCAAGAAGTGTTTCAAGCAAGAAGTGCATTGAAATAAAGGAATGAGGATTCTACTTTCGCCATCTTCTGCAAGCTGACCTTTTTTTCGCCTATCTATTTCTTTAGGAGCGTGACCCGAATCATACAAATATATAAACATATAGATACATAAATGACTAAATATAAACATACATATACATAAACACATAAACAAACACACGACCGTGTTTACTATATGGTGATGACTAGAGTACCCGCACTCTCAAAAATGACGAGGATTTTTCGAAGACCCGTATTCATTTAATATACTTCTGTTACTAATATCCTTCCGAAAAATACGCTACAAAGGCCAACTAAATTTGTCATAATAGATGCGTGCTCTCTCTATCAATTCATCTCAAGCAGCACAATCGTCCACTCACCTGAGAAGAAGTTTGGAAAAACTTTTACATTGGCAAGCGGCCGAGCATTGTTGAATTTAATTCTCCCCCGCGTATCATATCTACCGAAGAATTGGGCTACGCTACATCTGAGATCCTTTTGCTCTTGATGCCAATATATATTCTCGGTCAAAGGAAGACAGCAAGCTGGAAGAATTAATGGTGTTTGCTGACCCGTCTACTGTCATCGCTTCGTCTCTGTTTTGTTGATCGGTTACAGAATTAATACATCGTGAACTGAGGAGAAAGTGGAACATATGGAGAGATTCTATTGCCGCAATAAGAGAAGCTGCAAATATTTTCATTTTTTCGTTGCAAAAAACTGTTTCAAGCGAGAAATGCATTCAGATAAAGGGATAAAGATTTCACTTTTGCCATCTTCTGCAACCTGGTCATCGATCTCCATGAAAACACGATTATATTACCAAATATGCAACCTGGCCTATTTTTCGCCTACTTCGTTAAGAAGGGTACACGAAATAAATAAATACTTGAAGCGTATTATTTTATTAGGATTCAGAAGTTTTAAGTTTCAGTTTCAACAACAAAAGTAATACATACCACAAAGGAAGAAAGAAGGAACATATAGTACGACGATAGACACGTGGAACCCATGCACGAGGGTGTTCTCACACAGGATCGACGTGCATGGGAACAGTAAGTAGAGAAAGAAGAGGAAGAACAGACTGACGAAAAATCAGCAGCAGTATGAGATGGCAGTAAAGTGGGCACAAAAAGCAGACATCCCGAAGGCCTAGCTAATCGCTACGGTAACCTACAGGGTCCATCTGGGGCCGACACTCCCCCTAACATAGGATGGGTAAACCTAAAGTAATTTAATTCTATGGACTTACCGTAGAACACTAACCATGGGCAAGCTGCAGTTTCTTTCCAATGATAACTGATAAATAAAGTTTGTATTCTGAGTTGAGATAGCGGTATGAAAAAACCAGCGATACCTACTGTCGGGTCCACATTGCTCAGGCAAATTACCAGCCACCGTAACATAAGTGACCTTGTATATACAACACTTGTTAATTATGCGTGGGAGCATCGACACGAGCACCACGACTAAGGTAGAAAGTGACCTTCATCTAGTGAGGTAGCCAGTGTCAGGCTATTGACTACGGGACAAATTGAGTACAAAACGAACCCATCCCCAACTGTTCACTTGTACCTAATAATGTAATTATCAAACTGAAGTTTCCGTCACGAATCCTAGAAGTGTAAAATACTGATGAAGCTGTTCACTTCAAGTCATTGGTCTACTACACCATTAAAAATATATTTTTCATAATTTTCAACATTGAACCTGATAGTTTACACTGTATAATGCAAATGAATTTAAACGGAATAAATTCTGGCAATCGAAACTTACGAATGTATTTCCAGCTTACGTGCAGCAATAAGCTTTTGGCTACTGAGTCCTCCGCTCCACGACTAAGGGCGGGTTCGATTCAGCGCCAAAATGAAGCTTTGGAGGCTTGCCTTTAACGAAACTTGAGATAGAAGCTCCAGCTCTGTAATTTTTAATCGCGTGGCAAGGGCTAGAAGCAGCCCAATTACGTTGAGGCGGCTAAACTGATCTAGAACGAGTTTCTGGAAGTTACAAGATTAGCAGATCAAAGGTCAACGCTTGGACGATAATTCTACGGGTCGAAGCCTAAGCGCCTGTGTAAAGTTTCGGACAAGTCAAGCCTCGAAAGCTTAATTTCAGCTTTCCAATAAACGTGCCCTTGCTCTTGCATTTTCGTAAGAATAATACTTACTTGGTACGTATCATAACGTGGTACTCTATACACTGACGCACTAATGTTAGAATTTGGTAAGATTTTCTTAAGTATTACAGAATATGTTCGTTAGAGTTCTGCTGCTGTACTTCACAGCTTAAAACAGACAAATGTTAACCATATTCCGGAACAAGCAACAATGAATGTAGCACCCTGAGACACGTCTGTTTTTACGGAGCGCGAAATTCTTCAGCAACTGATCCACCTAGATGTGTACAAATGCATTGGCCAAAGCCACGTCTCGAAGTTTGTAATCGGTTTTTAAGAACGGGAAAAGTTCCGATACATAACAACGGGGATAAGAAAAACCCTAAAAAAGGGTGTGGACCTGGTTTATCTAGACTTCGATAAGGCTTTTGATAAAGTCCCCCATCAAGGGTTAACAAAAATAAATGGAAGCCCATGGCTATTCACATGGAGACTATTCACACTGGATCCGGGCATGCTCACTGGTCGGCAGCAACGATTTAGTGAAGCTATAAGGAGAGACGAGTGACTGGACGGCAGTCTCATCTGAGGTTCCACAAGGTAGCGTGATTGGTTCACCTCTGTTCATCATTTAGCTACATCAATGATCTCAATATCGACAGGAAAATCAGTAAATTGTGGATGATACTAAACTATGTCATCCTGACAGGTAAAAAGCTGAGCACCAACAAAATTTTGTCCACCTCATGGAATGGAGCACAATGTAACGGATGAGCTTTAATGTCGACAAATGTTGAGTGATGCACGTAGGGCCGGAGAACTTTTCAACCAGACTGAAAATGAACTGGGCAGAATTGGCAGCTGTTACCCAACAACATGACCTGGAATAACTATTACAAACAAACAACAACACGACTAGCCAGCCAGCTAACAAGAGTGTGAATAGGGCGAGGAGAGTACTGGGATTCATTACCAGGAATTTCCAGCACAAATCCAAGGACATAATGATTCCCTTGTAAAAAGCACTAGTGAGCCTACACTTAGAATTTTCTGTTCAATTCTGGTCACCACATCAGTGCAAAGATATCGATAACATGGAAAGAATCCAACGCAGGGCAACGAAACTTGGCATTTGACCTTTAATATCGACAAATGCTCCGCAGGCAGGTTGGACCAGAGCTGGAGAACCCCTCTGCTGTATCGGAAATGAATGGGATAGTATGAGCAGCTGTCACCCAATAACGCGAGACCTGGGAATAACGCATATAACCTACAACACAGCAAATTGACAAGAATGTGAAAAGGGCTGGCAGAGTATGGGATTTATTACCAGGATTTTGAGTACGAATTCAATGACATGAAAATTCCTTAGTACAAGGCACTAGTAGTACAAGGCAAAGATACTGACAAGGGTCAAACCTTCAGTAGGTTACCTTAAAACTAATTTTTTCTCCATTTTGTTGCATTATTAGTAAAAATATAAAATAGTTTCATATGTACGAGCACTTATATTCCCCCATTGTATCATATTTGTAAACGAACTAGGTCTTTACTATTATTTTTGATGTAATATTAGAGTGACAGAGCTATCACTTTTTCAGTGGAGGCTGTTCTGATTTATCATAAGTATTTGGGGCAGGTTAAGCACAGTCTTGAGCGAAATTTTTACACATACCTAACTAAACAGTTGCGGCCCACAATTGCGGCCCACAATAAGTATACACTAATTTTTCACATTTCAGAAGACTGCGATATTGAGCTTGCACTTTCAAATTCAACTAGCGGTAACAGTCTACAGTACGACTATATTATTACGATCTCTAGTCAGGCAGCTATACGGCAACACAAATAAGAGCGGCAGTAGAGCTATAATTGACGGTAATACATGCATGAATGCTAGTACGAAAGTCTACGACCAGGACAACCATATTAGTACCTTTCGCTGCTAATACGACCTGTGCAATATTACCATACTCTGATTGCTATTACGATCAGCGAAATATTAGTAATCAGGTTGTACTATCGCAATGATAATGCAATACACTACGGTACGACAGTATAGGCACAGTAATACAAGCAGCAGCCAGCACAGCAATAACACTCAGCAATATTACACAGAATAAGTAACTGCATCGTTTATGTCTCCGCCGCCGCTACAAAGGCGATCTAGCACAGAATGAAACAAGGGACATATATTATACTGCAGGTATGTCAGTATAAACGTGGAACCTATCTACGTGGGTGATCCCACCAGATCATCGCGCATGGTAACAGCAAGTCGACAAAGAAGAGAAAAAATAGGACAAGTATATGAGTATGGAGCTGGAATGAAGCAAAGCGGCTTGCAGCAAAGACGTCCCGTACCCTTAGCCTCCTGCTTCTAAGAGTAAGGGCCGAAACATACCAAAAGCAGTTCAGCGAGAAGCTGGTAGGCAGGCTGACAGTTTTTGAGAAACACGGAATGCATTGGACTACGCACACCGAACAGCGGCAGCGGCCTGCTCAACTGCCACTGTTCGGTATGCGCTCCAATGCATTCCGTGCTTCTCAAAAACTGCCAGCCAGCCTGCCAGCTTCTCGCTGAACTGCTTTTGGTATGTTTCGGCACTAAGGATTCCTGCAAAGCAGCTGAAACTTATGCTGAAATTTTTGGTATGTACGAAGCACAGCATTAGAGAACAACAACAACAACGTCTAGCTTGTACTTACCCAATGAAGATTCTGAAGGAAGCATGCAACTGACTCAGGGATACAGTAGGTAGCTCCCTAGTTGTAGGGTTTTGAGCATTAGATTCACGACGGCACTGTACGTTTATTTGTAAAATATAGAGTACTTGGGGAACGCTGTGATTTTTTTTAAGTATCTCATGTAAAACTTACTTCAAATGAAAATACACCTTTGCCAAAGTGACATCAGCATTTTCAATGCAATCTGAATTTTTATAGAAAAAGGACAAAAATTTCTAAACACAAAAAACAGTTTAACATCACGCAAACTGCAACAATTTTTTTCAACTTGCGACTACCTTAGGCAAAGAGTTATGTAACTGTTGCACGAATAAAAAATCTCTAATGATTATTTTCTCTAAGTATGTCCTAGTGTATTATTAAGAACGTAGTCTTACGTCACTCAAAGGAGAGATACATACCTACAATAGCGGGCAAAATAAGAAAACGAAAATAAAGTTTAACCATTTAGAGTAGATTAACGAATCTGTTGATGGAGCCTTAAGGAATGTATTTAACATATTTCTACAAAATATCAGGACAAACATAACTATATTTAATACATTAGAGCAATCTAACAAACAATAACAAAAATTGAACAGTGCAAAATAAGAGAACG